>CM036246.1:29180320-29780320 GCA_020698575.1 Bostrychus sinensis
AAATCAAACTTTGTCATCTCTGGAACAGCATTGCAAATTTTACAACATTTAAAAACATGTGAAAAAACTTTTTTAATAATTAGCAGCAGCAGTCACCAGAAGGTTTTTGAACAGAAACATAGAAAAAGAGCTGTCTCTTTCCTTAGGCTTTTAGTATGCCATTTTACTGCAAAATGAAAAATAGCTAAGGGATCAGTTGAAACAGAGCTGTATATAATTTTTGGATAAATGAATAAGAGCAGACTGGATGTAGAGGGCTTGTTGATTGGTCAGTGCTTCCTGGAATGGGCGGGGGCATTTTGAGGCCTCCGAAACTCAGCACCAGAGAATACAGGATTACTCAAAGAGCCGTGAATTAAATAAAATAGAACTCCGGGTCTGTTTTTGATGAAGGAACAGCACAAAAAGCTAAAAAAAAAAGTCCATTTTGCATAATACATCTCCTTTAAGCTATTTTACATCTATAGATTGTTTACTTTACCAATACAGGTTAGGGATTTAAACTTGGACTCTCAATAATTTTGAAAATGGATGTAAGCTTTGTAATGACACGCGGATATACAATGTTTGAAGAGCTGAAAAATAAATTGAAAGTGAATTAAAATTATTTGAATGTAGGTTCTCTGTAGGTTCGGAGCTGAACGTTTACCAGAGTGCAGGAAATCATTAAAAGCTGATGTTTTAATGGTTTGAAATGTTCTTAAATTAAGGATAATGTTTAAATTGCTTAGAAATGCCCATTTGTGTTTAAATCAGATATGTTTAAATGACAAATGGCTCACACTCAAACAGATGTGAACACTTTCAAACTTGTCAACTCACTTGCACTTAATTTTAGAATAACCATACAATCATGCATTACCCAAAGCTGTATGGTTATCTAAGATTCCACTGGGCCTTAAAAGTGCCTAAATTGTAAAAACGTTGTTGAGCCTCTGTTATTGTTAGCACTACGCCTATCATAATCAAATAATCCACCCTTCAGATTGCTGTGAGACTGTTGGCGAGCGCACGTTTACGCCGCTCTGAGCTGCCAGCCATCAGATCCCGTGATAAGAGTCTTCGGGATGAGCCGGTATTACAGGCAGCAGCCCCTCAGCCTCGTTCCCGTGCAGCTCTGAGGAGGACGCCGTGGAAGTGTGACAATGTGCCGTCGATGAGGGATGACAGTACACAGCCAACATGGCGTCATGCATTGTTCCTGCCCCGGTCCCTCCTGACAGATGCTTTCCAAGACATCGCCGGATCAGCCGCGAGAAGGGGAGTGAGAAAAGAAGGCTGCTGATTAGTGAGGCTCTTACACATGTCAACAAGCACGGCCCGGGGATCATGTCGGGACGCCTGTTAATTGTCACTTTATGGCAGGATTTAACATGTTTTCTACCTGTTTTATTCAAGACGTATGGAAGTCTGAATAGAGCCTCGTAGTGAAAATACAGGTGCTGGTTGGCGATGTCTGGTTGTTGAAATGTGCTCTGGGAACTTGTGTGGAGGTGGAGGTTGTTTGCTGGAGTCTTGGCTGGTTGCAATCTGAATGTATTGCATAAATTATTATAAGGCTGACAGGAATTCTTTGGGAATGGCGGTGAATAGAAGGGAATATGGAAAGAGAATACCGCAAAATGTATGGGTATATGGCTGGCCAGGATATATCTTTACAAGTGGCTGAAAACATTGGTTGTAAAGTTTGGCCAAAATCTCAAAGCTGTTTGAGTTTGCCCTTATCAAAATGATCAGTAATAGAGCATTGTTTCCTAATTGGTGGGTTGAGACCAAAAAGTAGGTTTCAACGTTCAGCTTATTTAAAAGCTGAACAATGTTTTTTATTACACAAAATGGTGAAATTGATTTTAAATTACAAGTGCCAAGTCAAAGTAAAATAACTAAGAAAAAACTTTGGTTCTGTAAAAAGTGCAATAGAGGAAAGCACTAATTTTGAACTCCTGACATGGCCTTTTTATTAAAAATAAAATATTTATATTTTTTGTTGCTGCTTTGACCTAAGTCTTGTTGACCTAATATTTTTGGTCAACAAGACTAAATACAAAGTGTCACACTGTGGTTAATGACCTCTTTCATACTTTTCTGGCAGTTAGCATTAGCATACTAGCTCACTTAATAAAAACTGATTATATTTTATATTGCACTTCCCAAGCCTATGCTTCTCAAAGCGTTTACATGAGTCCATTATTCATTCACTCCTCAGTCACACTCAGTCAGACACACACCTCTGCAGCAACAGCTGCCCTGAGGCAGACTGATGGAGACATGGCTGCCATTTTGCACCGACGGTCTCTCCGACCACCACCAAACACTCCACAACAATCACACTAACTCATTCATACACCAGACAAGGTGGGTGAAGTGTCTTGTGCAAGGACACAAAGGCAGTATGAGGTGCCTAACCTTCCTGTTAGTGGACGAGCGGCTCTACCTACTGAGCTACTGCCGCCCCATACGTCGAGTAGAGCTTGCTTCTGCTTCCCAAACTTCCACCCAAAAATGGTAACTTCTGGCACCACAGACTCAACAATTAACTTTCTAAATAACACAATGGTAACGTCATATTTCATAGCTGCTTTCCTTTACTTTATTTGACCTCCCTTCTTACTTTTTTTTCCTTCCTGTCGAGATCCATTCCAACAAGTGACCTTTTCTACATCAGGCGCTCTCTTAAGACTGATGCTGGATGGGTCAAAGCCAAGTTAAATAAACACTTTAGCTGGAACTTGGCCGCCGTGAATCAAATCATTTTGTGGACACTGGGAGTTTTTACGTTCCTTTTGACAGTCTAGACATTTTACGAGATCGGAAAGAAATGCAGCTACGGGTAATTTTGTGCAAAGCGTACTCCCCTTTTCCTTTGTACTGATATTTAATATTTACAGACATTTCTCCTTTAATGTGTGCATAAATTTTGACTTTTTAAAATGCACAGCCCCGTACAGCATCATGTTCGGACTACGAAGTGTTCAGTTACTTGCTGAAAATGCGTCTCTACGGGATAAAGGTGGTGGTGGGTTTTTGTTTTAACACCCACTTTAGTCCGGTATTTATGAGGTGGTAAGTGCAGAAAAGGCTGCCTCCGCTTCCTGGTTAGTCTCCGGGAGCATGAGGGGGGCTGATGTACATTAACTGAAGCAGACAGGCAGCGCTGGACGTTTTGTTGGGGCAGGTTTGATGGGGTCATGACTCGGTGTATAGCGGTGAGGAGGTAAGGGAAGACATCGGAGAGTTCCTGGCTTCATGTGCATTTGTGAAGTGTTGGAAAAGAAGCACGCTGTCCAAGAATGTGACAGTTTTACATTTTCAGAGTTCTCCAAAAACATACATTACCGTTTGCCATATCAAACTTGTGCTAGTTTAGTCAAAAAAAGATGAATTAGCATTGCATGGGACACAAACCCAGGTTGTTCCCACTGAGTAAGTGTCCCATAGCAAAGTGACTGTCGTGATATAGTTTTCCGTCATGTTATTAAAGTGGATATATTATGCAAAATGGATTTTTCTGAGCTTTCTACCATGTTATAATGTTATTCATTTAGTTGTATAATAGTATTGAACAAATAGTTTTTTCATTGATTATGTACAAAAGACGACAACATTCTCACAATGTGCTGCCCCCTGCTGGATTCTTCACCTGTTTATTATGGTGCCAATACTTATTGGAAACCTTGTCTTGTAGTCACATTCTTTTTTTAAAGGTTGTAAAACATGCAATGCTGTTCTACAGGCGACCAAGAGTGGTTTAAAAATACAAATAAAAGCATAAAATATCCCCTTTAATGAACGTTATTTGTAAAATGTAATTTACTGTAAGTTTAAAGGTACTGTAAGCAGGATGTGCTCATACTGGTTTGAAAACAGTACTGCAGTCTAAATCAAAACAATGGTCTTTTTTTCTGATTGGATGATCGACAATATAGTTTTAAAACCAAAACAAAAAATGTAAACAAAAACAACTTGGGCATAATGTAAAACATATTTTTTAATTGTTGAATACTCATCCGTACCATTTTTATCAGTAAAACTAATACTTGATTTAAACATGTTTACATCATATCTTAGGGCACATGTGGGTAAAGTATAAAAAATATATACTGCTCAGAGCACCTTTAATGTTAGTTTAATGTACAAGATTTTTCATGACCTTGCACCACAAACTCTCAAAATGTTTGTGTAATCCTGGGACGAAGCAGGCATCAGACCAGAGAAGGTTATGTGAAGATCGACTACATTTGAACAGAACCGCCTCTCGCTCAAAGCTTCAGGGATGTGCAACTCTTTACCATTAACTCTGAGAGAATGTAGCACTTTACACCTTTTTAAATTTAATTTAAAGAAATGGCTGAAGGATAACCAGGTGTGTGATCATCAGTGCAGAGATGGTGTGGCAGTAGCTTATCATGTATGTAATGTAAATGTATTAGGCTGTTGTTCAGCTGATCCATCTGCTCGTGCTTTTTTACTGTTAGGGTGTTTTAATTATCTGTAATTTAAATGTTGTACGTTGGTAATTTAATGGAGTAGTTAATCTGCAGTCACATCGCCTCTGCCCAGGGATGACAGATGAAAGTTAGCTTATAGCTTTATATACATATATACATACATCAATATATATGTGTATGAATATATGTCCCTGTCAAAATAGTTAATAAAAAAATAAACAAAATAAATAAAATAAAAAAATACACAAATACATAAATAAAATTAAATAAATAAATAAGTGGATTGGGTTATGTGTTGAAAAGTTATAGCTGCCCTTTATATAATTTCCATTTCCCAATTTTTGTCACCATTGAAAATTGACAACCACAGCTGCCATTTTTACCTGCCATATTGAAAACCTATTATGTCAAATCTTTGAACTATCACCAGTGAGCGTTTTTGAATGGCTTTGGTATTTTTTTAATCAATAGAATAGAACTTTTAGTATTTTACAACTTTTCTTTTTATTGTTACTGTATTTTTACTAGTTTATTTTCTTATTTATTTACTTGTATTTACCAGCCAATAAATGATTATAAATTAAACAAAAGGGATATTTATTATAAAGTTGTTGCTGTATTATCCAAACCCCGCTAAATCTACCTAATGCTTTTTTTTCCTTGCCTAAGCCCAAATTCTTTCTATGTAAGTAGGAGATACTGTGCAATGAGAATATTTTACGCCTTTTTTTTTTTTTTTTTTTTGTATTATACTGTATATCTTTATTTTTTATCCATTTTATCTAATATTTGTGCTTGTGTTTTTGGCACACATCATTTTTCTTGTGAATGATTAAAGTTAAGTCTTAAGTCTAAAGAATAAAGTCGTGATTTAGACAGAATAGCTATCCGGGATGTTTGTACAGTACCACCTCAGGATGACCCCCCTCCCGTCACGCATCACGCCTCGTCCCAGTCTCCACCACCTCCCGCTGCTCTCATGGCCCGGACCTCTGACCTCTGCCACTTAACCAACAGTCTCCATATTTGCATTTCCACATCGCTACACTGCTGCTCCGGTGGGCTAGGACAGGATGGGACAGGGTGGTAGTGTGGAGGGAAAGGGGGAGGGGGGGTCCTACAGCAGGCTTTTTTCTCATCCCACTCTGCCCCGTAGACCCCCGGCTGCAGTCTGAGGTTAATGCACCAAAAACACCCCATTGTCTCCAAATTAATGAAGGGCTGCCCGTCTTTCAGCCTGACCCGTCTCTGAGGGTGTTGTTTTGAATCGGCTGAGGACAAGTCACTGAGCCCAGCAGCTCCACAGACAAAGGTTAGGAGAATGATATTATGCCGGCTTCACTCAGGGATAATTTAGGATTCGAGTGTTTATATTGAAATGGAAGTCGACCTTCTGAGCGTTTTCACTTCAGAAAATGGAAGGTGGGAGATGGGGCTTAAAGAATGGCAAGGGAGACCTCTGGTGGAGGACACAGCACTTACGAGTTGTGAACAATATTATAGTCCATCATTTCTGATTAATTATGTAAAGGGCTTGATATTAACTTTCTTGTTGACTGGCCATTTTGGTTAGTGTTCTTTAAGGGTTACTAGTTATTTAGGTTTAACGTTAAATTATTGATTCATGTGTAGTATATAAGACAATAATATGTTGGTTTTTTTTTACAATTCTTTTGAAAATTACCACTGAAAATGTATTTTTTAAATTAGTAATTTATCATCAAAAAGAAAAAGTTTATTTAGACTGCTTTTTTCTTTTTTTTTTTCTTTTTTTTATAATCTTTTATTGACTGTTAAAGATTAAAGAGTTTAATTTTGTCCGCCTTCTGAGGATTTACTATAGGTTTTAAAGTATAGGGATTTATAAGCATTGTAGCAGAAAGTCAGGTCTAAAGTAGTTCGAATAAATACAAATAAATAATCCAACCAGACAGAGTGGATAGTGAGACTGAATATGTGACTGGCTAAAATGAAAATCTATAAAAGCAAAAAAGGCTAGATTATAATCTGACAATACCAAATGCGTTTCTAAAAAGGAAAGTGTTGGTTTGTTAAGCAGGACGACTCAAAAAACTATGGTGGGATTTTTATGAAAATCTCCAAATACAGTCATTTTTAGGACGAGGAAGAAATTATAATTTTTTGGTGAAATGTATTTGAACTGTAACGCTTTGAAGAAGTCTGGGCTCCTACAGTTTGATCAGTTTAATATTCTGAACAATTGACAGTAATTAGGGCCTTTTGATTTGCATTTCTTGGTCATTATTATTATTTTGGAACTTTAGAGAGATTGAGAATTAGCAGATACTTGGACAGGTTCAGGTCTGACCACAAATATTGCCTTTTTTTTTTCTAAAGCACCCCGCTGCACTCATTCTCGCTGCAGGACCAGAATCTTTGTCAGCTGACAGCTTGTTACTTGCCTCTCCCTGCTGTACCTCTGACCTCTGACCTCTGCTCTTCACAGTGCTGAGTATCCGCGGCGCTCAGGAGGAGGAGCCCCCGGACCCGCAGCTGATGCGACTGGACAACATGCTCCTGGCCGAGGGGGTGTCAGGTCCGGAGAAGGGCGGGGGATCGGCGGCGGCGGCAGCTGCGGCGGCGGCCTCTGGGGGTCCCGGGGCCGATAACTCCGCAGAGCACTCGGACTACAGGGCCAAACTGTCCCAGATCAGGCAGATCTACCACACCGAGCTGGAGAAGTACGAGCAGGTGAGGACAACGCAAGTATGTCATAACACGGCTAACGATATCAGCAAAGTGACACAGTCTTTTCATCATCATCTCACAGCATTGTTCCATCTTTATCCTGCTCTCGTGATAATGACTGCAATATAAAAGTTGCATATTATACACTGGGGCAATTGCGACAGCAAGTCCAACTGGAAAGATACTAATTACACCAGAAAACAGCAGAAAAAAAACTGAGACAGAAAAAGAGAACAGAGCAGATTTGTATTTAAAAATGGTCTTTTTTCTCATCTGTCATTTTGTGGTAGTCACTCACAGGCCCGTCAACAGGGGGGGCAAAGGGGTCTGTTGTCCTGGGCCTCAGGGTTAGAGGGGCCAAAAAATGGTCCCTCTGTTTATTTTATAACAGGACCATGTGAATATGCTGGGTAAATTATACCTTTGTGGTACTGGAAGAAATGTTACGATACTACTGGTATCAAAAAAATACGTTTTATTCAATACTAAGTTTCAATACGTAGTGGGACCTTTAATGTTCCTTTGCTTGTATGAATCAAATAAATAACACAGAATAAATCATACAAACTACTGCCTTTTAACTTATAGCTAAGAATTTTGCTCCAAAAATGTTATTGTGTTTTATGATGATAGAAGATGAATTAGCACACCATAGGGGGGCCAGTCAACGGGGAAGGGGGAGGGGGGTCAAGTGGGTCTGTTGTCCCGGGCCTCAGGGTCAGAGGGGCCCAGAAATGATTCCTCTTCTTATATTTTTTTATTATAAGGGGGCCCATGTGAAGCCTTCTTTCCCCCGGGCCACAGCAAACATGTTGACGGGCCTGCCATAGGTATGAGAGAAGTATTGTTCAGGTACCGGTATCGAAAACCAGTTATCGTTTAAGTACTGGTATTGAAAAAATCTGAATGGTCCAACATGTGAAGCCTTCTTGCCCCGGGCCCAAGGAAGTCTGTTTGCAGGCCTGGTCACTCATATTGTTTGTTAAGTTACTATATTTATTGAGTTTTTTTATTTGACAATAGGGTCTGCTCAACCTTCTCTAATGTGTTATAGCAAATTATCAATAAACATCAATATGAATCTATTACAGTGCATGCAGTATTGTGTTGTTTAAGAGTTTCCTGTTTGTGTGTTGCAGGCGTGTAACGAGTTCACCACCCACGTGATGAACCTCCTGAGGGAGCAGTCTCGCACCCGTCCCATTTCTCCCAAAGAGATCGAGCGAATGGTCGGCATCATCCACCGCAAGTTCAGCTCCATCCAGATGCAGCTCAAGCAGAGCACGTGTGAAGCTGTGATGATCCTGCGCTCACGCTTCCTCGACGCCAGGTACGTGCCCTCTCTGTGTCCGCATATCTGTGTTTCACAGAGTTATTAGCATCAAAGAAAACAGTGTCAACATGTTGCCAATAGGCTACAGGACTTCAGGACCTCTGCTCCAAGGAAAGCAGTCCCTTCTTGCCCCACTCTGAACCACTTCCTTGTCTAGTCAGTAAAGTAACAGTTCATCTCCATATTTTAAAGAGAAGGGTTTAATTTATGTCTGATTTTCTTGTTTCTTTTTGATAATGGGCTTGTTTTTCATGTTGCAAAACCTATATTATCCCTTCCCAGCAGTAGACAAGTAGTTTTGGAAAATTACAGCTATAGCAGGGCTTAGGAGGTAGAGCAGGTTGACGGTACTATCCCTGCTTCCCCCAGTGCATACTGCTAATAATAATCATTTCAATTCAATTTCAATTCTACTTTTTTCCAGCCTCATGGTCCAATAATAAGGATATAAAAAACAAACAATACAAAAATACAAAAACAGAAAGATAAAATAATTAAATCAACACTTCAAAAAGGCAGCTGTACCAGTGTCTGCTATACTTGGACTGGTAGTGTGTTGCACTAAATTTGATGTTTGTTAGTGACAAATTAATTCCTTTACAGATTTGTTTAACCTACAGCTAAAATTATACACGAGGTTCCATAATACAAACTGTAAAGTGTTTACTCTAGCTATGACAAACATGTCACGTGCACTCGTCTGTCTCAGCCTCTTCAGAAACACTCGTAGAGCATCGCTGTCTGCCACCTGCAGCCTATGCAGACTGGCTTTTATAAAAAGTAATGCAATGGTCTTAAATTGTGCTTTTCTAGACACTCAGAGTCGCTTTACAATTAACTACGATAGTCATTCTCTCCTCAGTCACACTGGGCGCTGGTGAGCTACTTCTGTGGCCACAGTTGCCCTGGGACAGACTGACAAAGACGTGGCAGCCATTCTGCGCATACGGCCCTTCTGATCACCACCAAACACACAATCACATTCATACACACCAGCACCACAAACAATTTAGGCAAGGTGGGTGAAGTGTCTTGCCCAGGGACACAACAACAGTTAGCAATTCTGTTAGCAGGGATCAATCCTTCAACCTTGCAGTTAGTGGTAAAATGGCTCTACATGCTGTGCTAATGCTGCAAAAATACTGTTGTGTTTGTGGGTTAGACACTTCACTCGTCTTGCCTCCAGTGTTTGTGGCACTGGTGTATGAATGTGTTAATGTGGCTGTGTGTTTGGTGGTGGTCAGAGAGGCCATTGGCGCAATAAAGCTGCCACATCTCTGTCAGTCTGCCAGAAGTAATTTACCACGGCATTGGACTGAAGTGAATGAATAATGGACTCAGTTGTAGCGTGCTTTGGGTGCCTAGAGTAGAGCTATATAAATGTAATCCAACGCTCAGGGCCGGCCCTTTCTAAAAGCAAACTAAGCAGCTGCATAGGACCCCACAGACATTAGGGGACGCCGTGGCGTATCATTTGCTGATTTGATTAATTTGTCACTGTATTTAATTCCTATTTTGCTTCTTATTTTCAGTTCTTTTTTGAGAGGGTCTATCTGTGTTATACTCACTGTTTACCTGGGCCCCCCTTGCAGAGTTTGCAAGACCAAAATGCCTCCACGCATTCATCCTTTGAGAAAAACAGTGTTCAGTGTTTTAAAGAAACAAGTTATATAGTAAAAAAATGAGGCTTGGTTCATGCTTAGGGCCCCCAGATGTACTGGACCAGCCCTGCCAACGCTAATAAGTGTACAGCATTATTTTAGGCTATAAGTTGCTTTTACATGAGCTCAAACCTCATAATCACAATGCCTTCAGTGATTCTTGTTTTTCCTAATGCCCTTTAAGTAATGTGATATGAACTGGAGCCTATATCTGTCTCTATAGCGTGCAGTAATGTTCCCCAGTCGTACACGCTTTATTCCCAGTGTGTTGTAAATCACTTGTCTGTGTACCAACATGGCTGCTGATCTCCATATGAATGACTACTGCAGGAGGCCCCTCTCGCTGTAAACACGCTGCATGCTCTGTAACATACCCCTCTGCTGGACTGGTTTGTGTGTGTGTGTGTGGATGCCATTTGGACCACTACAACCCAGGAGCACGGGCCAATGAGAGCTTCCTTCACTCCAACCACTTCCCCTTTGCCTTAATGCAATCGGTTGTTCTTTTTGATGCTCTGCTTACGGATTTGCATACATTTCTCCCAAGGATAAATCTCACTCAGAGTCGGAGGCATAACATTTAAATGAGGCGTGCGCACTGCCGTACAAAGCCGCCTATCTATTCTGTTGTAAATGAGGGAGAGTGGTGGAGGAGAGAGGGGAGAGGAAGTGTTCGCCGGTGGAGCTGATTAATCTACTGGCTGCCGCTGTTGGGCTCACGCTGTGCACATTTACATATCCTCAAACGCAGGCTTTTCTGGTACAAATCTGCTCCATAGGTGGAAACAGGGAAGAGCTTCACAGACACCTCCGGCTTAAGGAGAGCTCTCTCTTTAGACTTGCCATATGTCAACATTACCTGATAGGTGCAGCATAAACAAGAGGCTGGGTCATTTGCTCATGGTCGTAAAAGTAAATCAAATGTAAATGTATACACAGACAGCCTTTTTATTGTTATTATATTGTTTTAAATAAACTAAAAGGAAGGAATATATGAAATAGACCAGTGGTTCTCAAACTTTGCACACCAAGTACTAGTGTTGTAGTGGTCTTGATTGGCCCCACTTTATTTAGTGTTAGTTCACAGGGTTTGGTCTTGGCCTTGTCTTGGTCTTCACTCTGGACTTGGACTGGCCTTGGTCTTGATTCAATTATTATTAATTACTACGGTCTTGAGTACAACACTACCACCTCAAAAAATATGTAGCTTTCGAAGTACCATCTTTACTGGGCTAAACCAGAATGAGTTCATGACTAAACTGATGGATAAAACCTGATTTAACACAGAAAAATGCATTCCTAAATAAGGACAAAATGAGGAGTATCCCAGGATTAAACCAGGCGATTAATGGACTTAAACTAGGACTCAACCAGGACTACAACAAGGACTAAACCAAAACAAATCCAGGACTAAACTAGGACTGCAAACTAGGACTCAAGACTCTTGAGTACCTCCAGAAGAAACCTGCGTACCACCATTTGAGAACCACTACAGTAGGCTTTATAAATCTTGCAAAGACAATCTGACCCTGGATTATTTAGGATTTTTATATGTTTTGTAAAATATTTATGTTAAAGTAATAGAAAAGCAGGAGAATGATACATAAAGGGCTCTAAACAATCTTCTACATTCTCATTTAGTCACACCACAAAATAATTTATATGGATTTGTTATAAAATGTAGACATGACATGAGGTTTTACACATATGCCCTTCCTGGCACAACCCTTTTCAGTTATCATAGCTTGGGATGTTGTGGAGTTTTTTGCTCCAAATCTGGAAATCCAACATTGGTCTCCTTCACCAGTGCAGGGAAATTAACCACTTCACCTGCACACAGTTGTATTTTAATGTGCACTATGTAAAGAGTAGTGCTATATAGTTTATTAAAATGGAACACATTAGTCAGTGTTTTAGTTGTAGCCTTTAGCTGGTGTAGCTTAAATGTTCATTAAAATAGAGCAGCTAAATATCAGGATGTTTTCTACCTGCTCACTGACAGCACTCGCACACAGTCGTACCATTTGCCAAAATTATTTTGCTTGTTTAGAATTTGCAGTTCTGGGTAGCTAATAATTGTTGATTAAAAATGTAACTTGGTCTACTTAACCTCAAAATGCACTTGCAGTTCATGTTACTTACTCTACTACTAATACTACTCTATATTAAAATGTATATATAAAAAAAAACAAAATCACAAATACAAATTTTGTTTTATTTATTTTGTTATTTTTGCCTTTTTTTTTATTGTAATGAACACAGTGGACACAGAGGTTAGCAGACTACAAGTAGTACAAAAAAAAAACAGAAGTAAAAAGAGGGGAAAAGAAAAATAAATAAATAAAACAAACATAAAACAATATAGCAAATATTGTTGAAAATTTCAAGGGCATAAAAATAGTATTCATTCAGTATAGTTTTAATAGTTTTTTTTTATTTCTATTGTATTTGCATGCTATTTTAAATACCCTTTTCCTTACTGTTAAATTCAGTGTGAACAGCAAAGAAAGACGTTCATTATACAGATAAACACGTTTCCTTACTGTGTATATGACAATGCGCACTTGGAATCTTGAATCTTGAATTCAAATAAACATTACAAATATCACCATTAGCGGGATACTGGAGACAGCAGGACACTTTCCTTTACAGCAGACAAGAAAGGATTCCATTGGTTATAAAATGAGTTGGTTAAATAAATATTAATTTTTGTAACTGATCCACTGAGTAGGAGTATTGCCCACTTTGGACTGCCTTGCACTGGACTGGTCAGGCTGATGCTAAAAAGTTGTATTAAAATATAACTCTTTTGTTTTTACTCTTTTTGTTTCCAGGCGAAAAAGGCGGAATTTCAATAAGCAGGCGACAGAGATCCTGAACGAGTACTTTTACTCTCACCTCAGTAACCCTTACCCCAGCGAGGAGGCCAAAGAGGAGCTGGCAAAGAAGTGCGCCATCACAGTGGCCCAGGTAAAGCACACACAGTATTACTTATCAAACCATACAAGGCAGCCAGGAATACGTTATGACTACAGACAGCTCTCTAATCTTCCAGCCGTAGCTTTTATTAAACAACAAAGCAGCCGCAGTGTTGTGAGTTTGTAGCTCTTCAAACCAGACAAAACACTGGCTGTTTCTATTAAAGCTACACCAACACTGCTGTCATAATATGCACACTTAAACACTAGTCAGACGATCGCAGGAGGCTGGATAATATTTCAATAAATTATCTGTATAAATAACTGCATAGTAAAATGTTTTAATCTGAATACATTTTAATATTTCAGAATTCAAGCTGGAGAGAATTATTTTGTTTGTTTACAGTTTGATGATATCGGTACACTTCTAGCTATGGCATAACATCTTAACTAGATAGAAGAAAGCATGCATATGGTGTCAATATCAAGAAACATGCGAAATAAAATGGAGTATTGTCTTCTTCAGTGGTTCCCAAAGTGGGGTCCGGGGCTCCCTGTTGGGCCACAAAGATACTGCAAGAGGGGCCGCCAGAGGTTGTCTACATTTAGTACATGAAAGGAAATTAGTTTAGAATTTTAAAAAAATTACAATAAAGCAGCTTCCACAGTGTTCAACAAGTGGAATTTAAGACTTTTTTAGACATTTTTTAGATCATTGTTCAAGAAAAATTAAGACTTGTTTCATAAGCACGCCATTTGTGACAATGAGTGTAGACTTTTTAAGACCCTGCAGAAAAGAAAAAACACTTAATTAAACATTTTTAGCCAACAGCACTGTGTTTTTGTAAAGTTTTTAAAGAAATCTATGAGGAAAAACTTGAGGTATCACTTTTGAATTTAGCGAAGTTAATTGTTGGGGGTCCACACAGGATTGTCTGACTTTTTAAGAGGGCCACGATGCTCTTGATTTTAGGTCTAGTTAAATAAGTCAATACAATGCAGTTATAGGAACCTCCTAGGAGCCTTCTATGTCAAACTTTAATTAAAATATGGTGTGCACACTTAACAATCAAAAATGTTTGTTATTCTGAATAAAAATGTATATGTATATGTTGATCAAGTCTTTTTAGCATCAGAAGATGGAAGCATGTGTTCTGTAAGAGTACTGCTGAAGTCCTACAGATGTAGTTTTAGTGAACAACAGGATCTCAGTCCAGTGCTGCTGAGTAGAAAGACATCTCACCATAGTCACACATTTTTATGTTGCATTCAACAGCACTCAAATAGTTTTAATCTTCTGAGAGTTGATAATAACAAAACAACACCAAGGTAAACAGAAGTACGTGTTTTGAATCCATCACTTGTGAATAGATCGCTTCCTCGCTCGCTTTCATTAATTTATCCTGAGCAACCGGAGATGCATCTGTGCTTGATTGTGAACGGCGCTGGGCTGGTGGATGATTTGTTGTGTTTCTGTTTCGCGGCCGTAATAAAAGAGACTGTTTACCTTGGCAGTGCTTCGGAAAGTTCGCTGGATTGATTCGGTTTTCATTTTAATGTTGTTTATCATTAGCGCCGGGATTACCCCTCTAAGCTTCATCTAGGAGTCCATTAGCGCTAATGGGAGCTAGCCGATGTTGAGTGATTGGCGCTGGTGTGAGCAGGGATGATAGCTGCCGTCATGGCGGCATAATGAGACTGTTATTGGCAATCATTGGGTTCTGGAGCTAATGCAGATTCACAGCACCAGTCTATGATGATGCTGCTGCTGCTAAGTGAGCCCTCTCAGTGTTACATCTCATATTATGGAAAAGCAAGCTAAACACGGTCTGAGTACTACTGTGGCCCTGAAGTGCAAGCAACAACAACAAAACACACAAATTGCAAGAACAGATGGCAAAAGTAAAAAAACACATCGCTAAACACACAAAAACAAATTGTAAAACAAAATATAGTTATAATGCTCAACTGTTATTGGACAAAGCAAAGCCACTTCCTCTAAGTGCAACAGGAAGTGACTTCAAGGCTTGGTTTAATTTCTCTCAAATTGCCGTCCTCCCGTCCTCGTCTCCTCATGTGTCCCTCCCACAGAGGAGCGACACAGCGTGACTAAGACAAATGAAAGCCAGCCCAGGAAGGGAGCTTCAGCTAACTATTTACAGTATGTAGGCTAATCTGCAACAGATGTTATAAGAGCACAATCACTTTTGATGGATTTTTAAAAAATGAAAATGGTAACTGCATCAACGTAAGAATTGCACTTTGTAAAAAGGCAGTGATTCTCCTTAGTTTAACTCTCCACTCTCCACTCAGAGAACCTGGGTTACTATTTAACCAATCTTCATAATCTTTCTGTATTTTCTGACTTTGTTTTAGTGTTTCTAATCTTGTTTCTGAGTCGTGCATTTGTCAGTTATCTGTGAGTACGGCTGGGTACTGTTCAGATTTTTTGATGCCAGTACTTAAAGGATAGCTGTTTTTTGATACCAGTACCTGAGTGATACTTTTTCTGATATCTATGGTGTGCTAATTTATCGTCTACAATCGTAAAACACAATAATATTGAATAAAATACCAATTTTTGGAGCAAAATTCTTAGCTGTAAGTTAAAGCCAGTAGTTTGTATGATTTATTTTGTGTTATTTATTTGACTCATACATGCAAAGGAACATTAAAGGTCCTACTCGGTATTGAAACCTAGTATTGAATAAAAATATATCTTTTGATACCAGTAGTGTAGTAACTTTTCCTTCGATAGCACAAAGGTATTGTTTAACAGTACCCAGCCCTATCCATTTGTCTTGGATAGACTAAAATAGTGCTTTTATCGTCTCCCATTTGTAAACAAAAGGCTAAAGTGTGTCTTGCAAAAATACACATCACATAATCACAACTAGTCAAAACATTAAAAACATTACATTTAAAATCAGATGCATTACTAAGTATATAAATACAATACAGTAATCACTTATGGACACAACAGAAGCTAAGTTTGTGTTGTGTGTGATTTGTCTGCATGTCCTCTGTTTCTGTGTCTTTTCCCACTGTTCAAAGACATGCATTGAGTTAGAGTTAAGGTTAGTGATAGTGAATGAATGTGTTATTGTGTGTCTCTATGCAATAATAAGTGGAAGAAGATGAATGAATGTTGTGTTGTGTTTTCTGTTGTTCAGGCTGTGTATGCTAACAATACATCCAATAATCTACTCTCTCTCTCTCTCTCTCATTTGTCTGCTCAGGTTTCCAACTGGTTTGGGAATAAAAGAATCAGATACAAGAAAAACATTGGTAAGTTCCAGGAGGAAGCCAACATGTACGCTGCGAGAACTGCCGTCAGTGCGGCTAACGCGTCCTCACACGGGAGCCAAGCAAATTCACCCTCCACTCCGAATTCTGCAGGTGAGACAGGAAGTCCCAGGCTCTGCTCGGCTATTCACCGTCCTCTCTGTGCAGTGTAGCAGCTCTGGAAGAACATTAGCCCAGTGCAAAGTGTTAGGAGAGACACAAGATGCTGTAGGGAGCATGGGAGAAATTGGATATTAAAATTTACTACTAAAATACATACCCTCAGTGTACATGAACTCACCGTCCTGAGCCCCACGCCAAGTCGTCATATTGCTCTCTAATGCTTTCTTCCTCTTCATAATCATGCTTTTCATTCACTGAATAACTCCGTTTATATTCTTTTTATTGTGGCCTATGACAAACCTATTGCATAAAACCACTAACCACTCAATATTTATAGCAATATTTCCAGGTTTATGTACTGTATTGTATATACACATGTCCTAATTTTTAAGATCTTTGTCCCATGTCCTGTGAATATCTAAAAAAAACTCCTAATTTGTCTCAAAAACTGTGCAGTGCTGCAGCGTACTTGGAACATACAGTAGCTGTCTGTATCACAAAATTGTGGTGGCGTCAGCAAGTATGTCCACAATATTAACTCAATCTAAGAACATAGGTATTTGTGCATTCGGGAAAGTCCAGATGTTCCCTAAGCCCTAACTCAGACATCTGCAGCCGATGGTTTTAGAGCCATGTGCAACTCTTTAGCCCTGATCTTTGAGCATCTGACATCTGGTTACGTAATGTCAATGAAAGAATAAGAAGACAATTATAAAACAACCAGTATCTGCATCATCTTTTCTATTTAAAATAAAACTTTCTTCCTGTTTCCCAGTATATGCTGTGGACTTAACTGTTAATTGTTATAATAAACTGTTTTAGCCTCAGTTGTTCAATTGTAGGCACGAACTGATTAGAAGAGCTAAACACAAGTACCGAGAAGTAGAGGACATAACTATAGTTCTCTGTCACTTTGCAGCTATTAATGAGCACCCATGAGCCATATTTCAGGTATAGGCCAAGCGACTTTTGTGCATTAAAACTGCCACTTCACAGACTCAAATTTTGTATTTTTGGAGACAACTGGCTCTTTGGATCCAGATGGTTGCAGACCCCTGCTGTAATTCTAACCCTAACCTTAACCCTGGTACCTTTGCTTCTATACTGGGGAACATGGGGCTGACACAATTACCTTGAGCCTCAGATTGCTGGAGTTCTTTTTCAAAAGCCTGTATGCAAATATGGGTCATAGCTGGGTCTGTCTACATAACCAGACACTGCCTATTTTACTGCTAATTGCACTGCAGCTGCCTTAACATCTCACTCTTACTACGACTGTTTGCTTTTGTCTCTATTTAGTCATAACCTCTTATTGTACCAGCTATACAAACACTGTCAAATACAAACTACTTACTGTACATTTCTATTGTTTGTCCTGTACTCCCTGTGGCTGTGGTCTCTGCGTGGCCCTGGCCTGGACCAGAGGCTGCCTGTCTCCTTGGCTTAGCGCTAACCCTGCATGCTGCCGCTGCCTCTTCTTGTAGAGCTGCTAGCTTTAGCCTGTCCTCTCTTTCTCTCTGTGATGCGCCTGCTTCCTGTCTCCTTCCAGGTTCTGGCGGCTCTTTTAACATGTCAAACTCCGGCGACTTGTTCATGAGCGTTCAGTCTCTTAACGGGGACTCGTACCAGGGGGCTCAGGTGGGAGCCAACGTGCAGTCACAGGTAGGGGCCAGGGGACCAGGGGACACTTCCAAACACTCCAATAGACAAATATTATAATGAGAGGTGCTAGTATTGGTACACATTTTGGGATTTTGATACCTAACATAACACTGGCAGCAGCTGTGTTAACTTCGTCACTGATTTCAGTTCACGTTATTCACGAGAAGACTGGAAAATGTGAGAACAAATGAATTAACAAATAAATTAAAAAGTGAAATTTGTCCAGTTTTTAGTTGGGCATTACTGAAACTTAAGACTAAAATAACACATTTGTTCATTTAGGTTACTGCTTTTCTTTATTATACAAGAGATAAAATATATTCAGTAGATGGCTATATTATGCACACATTGCTCTCTCGATTAAATATACAGCATTAATTATATAAAATATAAAGTAGTACGTATAATCTCATGTAATAAGGCTCAATGTTTCCTGCAGAAAATTTGTCAGTTAAGGCGGTAACCAACTCATTGTACCTCAAATTTGTTTACTAACTAATTATTGTCATATATACACACATTTACAACTCCTAAAACCTCATACAGTTTACTTAACATAAACACTGCATCATAAAAGTATCACAATAAGTTTTTTTTAACAAATAAACAGATTTTTACATAGGGTATATCACTGGTAATGGTGGTAATGAGTGTGTGCAGTTTTTCAGAATGGGCCCTTAAGTTATGAAACACATTCAGGAAGTCTATTACATAGACTATATATATAATATTATAGTATGTATGTGTGTGTTTATATATGTTTTTTTTTTCTAAATATGTGCTTTTTCTGTTGTATTATTTATATTTTTAAATATGCCTTATGAATTATAATTATAGTATGAATTTGCATACACCAGGTAAATAAGATTAGGTCAATTTTTAGTTTACCTTACCTAAAAATTATAGAATTTTTTTTTTTTTTTTCCTTGTCTGGTGCCTTTAAATGGGGAAAACATTACTTTCATCAGGCTTTGTTGCAAATGTTTTATATTTAACAGAAGCAGAATGCATTTTGGAGATAAGAAAGCCTTTATTTGTCTCATAATGGGGATAAAGTGTTGCTGGATAAAGATCCTTATGGAATAGTTGTGTATAAATTGTTTAATAAAAAATAATAGCATTAGACTATGACCCTCAAACTGACCAATGTTATTATAACCTGTAACTTATCTTCTGCTCCTTTGTCCCGACTCTGACCTTGCTTTGTTTGCTGTGTGCTGTTTTCAGGTGGATACCCTTCGCCATGTTATCAGTCAGACAGGCGGATACAGTGAAGCGCTCACAGCCAACCAGATGTACAGTCCGCAGGGCATCAATGTAAGGAGCCTGGCTATTTTTTTTTCCCTCCTCTGCCAATTATTTCAAAGCCACGGGGCTCGCAGTGCCAGTTAGCAGGACTTGTCTTCTCTGTGGTCACCTCTGTGTGTGTGTGCGCACTCCGGGGCGGGACACACAACACACACGTGGTGCGACTGTCATGTCCCGTTAGCTCCGGGGCTAACACCTCACACCTACAGAGCCCTGGGAGCGGCCCACCTGGGATTAGCATTAGCTCAGTGGACACAGAAGGCTACAGGCGGCTGCGGGGCAACGGGGCTGTCAGGGGGAGGGGCTGCCAGGACAGGAGACAGGGGTGCAGGAAGTGAGAGAGGGCGACAGAGCAGACCCAAAAGTCACTTAGAGGTTTGATTTAGTGTTAGTGTTTTGCTTAGCCTAAATATTGTTTTAATTACCTAAAAAAGTTACATATTTTATAAATGTTGTATTAAAATAACTTAAGGTCCCACAATTAAACCAGCTGAGAACATGTGCTTTAAAGTCTGTGGCCGCTGGTTCCACTAAACACCTCTACAAAGAATTAGGCCTTGGTTACACAAATACAAGGATATCTTTATTATATTATCATGGATCTGAGTGGATTTATAAGTGTCTCTCTCTTCCTTAAAAAATATTAAATGATAAAAGACAGAGTGAAGTCAAGTTCACTTTTAAACATACAGTTAGTCCTGGCAACGTCAAGCCAACATATAATCTAGTCCTAATTTTGCCAAACCTAATTCGCTGTGGTTGTTGTGCCCTTTATGATACAGGAAGGATTAAAAAATAACAGTGATATTAAATGATTAACTTTTTTAAACATTTTATTTTAAGCTATATTTTCTCATCTATTTTTTTTTTTTTTTTGCCTGAAAATTTTGCCTATTTATATGTGTATGGCATGAGAGGTCCAAACACATACTAAAATATGTGCTAATAAAAATATAGGTGTACATGTTGCCAAGTAGAAATTAAATTCAATGCAGTACTAGTACAAACAATATTGAAACTCAAAACACAAATACAAATTTAGTTTTGGAAATGATGGAAATTTGCAGATTTAAATTTGTAACACTACTGGCACTGTTCATATTGAATATTGTATATAACATATACAGTACTACAGTATGAGTATATTTGCTGCTTAATGTCTAAAATGGAAATATCTGGTGATTGGCTTAAGGCTTGAAAATATGCAGTTTTGAATTGGAAAATGGGAAAAATCTATAAGCAGATCTTTCTTTCTTAAAAAAAAAAATTGAGTCAAGTGCACTTTTAAACATATAATTGGTCCTAAACCCAACTCGCTGTGGTTCTTGTGCCCATGACCATGGAAAAAGGTTAGCTCAAAAATTAACAATGACATTAACCCCTTAATGCCTGAATTTATTTCCAATTATATAAAAAAATATTCTTTAGTGTGTTTTGCTTTTTTGATTTCTGCAGCAGTCTTGGATTAAATGGTACGTTGTGAATTTGCAACATAAGGCATAAAGGGGTTAAATTAACATTTAATAAAATCTTATTTAAAGCTCAATTTACCCCTCTACATTTTTTTAAGTCCTATGCCTGAAAGTTTTTCCTGAAAACTATTTGTGTGTATATATGAGAGGCCCAAACATACTAAAATATGTGTTTATAAAAATATAGTCAATTTAAAATTCTAGCGGCGAGACAAGTGAACAAAAAAATACTGAAACAAATTAAGTTTTTAGTTTTTGGTGGAAATTCACAGCTTTAAATTTGGAAATACAACTGACACTGTGGATATTAAAGTATTTAACTTTGCTTTCATAGTCACATATGGAAATATTTGTTGATTGGCTTAGGGCTTGAAAATATGCATTTTGAATGGGAAAGCGTGCTCTGGATGTTGTGTTATGTTGCCCTCTGCATCAGTTTAGTCCCATGTGAATGCGGGGAAGTGAAGGGGGCGGGGGGCGCTGGCTGGCGGCGGTAAACACTCGGGAAATCCACAGCGACAAGCCGTGTCGTAAAGGGGAAAATCGATACGACAGTCACAAGGAGAGCCGAGTGTGGACTTGGGACAGCAATCCAAGCGCATTGCTCAGATCTCGATGGTGCCGCGGTAATGGCCCTGACAGCGAGCCGCGCACACAGGACGTCCTGCCTCAGCGGCCATATGATAATCAGATGAAACGTCTAAGCAAAAAAAAAAAAAAAAGGCAGTGTATTCAAATAGGAGACTGTGGGCCAGCTGTGCTAACCCCGAGAGGTCGCTAACGTATTCTTGGCGGCGCTCTGACCTCACACACGCCGTTCTCCTTGGACGCCTGCCTGCTCTAGCACATCTTACACTGCCACAATATGCTGCTTTATTCACGTTTAAGGCTGTAAAGAAGCACCGTGATGCATAATGTAGCAGCAGAATCTCTGTCTGCAGCCTGTTCACTGTCATCTGTGGAGCCACGGCTTGGAAAAATTCAAGGTTTTACATATTTTTATACTTGAATGTGTTTGCAAGAATTTGGGACTGAACTTCTGTTTGCTCAAAGTGTCCCACAATGGCACATGAGGCTTATTAACTCTTTGAAATTAAAAGAAAACACAAAACATCCAAGTATGCTAATAAGAAAAAAAATATTCAGGTCTCTTTAACCAGAAAAGTCCCATTGAGATTCACAGATCTCTCTTTTAAGGGAGTCCTGGCCAAGAGGTGTCAAAAACACACAGGCAACACATTTCATACAAAACACAACAAAGAGAATAGAAGTTAAACATAAATAGATTTAATTTCTCCAAGCAGTGGCAGGGTGCATCTCCAGGTCCTTCAAAATAGAGTCAAAATGATCCAAAAGGCCAACATTTTGGAGTTTTAAGATCCTCTGTAAGTAGTTCCAGTTTGTAGGAGCATGATACTGAAAAGACATGTGTCCCCTCACATATTAATACTAAAAATACTATGTAAAACTAAGAATAAGTAACTGCTTTGTTAGATGTGACACTAAATATAAAAGTAGGTGACTATTATTTATTGAGGAGATATGTTTGCAGTGAATAATTTGCAATATTTTTACTTGGAAAAGGAGGTGAAATTTCTCAAGAATAGTATTATCTTTATTTTGTTTGTTTATTTTGAAGATAAAATATACAGTAAAAGAAGTAAATGTAACAGGAACAAAAGGCAAGGGGAATTTTAATTATTCTGTATCTCAAATTTGAATTTATTTTAATAAAATGCAGGAGAATTAGTCTTTACAATAAAGTAAATATGTTTTTTGTATTTTTTCTTACAAGGACAGTGCATATTAACCAACAGTACAAGTGTAAAATATGCCAGAGTTAGCCACTAGTTTTCATCTGTAGTACGTGGCCAGATGTCCAGAAGGCATCCTAGGAAACCATACAACATTTAAGCATATAACAAACATCAATTACAAACATCAGATTAACTGGTCTAAATAGTTTTATCTGGCTACTTTTTAAACAAATATGAGGGGTACTAATGGTATGACAAAAAAACACGGTGGGAACCACAGCGTTAAGCCTCAACGCAATTTAAAATCAGATAGACAGCCCCATTATTTTTGCAAAATGCAAAATGTGAATCTTACCACACAAAGTGTTCCTTGTGACATGGATTTGGTGCATTTCAAACCTGAGAATGAACAAAGAGAATGCAGTGTGATTTCTTCTACAATTAGACACTTTTTTAAGCGACATGAGTAATTTTAGAAATATGTTGAGGTCCTTCCTGCATGTTAGGTTGCTTACTTTATACTTTATAGCACATTTTCAAACAGCAACACATTTTCTCTCCTATGTTTGTTCTTCATTATCTGAATAAGTCTTCTCCTGTTGATGGGCTTATCCTGAACTTCCTTTTTCTGCTTCGTTGCAAACTTGATTTCATTGTTTTATATCTGAAACACGAGCCCTAATTGGTCCGGGGTTATCTTTTCCCTCTATTACACCGTAGCTTAGGGCCGTGATTCCGATATCCCAGCATTCCCAGCTGCGATCGTTCCCCTCCAGCCCCCCGGGACATCTGTATCTGTGGTATCTATCTGAATGTGAGATGCAGTTTTTGAGTAATGAATATCTGTGTTTTCAGGCGAACGGCGGCTGGCAGGACGCCCCCACCCCCTCCTCAGTCACTTCACCCACAGAAGGTCCCGGGAGCGTTCACTCCGACACCTCCAACTGATGC
This sequence comes from Bostrychus sinensis, assembly GCA_020698575.1. Lineage (NCBI taxonomy): Eukaryota > Metazoa > Chordata > Actinopteri > Gobiiformes > Eleotridae > Bostrychus > Bostrychus sinensis. The sequence continues at coordinate 29,203,948 of CM036246.1, forward strand.
CTCCTACCCCACCGTCCCAAATAAAAAAAAAACCCCTCCATCTTCTACCCCTTCATGGACCCCTTCAGGACTGGACTTACTGTTAAGCTTAAGGTCTCGGATTACCCTCCTGACCCCGGACCAGCGGCGCAGCCTGAGATGGGACTCATAATCTTCAAACTTTGTACAGTTTCCACGTCATGTCCACATCTTTCTTTCTTTCTTTCTTTCTTTGTCTTTCTGGTGTCATGAGGTCACACAGTTAGCAGCGTACGGCCCACTCGTTGTAAATTGAAAAGCTATCACTCTACCTCTACACAGCATTTTTACAGTGATTTGGAATTTGACTGCTCTGGTGTAGGTCCCATGTTAAACTCGGGTCTTCAGATTGGCTTGTCCTATTCAAAAAAGACTGAAAAAAGTGATATGCCCACTAAATATTTTTACAGAAAAGTATAAGGTGAAAATAACATGCCAATTTGTTTAATAAAATTTGAGAGAGTATTTCAGTATTTTGTGAAAGGAGGTACTTAGTGATACAGAAGCCCACTCCTGCTTCAGAGAAGAAGATAGAAGAACTGACACAAGTTTAGTGTTTTTGTATCATATTTTCAATGTGTTCTTTTAATACGACCTCAGAACTTAGCACTTCATAGTTCAACAAGCACCACGTGTTGTGGAAATAACCTCTGTGGACCACAGATTCAGATATATTGATTCTGGCTGTTTCAAACTTGGAGCGTGCTACTTACTGAAAAGAATAAATTATCTACCCAAAATGACCTATTAGAAACATTTAAATTGTTAAAGTGCAAAAAATACACTTAATAATTTGCATCTACACTATATTTCCACAAGTATTAGTATTGGTACTATTAGGAAATATAGTATTACACTATATTTCCAAGTGTATAGTAGTGTATATATACACTACATTGCCAAAATATTAGCTCAGTTTTGGAGATAAAGTGTATCTATATATAGCTACGAACACATGCAATAAATGACAGCTCAGGAAAATAGAAGAACAAAATGTTTTCACTGGTGATGGCACACATTGTGATGATGGGCTTGTGTTAAATGTGATATGGAGTCATTTGGAAAGTTGATATTTGTTGATGGTTGATGGTTTATAGTTATTATTTAATATTTTATCGTATATATTTTTGAAACAGTAGGCAACCTGACAATTGACAGTAACTCAAATTAATTTAAATAAAAGCAATAACACATCAATAGTTTATTTGATTAACTTGATCAAAGACTAACCTGTGATGACAGTCCACTCTGACAATGCTTTTGTATATTTTACGAATTAATCAAGCAAGCTTAATTATTTCTAGAACTGTGAAAACACATTTGCCATGTCACAATACCAAAATACAGGCAAAGACCCAGAGTAAATACATAGTACTTACACCAGCGCTGTACCTCCCTGTTTCATGCATCCACTTTTGTCATTATGTTTTATCATTAGTGCCAAAGTTTGACTCTGAAAGTGAGTTTTGATCACGTCACAATGGTCTAAAGTCATTATGGATCATCATGTTAATCAAGTCACGTTAAAATCAGTGGTAGACTTTCAAACTCTACAAAAAAAAGTCCAGTAGTCCATTTTCAATTAGTAGATTTACTGTTTTAACATCAAAACATTTCAACATTTTATTTTGAGCCAATATAATATGATTGATCAAGGGATTTCACTCTGGGTTCAGCTCATTTCTACAAAACGAAAAAACGTCTTGAAAAGCACAATAACAGGTCATAAAGTAAGGATTTAACTGTGGCTATACAGGCAGGTGAAAATGTTAGAGTATTAAAACCACCACCATATTACTGTATATTGTTTTCTCTCATTTTGGCCTATCTGTATAGAATAAGTCGCAGGATAAATATGATAGTCGTGTTGATAACAGAACCAAATATTGCTGGTAACCAAATCCCAAACAGGTAGATCAGATTTAGGTGCCATGTTAACTTTTAGGAGTGGTGATAGTGCCATTATTCAGCATAGCTTAGCATTAATTTTAACTTAAACTTGTTTTAACTGTGTCTATTTGCTAATCTCAGTTTAACTCTCTTGACTGTCCATATTTGGTATTTAGCATACTGTAGTCATAAGCAGCCATTTGACTCATTTAGCCTAAATGTCCCATATAAACAGAGCAGCTAAATCTTAAGCCACTTGCTAATGTTCTCTACCCATTCACTTCCCGCACACACACAGGGCAGTCAGGTGTCAGTTGCCAAAAATGTTGTGTACCTGTTAAGTGGTTCATTGTTAAGACTTTGATTCCTTGATTTAGAGAGACAAAACTCACATATTTATGTGCTGGTCCCAAGCCTGGGTAAATCCATATGGTTGCATCAGGAAGGGCATCTGGCATAAAAATAAAAACCTCCCATGCAAATTATATATATATATAGTATCTTTAAATTTTTTGTGGCTAATGCCTTTTCATTAATAGAAATATATTGTAACTTTTTTTTTTTTTTGCTATGGTTGAATTTATTGCCCTAACAGAACTCCATGCATTTTTTAAGTCACTCAACAAAATACAATTCACAACATCCATTTAAAAACATTTTATTTGTTCCATTTTGATTCATTCATTCACAACATTTTTGCCCTTAAAAATCCAAAATGTGAATCCCAGTTTGTTACTTTTTTTCTGTACAGTCAGTATGTGGTCTATAGTAAACAGCATTACAGTAGTCCTCATGAGATATCAGCATTTACAAACTTTGATACCAAAAAAGGCAGAATTTCTATCTTCTACATTGGGATCAGCTTTACACTCGTCTTTTCATAGGATTTTATTATTATTATTATTATTATTATTATTATTATTATTATTATTATTATTATTATTATTATTATTATTATTATTATTATTATTATTAATATGTGCTGTATACAAAACCAAAAGTTACATTCAGATCATGTTTATAGAAGTGGACGCTAATACTTCAATGGCACACAAATCCAGATGATGTTTGGATATATTTTAGGTCTGCATTTTGTGAATAACCTCATCATATTTTGTTTTTGTTTGATATTATTTGCTTTGCTACAGGTTTCCTTTTTATATGACCGTTATATGTGAATTAGCCCAAGAATGCTCTATATACAGTTTGTAGATATGCACCTTTTAGTCTCGTCTTTCTTTTGTTTAGCATCTTTGGGCAGTAGCCGCGGTAAAAAGTCACTGATGCCAACAGTGCAATAATGACGGAGGAGCATTTTAAGCCCTGTTTCCACCTCAAATACATATTTACATACATATTTGATAAATCACTGTTCGCAAAATTAACTCCTATCTTTTATTTACATAAGTGAGAGTAGTGGCAAAATTAGCTTAGCTCTCTAACCAAATTGTGCAGCTTAGTAGACTGGTCCAAAAAGTAAAAATAAAGTAGGAAAAGTAGGAGAGCGGGGTTTCAACTAAGCAAGAGTAACTCTGTAAATGCTGCTTTGACTGTTTATTACAAGAACTTGCTTTGTTTGTTTTAATTTTCCAACTGGCCTCAACTCAATAGACTGCAATGTGTTTAACACATGGATGTATAATAAAACCTGGACAGGGCACCGCCTCCTCTCCTCTGATGCTTTGTTTAGTGGCCGCTCCGTGGAACTGCAGCGAAAAAATCCCATGCGGCCCAGAAAGGATTTTTCCCATAGAGCGCAATGTAAAATGTTCGGCCACAGGGCACCCACTGCTTCCAAAATTATCGGATTTACAGTGATGGACTTTTTCCCTCTTTGAAATCTTTAATGTGGCTAAAAAATTACTTTTTACGGTTTGTGATGTCACCGCGCCAGCCCACCATTGCGCCTATTGGTCAGAGCGGTACCCAAAGCAAGACCGCACTTGCGTGAGGGCCACACAATGCGGAAATAACATGGAAGTAAAAAACTTTTTTGGCATCACGAGCCGATAAACACGGCCATTGAAAACAACGGTGATCGTGACATCATTCATTACCCAGTTCTATAATACATCCATGGTTTAACTCCACCTTAGTCCAACTGGGAGCAGGGCTGGGTGATGTGACTTGTTTTTTTTTTATTGTAGACAATTTAATATTTTTTTCTTCTGCTATCTAACCTAAAAGGGCGATTTGTATATTTGTTTTCATTATGTTTCTTAGCCCAGCCCTAAATTTGGAGGGTACCAAAAGTACAGTAGTATGGTTCACTTATTTTGAAAGTGTTTTATACACCTGTTATCAGTGGAAATTTAGCTTAATCCATGTCTTATTGGTGGAAGCAGGACCTTATTTTGTCTCCAAAATTAGCATTAACCTTGCTCTATGACAATTTTTTTTTGTGATACTATACTTTACAATGGAAAATAGAAATCACAAAACACAACAGAGGAGTACTTACTTTAACAAACCAGGCTACTTTTCACTGTCAAATATTATTGAAGCTTCATGTAATGATGCTTTTAGTTTTTGAATATAAAAAGGACGAATGAAAAGAAAAATGAACAATTTGTAAAACATAAAATGTTTTATTTGTTGCATGTCTTTTGTTCTTCAATAAAATAACGTACTGCAGTGTTTTGAATGTTAACTTCTTTTTTATATATACGAGAAATCATGGAGCCTTTTTCTCGACAGGTTTTAACTTTTAAGATCCCTTTGTTTATGTAAAAAGGTATCACATGGAAAAATATTGTATTTTTAACTCCAGCTCAAATCCTGTTTTTTTCTGTGGAGAAGAGTAGATGAAAGGTGTAGGTTTTATGGTCTCTTAATTTGTACTGGCAATGCATATCCCAAATAAATAGTTCATTTTGTTGCATAAATAGATGGTGTTGTCATTTTTAACTGATAAGACCAGGGCCCAGGAGGCTATTGGCTACTGTGTGTATGTAAACATAATTAATATACTGTTTGGATCGGTTTGAGCTGCAGCACGCTAAAAGCAGCAAGCTAAAAGTTCCTGCATATACTTTGGGCATGGAGCTACTATGGGCCAAGCTACTTTGGACCTGAGATAGAGTACACACAGGACAATGGCCTAGACCAGCAGAGGTGTTGAGGTTCTCTTTGGGAGTGACGAGGAAAGACAGAATTAGGTATAAGTTATGATTGTATGATAGCAGTAAGAGGCTACTGGATCCTGGCTGTCTGTAAAAATCATTAACAGTCAGTCTGTTGGACTCAACTTCCCCTACAACATACATAAAGATAATCTAAAGGTTATATATCATACATGTCAACTTATGATACAAAATATTGGTCTGGCTATAGGAAATTCATGTACTAATCTTAAACTTCCCTGTGTGGTTGGAGTGGGTAGCTATCTCATGGTCCTGCAACTCTGGGCCTGAGGTGGACTACCCCTGGTCAACACAGGGCTGACATACACTGACACACACACATGTCATACACACACATAACCCATCCATGTGTATTTATTATGGACAATTTATCTATTAATCTTCTGCAAGCTTCCATGGGTCTTAGACAGGGTATATCCTGATCAATTAGTTGCAAGGCTGAGACTAGCAATGACATAGAAATGCACTGAAATGCATCACTCTGTATGGGTAATTTAGATTCTTCAGTTCATCTATCACATGCAGGTCTTTGGACAGTGGGAGGAATCCTGAGTACCTGGAAATAACCCCACAATAACATAGGAAGGATGCTGACTCCACTCCATGAGATTGCCTCATTTTGCAAAATGTAAGCTACCGTACATTTTGTATGTATGGTAGCTTATCTTTGGGATTACAATGTTTTTTTTTTTTATGAAGTAACTTGCACCAGAGTAGGCACAAAGGCCTGAGCGGTGTAAACAGATTTGTCAGATCCCAGGAGGAGCCCCTTCAGGACACGACTTTACACCTCACACACTCGTCAGCCCAACACCTCTGGATACCGTCACATCTCTCCACTACAACAACAGCGGGGGCTCAGGGTGTGAAGGCTGTGAAAGTGACTGAAATCTGAGTGCTCCCGGCAGACAGACAGACAGAGACAGACCCCACCCGCCCGGCCTGCCACCTCCTCCTCCTCCTTTTCCACACAGCAAGCGCACCTTCCCTCCCTCCCAGGCACACACACACGCACGGCTAATGTGCGTACACTGCGCCGGGCCCACACTCTCTCCTCACTTATCTCAGCTCTCCAGATCACACAGACTTCCACGTGTGTGATTGTCCCGGTACTGGAAAAGCGCCTCGAACGTGAACTTGTTGTGGATTAGTGGGAGATTCCCGGGAGCGCCAGTCTCACAGAGCGTGACAGGCCGAGGGAGGCACACATGCAAACATGATCAAGTATAATTACATGGAGGACACTCTTGTTGTATCAAAGACCACAGAGAAAAGAGCAAAGAGCTGGACGTGTAGAGTGCATTCAAGTGCTGTTGTAAACCAAAGGCATTGTGGGGATTTAGTCATTACACATTATTGAAAAAGTGGAAATCCAATTTAAGTGTGAGCTTTCAATATTTCTGAGTAAAACATTACAAATGATGCGCCATAACAAATTAATGTATCCTCTTCTCTCACTCCACCTTCATGTCCTCTTTCACCACATCCACAAATCTCCACTATGGTCTTCCTCTGGGTCAGTGTTTCCCAACCAGGGGTACGGGGACCCCTAGGGGTACGTGAGCACATTGCAGGAGGTACTTGGAGTTATTTCATCTTTTATAGTACCCTTTTATAGTACCTTTATATACAGTATTTGGCTGTCAAAGACTAAAATGAACCAGGACTACACAATAAAAAAAAGGTCTAAAACCAGAAGTAAACCAGGTCTCAACCAGGGCTAAGCCAGGTCCAAACCAGAACTAAACCGGGACTACGCCAGGTCCAAACTAGGCCTCCTGTCTGGCAGCTCTAACCTCTGCATCTTTCTACCAATATATTCACTGTCCCTCTGATGGACACATTCCTGATCCTATCCATCCTCATTGGTCCAAAAGAGAACATCAACATCTTCAGCTGCTGCTATCTCTGTTGTTCTTGAGCCAATGACACCTGACAAAATATACAACAGTACAAATTGTCATCAATTAAAGCTCATCTGTAGGCCTTTATAAACAAAAGAGTTAAACAATGTTCAAGGGTTCTCAACAGCTGAATGCATCGATATGAACACAGATTATAGCAGTCATTTTTGGCCTCACACTGTAATCAATGATGATCTTTTAGTGCTGCTGAAGAGTCTGTATGTTCTCTCTGTTACTGTGGGTCCTCCATGGCTTCATCCCAACATCCCAAGAAATGCAGGGGTGAATTGTTTAGTTAAATTGTCCCCCTAGTGAATGAATGGGAGAGATAATGTTTGTCAGATAGTGTATGTCACATAAGTGTAAGTGGTCACCCTGCGAAAAACTGGCCATTGTTCAGGGTGTACGCCACTTTAATTTCTTCCACTGTTTCTCAATAACTGGAAGAAAACAAATCAATGAAATAAAGAATGGATTATGACTTTTAATAATTTCTTAACCACACTCATGCAAACATTTCAGTCACAACAAAACACTGTACTTATTTTTATTCATTCATCTTCTTCTGCTTATTTCCGTTAGGGTTCACAGGTGATTGGAGCCTATGCCAGTAACTTTGGGGCCTTATAGGCGGGGTGCACCCGGTCATAAGGCTGACACAGAGACATATATTCACTCTCACATTCATTCACTAGGGGCAATTTATAGTCACCAATTCACCTAACACATGCATGTCTTTGGACAGTGGGAGGAAGCCGGAGAGAACCCACAGTAACACGAGGAGGACATGCAGACTCCACCCAGAGAGTTCGTGTGTTGGACGGCCCGAGGATCAAACCCACGATCTCCTTGCTGGGAGGCGAGAACACTAACTGTTCTGCCAGCGCCAATATGGAAGATAAAATACTATATAATTTGGGGTGACCCACTAACTCGAGGGTTGGCAGTTTGATATCTGCTCTAACCCAGTGCATACTGTTGTGTCCTTCAGCAAGACTCTTCACTCACAGACTCCTAATGAATTCCTCTGATCCCAATTTGTCCTCATATGTGGCTGGTTGCAACAGAAAGGGCATCTGACTTAAAAACTTGCCAAATCACTGTGGAATTGATTTGCTGTGGTGACCCCATAAGGACGCAGCCAAAAGATTAAAAAGAATGGGGAATAAAATACACCAAATAAATTGTAACAAAGAAACGACTGGACAAATCTAAAAGTGTCTGGCTGCCCAATAATTACTACAAAGCCAGTCATTAGTAGAGAAGGACCATTGCCAGTGAATATGAGTGGACTGGCAACACTTGCTTGCGTTGTTTTGTGTCCTCACTGTGTTTTTCTGAGATAACTTTGTGCCTGCGTTAATATAAACATCCTCTGGCACTCACTTAAAGACTGGCGTTGGCCTGTAGCACAACACGATAAGGTCCACATCACACTCTTTATACAGAGGCTTTAGGCTAGAGCCCCCATTGAAAAACTCCCACACCCTGATGCCTTAATATACTGCAAATTATGATTCAAATACTTCACGCTCGATCCAGTTGAAAAGCATCGATGACGCGTCTGTGAAATCAGGTCCAAGCGTCTCTCTTTGTGAAAGTTGGGATCAGAGGAATTCATTAGGAGTCTGTGGGTGGCATCGGCAAAAAGGCAAAATGAGAGAGGATAGTGTGCCAAAGTGAAGCGTTTCCAAATCACAACTCGTTAAAACTGGAACACACCCACTGCCAAGCAAATATACCCAGGGGGACATTTAAATATGGTGAAAGTATGATTAGAGAGACTACAAAACTGCTTTCTAATGGTTAAAAGTGCGGTTTAACTTTAATGGCAATAGAGTTGAAGATATTTAGCCCTGGTTTAGACCTAGTTTATTTCTGGTTTTAGGTCTGGTTTATTTCTGGGGTTTAGATCTGTGTTTTCCTGGTTTTAATTCTGGTTTTAGATCTGGTTTAGTCTGGGGGTTTAGACCGGGTTTAGTCCTGGTTTAGTTCAAGTTTAGTCCCCCTTTTGTCCTTTAGTGTTGCATTTTTCTGTGAATCCCTGATTTATCCCTCAGCATAGTCTTTAGTTAGTTCAGATTTAGGTGCATTTTAGTCTTTGACAGGCAAATATTTGTGGAAAAACTTTTTACACAAGTTGCCTGGAGACTGTTTGCCTCCTCTGGAAACAGTATTTATTCAAATGCACTCACATTGTTTAAACCTTTTTTAATTAATGGAAAGAGTGGAGTATACAGTGAACACAGTGACAGAGATGGGAATTATATGAAGCATCAGATACTTTTTATGCAAACCTACAGTATTCCAAGTTAGGAATCTGTGTAAATTGTAAATGAAAACAGATGATCTGCAAATTTTATTTAACCATATTTTGTTCACAAAAGAACATTAAGAATATATAATATTATTATATATATATTCTAATTTTTTTTTCTATTAAGTGGAAAATAATAACTAATTTTAAATATGAAGGCAACCGGTCTTCAAAAGTTTGGACAGAGGCTGAAAAAGTAAGTAATACAAATAAAAACAACTGGAGGAGCATTTTGCATCTAAAGGTTAATCTGCAACATTTCTGTAACATAAAAAAAGGAGCATTGTAGAACGGCTGAGAAGTGTTCAACAATCTGCAAAAGATATGTCTACAAAATTTTGAAAAACTGTTCCTTGAATTGCAAAGACTTTGAATACCCCACCAGCTACAGAACATAATGTCATCCAAAGAAATTTGGGGAAATCTGGAGAAAGACTGGCTTCTCTACCTCCGAGCATGCAGTGATTCACATACTGAGACATTTTTGAATGTTCTGCACTAGATGCCCTCTTCATTTATCCGGGCTTGGGACCAGCATAAAAAGTACACTGGCTTGTGACTCCCAGGGGCTGGATTATTTTAGTTCACCAGAGTTACCTTATGTACATAATTTTTCACATTGTCACTCATGTTTTACAAACTGTGTAGTGTTTTTTTGTCATTAGCAGTAGCAGCTAGTTTTTATAGTCATGTTTTTTCTTCCCCAAATCTGACCTTATTCCACACATGGTAACTTCTGCCTCCCTAAACTCGAGATGGCAACTAAAATCCAGGGGCTGTCCAATCCTCTTCTGCGACACACTTTTTGTCCAGCCCTTACTCCTGTCAGTGTCAAGGACAGTGGGCTCCAGTCAGAGATCCACTCCTGTTTAAATAATGACCCAGCATTAACGCACTAATGTCCACCGACGTGCCCGCTCTGAAGCAGCATGATCTCATCTCCTTAAATTTTATCTGGACGTAAAGTCATGTGACACATTTGGTCATCGCACGTTGTGTTGTTTTGGACGGAAATGCTGTCTTTTCATAAGATAGCAGCGCTGATTATGTTGTCAGTATGGATTTGTGTAGTGATCCCACTGCAGCCCGTTCTACACTGTACTCTGTCATTTATGAGGCAGCTGTCATATTGAGTTTTCCCATTATCCCGCACAGACAGGGAGAGCCACCTACTATCTGAGAGCGGCGGGACGGGGAGTCTAGTCTACGCAAGGAGCAGCTGTAAGAGTGTTTTTGATAGACAGATGTGTGGTCCAGACGTGCTGCTGACCCCTCATGGTCAGATTATACGGAGGTGTAAGTACTCAAAATATGTAGTAAAAGTAAACATTACACAAGTAGAAGTACTTTTAAATGAACAAAACAGTAAAGTAGTTGACATGCCATGTTTTACTTAGTCATGTTTACTACTCAGTAGTACTTATTGAAACTACTACTAGCACTACTACTTTTAGGAGATGCTGGATAAATCTAGATGCTAAATGCTAGGTACCACGTATACAAGAAATCCCTCTGTAAAAGTCTTCAAAATATAGTTAAGTATAAGAATGGAAAATATGGTGCTTGTAGGGGCTGCTAAAGTGGAGATTTCTGAAGGTAAAAAATTATTTTCAAAGCAAAATCTCTAGACGCAAGTTGGCGAAATGTAATAAAAATTATTTTAGGGTTAAAATCTACATGTTACAGAGAAAACTGGCTCTAGAACTTAAATTAGAGAAATTGTGTTACCTGTAGTGTCTTGCCTTGTTTTTTTTTAGTTGTTCTCCTGTCTCCTTGGGTCATTTTTTTGTTGTGTTCTATACATAAAAAATCTCAGATTCCCCAAAAAGGTGACAATAATACAGTAGAGCATGCCAGTGTCTTTTAAGTTTTTATGATTTGTGTAAGGGCCTGACATTTTAATAATATACATTTTTCTATGCAATGAGGTCTCACAATAACACATCCGTAAATAGGGCCACATAAAAAAAACACTTTCCAAGTTAAATTTTTTTGTAATTTTCTGAAAAAGCAGATACATCCATAGAAACAACACTGAGCTTTTAATGTCGCTGCAACCTTTGTAGTTCAGAGGTAAATGCCCTGATTTCTCACAGTGTTAAAGAATCTATTAAAACTAATAATGTGTTCTTTTACTGACCCCTTGTGACTGGCATTAGAGTATTTAGCCCTGTCTTGCAATGGTTCAGAATCCTAAAAGGTGATCTAGATCCATACCAAAAATGTCCGTTGCCCTTACTGACCATTCCTGAAAATGTAAACCAAATTCTATATTCATATATTTATATTATGATAGTGCATGTTTGTTGTTTGTTTGTGTAGAAAGTGTGCCAAGGCGTACTTTTAACTTCACAGTAACTTACCTTAGCATTAGAGAAGCCTGCAGTGATCAGTGATGGAGCAGGTCTTCACTGTCTTCATTGTGACAGGGCGTCCCAGTGAGGAGTGCTGTGACCTTGTGCAGCTTTGGCCTGTCTCAGCAGAGCGGGACAGAGGGTGTATGTAGGTCAGGCCCGGGCCCCGGACAGCGATGATCGGAGTGGACAGAGCGGCCCCTGCGTAGAGAGAGCCCCCCTCACACGTCAGCACCGATCCTCCCTCAGCGCTGACATTATCAGGCCACACACAGCGACGTCCGCACTCATTACACTCACCTCTGCTACTGCAGCAAAATGTGCAAAAGGAAAACAAAAAGCAAGATTAGAGCAGTGCATATGCTGCAGTGGTTATCTGAATATCATTTATGTCATGTAACTTATAGAAAGTAAAGAACATATAGTTTATTACAATAGAAAGTACTAATTTAAGTAGGCTACAACATTTGTTTAAAGTAAAAAAAAAGTGGGGTGTCATGGTACCATTTTTAGCAATTTCAAAAGGTCCACACCCTCAGCCCTCACTTATGTTTTGTCCAATGTACTGTATTATACCCTATGGGCATTAATTGTATCATATCCTTTTACTGATGTTTTTAAATTTATTGCTAGTCCTAAGCAAAAATAATAGCCAGACAGACGAATGTGCCTAACAACTACCTTATTTAGAAACAGTTTCCCTAAACAATGCTGCACATTAGGAATGAGGTAAGCTTAAAGGTAATATAAGCAGTATATATTTTTAATACTTCATAAAAATTACCTACATATGTCCTCATATATGATGTACGCATGTTAAAATCAAATATTAGTTTTACTGATAACAATGGTACAGCTAATTCATTCTCAAGTTAAAAAAAATATTTTATACAATGGCCAAGTTGTTTATGTTTACATTTTTGTTTTGGCTCTAAACCCTTGCATCACTGATCGTCCAATCAGAAAACAGACCATTGTTTTGTTTTAGACTGCAGTACCATTTTTAAACCAGTACGTGCACATGCTGCTTACAGTACCTTTAAGGTAAAGCTAACCATTAATTAACAAATAATTAGAGAAGACATATGTGTTTATTTATCTTTAAACAGGAAAAAAATGTACATGAAATATGTATTGCCTAGTAATTTTAATGTACAATACATGACTGGAGAGGCTTACCTAACCCACTCTACACATCAAAGTTTGCATAAACTTACAGCAGCCTACTGTGATCCAGAGCAACTGCCTCAGAGTCAACCTGGGCCATGGCAGGAACAGTGAGCATGCACTGCTCTCTGCAGGACAAAAGGAAAACATGTCTGGAATTACCAATTGTTCATTTTGAATTAGACTGAAAGAATAGCCTATGTAAGCTTATATAGCTAAATAAATATTATGTTTATTATTAGCCTAATTGTTGATAAACTCACCCTACTCTAGTCCTTGTTTGTTTTTATGGTTTATTGTGTCAGTTTTTCTTTGACATTTTACTTATGCAAATATACTTATGTAAAGTATTTTACAGCTATTCTGATTAAAGGTTTTAAGTGCGTTTAACTCAACTCGATATCTTATTTTAAGCGAGTCTTAAATCACATACTCCAACTCCCAGAAGGCAAGAGGACAAGGTCACGTGACAAATCTTACCGGTCCATTTCCTGGGACCACTTCATTTGTAAATGCTCAAATGTCATATCGCTATAACGCCAGATTTAATGCGTAATATTTTTCAGCCATTTTTTTTTTTACTGGAAAGGTTATTTTGTCCAAAAATCTACAACGACCAGCGGCCATTACAAGGTCAGTTAAGCGGTGTTAGCTGGAGCTGGTGGCTAACATTAGGGAGCTAAGTTAGCATATTTACCTCAGAGTGACTGCTCGGACGCGGATCTTGGAGTGACTGCAGCCCAGTTAATTGCACTCTTTACCCCTTTCGTTTACCGTACATTGATTGTTCGTTGCATCTTTAAACATGGCTAAACTGCTCTCACTGAAAAGCATTAGCTCTCTCGAGAAATGTGGAAGTTTATTTTACATGAGAGCAGTAACAAGCAGTGGACGGAACTACAGCAGCCAACATTCAGAATATCTGCACCGCAGTGTCGTACCATCCATGCATTATCAGAAGAGTCTGCCCAGGTAAGAAGATAAGTGTACTTGTACTGCACATTCAGTGAGGAAAAAGAAACTTATAATACAATACAATCAATGCACTATTACTTTGAAAATATGACTTTATTGCTGCAGTTACAGACTTACAAATAATTCGCAATACGCTTTGTGGATGAATGTAGGTGAAAGTGCATTGCACGTTTTTAACTTGACCACTAGAGGGGGGTGTAATCAGGCTAAATATGGGTCAATTAAGTTCTGAACATATTGTAAAGGTTTTGTTACTACACACACAAGTTATTTCAGTAAGTTTATATGATACATTATGCAGAATATTTATATAAAATGCTGTTCATTTATTGTTAACCTCAGGCTCCCAGTACCAAAACTAGAAGACACTATCAGAAGATATTTAGCTGCTCAGAGGCCTCTTCTAGATGACGAGGAGTTCAGGTAAGTTTGAAGAGGAACATTTTTATTTCGTTAATAACAGATCCTGATGGATTAATATTTATCTGTACCCCTTGCAGAAATACAGAGAAAATAACAGAGGATTTTAAGAATGGTATCGGAAAACAGCTGCATGAAGAGCTGGTTGCCCAAGACAAAAATAACAAGCACACAAGCTACATCTCTGGTAAATACTTTATGTATGTGTTGAAACAATTACTAGTTTGCAAAGGTAGATGGTTTTAAAATGTAATAGTAAGTATTTAAATATCTCTTTCTGAGCCCTCAGACTGCAGCCGGAGTCAGCAGAGCACTTGCCTGACCTGAGCTTGACACTAATTTCCAACTATTTACTTTCAGCACTTTTTTAAAAGGTCCTATAGTATGCTTTTTGAAACAATTATGGACACTTGTGCAGTATTATGTCACATTTTATAACTTGAAATAATGTGTATGTATGGAAAACGTTTTCTGTTGGGAAGCTTTTACTTTAAAATTGCAGAGAATGCTTGGATTAGGTGTCTGTTGCCCCTGCTTATAATGGTTGGAAATGAACAGAGAATTAAATGGCTATTAGGCACTGCTATTAGCAACATGACCCTAACAGATAGATCAGTGATCTGACTGCTTTGTAGTGACGTCAGTTTAAGCGCTGCATTTATCAGAAGGAGTCTGATTATTCTTTATGGGCTTTAAAAAAAATGCAAAAGAGCAAAAGAGGTTTCACGTGTCTATGTACAGTGCTGAGACGAGGGGGTGAGCTCTTGCAAAAGATACAGCATGAGCATAGAGGATTACTCAAATGTGCATGAATGAAACAAAATACTAATCCAGGTATGTGTTTGAGGTGGAAACAGCATTATAACATGGTTAAAAGCTCAAAAAAGTTGATTTAGCATAATAATGGCCTTTTAAACAATCATGTTTATGTATTTATTCATTCAGATTTTATACTGTTAGGGGTGGCTGAAGCGTATCCCAGGACCTGAGGGACTGTGGCAGGGTACACTCTAGACACTGAAAAATGTATCACTTGTAGACCTACACAAACAGACAACCTTTAACTCTCACATTAATTCACTAGGGTTCAATTTAGATGCATCAGTTCACTTAAGCATGTCTTTGGAGCTAGAGAGAACCCATACTGACACAGGGAGGACCGGCCTGGGGATTGCAGCCTTGTTTATTTGTACTAACCAAATCATCATTGTCTTCTAGCTCCCTGGTTTGACATGTACCTATCTGCACGGGACTCTGTGGTGCTCAACTTCAACCCCTTCATGTCCTTCAACCCTGATCCCAAGCCCGAATACAACGACCAGCTGGTGCGGGCCACCAACATGGTTTGCTCCGCCGTGCGCTTCATGAAAACTCTCAGAGCTGGATTACTCGAGCCTGAAGTTTTCCACCTCAACCCTGCCAAGAGTGACACAGACCAGTTTAAAAAGTTAATCCGCTGGGTTCCCTCTTCACTGTCCTGGTACGGAGCCTACATGGTCAACGCCTACCCCTTGGACATGTCCCAGTACTTTCGTCTTTTTAATTCCACTCGATTGCCAAAGCAAGGCCGAGATGAGCTGTTTACCAATGAGAAAGGGAGACATCTTTTAGTGATGCGCAAAGGTAACTTGTATGTATTTGATATTGTGGACCGCGATGGGAATTTGGTGAAGCCTGCAGAGATCCACTCCCACTTGAAGTACATTTTGTCTGATGAAACTCCAGCTCCGTCAAGTCCCATTGGCGTCCTAACAAGTGAGAACAGAGACGTATGGGCTGGACTTAGAGAAAAGCTAGTCGCTAATGGAAATGGTCCACTTCTACAAACCTTAGACAGCTCACTATTTTGCCTCTGCCTTGACGATGAGACCATGAAGGACCACATTCACATCTCACACAATATGCTTCACGGAGACGGCTGCAATCGCTGGTACGACAAGTCATTCAGCGTTATCATAGCCAAAGATGGAAACGCTGCGATCAACTTTGAGCATTCGTGGGGAGATGGCGTGGCGGTGCTGAGATTTCAGAATGAAGTTTTCAAAGATACAACAGAGAAGCCCTTAGTACATCCTGGTTCAGCTCCTGCCGCTGTGGATTCTGCCTCCGCCGTACAAAGATTACAGTTTAACTTAGACAGTGAATTGGAAAGCAGCATCCAAAAGGCCAAGGAAAACTTTGATGCAGCGGTATCAAAGCTAACCATCGATGCGATGGAGTTTAAAAAAGGAGGGAAAGAGCAGCTGAAAAAGAGCAAGTTGAGTCCTGATGCCATTGCGCAGTTGGCTTTTCAGATGGGATTTCTGAGGCAGTACGGACAAACTGTGGCTACTTATGAGTCCTGTAGCACAGCAGCGTTTAAACACGGACGCACTGAGACCATCAGGCCAGCCACTATCCACACCAAACGGTGTTCACAAGCTTTCGTTCATGAACCCGGGAAGCACAGTGTAGACGAGCTAAGGGCCATGCTGAATGAATGCTCCAAATACCACGGGCAGCTCACCAAAGAGGCAGCTATGGGTAGGTATTATTCATTTTTACCATGTTTTTCCAGTGTTGGTTTATCTGTTAGCCACATAACTTAAAAGTCATGGTTTGATTTTAAAGGTATTTTAAGTATATTTCCGTTATGAGGCAAAAAATATATTTGTTTTGGGGGTTGATTTGGATCATTGTCTGGATTCAAAATTATTTTTTGGAATTATTGCTTACCATAGTAATGTTATGTTAACACTAGTATTGGTAACTTGTGGAGCAGTGGTTCCCAAAGTGATAGGCTACAAAGGTACAGCAGGGGGGCCACAAGAGGTTGTCTACATACAAATAAATTTAATTGTAAATGAATTACAATTAATTATTTTAAAACATCACAAACAATTTTAGCCAATAGTCTGTTTTTGTAATGTTTTTTTATAGAAATCTATGGGGAAAAACATGACATAGGCATTTGAGTATAGCGAAATTTCATTGCTGAGGGTCTGCACGGGAACTTTTTCTGAGTTTTTAAGCGGGCTGACTTTGGGTAAGGCTGTTGTAGAGAATCTACATTTTATTCAAAATGGTACAAACTTCAGGCCCCTAGTGATACCAAAACCAACCACAAGGAGTCAGTAAAGAGGATAATAATTTAAAATATATTTTGGTAGTGCTTTTTTCACTCTAAATGCTTCTAGGTAAGACTTGTTGAGTGCCTATACCCTGCATTTTAAGACTAAGAGTTATGTAACAGGGCACTCTCTCATCCGTAACATTTTACCAACTAATAATATCAACACAAATTTGCATTACAACTAAAATATTTAAAAAGTTTATTCAAAGGTTATAGTCCATTGAGTTTGCAAGTACTTTTGAGTACTTTTTGGATCATGAAACATAAACACTACACATTTAAGCGCTTTATATATTTCTATTTTAAATGGTTATGTATTTTTTTCTCCCACCAGGCCAAGGTTTTGACCGCCACCTGTTTGCTCTCCGATACCTGGCCAATTCAAAGGGTGAGCCTCTACACAACCTGTACACAGACCCCGCCTACAGCTCCATCAACCACAACATTTTGTCCACCAGCACCCTCACTAGCCCGGCCGTGAGCCTCGGTGGGTTCGCACCAGTCGTCCCGGATGGATTTGGGGTGGGATACGGTGTCCACGACGACTGGATCGGCTGTAACGTGTCCACATATCCAGCTCGCAATGTACATGAGTTCCTACAGTGTGTCCACAAGTCATTAGAGGACATTTTCATGGTTTTGGAAGGAAAATCACTGAGCTAACTAACATTATGTAGTGTTTAGATACTGCTGATGAAAAGTTTAAAACAATAAGCTATTTAATTAAAAACAAAATTATGAAAATATAATTTGTTTACTTTTATGGAACATTATTCTCTGTACTGTAGGTTTTTTTCATGCATTAAGACTTGCTTTATCAAATTTGCAGTAGATTTTAATAGTTCAAATAAATGTGCCTTATCCAACAACCTGTATCTTAAACAGCATTAAATTCTGTGTAATGTCATAACTTGAAATCATTAGACTGCTTCGCAGCCTTACCGTTTTGTTTGATGATTGTATTTGATGAATAAAAATGTCAGACATTGTCACCTTTTACTCGCAAACAGGCTTGAGTATATTTTTTGTAACATTTTATTTAAAATAAAAAACAATTCCACCAGAGGCAAATGTACAAATGAGAAAGCAGAATGGAAAAATAGCTAAAGGAATTAAAATGAGCAGAAATTATTCCAAACACTTAGATGGGCTTGATCTTGAAGTGAAGACCGATGAGGCTGAAGACGAGACATTTGAGATCCTGGACCAGGTAGTAGAACACACGCAGGCCTTCAGGGTCCCTGTAAGAGTTTAATGTTAGAGTTATTTATCTGAGACAATTATAGTTTCTCTATACAGACTCTACAGCGAGAACAATACTCACTTGGACTGGTTGACATCAATGAGTGATCCAATCTTTGAAGTGGTAAATGAAATGTGTTCATCTCCAATCACAATCTCTAGTTCCTAAAAAAGAGAAATATGAACAAAAATTACTAAAGGCATCTAGAGAGAATAGCAACTTCTCTGACATTTCTCTGCTTTTGTTTTCATACAAGACCCACTCAGCATCCTGTTTTTACTTTCCTTGCACAAATGCATCTTGCAAAACACTACAGACTTTTCAATAGGTGACTGAGAAAAATCCTCACTGAGGTTGTAATAAAATGTAAATGAGACAGTGACAAAAAAAAAATAAAAAAAATCAGTTGTTTCATATTAAGCTCATCCTACAGTTCTCCTGTAAGAGAGTCCCTAAAATGCTGGGACTGTCTGAATGACCCCAAACACATGCTGTTTATAGCAACTTCTAACAATAATTTTGAAAGTACAATATTAAACTATTAGTGTGGAACTCTAAACACTGCTTTCATGATCAAATGGCAGGTGGAACAGTCTTTAAAGGGGATAACTGTACCACCACACTCTATAGAGTCGTTGAAAAATGGAAAATATGAACATATGGGCATGTCTTATGGACATAGAAAACAACAAACCTGTCTGCCAACTCTGTCCGGTGGCGGCCACAGTGCATCATCTTCTTTAGTGATTTCACTGTCATCAATTATCCTCTTCAGCTCCTCCATTACACTTTTGTGAACATATGCCTGCAAGAAACATAAACCAGGATTACCTTTGTTCAATATAGTAAATCCCTTATTCAACAGCAATATTAGTCTAGGCTTCCGTCTTTAATATAAACAAAACATTCTCTGGACATAGGAATATCTAAACACACTCAGTTGGGTATGTTAAAATAAGATGTTAGTTATCATTTGGCCGCAGAAAAAAAAAGTGATAAATCAATGAAACAAAATACCTCTTTTCTTATCATGACGTCGTTTTTGTAGTTACTGTTGTTTGCGTACCTCAATTTTCCTGAGAAAGAAAGAAATACAAATGTCATATAGTGAAACATACATTCATTACTGTGCCAGCTCACTACAGTAACTTGCTACCTAGTAACTTAAAAAGAAGCTAAGCCTAGAATGATATTAGTGATCATGGGTAGCATGGCACAGAGAGCTTTATGTACCGTAATACATTAAACAGCATACGCCCCGTACTTATTTTCTTGCGTGTTGCTATTAAAATTTGCAGAAAAGGGGTAAAAGTTATTTTCTTGGGTGAGATGCGGCCTATAAACCGGTGGCTAGTTAGCTCGTAGCACACACGCAGGTACGCTAACATCTCAGAATTACCGCCAAAACAAACTTACCGTCAGGTCTAAACTCAAACTCCAAGAACTCGTGTCCAAACTTTCCCTTGTGCCCAACATAATACCGCAAATAAAAATCGCTCGTAGACATTTTTGCTGTCAACTATGAGATCTTTGTTGCGCGCACGGCGGAACAAAACCTGAGCTAACAGCGCTGGCCTGGTGCTCGCTGGTCATGTGCGCATGCGCTGTAGGTTGAAATGACTATAGGGAAATTTTACCCGAGTTTTGTCTTTCAGGCGAGTCAATGCTTCTGGTAAAGCTGCACTTAATTAGTTTTTTTTTATGAAAACACATTCATCTTTACATTGAAAAGGAAATCATTTTATTCTCAGTCCTA
Organism: Bostrychus sinensis; assembly: GCA_020698575.1. Classification (NCBI taxonomy): domain Eukaryota; kingdom Metazoa; phylum Chordata; class Actinopteri; order Gobiiformes; family Eleotridae; genus Bostrychus; species Bostrychus sinensis. Next base: position 29,224,247 of record CM036246.1, read on the forward strand.
TGTCCCACTAAAAGAATAAGATAAAAGAAGAGATAAAAATCTAGTCTGCTCTTTTGTTTACGTGGGAGGGATGTTTTTGAGTTTGGGCCTCTAAGTCAATCACAACTCAAAAGAATAGAAAGAAACCACAGATAGAGTTAAACACTGTTTATTCTCATATATTATATATACTTATATAGCCTCATCTTTATTGCAGGACTGGTCTTAGAATCAATGTCTAAATGTCTAATTTGAAACTTAACTCAGCTTTACTTTTGTTAATATTAAAATATAAACAAGAGATGGTGTCTCTTTACTGATAGGACAATTGTGCAATTATCAACTGATGATGGTCTTGTCTCTGTCTTGCCCTGCCATATTCTTGATGTCTGTTTGATGATGGACATGTCAAATAGAAAAAAATAGTATTAGTATTAAGTTAATTTAATGTAAACCTACTTTTATGGCAGAACTAATGAAAGAATGCTGTACCGTACTGAATACCTAAAATATACATAAATTATCAATAATAATAATGCAGCAGTCTTAAGTAGCGCTTTTCTCTGTACTCAAAGTCACTTTACATTTTGGTGCATTTGTCATTTACTCCTCAGTCACATCTGTAGCCACAGCTGCCCAGGGGCAGACGGACAGAGACATGGCTGCCATTTTGCACCTACGGCCACTCTCAACACCAGCAGTCACACAATTGCAGGTGTCTTGCCCAAGGACACAACTGCAGTATGAATTTTGAAGGCAAAAATCGAACTGGCAACCTCCAGGTTATAGGACTACGGCTCTAACTACTGAGCCGCTGTGGCCCAAATTAATAAAATAATCAATATTAATAATTAAGGAACAACTAAACATTTTATACGAGATTTAATTGGAAATCTAAATTTATTTTCAAAATGTAAACTGGTAAAAAATAATGGTTATTTATTTGAATACAATTAGAGTTGGACACCTAGTATCTTAAATAAAATATAAATAATGTAGGCTATGAGATGTGTTATATTTTTGTTATTTTTATGAATATTTCTTAATTAGTGTTCAATCATATTCTATTAATGTTTTTATTTGTGTTTAATTGGTTACTGGATTATTTCTTGCATCTTAACACCTGACAGTCAAAACCCGGGGTAAACAGTTATAAAGTCAGCCTGTCGCTTTTTACTCGCGTCATCAGCGCTGCTGCAGAAGACGCCTGTGTTGGAGCGGTACGCACGTGTCGGATTTCTCCAACTTTTGCACCATGTCCGGCTCGTTTTCGCAGCAGCTGGAGGATCTGTTGAACCCGCAGCCGAAGTTCGCAGATCCCGAAGACGACGGCGACGAGGAAACTAAAGCCAGAGTCATAGAAAAGTTTAACGAAGATGATGATGAAGAGGAGGAGGAGGGCGATGGAGCTGGAGGAGTGGGCCTGAGCGCTCTGAGGAAACACACCGCCTCACTGCTGTCGGACACGGACAGGAGATATGCGGGGAAGGCGGTGTCCAGAAAACAACTGATGAGGGACATGGAGGGGTCCGAGGAGGAGGAGGAAGAAGATGACGACGAAGAAGATGGGGACGAGGAAGAAGGGGACGAGGAAGAAGCGGAAGACGGTAAAGGTTTTGTGTACAGCTTCATATATTGCCAGCATCTTACACAAGGCCATCAAAGAGCCTCAAACAGGTGTAGTGTGAAGAGTATTTTTATTAAAGCAGAAGTAAAAGTACTTTACTTTAACCTAAGTAGCTCTGTTAAGTATTGAGTGTAACGTGTACTCATGTAAAAAGTACTTGCTCCTACTATAAATAGTGCTGTCAATATCACAACTGCTATTAGTACTACAACTGCTACTAATACATTCATTCATTACACCTGTCTCCATAATTACTACTTCCCAAAAAAAAAATTATATTTATTTTAAATACTCGTTTAGTGATACTGATAATCTACTTTATGTAAATATTTATTGCTCATATGTAAATTACTTAGTAGCCACTGTTTGTAATATGTTTTTGACTACGTAGAATTTAATTATAGTATATTAATTAACTTTTGTTGACATATAATCAATTATGGTCAAGGAGTTATTTTACTTAAAAAGTCTATCTATCTCTCTACACTCACTTGCTCCTTTAAGTTTCACTTTATTTCTCAGAACCTGCAGTACTTTGAGTTTTGACCCTCTATGGCTGCTGTAGTTTGAGTTTTGACCCTCTATGGCTGCTGTAGTTTGAGTAGGATCCTTGTCTTTATTGCAGCGTGTGCAATTTAAAAAAAGCAAAACATATTGATAATGTTCTATTTGTATTTTTTTTGTATTTGTCTTGTTTTTTGGATCAATAAAGTTATCTATTCTCTATCTAAGGTGACGAGGATGAAGAGGAGGATGAAGATGCAGATGATGTCACAGAAGAGCAAGATTTAGATAAAGACGATGAAGACAATGATATAAATGATGATGACAATAACTTAAATGACTCTGAAGTGACTTTCCCAAAAGAAGTGGACTTCCACAAACTGACCGAGGGCATGGATGACTTGGGAGTCAGTGAGGAAGAGGAGGAAGAGGAAGAAGAGGAGGATAGTGGCGAGGAAAGTGAAGAAGATGAAGAAGAAGAAAGCTCTGAGGACGATGATATGGAACAAGATGATTCAACTGTGCGGACATTCTCTCAAGATAAAGTCGAGGAGGAAGTGGAGAAAGGTAAGGCTGTAAAGAACCAGCTTGCTTTGTGGGACCAACTTCTCGAGGGACGAATCAAAATCCAGAAAGCTCTTGCCACAGCCAATCAGCTTCCACAACCACCGACCTTCCCACAATTCAAGAGTTGCGCAGAATTTACCGGAGCGTTGAAAAACTCGCACAAGGCGTTAAAAGCCCTTCAGAGATCGTTACTAGAGCTACACGACCATCTGCTTGTCCAAAATCCAGATACAAAAGCGATCAGTTTGGGCGAGCATGACGATGAGGAAATTATCAGTGATGAAGACGACGGTCCTGATAAAAGAACGCCTAAACGTAAACTAGAAATGGCAGAATATCCAGATTTTATGGCCAAACGCTTTGCTGCTTTCACACCTTACCAAAATGCTACTCTGCAAAAGTGGCACGATAAAACCAGGCTGACCATGGGGAAGAGCAGCAAATCTTTCGGAGCATTTGAAAGAAACATATTAACACAAATAGAGCAAGTCCTTATGGATAAAGATAGACTAATACGGCGTACGCAAACCCGACGGTCAGAATATAAAGTAATGGGAAAGCAAGAAAATGCTCTGACCACCGAAAGTGCTTTGGTAGAAGGGGAGGAGCCAGAGCAGCAGCAGTTAAAATCCAACTCCCACCTAAAAGACCTAGATGAGGACATTTTCGATGATGACGATTTCTATCACCAGTTGTTGAGAGAGCTTATTGAGCGCAAGACGAGTGCGGCGGACCCCAACGACCAAGTGGCCATGGGCAAGCAGTGGTTAGCCATCCAGAAACTGAGGAGTAAGATCAAGAAGAAGGTGGATACCAAAGCTAGTAAAGGCCGAAAAGTCAGATATCACGTTCACAGTAAGCTGGTTAACTTCATGGCTCCTATTGACCACAGTTCGATGGGCGATGAAGCCAGGAGTGAACTCTATAGAGGCCTGTTTGGACAGAATTCAACTGTGAGGGAATAATATAACATTGACTTATAGCCTTGTTTCTGCTGGAGAAGGACCGTAAGGGTATCACAAAAGGAGCATAAGGCATCCCACACAAGCCTACGCTACAACTTTGTTATCTATTCCCTGGATTTGCTGGAGATAAACACTGCAGTTTGTGGACAATGCTGAATCTTGACTCAGGAAAAAGAAAAACACAAAACATGTTTTTTACAAGAAGCATTTTGATAAACAGGCAATTTGATTAGGAGAGAATGGGGAATGTAGTCCTCTATCAAAACATATCATTTATACGCAACAGTCAGGGTTTAGATAGTTGGCATTCATTGGCTTCAATTAAAAAGTTGTATTCACTGTAAAGACTGCAACAAACATGAGAACAGGGTCTACTGTGGCCCTCCTAAAGTGTAGGAAACTAGCTAAATAAGAAACTTGTGTTTATTTTAGTAGTGCTCTGCCCTGCTTCTCACACTGCCAAAAAGAATGATTTTACATGTTTCTGCTAATTAATGGAAATGTGTAAAATTTGAACATCCACTCTGATACAATTGTTATTGTCATAGAAAACTCAGCTTTAGTACAACTGGCATGAAGTCATTGTTGGCCTTACCTGTACCATTTTGGCTCAAGCTACTGAGGTTAAATTCAAAACAATTCCTTTACAAAGTTTTGGCTCCTAGCCTATCAAATCACAGTAACAGTACACATTGGCTGTATTACATATATTTATAGTAAATGTTCATGAGAAATGTTTTCTACTGTGTATTATCGAGTATCTTTGCCATGTTTTGTTCAACATCAAACTTACAATTTGTATCTTGTATGAATTTGAATTCACTGAGATTTTATTTTTATGAAACATAAGATACTTAAAAATGAAGTATTATTTGTCAGTGTCCTTTAATGCCACCATCAGCATAAAGTAATGTTGGGTTATGTTATGTATAGTTATCATGGCACACAAATATAACGTTCCTTAAGTGACAGAAGAATGGAGACCTGATAGGTTATATTATTTTGTTTTTATTTGTCAATAGTTTTGCAGAAAAATGGGCAGAGATTTGGACAGCATCAAACAGTATTACCACTTTAACTGCAGATAAATGCATTCATTTTAAATAATAGCCTTCTGAGTTTTTGGAAAGAAAGAAAGCCCTCACATCAGTGAGAGCAGTGGAAATACAGACTATTTTAGTAAATACAGTTCTGAACAGACATAACTCAAGCAAATGATACCTGAGAACTTTATGTACAAATGTACACAGAAAAAAAACACAGAACAAGAGAAGAGCTGTCATGAGTACTAGGTACCAGTGACATGTTTCAGCTCACTGCACTTTGTAACACAATGTAAGAGTGAGACTTGCATCTGAAGGTACAGGTGAAAGTAAATACCTTTGTGGTGAAACATAATGTTTGTTCAGATCATTAAGTTTTTTTTTTAAACAAGACTGTTTCTTTGGCTCCGATGTCAAACATCAGATGATTGAGGTGAGGGTTGTTTCATTATTCAAGAACTTAGATTTGCACAATCAAAGCAAACACGAGAGTACTAGAAAACCTGAACAGCCCAAATCTTTTCCAAACACTGCTTCATACTGTACAAAGCTTGTTGCATTGTTATTGGTTTCACACAGGGTGAACCTGGATAAGGCCTGCTGAGGAGCGTGGTGCTGTGCTGGAGTTATTGAATAGTTGAAGGCTTCAAGTAGTTTTAGGCACCGAACTGTTCAGTGCTGAGGCAAAGCCAAGCAGCAGTTTGAAAAGACATTTCAGGAAAGGCTTCTAGTGTTTCTCCAACTTCGCTTTCAAAATTAACAACTCAACACATTATGTGTACACATATAATCATGTCTATGGGAATTCATCCCTTTTTCTTTTCATTCGCTCCAAACACAAGTATATCATGATAATGTCTTATTTGCTGGCGTAGCTCCTGCCTTGTCTGCGATGATACGTCCCTTCTATTACAAGGGGAATGCTCTGCTCAGTGAGGCCGGCTGCTGGACTCCATGTTTGTCTGGTTCTTTGGCCCATAACCGTTGATCCAGCCATTCAGTCGTTTGGTTAAACCTCCATTAAGGATGTCCTGGATGTGCTGCACAATAAGATTTATGGCAACTGTAGAGGCAAAAAACACACAGGATATTATTAATGTGTTAAAGTGAACATTTCAGTATTTTGTGTGCGCGTGCTTTTATTTGGGCCTAATTTATCCCCTACAGAAGATGTCACAGTACTCCTAGTTATAAATTCACAGAGCCATCACTGGAATAGACACCTTTCCAGAAGACATGTTGGTTCACTAAATACAGGTCAAGTGATCTAGACCAACCAGCCACTGGAGAGTACTGTCTGGCCAAAAACTTCAAATACGCACTGAACATTTCTATGATATCTTTTCATACTGTGACTGGAGTTGGCAATGTAGGTGAAGTGTCTTGCCCAGGGACCAGACGACAGTATGCGCTTCCAGGGAGGTTCGAAACGCCAACCCTCCCCACAATATTTGTTGTTAAAAAAATCTGGTTTGAGCAAAAAAAGGCAGCAAACGTGCCCTTTATGCAGCACACACTTGCACCTATAGTTTTTGCAGTTGTAGAAGAAGCCCTTATAAGACAAAGCCTGATTTATTTCTCCTCTTTTTCCCTATTACCTACAGTAGGGAATAATTTACCAATCCCCACGTATCCCATAGACACTCACTAAATACTGGATTCTCCCTTTAAAATATTCTTCTCTTAATAGTTTTAGACAAAGCTGTTTTGTCCTCGATCTCCTCCCAGCTCAGAGGTCAGTGAACACAGCTGTGGCCTTCGCGATAACTCAGACACCAGTATCTCAAGCATTTCCTCCAACCTCTTTATGTGTCGTCTTTATTATGGCTTACATTTAAGGTTTTTCTGGGTAAAATAAGCCGACTCACCGAGATTATCAGCGCCCCTTGGTATGATCACATCTGCATATTTCTTTGTCTAGTAAAAAAAACAAAAACAGATGACCGTGAAGACGTTTCAGGGACACAGAGTGTGCAGTGATAAAAAGGTGTTTACTGTTTGTACTCACGGGCAGACAGAACTCCTCAAACGCCGGCTTCACGAATGTAATGTACTGCGCCAGGACGCTCTCCAGGTCGCGGCCACGTTCACTGATATCACGAAGCACTAGAAAGAGAGAATTTGATTCTTTGTATCAGACTTAGATTTTTTTTTCTCTACAAAACTGGACACAAGGTTATATCTAAAAGTAGCCATGCCTCACTCTGAGTGTGCAGTGTCAAGTGGCTTTTGTAACCAGAGTACGTCACTCCTAACCTTCTCCAGAGCAGTGATTGTCAAACAATAAAATATTTGGCTTTCCAAGTACCATCTTTAATGCACTAAAATGAGCCAGGACTAAGCCAGGGCCAAAGTAGGTCCAAACCAGGACTAAAAACTGGACTGAAATCAGGACTAAAACTGGACTGAAATCAGGTCTAACCCAGCACTAAAATCAGGTCTAACCCAGGACTAAAATCAGGTCTAACCCAGGACTAAAATCAGGTCTAACCCAGGACTAAAATCAGGTCTAACCCAGGACTAAAATCAGGTCTAACCCAGGACTTAAATCAGATCTAAACCTGGACAAAAACGTGTCTAAATCAGGACTTAAATCAGATCTAAACCAGGACAAAAACAGGACTGAACCAGGACAAAATGATTTAAAGACTAAACCTAGGCAGTGGTCTAAACATCAGATTTAAGCTTGATCAGGACTCAGACTACAAAAAGACTCCTGAGTACCACCATAAGAAGTCCACAAACCACCAGTGGTACCTGTACCACAGTTTGAGAAACACTGCTCTAGAGCATGACTATGGAAAAACACTGCCCAAAATGTATCCAAAAAAAAAAAAAACAGCTAGAAATTTGAATATTTTTTCTGGCTTGTACAAGAATTAGTATGGTGTCCGTTGGTTCAAATTGGATTTCCTGAAGGCAGAATCAGCAAATGCAGAATAAACAAATACTGCAAAAATACCCAACAGAACAGTCATTTCTACAAATTGCCATGTTAAGTTAGGATGCCACACATTTAACTGTGCAAAATGAATAATAGTATAGTAGCATAATGTGACAAAACAGTAGTACACAGCCCACTGGATCAGACCACATGGGACAGCCTTCACTCCTCACATGCATCATCTGTCGCCGGTCGTTACTTCTGCAGACCAGGAACACCCCACAAGAGCTGCAGTTTTGGAGGTGCTCTGACACAGACGCCTATAGCCGTCATAATTTGGCTCTTGTCAAATAAGTACATCAATTTTCCCTGCTGCTAACACATCAACTTTGCGGACAAAATGTTCCCTTGCTGCCTAATCTATCCCACCCACAAACAGGAGCCATGATGAAGCGATAATCTGTTATTTGGTGGTCATAATGTTTTGCCTGATCAGTGTGTACATTATGATACCTCTTCGGGAGAGCCGCGTGTCTGCATCAGTGTCCACAAAGAGCTTCATCTGGAACAGGTCCCTGATCTCCTGAGAGTAAAACATGAGGATGCCCTCGAACAGCACCACGTCAGCCGGGTACACCGTGACCGTCTCCTGCTTCCTGCCAGCGCCAAACACAACAACAACAACAACAATTACAACTTTTAAACCATGAGACTGTTGTTTTTTTTTTGTTTTTTTATTTTAATAACACACCATTTAACTACATATGTTTATAATGAGGTGTCCAAACTTTTTATATTGAAGGCCACATACTGAAAAATTAAAGTGAATCGTTCATAAGTCCTATGTCAGAGTACCCATGTGATGTACTGCAGCCCCACATTTATCCAGGCTTTATATATGGTTAAACCTTTTGGGGAGGACTACAACCACTAGTTTCCTTTTTTCCCCACCTGGCACCTGCTGAAAGACGCCGCAGCTGCTCAATAAAGATAGCTTTGATAGGAGAAGAGTTGCAAGATCTATGAACAAAAGGCTGCTTAAAACGTTGATGTATACAGCCTTTTTTTCCCACAGCATAAAGTCACATAACACAGTCAAACTTTTTAGCTGTACTTTATACTATGCACTAAATAGTACTACGTGTGATGAAGACTGTGGGGCAAACAAAAATGTGTCTGTGAGCCCTATTTGGCCCCCAGACTATAGTTTGAAATAATGTATATGTTAATCCTTGTTCTACAGTGAAGCCCGGGATTATTCATACCAGTTAAAGTTACTTTCATTCAACCAGCAAGTTTTTTTTGACCGGAAATGACACAGCTTCTCCCAAAAGAAAAGACAATGTAAGAGGTATCATTGTGGAAAAAAATATTTCTCAGCTTTTCTTTTACATTTGAACAAAAAGTGGAAAGTAACTTTAAGTCAGAATTTGCCAGGAGTATGAATAATTTCGGGCTTTACTGTATCTTTTATTTTATATTCATTTTATTTTTATTTATCTTCCTTATCATATATTTTTATAGTGTTTCTTCAAGAGTGCTTAGTGTGCAAATGAGTTACTGTGACCACATAATTTACCTTGTTGGATGAATAAAATTGAGTCTAAGTATTACTATAATTGTCTGTAACTATTCATGAAAATCAAAATATGCTGAAAATCATATTATTCATATCCATACAACATGCTTATGTGACACTTAAATGACACAAATGTACACTATAAATTAGAATGCAATGAAGGCTACTGTTTCCAATAAGTGGCCTTTGCAAATTCATAAACTTTCACTAAACCTCTCATATTTCATTAAAGACAGTAGATGCATTTACCTGGAGTGGCTGACAAAGTCGTACACTGGGATGTGGACAGTTTTTCCCTCTTTGATGCTGCACAGAGTTGAAACGATGAGTTCATTATCAAATGCATCTGAGAAGAGAAAGCAAGAGGGAAGAAGCTTTATTGACATGGATAAAGTGCTCATACAGTACTGCAAATGTTTTAGTAATTTTGTTATGAACATTTCAGGAAAGGTCAGCAATGGGACGAAAACAAAATGATTAGCTTTGGTGTGGAGCCAGGTCGCTTTTTGGACCCAGGAATGTTTTAAGGGATCCTTTATCATTTTGAGATACAGACCAAAGATACTGAATTTACTAAAAGACAGGGTTTCTGCAGGTTTCAACAAGCTGAATGTAAGACTTTTTTTAAAACCATTGCTCAAGAAAATCAAGATCCATTTTATATGCATGCAGTGTATAAAAATGAACAAAGATAACATTCACAAAAATAATTTCATTGCAACCATTTATTTGCAACTGTTTGCGACAGTGAGTTCTACAAAGCATTTTGGTCTTGGCAAGAAAAGATCTGAGCTCTCACATTGGCGACGGTAATGTGCCTTTGAGTGGGCATTTAAATACGCTTAAAAATGTACGTGACAAATTTTAAGCGTATTTAAGACTTAAAACTCCACATTTCTGCCAATTTAAGACTTTTTAAGGCCTTAAATTGAGGTTCACACATGAAAATAAAAACATATAAAAATAATAATAAAAATATAACATGAAAATATCACATGATTAGTTTTAGAGGATTCTTTACCATTGTGAGATATACGAGCTTTGTGGCTCAATGGAAACAGCATTTACCCCCGAACTAGAGCATCTTCATGTTTGAGTTTAGGGCACTAGCTCTTTACCATTGCGATTGAGGACCAGTGCCTTGGTCAACATTCTCCGAGTACTTCTAGTTTTAAATTCTTTTATTTTTAATAATTGGAAACACCTTTCTTTGCTCATGGTCTTTCTTAAAAACCTGTGTTTTCCCGAGTACTGCACCTGTACAGATGTTCAGGCTGAGCACACTGATGCCCTGAAACAGTGAAGGTGTTGTTGTACCTGGGTGGTCAAAGTTGAACTGCCCCCTCAGAGCCTTGGCCTTCTGGTCCGGGGTCAGGACTCTGTAGAAACTGTCCTGGCTGAGGATGGCCACTTGTCGCTGATGGTGGTCGATCTCGTTCTGTCCCAGCAGCTCGATGATCTTACTGCAAACGGACGACTACACGCAAACACACACAAATGACAAAATCAGGCAAAACTTTTATATAATGAACTCTTATTTAATACATGACTAGAGAGAGAACAGGTGGCCTGATGAGCAGTTACTCTGGGAAAGAGATACAAAACAAAAGGAAGTCAAACCCACCACCAACAACTGTCTCTAAACCACAGCTGACACAATGCGTTTTAATGATTCACCAGCTGCTCAGCTCATCACTGACTTCATTAAAGACCTGCCTCACATTTAAAAACAAGAATATCTTACATTACACTGCAACAATAGCCACCGGTTTATCGTAGGGACATGATGTACCTACTAATGTTCAGCAATTATAAAAATCTTAATTGTCACACAAGTTTCTCTGAATGGCCAAAGGCAATTTTAAATGTTTGTGCAGATTCTCAGTCACCAAGTCGTCACCAGAGGTCAACAGTAATGAGTTACATTTACTCAAATAAATCCTTATTATTGCAACATACTTCTTACTTATACATGAGTAATATTATTCTGAAGTTACTGTAGTACAATGGGTGGCTATTCCACCGACCTCTGCAGTGGTGGAATGTAACAAAGTAAAAGTACTTAATTACTTTACTTAAGTACAATTTTCATGTATGTGTAATTTTACTTAAGTAGATTTTGCAGGGAGTACTTTTACTTTACTACATTTAAGAGCATGTATCTGTACTTTTTACTCCACTACATGTATGAGTTGGTTTAAAGTAGAAATTACTTTAAGTTTTGGTTTAAAATAAAAAATGCCATGGCCTCACTGTACATATGCAATATACCAAAAAATAAAAAATGCTGTAAAGTAGAAATACCAAAAATAAAAAAGAGAGAATGCATTACTGTCGTGTTCTACTGCATTGGTTTGTTCATTTCATCAATATAATCTGTACAATTCTTCATCATGATCCCTCACATTTAACACATTCCTTAGTTGTTGAATATGTGCAAAATACTTTTACTTTTTTTACTCAAGTACATTTGAAAGTGGGTACTTACTTAACTTACTTTTACTTAAGGAGAAATTTTCATGACCTACTTTTACTTGAGTAAATTTTTGCTCCTTTATCTGTATTTTTACTTAGGTGAAGAAATTAAGTACTTCCTCCACCACTGCACCTTTGTATGTTATTTATGTATTGTTTCAAAGATTGACATTTGTGAAAAAGTGAGAAGATTTCAAAATGTACTTACTTTGTTACTTTATACTTTACACAGTAGGTGTGATTTATTATTTTATTTTTTTATTGTTTGACAATATCAGAATTGTCACATTATTTTACTGTTTTTTTTTTCTGATTACAGCAACACCAAAACATAAATCAGACATTGCATACCAAGAGTTCCTCGGTCATTTTTTCACCATTTACTTTTAGTTTTACTTCAGTAATTATTTGGATGACTACTATTTCGTCTTAATTGAGTACAATATGTAGCTACTCTACCCACCTCTGGTTGTCACAATCAAAACGTTTGTCTAGATGTGGTTTGTAGAGTTTCATCTCTCAGGGGACGATATCAATTTCTACAACTGTCCTCAACTCAAACAACACAACACAAACAATAAACCTCAAAAATAATCAAAAGCATGACAGAATTAATAATAAAAAAAAAAAGTTCAAAAGAAAATTGTCTGTTGCATAAACAATTCTACTTGTAACTAGATCAGCCTATTTTTCTGATTTACCATAAATAATTTACTGGTAACGTGGATTTTTCCAAAGGTACTGTTTGTTGAAGACTCTAACCAAATCTTTAGAATTAGATTTTTTATTTGATTGGTGCAGAGCTCTAGTTTATGTTAATGTCTATTGTATGGGTCAGAAATGAATGGACAATATACACAGAGAGAGAAGAGGAAGGAAATCTGCCACATTTCTGGTGGATCAGGTCATGATATACCAATGCAAAGTAGTTTTTTATTTTTTATTTAAACGACTCATAGTCCTTAAAATTCAGTGTCACGGGCAGCTCAGACAATGACTATGTCCCAGACGATGTTGCATCATAAAAGTGATGCTTGCACTTTTAATGAAAACACAGCTTATTGCTTATATCACTAAATCAGACAAAAATAATCTTATTAAATAGGCTTTTATGATCAAATATGCTTTTTGAGCTATGTCTATACCAACACAGCTGTCGCCAATTAACGTCACTCTTCATTCACATGAACCACGACACGTATTACACTCATTTTAAATTCGAGTCCTGATCATTTATACGAGAATTACAGCAGTTTCCATTTTAATAAGATGAATATATTAACCTATATCCGTTTTGACCTATCTCTGTAGGAACATGTTGTGGCTTGCCGTGACAAGGTTTGACTCAGCGTCTATAGATTCAATGTAATGTAAGTAAAAGTGACAATAAAAAGCTATTATACCATAGATCATCACAAGGAAATGTTGCTTTAACAAAAGCATAACACAGAAACAAAGATATCATCCCATCACAATAGGCCATCGAGAAATAAGGGATAGAATTAAAATAAAAGCCCACCTTGCCACTGGCTGTGCCGCCGGAGACGCCGATGAGGAAGGGCACCCGGTGGTTGTCGGTTCGCTCCCCCGGCTTTGTGTCGCTGTCGCCGGCCATGCTGCATATGCACAGCTCAGCTCTGCGGCTCGGTTTGTCTCCGGGCTCTACAGCGCCGCTTGTTGTGTGCACGCGCATCCTCTACCGCTGCTGCTCGAGACCGAGACTGAGAGCGACCTGCGCACGCGCCTCCCATTCGGAAAAAGATGAAAGGGGTGATGCTGGCGCGAGGGACGATGGCTTGCGGCTTTATTATTGAGGTGTGAGACTAAAGTGCTTTACTTAAGGGGTAACTTTTTCCATGATTATTAGCTGTTGTGTGAACCTGGTCCTTTTAAGGAAAACAAAAGCAAACAAACAAAACAAAACAAACAAACAAACAAAAAACAAAACAAACAAAAAATCACACGTCACTGATATAATTAAAAAAATAAAATAAAATGCAATTGTAGAGACACAAAGATTTATTCATAACATTTAATTTAGTAAATCTGGTAGCTTAAAATATATAACCCCCCCACCCCCCACCCCACCCCCAGACCAAAAAAAAAAAAAAAAAAAATACAAAAAAAAAAAAAGAAAGATATTAAATTAAACAAGTAGAAGTAATATTGGGTAAGTGTTATTTTTACGCAGAAATAACGATTATTCTTCACCTTCTCAAAAGTAGGTTACACATTGAACCGGAAATAGTTCAGTCCGTGACCTTTCTTGTAACGCTGACCTAGCATTAGCCTTGCCGTACTCACCGCTGTAATGTGCTGCTCGGTGTAACATTAAGGTGGCTTAAACTCATATAAATCTACGTTTTATTTTCAGTTTATCAATCGAGGCAGTTATTATAAAAGCAGCACCATGAGTACTATGTTTGCAGACACCATTCTCATTGTGTTTATCTCTGTCTGCACTGCGCTGTTAGCCGAAGGTAAGTGGGATCTTCTGATAGATTACAGCAGGATGGCAGCATTGTGCAAAATCTATAATCTTGTAACGAGCCTGTAGCCGTATGCACTACACAATATTTTATTATTAAAATCCTGTTCTCTGTGATCTTAAAATGCTTAGTTTGATATCTAAAAAGTCGTTATCTTGCAAAGCTAATACTGACATGAAGCAGGGGAGCCCCAAGGCCGTAAAAGTATTAAACATTATGACATGAACACTAGCCTACTGGCCAAATGCGAGTAGATTTTCATTTTGGCTGCTAACACAAATAAGCCCATTAGCCACTTTTGCTGTTTAGTTGGTTGATTTTTATGCATACCCATAGCTTTAGAGGTTGGGCCTGAATTTATGTTACTTTAAGTAGATACCATTTAGTATATAGGAATTTGTCATGATTAAAGGGCCCATGTTATGCTGTTTTTTGTGTCTTTTAAATTAATTTAGGACATCTCTAGATCAGCATCTTATGTTTTGTTGGTCAGAAAATGCAAAAATTATTGAAAAAACTCTATTTGAAGAAACTCTTCATTTGACTCTGTGAGAAACACTCAGCTTAGGTTCATGTCCCTTTAAGAGCCCCCCTACCCGTGGCCCAGCTGCTGTCACACCCCTCCTCCCCTCAGCTCCTCACATGTGCTGCTGCAATGCTGCAGTCAGCGGTGGATTTGTTTGGTTGCTGCAGGGGAGGTGTGAGCTGAATGGGACAGGGCCGTGAGGGGGGAGAGGCGTGGTCAGGTGGAAATGGTAGACATCGGTGAAACAAGACGTTTGTGTCCTTTCAGGAAGTCAACGTAAATAAATAGAGGATTACTCAGATATGTGTGAATGAAACAAAAACACAACTCCAGGTAGGTTTTTGATGCAGGAACAACATTTAAACATGGTAGAAAGCTCAGAAAAGTCGATTTTGCATAATAGGGCCCCTTTAAAGTTTTTTTTTTTTTTTTTTTTAAAGCAAATAATGTTTTATAAATGTTCTAAAAGACGTTACATTGAATGCACCAAAATATTTTTTTTTCTAATGCGGTAAACTTGTTTTGTTTAATATTTGATAAATCCCTGTCCATGCATAAAACAAAATTTAACATTTCTTTAAGCCTTTTGTATTCTAAAAACATGCATACAAATGTAACTATTTTAATTATGGCTTGTAAAAACACTAATTGACTTGCAAATTTTGACAAAGACTGGCCACAGTGGCCAGTGAGTAAAAAAATAAACGAAGTCCTGATGACTAAGCATTAAATTTTGTTCATCTAGGTCTTAAAATTGGTCAAAACATTATGCTTCTATTAAAAAGGTAGTCACCGCAACAACAAAATATATTAATTATTTATCACTGAAATGTATGATTCATTTATTCTTGTTTTTTTTTTTTTTTTTTTTTTTTTTTTTGCATCACTGGAGTTATTTCTTCTGTATTAGACTTTTAAAATAAAACTGCTGAGTTTCACCTTTCAGAGAGTAGTATGGATAATTTCTTAATGTAAAATTCATACAGATTATTGTTCTGTTGTTGATGAAGCTGGCACTCTAAGTGGCAATAAAGTCTTAAAAAGGTCTTAAATTTCACAAGACCTGGAGCTACCCTATGAAGTCAAGTAAGTAGAATTAGCTTTGTGCAAAACCATATCCCCGTAAAGATTCATATTATTACTAAATGGGTTTGACCTTTTATAACTTAGAAGAACAAAGCCAGTAAAAAAAAAACAACAGACTTCACACAATTACACATCATAGTTGGTGAAATAATGCTATGGAAAATATATAATAATTGTTAAAAATACAATATATTTTTTCTTCTTTTTTTTTAGGAATTACCTGGGTTTTAGTGTACCGGACAGAAAAGTACAAGCGGCTAAAGGCAGAAGTAGAAAAACAAAGTAAAAAACGTGAGTATTTAGTTCTTTTGCAGTGTTCAACATTATTTCTTATACTTTAGACTGAAATCTGTTTACTTTTTATGTTGTTTTCAGTTGAGAAGAAAAAAGAAACCATCACAGAATCTGCAGGGCGCCAGCAAAAGAAAAAGATTGGTATGTACAAAACAAATACACACAAACATTTTTAGAGACAGGTATTTACATTTGTATAATGATCCTTTTCCATTTAACTTTACAGAAAGACAAGAGGAGAAGCTTAAGAATAACAACAGAGACCTGTCTATGGTGGGTTAAATTATTATGTTATTTTTATGACATTATTAATATTCAAGATCTTCAAATAATTGTACAATGTCCTTCATAGGTGCGCATGAAGTCTATGTTTGCCATTGGCTTCTGTTTTACGGCTTTGATGGGCATGTTCAACTCTATGTAAGTAAAACCAAGTACTATATTAAATTAAGTAAATATTATTTCTTTACCATGACGTGTTCATTTTCAATAGATGTTTTTTTTGCTTTGATGGAAGAGAAAATAACTTGCTTTTGTCAGTGTGCCATAAAAACACATTGTATCCATTGCTCCTGTTTGCTTTTGTTCAGCTTCGATGGAAGAGTCGTGGCCAAACTCCCCTTTGTGCCGCTGTCCTACATCCAGGGCCTGTCCCATCGAAACCTGCTGGGCGAGGACTACACCGACTGCTCCTTCATCTTCCTCTACATCCTCTGCACCATGTCCATCAGACAGGTGATACAGTATTTACTATTTTGTTTACATTTAATGACAGCATAGGATGAAAAACTGGTTCAGATCAGACCAATACTTATGAAAGGCTGACTGTTTGGGTTTTAAAGCACAACAGTTGAGATAATTACAAATGTTTGAAGAAATACTTAGTTTTTATCAGTTGTTAAAGTACAGACTAGAGGAGCCTATGGCAAAAGGCACAAGCTACAATCATGTGTTGCTACAGAGTTAATTGAGCTGTATGTCTTGTTTACCGATCTGACTGTAATTTTGATCATCAGGAAGATAGCTAAACTGTAACAACAAAAACAAGTATAATAGGTCCCCCTTCAGGCCAGGGCTAAGCAAAAACAAAAAAAAACTCTGCTTCAGGGCTGTAACCAGGGTGAAAAAACAAGCTATACTTTTTATCCGCTATGTGCAAAAATCATGTGATAACTATGTTGAATATTGCAATAACAATATGAATGGTGATATCTGGATATTCTATTTTGACTTAGTAATTTCAGTTAATTTTAAGGAGAAATGTATTTACACGTCTGAACTTCTAAACCTAAAAATCTAAACTTTACAAAGGCTCAGCCCGGACTAAAACAAGGTTAAACGAGGACTAAGTTAAACACATAAATCTGGACTTTTAAATGTATTTTTATTTGGTCACAACACATTTTCATTTAAGGCTCTGATAGGAAAATGAGTCTGACAGCATAAGATACATTTAGTTTCTTGTGATACGGATATTGCATTTGCTGATATTGCGATAATGATTAATTTGCAATATATTGTGCAGCCCTATATTAACGCATTCTCGAGCAAGCAAACACTATGACCTTGGTGTTTTTGCACATCCACATTTATATCGCTGCATCTAAAATCATTTACAGGATCACAAGTTTTGATTTTATGGTCCTCAGCCAATTTTGCTAAATCTACACTTTGTCCTTCTAATACATTGCTGCATACTATGTTTTTCACTAATAAAAAAAACATACTTTACACAAAGTGAGCTCTAATTGGCTTTGGCCATGTTTTCCGTCTACAATAACACTACTACTTGAAATTTAAGTTGTTTTAGGTTCTCAAAAAATTATCATTTTGTCTCACTACTCTTACACAGTTTTCCATATTAAATTTTTACTTTAGCCAGCCAATTTGGACATTATCTTAAAAATCCATGCAGACTAGCTGAGAAAACATACAGGACAATACTAAATGCAGTGGTGAAGTGTTACAACAAACAGCTGATTTAAATAAAAAAGGCCTTCACTTGTCCTTGGTGGCACATAAAATGCTATTTTTCTGAGGTACTTGGTGGGAAATGTTTCAGAGGAACCACTGTTTTAAAGCTTTCTGTGTTTCTTTTTTCCAGAACATCCAGAAAATGCTTGGTCTTGCACCATCCAGAGCTGCCACCAAACAGGCCGGGGGATTTCTGGGACCTCCTCCACAAGCTGCTAAATTTTCCTAAAGACCAAACGGCTTCAGTCCTGTTGTTGTTTCTCCACTGACAGTGACCTGACAGTGACTGCGTTCAGCCACGGCTCTCTTGTGGTCACAGAGAGAACTGCGAATCGTATTACTCCCCCCACTATGCTAATGTGGCCACGTGTTTGTTTATTTAAATTTTCTATTAACTTTACATTTAAATTATAGGGAGAAAAGTTCTTAATTATGACCAGTATGTCTAGGTTGATTCAGGACATAGTTTGTTTTGATATTTTAATTGACACATTAAATTTCTTTGCCAGTATTACTGTAAGCGACAGTTTATATCCAAACATTGTGAATATTAATAAAGTTTTATGATGACAAACCTATCTGAATGTTGTCACTCACATTAAAATAAGTAACCATCACCCATATGTAACAAACTGCGTATTCTGGCATCTTTCTGTCAGAACCAGCATTAACTTTTTTCATCAGTATTTTGTCTTTTGGACCAATTTTCCTAGAGACTGACCACTGCAGACCGAGAGCGCCCGACAAGAGCTGTGGTTTTGAAGATGCTCTGGCCCTTGTCAGACTCGCTCAAATCTTTACGTTTGCCTATTTTTCTTCAAACACATCAATTCTGAGAACAAACCCTTCACTTGTGTTATTCACTGCACCTGTCATTGGTCATAATGTTATGTCTTATCAGTGTATGTTGTCAGCTACTTTGCAAAGTTTCTACTATAAAGTATTTTTTGTTTGTTTTGCATTTCTTTTATAACTAGGATGGTCACTGTAGCTATCACAGGAAAACAAGGAACAATCCAAAACTTTACCTTTCTTATCAACGATAAAATAAATTTTAATAGTTTTGGAAGAAAAAATATTCATTGTGGAAAATATACTGTAATTACAAAACTAAAAAAGTGTAACAAAACAAAAACTGAGATACCTGACATTTTAATCTGAAGAAAAATATGCTTTCTTGTATCTATTCATGTATAAAGCATGTACAGCAGGACATTGCATAGAGCAGTAGTTTTCAAATGGTGGCCAAGGGCTTCCTCTGGTGCTACTCAGGAGTCTTTTGCAGTTCAAGTCCTTAAATTTCAAGTTTAGGTTGCTGCTTAGGTTTAATCCTTGAGTTGTTTTAATTTTGATCCTGGTTAAGACCTAATTTTGGTCCCTTATTTAGTAAAGCATTTTTCTGTTTTCATTCTTGGGTTTAGAGCTTGATTAGTCCAGATTCAGGCTTATTATAGTCCATTCAAAATTAGCAAATAGTCTGTTACAATAAAGAAATCTGTTCCAATCAAGTTCATTTATTAATTCATAGTGTATTTCTCAAGCTCGGCCATTCTCTGTGCAGGGGACCGTCTCCTCCAAAAGTATTGGAACAGTGAAGACGAAAACATTCTGGTCTGAGATCATACGATGAATATGAGACACATTAACATTTCAGCTTTTATTTACAGGTACAGGTGGATAGCACCTTCTGTTTAAACCCACACATTTTTTATCTGAGCCAAAGTATTGGAACAGACATAACGGTAAAAGGCAAGCATGCTCTTCCAGGGTTTAGGTCTGTAGACTGACGTGGCTCGTCTAAAACATTCCATTCGATGAAACCTCCCACTTCTTGACCCTAGTGAACTTTTTTGTTGTATTGCAATATGTTTGGGGTCATTATTGACCAGACGTCCCTATTTAACCAGTACAGTCCCAGTTTTTGGCTCCTTGTCCCATGTCCTAAGACATATCTGTAAAAACACTAATATGTCTCAGTTTTCAGTAAACCATGTCCTAGTTGTCCCCATTTTTAGAGATAGAAAAGCAGAGGAACCATAAAACATATTTGTTTAAAGACTTTTGTCACTAGAATTATTTAAGATGTAATTAGATTTATTAATAAATTGCCATTAAAATTTAAAACTTAAGTCGTGTACTTTAATTACATAACAGAAAACTCTATGGATTTTAGATGTTTTTGGTCACTTGGTGAGTTCAAATGCAACGCGATCATTGAAAAAAAAAAATCTGTGTTTTCGGGA
Organism: Bostrychus sinensis; assembly: GCA_020698575.1. NCBI lineage: Eukaryota > Metazoa > Chordata > Actinopteri > Gobiiformes > Eleotridae > Bostrychus > Bostrychus sinensis. The sequence goes on from CM036246.1 coordinate 29,244,482, forward strand.
CTAAAAGTCTTGTCACCCTAATATTGCTGCATGATGAAGGATCTTCAAATCAGTGTGGATTGGTTGCTATCTTCTAAGCTGTGTATACAGTTCTGGTGTAAATACCAATCATTAAAAGCTGAGATGTTAATCAATTGTCTTATAGTTTAATGTCAAACCACACAACAGCAAACATATTGGCTTCACTCTTCCAGAGCTTTAGGGGGAGTGTGTGGTTACAGTGACCAGAGATGAACCCACTGTGGGCACAGCGCCAGCCCCGGACGCGCCCCGAGGAGGCGTGGCCACCCAAGGAATATTAAAGTCTGCTGTATTTCACATTGATGTCAGTCCTTTAGCAAGAGCACCAAAGGTAAAGTTGTATTAATTTTCTTTTAATTTATGTCGTTTGCATTTCTTAAAGTTGCTGCTTTTTTATTAGCTTGCTTGCAATATGCTAACTGGAAGTTAGCTTGCGCTAGCATGTTGTTGGGTGCTCATTGAGACATTTGACCCACTTTTTTTTGCAGGTACTAAACAATGGCTCAGTCGCTTCTTGACACCATGCCCCGAGCTTCCACTGGGACTGTGGTTGTAGGGGACCACCTGAATTTCTGGGGAGGACAGCGGATGAAGCCCAGACACGAGAAAGATGCAGAGCCCGTCTATGAACCAGCAACTGGTAAATACCAAACTTTATACTTGTTTAAATCTTACTGTTTGTTACTTTACGCACTTTATGCAGTGGAATACTACTGAATTACTATAATGGCAGCTATAAATACATAAAAGAAACTCTATGCTATGCTCTTATGTAACTGAGACCTCTGTGATGGGAGGAGCAGATCTGGGGTATTCAGAACAAATGTGCTGTACATGATGTGTTGCACATCACAGATAATTTGATATGCAGCCAGTAGAGTTGCACAAGCCTTTTATAAAGCAGAGAACCAGCCAAAAAGAGTAGGCTAACGGCATTAATGATAACAGAACTTGTTGCACAAGTCATAATCGTAACACTTTCCCAGATTTAACCAGGCTTTGAATGTTAGAATTGCCCACTTTAGATAAACAGCTGTGGTTGGTCTGTAGAATTTAGACAGTCAGTAAAATAAAAATAAATTAGTGGCAAAGTGGTTAGCACTCTTGCCTCACAGCAAGAAGGACCCTGGTTAAATTCCCGGGTCTTTCTGTGTGGAGTTTCCCCACATCAACCCAAGACATGCAAAATAGACTAATCCTACAGTTGGGTACTTCTGATCAGGATCCTGGCTCAAGATCTGGAGAAGGGTCCCTGGGCACTGCACTGTTGTCGTCCATTAAATTCACATTAATATTACATTAATGCTGTGGCACATTGATAAATAAATGTCCCAACCCTAATTTTTTCTGAAGGGCTGTGACTATATAAAAATTATGCAAGTCTATCATTGGAGTATAAGCTTTATGCAAGTCATTGCACCGGGGACTATTTTAAACTTGAATCCTTTACTCAAATCATAAGGTATAATTTAACATGTTCATGTTTTTCCATAGGCAGGGTCCTGTGCCAGATGTACCCGTGTGGAGCCGAGGAGGTGGATGAAGCCATAAAGAGTGCTCATGCTGCCTACCTCATTTGGAGAAAGATGGCGGGTATGGAGAGAGCCCGGGTGATGCTTGAGGCGGCCAGAATTATTCGGGTAAGGTCATTAGGGAGGACTGGAAACGCTGTCTGCTCTGTTACACAATAGAATATGGCGCTAGACTTCAGAAATGAACACTAGTTATTTATTAAACCATTTAACTCTTAAACTGTTGACACACTTTTGACTATAATGGTTTATTATGACAAGTAGGGTGCATAAAACAGCCCTTTTATGTAATATATAAATTATATTGGGTAGTAGTAGTACAACTATGTCAATTTTGTCTGTGGTATAAAATATCTGAAACAGGAGCGGAGAGAGAAGATTGCAAAGCTGGAAGTGATCAACAATGGCAAGTCCATCACTGAAGCTCTGGTAGACATTGACATTGCCTGGCAGTGCATTGAGTACTATGCAGGGATGGCTGGTACACTTGCAGGTTGGTCAATAAAGTTCCTGCGTTGATTTTAACTAAATTGTAATTAGGTAAATATGCAGTATCTAGTGTCATAGTAGAATATTTTGCATTATTCAGACCCTTACCCAAGCAGCATGATTATATGTACCATTATATTAGTGTAATATCACAATGAATTTATAGACTACATCAGCCTTCTGGTTGCATTTGTGAATCCTACTTACTTTACTAATACAAAGCAGGAGGTAATTTTATTGTGATATTGCATGCAAGGATATGAGTGGAAAAAAAAACATCTTTTAATTTGTGCAGGTCAGCATATCCAGCTTCCCGGAGGAGCATTTGCCTACACCAGGAGGGAGCCTCTAGGGGTGTGTGTGGGGATCGGTGCCTGGAACTATCCTTTCCAGATCGCAGCCTGGAAGTCTGCTCCTGCTCTGGCCTGTGGTGAGTTCAGACCCTCTTAAATATACTTTTTTTTTTTTTCTACGTATTTGCTCCTAGTCTTGTTAATGTTGTGTGTTTTTTAGGTAACGCCATGGTGTTCAAGCCCTCCCCCATGACCCCTGTGACAGCTGTGTATCTGGCTGAGATCTACAAAGAAGCCGGGGTCCCAGATGGACTCTTCTGTGTGGTACAAGGAGCAGCGGAGACCGGGACACTGCTCTGCCACCACCCCATGGTCGCCAAAGTCTCCTTCACTGGCAGTGTGCCTACAGGCAAAAAGGTGCACAACCCAGTCCCTATATTTAACCAAATCCAGTGATGGAGATTTATGTTTTCTGGACTTTTGAGGTGTAGAGTAAAGACAGCTGTAGCTAATTTAAGGAGTACAAAGCAGAGAGTGGGCGTGAAAAGATACCAAAGCCGATTTTTCCACCGAAGCTATCTGATAAAGGTCTTGTCAGTTAGTTTGGTAATTCTTCCAGCCATGTGATGATATTACTAAAGAGGTGGGGCTGGGGTCAGTGGGGTCAAAATGGGAAGCAAAAGAGGAAACATTAGTCAAAAGACATTTGTCATTTTCTTGTGATTATCACACTTATTATCCAAGAAAAGATTTTTTTCTCTAATTTCAACCTTTTTCAAAACAAATCTATTTATTAAATGCATCTATTATTTGTTCATAATTTGTTAGCTTCAGTTCTTTCTAATTTATAAAAGTTAGTGTTTTGATGTGAATCCCATTTGCTGTCCACATGGCATTAAACATCATCTGCCTCTTAGTGCGCAGTGATTTGCATATTAATTTGGGATAGGTTTTTACCTATTGACTGCCCTTCCTAACACTTCATTTATCTGAGCTTAGAACTGGCACAAGGAGTACACTGGCTTGTGTTCCCTTTGTGGCTGAATTTGCATTAACAAAGTTTTAAGTACAGTAAATATAGAACAGAGTACCTAGCCCAGACACTCAATTATCATTCTTTCTATGTAACATTGTCAGGTCATGGAGATGTCCTCAAAGACGGTGAAGCAGGTGACTCTGGAGCTCGGAGGAAAATCTCCACTCATTATTTTCAAAGACTGTGAACTGGAGAATGCAATAAGAGGCGCTCTTATGGCAAACTTCCTCACACAAGGCGAGGTAAGACAGATAGCTTTTTATCTATTACAGAACATTTCTATAATTGCTTAAATGTGAACTTTTGGTCCCATTGGAAAGGTTTGCTGTAACGGGACTCGAGTGTTCGTACAGAGAGAGATTATGCCACAGTTTTTGGAAGAAGTGGTGAAAAGGACTAAGGCCATTCGTGTTGGTGACCCTCTGGTGGAAGACACTCAGATGGGAGCGCTGATCAGTAAACCACACCTGCAGAAAGTGCTGGGATTTGTCGAGCAAGCCAAGAAAGAGGTGTGTGTGAAGCTGCACCCACTTTACTTAATTACTACTAATTACTTTGTACCAAATTATAATTGTTCTGTTTACACCTGCTCAGCTTTTGAGTTCAACCTTTAACCTCTACCTATTTCCTACGCTGCTGGAAACACAAAAGGCTGCCAGTTTCATAAGGCAAACTATTTTATGAGATGCCACTTAAAGATCGTGGAGTATCACCTAAACCAGGTGCTCAGGGTTATTCTTTCTCTTTTGTGTCAAGACACCATAAAAATAAATGTGAGAGTATTTTAATTATTTTAGTACACTGCATATTTTAAGACATTACATAGTGTGATCTAGATTTGGCCATTGGTAACTCTGTAGGTAGAGCTGCTCGGCCACTAATCAGAAGGTTGACAGTTCGATTCCTGCTTCCCCCCCAGTGCATACTGCCATTGTGACCTTGGGCAATTCACCCACATTGCACAATTTTATAGTGCTATTGAATGGTTTGCTTAACATGACATAACTTTTGGATGAAATTTAAAGTGGGGCATGTCAGTGGCTCACCTGGTGGAGTGCATGCCAGTCACGGCCTCTGTGCTCCATTTCACTCTCTTTATCCCCCATTTTCTGTCCCAGGGTATCCCCAAGATCTTAAAAGCATTAAAAATATATTAAATTTAATTGTGGTAAAATCAAGGCCTTAAAAGTATTAAATATTATCAGTAAGTATTAAATTTAGTTAATCTAGGTCTTAAAGTTTGTCAAAACTTAGTTTGTATCATGTTATTACAAAAAGTAGAGTCACCACATAACACATTATTAAAGAAATGTTAGTCATTGAAATGCATGATTAATTTTTCATGATTTTTTATTTTTATTTTTTTATAAGCAGCACTGAGTTCTTTTTTCTGCATTTGATTTTTAAAATAAAACCCTTGAGTTTCAGAGAGTACTACGGATAATTCCCTGGTGTAAAATTCATACAGACTAGTTCTTTTGTTGACGATGCTGGCATTAAAAAGTCTTAAATAGGTCTTAAATTTCACAAGACAAACCTGGAGCTACCCTGTCTCTACTATCACTGTCAAATACTCGCCAAAAGCCAAACAATAAATCTAAAATTATTAAATTTAGAGGTTGGAGCAACAGAGCCATATTTAACAAAATATAGTGTTTGGGTAAAATAAATGTCCTGTTTGTTTTTGCAGGGAGCTAAAGTGCTTTGTGGCGGAGAGCCTTTTGTTCCGAGTGACCCCAAACTTAAATCCGGTTATTTTATGTCACCTTGTGTCCTAGGTATGCAATTATTTTACATTTTCTCAGCCTAGCTATGGTTTTATGCTGGTATGTCATTGATATTTCTCTGTACACAGATAACTGCAGAGACGATATGACATGTGTGAAGGAGGAGATTTTCGGCCCCGTCATGTCAGTTTTGTCTTTTGATACGGAGGAAGAAGTCATCAAAAGAGCCAACAATACAACGTTTGGATTAGCTTCAGGAGTTTTCACCAGGTCAGTAAAGGACACGCAGTTACTCAGCAGTTCGTTTCAACTGTGGTCTTTGTACTTGAAGATAAGATTTATGAAAGCAACTGGCAGACATTGAGGATTTCCACAAAGCAGCCAATAACGCAATAAAAGTCAAGGGTCATGAGGGTTAAAGACTAAATGGTTCTAAAATTGTGCTACAAGTATCACTGGTGGTACTAAAGTCTTGTATTGTCCCAGTTTTATCCACATTTAAGTATTGCATATTCTTTATTCTTCCTCTGTTTTATCCTTTTGGTTTAGCTCTACGTCTGTCCACATTTAGGCTCAACAATGATGTTACTTGAAAAGCCAAATACTCTCTGACGTGGTACTTGATGTGCAAAGTTTGAAAAGCCCTTGTCTAACCCATTTTTTGTTTGTTTATAGGGACATTTCCAGGGCCCACCGTGTTGCAGCAAACCTTGAAGCTGGTACTTGCTTCATCAACAACTACAACATCAGCCCTGTGGAAGTGCCATTCGGAGGATACAAGAACTCAGGTATGCTTAAACAAGAAATGCTCGTAATGGACCTTTTTATTTTTTAAAACATCCATAATTTCAAGTTAATTTTCTTTTTTCTAGGCTTCGGCAGAGAGAACGGCCAGGTGACCATCGAGTATTACTCCCAGCTCAAGTCTGTTATTGTGGAAATGGGAGATGTTGAGAGCATCTTCTAAATTGCATTGCCATGAATTTAGCTATATAATCTGAATTAAACTCCAGAACACTGCGTAAAAAAGTTGCACTTAAAGACTTGGACTAAAACTCTCCGAATTTGAGTTGAATCCAGCTTAGTTTGTACCATGTTGTTCTTGCTACCGGACCACCTTTTTGTAACAGAATAAAAATGCATTTGCTACAAGTCTGCTTTGTGTTTTTAAGTAAAGAGCAGGGACTAGAGGTAAACCGGCAACACACTCAAAATGCTTGCTGCTTAAACCCCTAAATGTGCCACTTAATGTTTAACTAAAGTAGGTTAAACTTGTGTAAAAGATTAGCCAAGTCTCAAAGTGCTAAAGCCTTTTTTTTTTTTTTTTTTTTTTTTTTGTGTGGAAACTTTCAAAATGTTCCAGTATGTTACTTTGTTACATTGCAAAGGTTTTATGGTATTTAAAAAATGCTGTAAACCAAAAGGCATTTTACTTCACAAATTGTCATTACACTTGCCTAAAACTGCAAAGTAGTAATGCTTTTTCATCTGCTGTACGGTATATATTAATGTATTAAAATATGTTATAGTAGTTGAATATTTTAAACTTAAATTAACTCAATGTAAAATTAGGTGACCATATGTCCCTCTTTAATGGGGACTGTCCTAGTTTTTGGCTCCATGTCCCAAAGAATCTCCCTAAAAACAATATGGCCTAATTTCAACCACTAAAATACATAGGAAACTTGATAAAAGCTTTTTAAAAGACTCACTCTAGTCACATAGAAAACAATAAAAAGGTAAATAAATTGCAGAATTGATGGAATGTAACAAAGAAAAAGTACTTACTTAGTTACTTTAGTACAATTTTCATGTATCTGTACTTGAGTAAATTTTACAAGGGGTACTTTTACTTCACTACACTTGAGAGCAAGTATCTGTACTTTTTATTCCACTACATTTATGAGTTGGTTTAGAGTACAAAGTATTTTGAATTTTGGTTTAAAATGATTGTTTTTGTCATGGCCTCATATTAGACCCACAGTACTTAAATGTCTGTTACATTTAAGTACATTACATTATTACATTATGCAGTAAAGTAGTACTCCTTTAGAAATATCAGAATAATAAAGGCAGAAGACTTCACCGACAGATTTAATCTCTTCTACTGCATCATTTTAACTTTTTAATCAGCACAACTTTTTATCAAAATGTCTCACATTTAACACATTGAGTTGTTGATTCTGTGTGAAATACTTTTACTTTTTTACTCACATTTAAAAGTAAGTACTATTATAAAGTATATAAGTAGTAGTAGTACTAAAGTAGAAATTCTTAGAGTTATACTTTTAGTGGAAAGAAAAAGTATTGGCACCCCTTGGAAATACTAGGATTTCTGCATGATTTGGTTATAAAATGTGATCTGATTTTCATCTAAGTCACAACAACAGACAAACGCAGTCTGCTTAAACTAATGCTGCAAAAAATTTTTAATTTTTTCATGTTTTTATTGAGCATTTATGTAAACAATCACAGTACAGGGTAGGGGTTCCAATACTTGGTTAATGGGTTAAAGTGGCCCTGACCAATAAAAAAACGCCCCCCAGTTTTGAGTTTGCCATTCTGAAGAAGCATTACTTGATGTGAATCATGCCTCACACAAAAGAGCTCTCAGAAACCTACGAGAAAGAATTGTTGACTTGCATAAAGCTGGAAAGGGTTACAAAAGTATCTCTAAGAGCATTGATGTTCACGGTACAACTGTCTATAAATGGAGAAGGTTCAATGCTGTGACCACACTGCCTAGGCGTGTAAAGCACTTTGAATTGCTCTGTGTATGAATTGTGCTATACAAATAAACTTGCCTTGCCTTGCCTTGCCTAGGAGTGGCCGTCCTGTAAAGATGACTGCAAGAGCACAGCACAGAATGCTCAGTGAGGTGAAGAAGAATCCTAGAGTGTCAGCTAAAGACTTACAGAAATCTCTGGCACAAGCTAACATCTTTGTTCACAAATCTACAATGGGTAAAACATTGAACAAGAATGGAGTTTGTGGGAGGACCCCACAGAGGAAGCCACTTCTGTCCAAAAAAAATATTGCTGCGCGTTTAAAGTTTGCAAAAGAGCACCTGGATGTCCCACAGCACTACTGGCAAAATATTCTGTGGACAGATGAAACCAAAGTTGAGTTGTTTGGAAGGAACACACAACGCTATGTGTGGAGAAAAAAAGGCACAGCACATCAACATCAAAACCCCATCCCCACTGTGAAGTCTGGTGGAGGGGGCATCATGGTTTGGGGCTGCTTTGCTGCCTCAAGGCCTGGACAACTTGCTATCATTGACAGTAAAATGAATTCCCAAGTTTATCAAACGATTTTGCAGAAAAACCTGAGACCATCTGTCTGCCAACTGAAGCTCAACAGAGGATGGGTGATGCAACAGGACACTGACTCAAAACATAGAAGCAAATCAACAACAGAATGGCTTCAACAGAAAAATATTCACTCCTTCTGGAGTGGCCCAGTCAGAGTCCTGACCTCAGTCCTATTGAGATGCTGTGGCATGACCTCAAAAGAGCGATTTACACCAGACATCCCAAGAATATTGCTGAACTTAAACAGTTTTGTAAAGAGGAACGGTCCAAAATTCCTCCTGAGTGCTAGGCAGGTCTGATCTTCACTACAGAAAACATTTGGTTGAGATTATTGCTGATTATTGCTTCTTTCCACTGTACTTAAGTAAACTTTTGCTCCTTTATCTGTACTTTTACTTGAAAATACACCATTATTTGTGGAAAAAAGTGCCCCAGTCTTAGATCTAGAAATATGGTCGCCCTATGCAAAATGACATAGGTGTGACAAAGAGGGTAATATATGATAAATATATTTTTTAAAGCCTTAAGATAACATAAAAATACTGTAATATAGAGGAAAAAAGATATTAAAGACTTGGGTCAAAATGCTCAATTCAAAAAGAAATGAGGATGTACAGTTCAATTAAAGGCATCGCTTTTTCCTCCGCTGCTGTAGGGGGCGACAGGGAGCGCGAGTCAAACGAGAAGAGGTTTTACTTCCTGTAGAGAGCCAGAGCTAACAATACCTAGCTCGAAGCTAATACAGCAACAATGCAGGTAACAGTACTTGATTGTTTTTATATTCGTGCTATTAGTGTTGTTTTTAAAAGCACAAATATGTATGTCGTTGAAGATTTTAATGCTATCTTTATTTTGGCAGCAACGTGAAGAGAAACAGTTGGAGGCGTCGATGGAGTCGCTCATCTCTCGAGTGGCTCATGTCAAAAACGCTCTGCACAGCTTTATTTACAAGTTAGAAAATGAATACGACAGATTAACATGGTAAGTAATGGTTATATGGGTTCTAATTGAAAATTCGCCTGTAGTCGTGAGAATCTGCAAACCTTTATTTACACTTATTGAGCAGTGGCTACTAATAGGTTGCAAACAATAAAAACATGCATAGGTTGTTTTGTATAAATAGAGCCCAAGTAAGGTGTTTGGGACTGGTACCTCTAATATCTACAGGATCATGTCATGTATTCTGCACACGTTTTTGGCTTGCCTGCTTTTGTGAATGGACCATTAGTCTGTACAGGGTTTATGCAGGGTCTTCAAGTCTAAAAATGTCCTAAATTTTAAAATCTGAAGTTAAATTTGCTAAGATGGGGAGTGTTAGGTCTGAAATACGTTTAAACTGGTCTATAAAATGTCACATACTTTTGATGCAACCACCTGCCCACTGAAAGGTGCGTCATACTGTCGCTGATAAGAGATCTTCTTTTACCAAGACCAAAATGCTTTGCGGTACTCATTTTTGCAAATGGTGTGCTGTGAAGTAGGTCTTAATTTTCTTGAACAATGATCTCAAAAAGGTCTAAAAAAAAAAAAAAAAAAAATTGAATCCTGCAGAAACCCTGCTGGAAAAAAATGAAATCAAATGAATAAGACTGATTTAAAATCTTGTCACTCAGGCCATCAGTTTTGGACAACTTTGCTCTCCTGTCCGGTCAGCTCAACACCATCAACAAACTGCTGAAGAATGAGAAGACGCCCTCTTTCCGTAGTCAGGTCATCATCCCTCTGCTGCTCTCCCCGGACAGAGATGACGATTTAGCGGTGAGTATTTTCCACTCTCAAAGTGATGTGGTGTGTAATCCATGCTTCTAGTTCACCTTTTGTGCTTTATTTCATTTAGAAATTAACAGAGCAGCGAGTACCTGTGTTCAGCCATGAGATCGTACCAGATTATTTACGCACTAAGCCAGACCCTGAGGTGGAGGAGCAGGAGAAGCAGCTGAGTGCAGACGCAGCTCGCATCGGCCCTGAAGTGGCACAGGTCTGCTGTTATTACTGGACTGTAATGCAATTTAGCATTCATTAAAAGAGATAAAAAGGGTAAAGCAGCTAAAATGCCTTTTTTGTATTTTTTAAATGCTAATAAACTAGGCTAAAAACTATAATAACTAACTATATATTTATCAAATCCTTTGACAACACTTAAAACAGAGTTAAAACGGTGTACATGGACACATATTATTTATAACTTGGATATTGAGCCTTCCAAAGTGCAAATAAATCTATTTTCTTGTTTCTTTTTAAAAGAGTTAAGGACCCAGTAGCAGCAGAGTAACAGACATTTGCAAATAATTCAGCCAATTCATGTAAATGCAGTGTTTGTTTTGCTCTTGTACATTTATCTGTGTATCTGAACAGAAGCAGATCCAGACATTGAATAAACTGTGCTCCAGTCTGCTGGAGAAACTCAACAACCCCAGAGACGACAGAGATGCTGAGAGTGCAGGTGTGTGGGTCTCTGGAGGTTAAATCATTCTCCCTGCATGCAGCATACATAAAAGACACTGGAAAAAGTAATTTAAAAAATGGATGACATGTTTTTTATTTCAGCTTTAAGACAGAACAAACCCTCGTTCAACCCGGCAGACACGAATGCCCTGGTTGGAGCTGTTGCATTTGGGAAGGGTCTGTCTAAGTGCAGGCCTCCAGGTCCAGTGGCCCCTGGGCTTCCGGGACAAGGGCCCATGATGAGTGGGGGTCCCACTCTGCAGCAGGTCACTATAGGAGGCGGCTCTGGGCAGCAGAACCCTCTGGGAGGACCTGTACCTCAACAACAGCAGGGTCAGCCAGGTGAGAAGAGACTGACAAAAAGCTTTATCTTAACCAGAGTCAAAGCTTTTCTTAAAATGTGTAAATGTAAAAGGCAGTCGACAAAACAGTTTGAATTATTTGGATTCTTTGAAGCATTTGGTGTAATAAAAAAGTGTAGTATGTACACATGCATTTTTACCTGCACCTTTTAGCGTTTTTGTTGGCACATAATGAAAAAGAGGCTCAAATTCATTCAGGAAGAAACCCAAACCTGCCAAAATGAAAGACAACCTCATTAAAAACTTTGAGAAATGGAAGAATTCTCTAAAGCAGTTGGTGCAATAAAAAAAATATGTTGGCAGGACTATAATAGAATAAAAGTCACCTTTATGCTTATCATTTTGGTTAAGTTTGTCACTGCAGCTGGGGCTTTTTTTCTCCCCTTTCATGGTGTTTTACTCTCAGTAAAATAGAAAAGCCCTGTATCTGACATTGATTTACACACTTCCTGACATGAGACCTCACTGTGTGTAAAATAGATTTACATATAACAAATTTTTCAATTGTCTTTTCTTTTTTATTGTTTCACAGGAAAAATGCCAAGCAGTATCAAGACAAACATCAAGTCTGCGTCAGGCTCAATGCATCCGTACAACCGATGAGACAACACAAAACTGTCTCACATATTTGTATATACCATAAACTTACACACCATTTTTTGATGCTGCTCCTTTTTTGTAAAACTCTTTGACACATTACAACCCATACAACTGTTTTCATTAGACAATAATAAAATGTGTTTTGTACATACTTTTGGGTATGAGCGAAGTTTAAGCTTGTAAAACCTGACTGCTTCATCAGAGTTATTTAGATACACACACCGGGCACATACTGGTTACATTATCTGTGCTGCTGGAAGCCATCATCTGCTTTAAGAGTTGTCAGGTTATGTATTCAGAGATGATATTCTGCAGGCCTTGCTTGTAACAAATAGTTAAGTTAAATGGTTGAGTTGCTGTTGCCTTTTTACCATGTAAGACCACTCTGGCTATTCTTCTCAGACCTGACCTGAACAAGGCATTGCCCTACACCTGATCCAACACATAACTTTATCAGACCATTCTCTGTAAACCCCTAAAGATGACTGTAAGCAAAAATCCCGGTTGGTGAACAAGTATGGAAATATTTATAAAAGTGTGTCTGACACCAACAACCACACCAAAGTGAAAGTGTTTTAAGAATGGGCCCTAAAGATTACAGTTTAAATCTATTAAGCTCATGAATTAGACATGTAATCTTTAATATCATAGCTATCATCTGTTTTCATTGCAATTTATTGCAAAAACAGGTGCTACAGGTGGTATAGTTTTATTCATATAAAATTCATATTAAGGGACAATTTTACAACTTTTTTTTTTTTACATTTTGTTTTTAATAATATTGATTTTTTTTTTAAAGACACATTTAAACATAAGCTATATATTCTGGTCTTAAATTTTATGGTAAGTTCACAAATTCATGGCAAAAACTTTATTCAATCTTTATTTCATATTCCATGCAAACCCATAAGGGCCCCTAAACCTCCTGGGCCTCAGTGCAGTTGCACTGACTGCACTGCCTGATGTTACGCCCCTGGCTGTGGTTTAAATCTGGTATAATCCTTGTTTAGTTTTGGTTTAGTCCCGTGTTCGTCCTGGTTTACCCAAGATTTATGCTCATTTTATACTAATAATGGTGGTACTTAAAGTCATGTATCTTCAGAGGTGGTACTTGGTGTCAAAAGTTTGAGAATCAGTGGTTTAGATAGAAGATTGTACATTTTACTGAGCAGTATAGTAGTATAGGTACCTGTGTGTGTACAGTAGAACAGTGAGGCAGGGCCATCCTGAACGGAAACAACCAATCACAGCAGAGCTCCTCTGTCACAGTTTGATGACGTCTTTTCTTGTGCGACTACCAGCTCTTCCCATGTGTAGTATGTACACACGCATTTATACCTGCACTTTTTAGCGTTTTTTCTTGTTAAATAATGGAGAAGAAAGGCACAAATACATCCGGGAAGAAACCAAAACCCGCCAAAATGAAAGACGACCCCGTTAAAAACTTTGAGAAATGGAAGAAGAAATACAACAAAACCAAAGCCCGAGTGAAGCATGAGCGAGCCAGGACCAAGAAGCCCGAGTGGCAGGTGGAGAAGGAGTACATCGACCGGCTGGTGAGCAGGTACAGCGAAATAGACACGAAAGAGGCGGTCAAATTCTCCGACTTCCCCCTGTCAAAGAAGACCCTGCTGGGACTGCAGGAGGCGCAGTACAGGCAGCCCACGGAGATCCAGAGGCAGACCATAGGCTTCGCGCTGCGGGGGAAGGACGTGCTGGGAGCGGCCAAGACCGGCTCCGGGAAGACCCTGGCCTTCCTCATCCCGGTGCTGGAGTGTCTGTACCGGGAACAATGGAGCTCCATGGACGGCCTGGGGGCTCTCATCATATCCCCCACCAGAGAGCTCGCCTACCAGACCTTTGAGGTACAGCATTACCTTGTGGCAATACATAGCACACACAGAGGCCTTTTTGTAATTAAGTTAGTATACAATACAATATATTATATTGTTTTATGTCATCTTTCTTCTTACTTACCTACTTTCCTACTTTCGGGACACCCCTGACCCTGAGGCCTGGGACAACTTTCCTTGATTGTCCCCTGGAATGCTCCTGTCATTGAAAGTCCCCATCAACATTTATTGAAGTCTTATAACAGCATCCTTTACTTCTAATAACTCTCCTACACTACTTCAGTTTTTAGAACACTCCAAAATTAATAGCCTAACATTTGGTGTACTCGGTTAATCAGTTAATCCAGTGGTTCCCAAAGTGGGGTCTGCGAACGTACAGTAGGGGGGCCCCCAAAAATTGTTTATATTAAGTACATAAAACAAAATTGAGTTTGAAATGAACTAAAATCATATACTTGTTTAAAAATATAACTTTAAACCAGCAGTTAAAGTATTTTGTAATGTTTTTTACAAAAATCTATGGAGAAAAACATAACGGTCTTTTGAATATGGTGAAATTTTATAGTGGGGGGGTCTGCGCGGGATTTTTGGAAATTTAAGGGGGCCGCAACACTCTTGACTTTAGGAAATGCTGGGTTAAATGATTAATTGACGCTATGGCCATAATTGTTTGAAAGAAATACTAACAATCGTTATGGTTTACAGTAGAGTAAAGGTACAGGACCATTAGAGAGTTAGGGCAAATTAAACAAAAAAATAAGCAACTGTTTTCTAAAATATACAAGCCTATAACTTGCATTTATTTTAAAAAAGCCACTTTTTATTATAGTTCATGACATTAAATCTAATAAAGAGCTGTTTTTTATAAACCGTAATGATAGGTAATGTCATGGTTGAATGGTTGATAATTGTTTCTTAAAACTACCAGTACCAATTAATCGATAAAAGAAAATTTATTAATCTAGCAGGGGGTTGAAACAGGTAAAACTGAAAGATAATATTTAAACCCCACTGAACTGGTTTGGGATGAACTGGACAGAAGAGTAAAAGCGAAGTCACCTACAAGAACCAAGAATATTTGATTTCCATTGTAGAAAAATACCAAAAATAACAAAGATGGCTACTGCTTAACTGCTGAAAGTTCAATAAAATACTGGAAAAGTTTGGGTGTTTGACTGGTAGTGTACTATATAAGCAAGCATACCACAGCTTGACATCATGGTTGAACTATTCATTCATTAAAATTCTTGATAAAAAAAGCCTAGATCATATTGTTAGCAAATGTTTTTTCACAGATGATTCTTATAACAAGGTGCTGTTTGGTGATTAAGTAATTTTCTTCTGTTACATGGCTTGTGTGTACCATGGACAAATGTTGACTGCATTATTTTCTCCGTCCAGGTGCTGCGTAAGATTGGCAAAAACCACGAGTTCTCCGCCGGCCTCATCATCGGAGGAAAGGACTTGAAGAGCGAGTCTGAGAAGATCCACCAAACCAACATCGTCATCTGCACCCCAGGACGACTGCTGCAGCATATGGACGAGACCGCCACCTTCCACGCCTCCAGCCTGCACATGTTGGTCCTGGACGAGGCCGACCGCATCCTGGACATGGGCTTCGCGGACACGCTCAACGCCATAGTTGAGAACCTGCCCAAAACCAGACAGACGCTGCTCTTCTCAGCCACGCAGACCAAGTCGGTGAAAGACCTGGCCCGCCTCAGTCTCAAGGACCCGGAGTACGTGTGGGTGCATGAGAAGGCTAAGTTCAGCACGCCGGCCACGCTGGAGCAGAACTACGTGGTGTGTGAGCTGCATCAGAAAGTCAACATGCTCTTCTCCTTCATCCGGAGCCACCTTAAGAAGAAAGTCATTGTGTTTTTCGCTTGCTGTAAGGAAGTGCAGTATTTTTTCAGGTAAGGCTTGGTAATTTGGATAATCAAGACACTTATTCACAAGTCCAGAGGGTCAGTAGCCTATCCCAGCTGTTTTATGTCAAATTATGAACAGAGTGAATTTGAGGAGATGGCTTTTTTATGCAAACCATTTAAAAAGGCCAGATAGGTTTTTCTAGTTTATGTGTTTGCTTCTTTCCAGTAGCACAATGGTTGCAAGCAGATTGAAGGACAGAAGTAATGTCCTGCTGAAAGATTAATAAAACATTATTAAAGTTTTATTGACAACTTTGTTCACAACTAAATTTTACTTACTTATAAAGAGACATTGGCTGGTTTACAGTAAACTACTGAAGCACTGTTAGATGCATGCATAGTTGTATACATTAAAATTACTTGTGGCTTATTAGCAACACAAACACAGTGACTCGCACATACTCTAGCTGTAACAATTGATCATAGACCTGTTTGCAAAGTTTAATATTAAAAGTTGATTTGAAATTAATTAAAAATAGGTTTCATTATTTACACATAGGTTCTATATTATGATTTTTTTCAGGCTTTTTGAAATAGTTTTGGACACCTTTGGATTAGTATTTCACGTTTTATAACCTAAACTAATGTATATGTATGGAAAAATCTTTTGTTGAGGAGCTGTTTGACTTTGGAGAGAACGCTTGGATTAGGAGTCTACTGGAAACGGTGGAGAATGGGCAGAGCATAAAATGGCCATTTAGCACAACTAACAGATAAATAAAAGAGCTGACTGCTTCGTAGTGACGACATTTTAAGCACTCATTATCAGAATGAGCCGGAGATGCTGTAAGGGCTTTAGAAACACCCAGGAGCACTTTCTGGTTTCACATGTCTACGTAGAGCAGTGAGACCTGACCGTTTTCAGTTTGTTAGAAGAGAACGGGGTCAGCATGCAGGATTACTGAAACAAGCTTGAATGAAACAAAAATTATAACATGGTTAAAAGCTCAAAAAAGTCAGTTTAGCATGATAGAGGACCTTTAAGGAAATGCAGGTCTCTTGAAGAACTTGTGCTAGTCTTACGAATTTTATATACAAGTTGTTTTGAGGCTTTTAATTGGCCCAATATTATTAGATGCAAAAATGAGAGCTGGTCATGCACTTTTGCCATAATGATTTGTGACTTTGATAATTATATAAATGCAATATTTCATTCATTGCTTAACACTTCTCCCTAAGCAGACCACTACTTTAACCATAATACTTTATGTTTCAGGTCATTCTGTCGCCTCAGACCAGGCATCCCCGTCCTGGCTCTACACGGCAAACAGCAGCAGATGAAGAGAGTCGAGGTGTACAACGACTTTGTGAAAAAGCAGAACGCGGTGCTGTTTGCCACTGACATCGCAGCCCGAGGCCTGGACTTCCCCGCTGTGAACTGGGTGCTCCAGTTCGACTGTCCCGAAGACGCTGACACATACATCCATAGAGTGGGACGTACTGCGCGGTACAAGGAGGGAGGAGAGGCCCTGCTGCTGCTTTTACCCTCAGAGGAGAAGAGCATGGTCCAACTCCTGCAGGACAAGAAGGTTCCTATCAACAAGATCCAGGTACGTACTCACAGATGAGGAGCATGTGGGCTTAAAGTTTGTTATAGACGACCTCTTGAATTTAGATCCACATGCAAACGCAAATATTCCTTAAGTAAAATACTATTATCTGTAACTGATCTGCTTTATCTGTGAGAAACAAAGGGCTAGTCCAAAATCAAATATGTGAAGTAGGCACTGCTATATAGCTCAGTCGGTAGAGCAAGTGGCACAGATACAGAGCAACTACAGCTTGCCTTGACATTGTGGGTTTGAGTCTGGGCTCTGGCCATTTTCCAAATGTGTCTCCCTGCTCTCCACCTTGATTTTCTGTCAATACTTTCTGTCTCATCATGTCTAAAGGCTTGAAAGGCCAAAAATAGCAATGTATTTATTTATATTATTCCAGGTCGAAAATATGTTTTGCCCAAATGAAGGTGACACTTTCACACTTTTGCATGTAAAATTGATCTGTCAGAGTTGTGGTAGCTGTATAACCAGTGCAATTACAAGCCTTTAACCATATACCATATTAATGCCATTTAGATTCATGTCATAGTTGCCACAATAAATAAGTTTTTATATTGGCAGCCGTAGTACTTACACTATGGTTATATGCATTGTGTTGGGTGCAAGAAGCTGTGTTCATGGGAATTGGTCAAAAAGATGAACGTAAATCTAATTAATTCTAAAGGAATAGTTAAAATCGCATAAAATATAATGGTTTTCTGTACTTATCAGATGTGTTTTGGACATATTAGGTAATGTACTCGTAACAAAAATTCCTAAAACAAACAAAATTTTAAATTATGGCAACAGTGTATATGTATATTGCCATAAAATAATAGTTGTAACTGCAACTTTTTTTCTGCAGGTAAACCCAGAGAAGCTGCAGAGTGTGCAGCAGAAGCTGGAGTCATTCCTGGCTCAAGAGAAGGAGATGAAGGAGCGCGCTCAGCGGTGCTTCGTGTCCTACCTGCGCTCGGTTTACCTCATGAAGAACAAAGAAGTGTTTGACGTCTACAAGCTCCAGCTCCAGCAGTACGCCCAGTCCCTCGGCCTCGCTGTGGCCCCAAGAGTCCGATTCCTCAACAAAACCCAGGGACAGAGAGGACAAAATGAGGCCCAGCAATCTGACGAAGAGGAGGAGGAGGAGGAGGAGGAAGAGAAGGAACTGAAGAGGTTTAAACAACAACTAAAAGGAAATGTTGAAGAAAATGCCAAATCGGAGTCTGAAAGTTCAGCAGAAGATGAGGAAAGTGAGGAAAATAGCAAAATAGCCATTGGGGAAGATGAGGACGATGATGATTTAAGAGACTTAGATCTGCTAACAGTAAAAAGAAAAGATGTTTTTAACCTTAGTGAAGAGCAAAGCGATGAGGAGCAAGCAGAAGATCCCTCAAAGAAGAAACAAAACAAAGAAACTAAGTACAAAGAGGCTAAGAAAGTGCTGAAGAGAAACTTCCAAGTCAACACCAAAGTTAGCTTCAATGAGGAAGGGGAGGCCATGCAGCTGTGGCCCCCAGCTCAGAGGGCCGTGACCGGGGACGACGACGAAGAGGAGGAGACATCGGGAATCAACGTGGAGAAGGCAAAAGAGCGGCTCAAGATGGAGGACCAGGAGTTTGATAAGGAGGAGTATAGGAGGAAGGTGAAGGAGAAGCATCGTGAGAGGAGGCTAAAGGCTAAAGCGGCCAGGAGGGAGGCGAGCAAACAAAATGCTAATAAGTCGGACGAGGAAGAGGACGAGGTGGTGGCATACTTGGCCAATCAGAGCGACGATGAGTTTGATCCCAGCACACTGCCCGATCCGGATAAATTAGAGAGGTCTGAGAGTGAGGAGGAGGAGGAGGAGGAAAGGACTAAACCAGGTAAAAGGCAGCTGAGCAGTGAGAGTGAAGAAGAGGAGGAGCCTGTATCTACAAAGAGGCTCAAAGTGAAGCAGCCAGAGGAGGAGGAGACGACAGCTTTGGACACTGGCCTCTCTCTGGCTGAAGATGAGGAGTTGGTCTTACATTTACTGTCAGGAGGAAGGTAGATGTATGTGACGTGTACAGAATATATGGTGTAAAAGCTTGAAATAGCTTGTATTTCCACTGCACAGTGAGCACAATAAAGCTACATCCAGGAGGTAGCTCAGGAATCAGACACTTGAAGATTAGTAAAAGTACATTTTTGGTTTCCTTTATTAATTTTCTCTGGAAGACTCTGCCCACCAATCAGCAGACTGCCTGTTAGTAACCACACCACTTCCTTGTGGGGGTCAGAGGTGTTGTGATATACTTATTGATGTGCTAACCTCAACTGTTTTGTCTTCTGTTAAAACAAATGTGTAATATGACTCAGCTAATATGTAATAATAAATAATCTTCATATTTAAAAAACTTGGAATTCCTGATTACTTTGAGCCATAAAACTGCTTAGATATTACCATTATTATCTACTAGACTAGGGTGATCAGATGTCCCTGTTTAATCGGGACATTCCCAGTTTTAGGCTGCTTGTCCCATGTCCCAAGATTAAAACACTGTTGCAAAAAAAACCAAAAAAAAAAAAAACAGCCAATAGAAACGCATGGGAAACAAAAAATACATTTGTTGAAAGACTTGTCACTAAATTTATTCACCACATCATTATGTTTTATTAATAAATTGCCATCAAATTAAAAACTTGAGCCTTAGCTTCATATGCTTTGAATTACATGACAGAAAATTGTATGGAAGCGTTGTTGCTTTCTAAGTTCAAATGAACCGTGATTTCTAAAATAAAATGTCCCAGTTTTGGGGTCTAGAAATCTGGTTACCCTACGATACAGTGCTTTTTTTCATTAATAAGACTGTAAATAAATCTTATATTTGTATTTAATTGATTCAAAATGAAAATATATATACAATTTTGGAAAAACAAAGGTGGGAAACGGGGTTTAAAAAATGTTTTACTTTCGCTCCGCGTTGTTAGCAGCCATGAGGTGTTATATCCCCCTCTCCAGCAGAGGGCGCCAAACTCACGAAAATGCGGCCTGACAGAACCGAGTTGTGGAGAGAAGTTTTGCTGGACGAGGTAATTACAATTATTTGTATCGATATATCATGACAAATCTGAGAATTTAAACGCTGTCTTGATATATCTATTATAAATAAACTTGTTATACGACATTTGAAGCCTTAATGCAAACAAACGACGCCCAATAAACAGACACGAGCTAACAGCTAGCACCTGCAACAGGTGGGCGATTAACTTAGCAGTTCACCAGTGATTATTGTTGCCTGAAGCAAAAAGTTAGTTAATCAACCTGAGTAAATATTTCAGGAAGTAGAAATTGTGTTTTTGTCTCGTGAATTTATAATTATCATAAGCCTATAACACAGAAAAGTGGTTCATATTTGGCACATTATTCTTACATAAACACATACATTTCTCTCGCCACTTTATTATTAAATAAACTTTCAAAATTTCACATGACAGCAGCTAATTAGTTTAGGCGTGTAGACTTGTTTAGGACAAACTTCAAACTGAGCATCAAGAATGGGGAATGGACTGTGGACCTGACATGGTTGTTTGTTTGATAAACTGCTCATATACGTACTGTTTTTCACACTTTTTATCATTTGAAGGATTTGCAGAGAATGGTCCTAGAGAGGGTAAAAAATCCATTTGTTGTCAGTTCTGTGGTGAAAATGTTTTGTTGATGCTAGAGGTCACAGGAGAGTGGCCAAACTGCTTTGAGATGATGGAAAGTTAATAAAATCACTTTTTCTTTATTCTGATTCTCAGTTTGAACATCAGCAGCTTTGTCATGTGACTTTATGATTCAATATTGCATTAAGAAGGATGTAAAGACATGTATCTTACAATGTGGCCCATAAGTGAACTTGGTTGTATCACAGGACGCTTTTCTTCTGTTTAGAAACAATAATGGCCACAAATAAAATCGTGGTTGAAGGCCCAAAGCCGGAGTCAGTGGAAGCAGACCCTACTGTGAAGATGAAAGTTATCCAAGTAGGTGCTGTTCAGACTCCAGCCGCTCCTGCCCCGGTCAAAGTGGTCCCCTCTGGCACCGTTCTGAAGCCCACCTCCTCAGTCACACTCCAGACCTGTCAGACCTCTTCCTCTTCTGTCGTGGTGGTGGCAAAGTTGAACAGCAGTGGACTACAACAGGTCACCAAAGCCACCCTAAACCCGGGAGTCCAGGTGAATCCATGTCCCACTCCAGGCAGGACAGTGGTGATAACTGTGCCCAGAACTGCTTCCACACATCCTGTAGCCCCCAGGATGCCCCAGACTGCCTCCACACAGCTGCCTGCAAACATCCACATCCCACCAGGTCAGGCACGCAAGGGATCACTGTGAGATCTAATAAAGAACACATATTACTTTTTCTCGTTGCATTCAGAATTAATCTTAGTGTACCCCGATCTGCTGCCTGGTATTTTAACATGATTCAACAGAATGGGTCCTTGTATAGAATTGAAAAATTACTATAGCTGACCAGGCACATTTTGAATAATAAATCGTGTTTTTATTATTGTTGTTACTGCAAGAAGTTGAATACTTTTAAAACCTATTTTAAAATGATGCCATTTATTTATCATGCTTTTTATTAAATCTTAATTTTAAATGTAGCTACATGTCTACAGTAGTATAATCTACATGTAGCATGAATAAACAAATAAAACAAACGTATAGCTATTGCTCTTTACAAAATACTACATCAGTAGATTTTGTTTCAGTCTGCTTACTTAGCCTGTATTTATTGACTGCCTGCTTTTGTCCAGGTATGATGCTGATCCGCAGTGACAGTGGGCAGCTGATGCTGGTGTCCCAGCAGGCTCTGGCCCAGGCCCAGCAGGCCCCAAGAGTCAGTAATGGACCCCCCACCCCCAGGATCCTCACCCCACCAGTAAGTTCACACTGAGACAAAAACACGCAACATTTTTTACAAAAGTAATTTCCAAAATAATGCCAGTTATGTTCTTAATGTTTGCAATTATATCACAAAGTGCAGATTCATGTTTAACCTTATCTTAAGTACAAGTCACTGAACCTGTTAGTGCCAAGTATAGTTATAACTCTTATTAGTTTACTTTACATGATACATTTATATAAACTTGTATTATAATTTGGAAATAGGGGGGATTCTATTAGTGAATCATTATTTTTGAAGCCTGTGATTGGCTAAGAATGAAATGTGTGCAGTATCAGGAAAATAAGTTAAATGCAATAACTGTGTTCTGTTTGCATGCAGCCGACTCCGTCCCCCACAGGCAAAACAAATGACAAGGTGACGATGATCAGGATGTCCACTCCTCCCAACTTCCAGTCCACTCCTGTCAAGAAAGCGGCCCTGGTCAAGGTACCAATGGACATTTTACTCATGAGAATATTATCTGGTTTGAAACACCAGATCAATCACATCACTTGTATTAAATTTGTCCAGGTCATTGGTGTGCCTCACAAACCTGCCGTGGTCCAGACCCTGAGTTCTGTCCCGGATCGGAGCAGCCAGCCTCCGATCTTCACCTCTGTCCCAGAACCAAAGAAGGAGGCCACACCTATATTCAGTCAGGTGAGCTCTATAAATACATGTGCCAAAGTAAGAAGGCAGACGTGCATGATCACAATCAACTTCTAAATATTCACAGTTACAACTATATGTAGCATCGAAATCTGCATTAATACACAGATACAGGGCTAATGTAGAAAAAAATACATTACTATGCCTTGTCAAACTGAGAAATATTGCTTGCTATGTGATTGTACGTACTCAAACAAGTACTATATCTCTGGCCTTCGCCTAAGAAAAACCTTTGTCTGAAATTATCTAATAAATTGTTTATAATAACCATGTTGTTTTCCTTTTATTTCAGGAGATGTTGGAGAGTGTAAAGAAGTGCAAGAACTTTCTGGTGACTCTAATCAAACTGGCCTCTAGTGACCCCAGATCCGCAAACATGGCCAACAACGTCCGCGGTCTGGTCAGGAGTCTGCTTGTACGTCTTTAAATATCAGTCTCAAAAACACATTCACCGCCCTCACAGTGCTTTGTGCTTGTTCTGGATTACAAATTTAAATTTCATAACATTTCCTCATTGTTAATATATTTTAATTTAAACCGTAGTAACTGGGTCAGATATTTCTAAATGTTATGAAAAACCCTCTTATTCTTCTTTGCAGGAAGGGAAGCTGGAGGCAGAGGAGTTCACAGAGCAGCTGTATCGTGAGCTGAAGTCCACTCCACAGCCCTGTCTCGTGCCTTTTCTCAAGGTGATCAGAATTTAACTGCATTTAACTGCTTCGGTGGCTCACACTATCACTATCGTAAAATATACGTAAATGTTTATTTTCTAATTTTTCCTTGTCAGAAAAGTCTTCCTGCAGTGAGAGTCCTTACGCCAGAACCACTGATATTTATTCAGCAGGCGGCCATTTCCACTAAAACCTCTGGTGTAAAACAGTCCAGCACTGCCCCAGGACAGAGCTCCCAGCAGCAGGTACACATGGGGTGCATGCTGAATACATGTCTGGGCTTGACAATAACTTTTTTTGCTCACTGGCCACCTTGGCTAGTCTTTCAAAAGTTGGTAGCCAGTAAGTGTTTTTACTAGCCACAATTTAATTAGTTTTTGTGTTTTATACAAGGTATCCCCAAGGTCTTAAAAGCATTAAATATTATGAGAAGGTATTAAATTTTGTTTTGTCAAAACATTATGTTAATCTTACAAAAAAATAGTCAACGCAATAACAAAATATATTTACTAAAGATATACATTTTTCATGATTTTTTTTATTTTTATTGCAGCATCTGTGTTAGACTTTAAAAAATAAAACCCTTGAGTTTCAGAGTAGTACGGATAACTCTTTAGTGTAAAATGCATACATATTATTGGTTTGTTGATGACAATCCTGGCTTTAAATTTTACTTTAAGTGGCAATAAAAAGTCTTAAAAAGGAGACAAATCCTAGAGCTACCCTGTTATAGTATACGACAAACATAAAGAAATGTAAAATTTGGTTTTATAAATGGTTTAGGCAGAATAAACTCTCTCTGTGCATTTGTGGTCACATTTTTAAAACATTTTATTTTGGGTAAATTAATATTTTTAGTTCTTTAATCATGATAAATTATTATAGAGCAAAATGTGTACTTTTGAGAAGAGTATCAGAAATTCAGGCCTAATCTCTGACGGTGAAGGTGCATAAAATTCAACCAGTCAGAGTGGCTTGTGAGAGAATTCAGATTACTTGCCAAAATGAAAATCTATCAGCATTTGGCCGGTTGGTTAGTGTTAATGTCAAGCCCTGAATGTGAGTTTTAAAAAGACAGAGCAGTATGTGTTCATGTGTTAACAAACACAGGTGATGCAGCCGCCCAGAGGTGTGACGTCTGGATGGCTGGCCCAGTCCAAAAGCAGAGTTACCCCCAAACAGTCAGGTCTCCAGTCTTCAAAACACTTCACAGGTAACACATTGTAGCCAGAGTATGGAGACTTCATGTTCATCACTTCCTAACCACTACTCGCACTACTCCATCACTAAATCCATGATGGCTTATTACAAAAACAGAAATTCACAAGTCATTTCTTTTCCTCAGGTACTTTTTCTATGAGACAGGCTTATGAGCAGCCTCGCACCACTTTCAAAGGCAACTCTGGATCCTATAAGTAAGAGAGACACTTGATGGCAATATTCATTTAATTATACTATATTTACATCAATGTGGGAGTTATTCTTTTATTAACATAGGCATTTTCTGTTTTCCCAGAGAAGATGATGACATAAACGACGTGGCCTCTATGGCTGGCGTGAACCTGACAGAGGAGAATGCTCAGATCCTCACCACTAAAGTCGGCGCTGTGGTGCAGTCCTGCCAAGATCAGCCTTTTCTCTGCCCAAACCCACTACTCAGCCGAATCCTTCAAACAGGTAACAGTCCAGCCTGCTCAGATGTCTCTCATACTGTGGTTCTCAAACTGTAGCGGACTTTTTCTGGTGGTACAGGAGTCAGTTCTTCAGATTTATATGCCTGTCTGCCTGTCTTTAGTCCTGGGGATTAGATTTGAAGTGTAGACCACAGCATAGTCCTGGTTTAGTTTTGATTTATCCTGGTTATGTCTTGTCTTAGATCTGGTTTAGTCTTTTCCCGGTTTTGTCCTGTCCTAGACCTGGTTTAGTCCTGTCTTAAGCTGGGGATGCACTGCACGATTTGTTGCCCGATTTTACAATGATTCACAGTTGTGCTGAGTCAGTACCAGTCAACGCTAGTCTCAGGGAGTCGTCAGCCCAGAAATCTGTTAGTGTTGGAGGCTTAAAGACTCGAATTAGCAGCGCAGAGACTTGACCAGGCCTCAGTCGCAGTCAGACAAGTTTGAATTTTAAAGCTGACTCTCGCCATGGACACCTGGCTTTGGCGTTTATGTAAAAAAAAAAAAAAAAAACGTTTGCCGAAGTCAGCTGATTGCGGACTTCTGTAACAAAGCCCTATCAGACCTAGATAGAAAATAATCTCTGTTCTACTGATGAGATTAATTAATAAAATGGACTGGCTCTTTTTGCCTTAACGTTACGTGGGGAAGCTGTCATCTGTAGAACCTGAAGTAACCTTAGCGATATTATGGCAGCTTATTTAGTAACAATTTATTCAGTATTACTTCACGAAAAAAGTGTCAAGTGTGTTGTGTACAGTTTAAAACCTGTAGAGGTCCTGTTGTTCTCCTCTGAAACTATAGAATGCTCTATAAAGTGAACTGGAATGACATTTGGACACAGCCACTGGTACAGTCATTAAATGTGTGAACTCCAGTCTCTCAGTCATCAGAACAAAATCTGCTGAAACAAGTTGTTACTGTGTGTTCCTAGTCTTTTCAAAATCTGTAACAACTGGAAAAGTCGCGTAGTGTGTCTCCAGTTTAAGATCTGTTTAAGAAAATTTAGTCCTGTCTTAGATCTGGTTCAGTCCTGCTTCAGTCCTGTTTTAGTCCTGTCTTGGATCTGATTTAAACCTGTCTTACATCTGGATCAGTTCTAGTTTAGTCCTGGTTTAGATCTGGTTAAGACCTGGTTTAGTCCCAACTTAGACCTGATTTACCTGTAGCCCAGTCTAAGATCTGATTTAGTACTTATTTTGTCCTTATGTAGTAATGCTCCTTTTAGTCCAATAAAGATGGAACTTTGAAAGCCAAATATTTACTGAGGTGGTACTTTGAGTGAAAGGTTTGAGTATGACTGCTCTCTTATATCATAGTACCACCTAATTTTTGTGTTGTGCCCTAGGGCAGCCTTTGGGAGTAACAGACGTGGGACCAGAGGTGGTAGCTCTGGTGTCTCATGCCACTCAGGAGTGTCTCCGTAGTCTGCTGGAGAAGCTCACTGTGATGGCACAACATCGCAAGAATCTGGTCAAGGTACTTAGAAATTATGATTTTTGCTCACTTTAAATGGGCTAAAAAAAACAAACCAACATCTCTGTGTGTACGTCCTGGCAGGAGGATTGGTTTCACAACAAAGTGAGCGACGTTCGGGCTCAGCTGAAGTTTCTGGAGGACGTGGAAGCGCTGAAGAAAAAGAGGAAAGATGACGAGGAGAGAGACAGACTGCTGCGTTTGGCCAGAGTGAGCAGAACACACTCACAACACATGCATTTAAGTAGACTTTCTCTGTATTTTTTTGATTGTGTAAAGTTTAGTTGATTTTAAAAAGGCCTTTCATAAGTTCTTAAAGACAATGCTCATGTGTCTTTGTCCACAGAGCCGGTCACACATCGAAGATCCAGAGATGCTGCTGCTTAAGCAAAGGGCTAAAGAGGTATCTTCAATGTTTTACTTAATGTTACTTACTAAGATGGGTATATAATCCTACCAAAATAATTCATCAGTGGAGCCCAAATCAAACTGTGTGGCAACCAAATAAAAAAATAAAATCCTGGTTTAGTTCCTGGTTTTGTAAAATGATCATTTAGGAGTTCAGTTCTCGGTCTTGAATGTGGCAGTCTCAGTACATTTTTTGTTAAACCAAACATTATAAGAAAATACTATACTTTTGAATAAGCTATGTTTAATTTTGTAAGTAATTTGTTTTCAGCACAAGAAGTACCAGGGAAATGTATATTGGCATTAAATCATTAAAATAATAAATAATGAATTGGAACCACTTTTTGTTTTTTGTTTTTACATTTCCCTTTTGATTTATTCTTAATTCACAGGGTTTGGTCTCAGCCTGGTCTCGGTTTGCCTTGGTCTGGGTCCTTAAAAGTCTCAGCCTTGTCTTAGTCTCGGTCAACTCTGGTCTCGGACTGGTCTTTTCTTTTTTTTGACTACAACACTAACACTTCGTACTAGTTATCTCCCGTAATATTGTTTCTTCCATAATGTTTTGATCCCAGTGTAAACAGCTTTAGTGATCTCACTAATCCCTGTGTTTGCTGATGTTAATTGTGTGTTCAGTAACAGACGTGTGTGTGTGTGTGTGTGTGTGAGAGTGTGTTTAATGTGGTGCCTTAGGAGAGAAAGAGAGGTGTGAAGCAGATGAAAGTGCTGGCTCTGTTCTATTTAAAGCAGCCCTGTTCACAGCAGCCCCCTCAAACCAACACTCAGCCATCCAAAATCCACTCACAAAATACAGCACTTGACAAATTAAGCCTGATTCTGATTTTGTTTTTTTTTTAGATTAAATTATATATAAAAAAAAATACATATTACTCAGGATTATAAAATTACCATTGTAGTCTCAGTCTGCTGGGAAGGGCAACCGGTGTGAAAATCTTCTGCGGTTATCATTGTGACACACTATCATGCATGCAGTCATTTCCTTTGTCATTGTAGAAGCAGTAAAGATTAAGAGAAGTCATTGTTTTGTGTTGTGTGTGTGTTTTCAGTTGCAGCAGCTGGAACAGGCCCAGCTGCAGCAGAGAGAGGCCAACATCACGGCTCTGGCTGCAATCGGGCCCCGAAGGAAGAGGCCCCTGGAGCAGCTGGACGGTCAGGTCAGTCCCACTCAGGGGCCAGTCCTTCTGCAGACTTCACACTTCCACACATTTACATTTGTACGATACAGGTCGGCTTAGGACGGCGCAATTTGAGAGTGGAAAGCCTTGTAGAGTCCAAAGTTATGGATGTTTCTAATTCAATATAATTTAACTTTTACCCTTTAGTAACATTTAACATTTAGTCTTTTGAAATTCCAGAAATACCTTAAAATCTTTTCTTCTGATCTCGACTCTGATGTCTCAATCTCATCTTAACTCAACACAGCATTGCCAATTTGTCTTTTGCCAAATATTAGTGTATTTATCTCCATTTTTTAGTAATTATTCCCAGTCCCTTTTTCCTGCACAGCTCATCAGTGACTAATATGGTATGGTGCACTTATCTGGGACTGTCCTAACTTTGGAAACACAGCTTATTCTGTACATCCCTAACCCCAGCTGAGCAGATGTGGGGCAGACCATTGGCATTTGTTTAACTCACTGAGTCTGTAATTCTTGTGTATTTAGTCCCATCACCACAGGCTGTAGGTTTGAACATTAAGTGCACGCTCTTCCTTTGACATTGAACTACATTACCCAGAGGACCCTGCTGCTTCTTCTGTTTCCGCTAAGAGCCACAGGGCAGAGACTTCTTTAGCTGTATCTCAGAGCAGGAAAAGCTGAAATTTTCCTGTTTCCTGTTTCAGTTGTTTCAGTGTGATGCAGCCTGTTACAGGACTCTTTTGCAGTGGCAGGTCCTAAACTCTGGAACACTTTACCTATTGAGTTGCGTACCATCACAGACCTGACTCTGTTTAAGGCCAAACTTAAAACCTATTTGTACAGGCTGGCCTTCAACACGTAGTGTTGTGGCATTTTTCGTATTATGGACTGTCTACATGTACTTGTGTATTTTAATGTATTTTTTTATTTCTATGCACGTATGGATTCTTTTTATGGTTTTAAATAATGTAAAGCACCTTGGGCAACACTGGTTGTTGTAAAGCGCTATATAAATAAAGGTTGATTGATTGGTTGATAAGGACACTTAAACAGGGATTTAACAGGAGCGAGTAAGTAAGTGTACAATAACACTTGGTGGAACAAAATAAAATATCTCGTACAAAACCTCAATCAATTTATCAAGTGAGGAAGAAAGTGAGGTCTATAATTATAGAACTATACTGCAGCTGTAGCAAATTTTTATTGTTACATTCTCCACCAATGTCAATAAACCCTTGAGTGTGTTAGGTGATTCAACTTTATTAATCCCTAAGGTAAAATTTATTTTTTGGCCTCTTCAGATTAATTGATTCATACTCCTCAAGATCCTTAGGAAAATTGAGGCATCTTGTCCTACAGCTCACTTATCGTCCACTTGCTGCTGAAAAAAACAATACTATTTTTCCAACCTGTTTGAAAATGCTATAGAAATGCCCCATTAAGATAAATGAAAACATCCATCCATCCATCCATCTTCTTCCGCTTTATCCGAGCCGGGTCGCGGAGGCAGCAGTCTAAGCAGGGACACCCAGACATCCCTCTCCCCGGACACTTCCTCCAGCTCCTCAGGAGGAACCCCAAGGCGTTCCCAGGCCAGCCGAGAGACATAGTCCCTCCAGCGTGTCCTAGGTCTTCCCCGGGGCCTCCTCCCGGTGGGACATGCCCGGAACACCTCCCCAGGGAGGCGTCCAGGAGGCATCCGGAACAGATGCCCGAGCCACCTCAGCTGGCTCCTCTCGATGTGGAGGAGCAGCGGCTCTACTCCGAGCTCCTCCCGGGTAACCGAGCTCCTCACCCTATCTCTAAGGGAGCGCCCAGCCACCCTGCGGAGGAAACTCATTTCGGCCGCTTGTATCCGGGATCTTGTCCTTTCGGTCATGACCCAAAGCTCATGACCATAGGTGAGAGTAGGAACGTAGATCGACCGGTAAATCGAGAGCTTCGCCTTTCGACTCAGCTCTTTCTTCACCACAACAGACCGATACAACGACCGCATTACTGCAGACGCTGCACCGATCCGCCTGTCGATCTCACGCTCCATCCTTCCCTCACTCGTGAACAAGACCCCAAGATACTTAAACTCCTCCACTTGAGGCAGGAACTCTCCCCCAACCTGGAGAGGGCAAGCCACCCTTTTCCGGTCGAGAACCATGGCCTCGGACTTGGAGGTGCTGATTCTCATCCCAGCCGCTTCACACTCGGCTGCAAACCGTCCCAGTGCACACTGAAGGTCCTGGTTTGATGAAGCCAACAGGACAACATCATCCGCAAAAAGCAGAGATGAAATCCTGTGGTCCCCAAACCCGACACCCTCCGGCCCCTTGCTGCGCCTAGAAATTCTGTCCATAAAAATTATGAACAGAACCGGTGACAAAGGGCAGCCCTGCCGGAGTCCAACATGCACCGGAAACAGGTCTGACTTACAACCGGCAATGCGAACCAAACTCCTGCTCCGGTCATACAGGGACCGGACAGCCCTTAACAAAGGGCCCCGGACCCCATACTCCCAGAGCACCCCCCAAAGGACGCCACGAGGGACACGGTCGAACGCCTTCTCCAGGTCCACAAAGCACATGTGGACTGGTTGGGCGAACTCCCATGAACCCTCGAGCACCCGATAGAGGGTATAGAGCTGGTCCACTGTTCCACGGCCAGGACGAAAACCGCATTGTTCCTCCTGAATCCGAGGTTCGACTATCGGCCGAATTCTCCTCTCCAGTACTCTGGAATAGACTTTCCCGGGGAGGCTGAGAAGTGTGATCCCCCTGTAGTTGGAACACACCCTCCGGTCCCCCTTCTTGAAAAGAGGGACCACCACCCCGGTCTGCCAGTCCAGAGGCACTGTCCCCGACCGCCACGCGATGTTGCAGAGACGTGTCAGCCACGACAGCCCCACAACATCCAGAGACTTGAGGTACTCAGGGCGAATCTCATCCACACCCGGTGCCTTGCCACCGAGGAGCTTTTTAACCACCTCGATGACTTCAGCCCGGGCAATGGATGAATCCTCCTCCGAGTCCCCAACCTCTGCTTCCTCAACGGAAGACGTGTCGGCGGGATTGAGGAGATCCTCAAAGTATTCCTTCCACCGCCCGACAACATCCCCAGTCGAGGTCAACAGCTCCCCACCCTCACTGTAAACAGTGTTGGTGAAGAACTGCTTCCCCCTCCTGAGGCGGCGGACGGTTTGCCAGAATCTCTTTGAGGCCGACCGATAGTCCTCCTCCATGGCCTCCCCGAACTCCTCCCAGACCCGAGTTTTTGCCTCCACAACCGCCCGGGCCGCCGCACGCTTGGCCTGCCGGTACCCGTCGGCTGCCTCGGGAGTCCCACAAGCCAGCCAGGCTCGATAGGACTCCTTCTTCAGCCTGACGGCATCCCTTACTTCCGGTGTCCACCACCGGGTTCGGGGCTTGCCGCCACGACAGGCACCAGAGACCTTACGGCCACAGCTCCTGACGGCTGCATTGACAATAGAGGTGGAGAACATGGTCCACTCGGACTCAATGTCTCCAACCTCCCCCGAGATCTGGTTGAAGCTCTCCCGGAGGTGGGAGTTGAAGACCCCTCTGACAGGAGGCTCAGCCAGACGTTCCCAACAGACCCTCACAATACGTTTGGGCCTGCCGAGTCTGTCCAGCCTCCTCCTCCGCCAGCGGATCCAACTCACCACCAGGTGGTGATCAGTTGACAGCTCAGCCCCTCTCTTCACCCGAGTGTCCAAGACACACGGCCGAAGGTCAGATGACACGACTACAAAGTCGATCATCGACCTCCAGCCTAGGGTGCCCTGGTGCCACGTGCACTGATGGACACCCTTGTGCTTGAACATGGTGTTCGTTATGGACAATCCGTGACTAGCACAGAAGTCCAATAACAAAACACCGCTCGGGTTCAGATCAGGGAGGCCGTTCCTCCCAATCACGCCCCTCCAGGTGTCACTGTCGCTGCCCACGTGAGCGTTGAAGTCTCCCAGCAGAATGACGGAGTCCCCAGTTGGAGCACTTTCCAGCACCCCTCCCAGGGACTCCAAGAAGGCCGAGTACTCTACACTGCTGTTCGGCCCATAGGCCGAAACAACAGTGAGAGACCTGTCCCCAACCCGAAGGCGCAGGGACACGACCCTCTCATTCAACGGGGAGAACTCCAACACATGGCGGCTGAGCTGGGGAGCTATGAGCAAGCCCACACCAGCCCGCCGCCTCTCACCGCGGGCAACGCCAGAGTAGAAGAGAGTCCAGCCTCTCTCAAGGAGTTGGGTTCCAGAGCCCAAACTGTGCGTGGAGGTGAGCCCGACTATCTCTAGTCGGTAACGCTCAACCTCCCGCACAAGCTCAGGCTCCTTCCCCCCCAGCGAGGTGACATTCCATGTCCCCAGAGCCAGTTTCTGTGTCCAGGGATCGGGACGCCGAGGCCCCCGCCTTCGACCACTGCCCGATCCTCCTTGCACCGGCCCCTTACGGTTCCTCCTGCGGGTGGTGGATCCACGGGAGGATGGCCCCACGTCGTCCTTTCGGGCTGGGCCCGGCCGGGTCCCGTGGGGAGAGACCCGGCCACCAGGCGCTCGCGATCGAGCCCCAACCCCAGGCCTGGCTCCAGGGTGGGGCCCCGGCTGCGCCTTACCGGGCGACGTAACTGGCCTCGTTATTATTGTCGTCATAAGGGTTTGTGAACCGCTCTTGGTCTGGCCCGTCACCTAGGACCTGTTTGCCATGGGAGACCCTACCAGGAGCATTAAGCCCCCGACAACATAGCTCCTAGGATCATTCGGGCACTCAAACCCCTCCACCACGGTAAGGTGGCGGTTCAAGGAGGGGTAAATGAAAACAGCACACAATAATATTTTATATCCGTTTTAAGTCGAGGTCATTGAGAAGTTCAGACGTTATACTCCATGCAAGGCAAAAGTGTGCTGTTTGGAGCCCTTTGTACTCTTCACAATACAAAAACCTCTACTGTGAAATGTGCCTGTCCAACCTGTCCACTGAACACCGTATTGTATTTGTTTGTTTCAGGTGTGTGTGCTGCCCCGGCCCGGTGTTCAGAGAGTGACCAGGATCATCCTGAGAGACCTGGTGCAGTGTATGGAGCAGGACCGCTTCCTCCGACACTCACGCACTCTGTACAGGGCCATGCTGTGACCCCTGACTGCAGCAGGGATTCAGTGTCTGGTAGTTGTAAGTGGTATCTTAGTTTTAGTGAGGCACTGGCCAACATTGCTGGAGCAACTTGCACTGTTTACAATCACCACACATAACCTCAAAACACTAAAATAGTTTCTTTCATTGCAATTTATTAATTTAAATTCTGTCAAATAATTAATGGTTTGTTTTGTGGTCACTAATAAGCACTTTTTGCTTAGAAAGTTGGAAAAAAGATTTGAGTTGACCTATTATATTATATTTACCTGTAAGTCACATGCACACTCTCGTCGTGCAGCGTTCTCATGACTTTGAGTTGTCACAGTTTTGGTTGTTTGTGTGACCATTAAAAAGGATAATTTATCTATTTCTTACATACGAATGTAATGTTTACTTGTGGATACATAAAGTCTGATTTACATTTTACACACTTTCAAAATAAAAAATGAAAATCAACAACGCTGCTTCAAATAGCCTTTTATTGTAAAATTGCAAGTAATGTGCAAATGAGACTAACCAACCTGCATATATTTAGCTTTACAGAGAAAATGGTGAAAAGTGCTAAAAACATTGTAGCACATTACTAACAGCACATGCAATAATGGCTCTGGCATGTTACACTTCACAGTTTTATCTATACAATATACTATATACTGTTGTACTGCCAATGGACATTTTTTGAATAAGACATATAAAGCTTTATTACACAGCAGTAAAATACTGATAAATAATGAAAAACAGCAGTAAATACTTAGGATTGTCTTGTGATGTCTGTATCTTAGGTGAAAGCTTTAGCTAAGATCAGTTTGAGTGTATAGGTAGCATTAACAAGATTTAAGCAGAAGAAAAATTGTGAACATTTTTGTTGCCAATGTGGCTTGTAGAAAATCACATCAGTGTGATGAATAATATACATTGGCTTGTATTTAATGCTGCTTTCATGTGTCTGAAGTAGAGAGTATTTGTCTCTTTATTGATTGTTCTGATGTCTGCTCAAAATTTCCAAAGTCAGCCCTAATTTGTTGTAAATGGACAGAGCTGTTATGAAACACCCCTTTAATACCAGCTTGAAAACATGCAGTTTCAGAGTGTGTGGTCAAAGCATGGGACAAACAATAGAGACTAAAATTTTCATGTGTATGATGTTCTACTGTGAGCTCACCCTATTATTATTGTGTGAAAGTTGAGCATCAAATGCGCTCTAACCCTCTGGCAGGTGTTCAACTTGGAACAAGCTTTTCCAATGTTTTGACAGCCCTATAATTCAACTCCTTAGCTTTGTCGTAGCTCACACCACAGAAACATGATTTTGCCCTTCTAACAATGATGGGGTATGACCCGAGTGAGAACATTTTTTGATTTTCTTGACAAAATAGTTGCTGAAACAGAATGGGGAGATGGAAATTATGGGAGGTGAGATGACACTTCAGGGACCCAGTGAAAAAGAAACCTCTTGATCCATTTTTCAAACAATCTTGATGCCACATAAATCCAGCACAATCCAACAGCCAAAACAGGATTTCATTTGGCCCTTCAGTGTTACTGAGTCAGTGCTGAGCTCAGTCTGGCTCCTGTTTGACCGTGATGATGTTGAGAGTCTGACTGTCCTGTCCGTCTCTGCGCAGGACATATTCACTGAACTGAGATGAGTCCACTCCTCCTCCACACGACCCTGAGATCGTGAAGCCTCTCTGCTGCAAACGCTCCAGCACCTTTAACCACAGAGTAAGGAGATTTTAGTGGGAATAAATAAAAATGTAAAAAAGTAAAGGTCTTAACACTGAGCCTTGTGGCACCCCGTAATTAAATGGCATGCAGGAGGAGTTTGAACAAATCATTAATCCATTTTTTTCCTGCTTGTTCTGTTAGGTGTCAAGGGTGGCTCTACCCCATCCCAGCAACTATAGGCAACAGCCAATGCTGCTATAGAGGCACTCCTAATGCATGCATTCTTTTGGTCGGTAAAAGAAAACAGTAACAAGAGCAAGACATGCAGACTCCACCCAGTGAGATTATAGTTGGCAGTTGTTTTTTTTGCGCTGGACAAGTCAGATGGTTACTTTTCTGTACATCACTCTTAAATGATCTGACTCTAGTTTTGTTGCAAGTATATGCAGAATATGAATGCTAAGAAATGTGGCAAATCTAACCATTGGAGCTGTCGGTTCCTGCTTAGTTTGATAATGTTGATAAAAATATTGAACTATTTTCCGCACTGACCTAGACAATGAAAGCCAGCACATTTACAAACTACTGTAAGTACAAAAATAAAATAGAAATCACAGTTTTTGATCTGGGTTGTTGTCCCAGGGGTCTTTCACTCATTTATCTCTCAAGTCCATTAGTTTGTCTTGTGCCTGCAGGACTGCTGCGTCCCCTCTGCTTTAGAGTAATTTCCCCTGAGACATGGCCACATCATGTTTAGCTCCAGGGAACATAGAGCCTGATTGTCAACACTTTTATTAATGGCTTTAGATAAAATGCAATGATTGATTTAGTGTCATATAAAGGGAACAAACTAAATTCACATGCCTCCTTTTTACAAGTCAGCACTGCGTTGTCATGTCAGTACACCACCTACAGCAGTAACATTATTGTTCTAATCAGGAACAAGCTACTGCTGAGGACTAATTGGGACTGAAGGACTGATTACCTGTACAGAGGTGAGTTGGCAGTATCCACTGAGAGGGAACCTAACGGCGTATGTCGAACTGTGATTCCAGGTTGCATTGGGAGAACTCCTCAGGACGTCCTGCAGCTCTGGGAAGACCTCTTCTATGACGGCCCGCTGAGCGCTCACAGTGACCTTCTCTCCCAGCCCAGGACACACATGAACCAGCACGCAGTCCACACAGACCGGGGAGTCCTGCCTCTGAGTCCTCCAGAGGTCCAGCTCAGCCTGCAGAGGAGTCAGCTCGAAGAAATGCGCCTCTTCATACAGCACAGAGAACTCCTAAAACATACACATGGACAGGTGAGTACAATGCAGTCTGTAGATAAACACATTAACACTTGCATTTGAATTAAACTTACTGTCCAGATGGTATGTTACACTAAACTACCTGGAGTCTTCCACAAAGTCTTTGCAAAGGCAGGTACTTATGTATATCCAATCAGAGCAACACCATAAAGTTTACATGCAACGTACAGTACTTTCTGATTTTTTTAAAATCTACTTTCACTTCTCTTGAGTAAATGATTTAGGGAAAATGTTACTTCTGCTTTAGTTTTTATAGTTTTTAATAGTATTTGTGAGCTCAGTTGCAGTTGGTAGCTGAGGGGTGGTGGCTGTAGCAATAATACTAGTAGTATTTATAGCTGATGCAGTTGTAGATGTTATAATAGTAATAGAGGTAGTAAAGAAAGTACTTTCTAGTGCAGTAAACTTTACACTATATTTTATATTATTTTGTAGATTATTTTTACTTCTACATGAGTAGTATATATAACAGTACTTCAACTTGAGTACAGATTTTAAGTTGGACTGCACAGTATATTGCAAAATTATTATCTTAATATCAGCAAGTGCAATATCTGTATCGCAAGAATCTAAATATAACACAGTAACGCTGAGATTTACACTGAAAAATCCTTTTCCTACCAGAGCCTTATATGAAAATATGTTGTGACTAAATAAAAATGATTAAAAAGTCAAGTTTTAGTGGCAATTTCCTTAATTTAGTTACAATTTAGCCTTTAGTCTGTGTTAAGTTTTAATTTTGACACTGTTTTGAGTTGTGAATACAGGGACTTACATTTTTGCTTTAAGTGAATTTCAGAATATTAGGCCCTATTTTTAAATATTGTAATAATATTGTTATCACAATATTCAACATGGTTATTGAATATTGCATGTTTTTCCCATTTCGTGCAGCCCTAATTTTAAGTACCCCTTCCACCTCTGCTCAACAAACAAAGCCTATGTGATCTACATCTCCAACAATGTTGGTCGATATTGTTGGTCTAGACCGAGTCTACAGTAACAAGCTCTTTTAAGAGGTCTTTCCCCCTCTGTTGCTATCACAGACAGTATAGTAGCTTGAAGGCTCATTGTAGTAAGCTGTAGTGATTGCTAATTGTTGTAGCGTTGTGATAGTACCTGTTCAAAGACTGAAACTCACTTTGAAGTCATCAGGGAGCAGCAGTTTGGAGGTGCGCAGGAAGTTGAGGATGTAGCGAAACATGGGGCCATCTCGATCAATGAAGTAATGCTGCTTTAAACTGTCCAGGACGATGGGCTCGGTGCCATCGAAGAGACGCCCGATCCTACAGGAAACAGCATGAGGTAGTGAGATTACAAGTTGCAAACCCTGCTTCCTTTACACTGCTCCTATCCACACAAATCAATCACGAATTTGTCCTCTCTGGGCAGGGCATCGCTAGAAATAATTTGACAGGCTCCTCTCTGTGTCGTACCTATAGTAGTTTTAAAGTAAAATTTTAAAACAAGTATATAACACTAATTCATTTCAAACTCAATTTCCAACAACCTCTGGGGGCCCCCCTGCAGTACCTTTGTGGACCCCACTTTGGGAACCACTGAGCTAAAGCAGTTACCTCGACTACTATATCTGAACTCCGAAGCTTGAAGAAGTCTTACCTGGAGTCTGGATACTTGGTGAGCGTGGCCAGGCTGCTGGTGTACATGTGTCCTCCTACATCGATGTGGACTGGAGCGTTGGTTTTGGTGAGTTTGGCCGGTGTGGGGATCCCAGCCGGTCCCAGAGAGGACACAGGTGAGGCTGAGGGCAGGTGAGGGCCACTGCTGCTCTGGACGTCCTGAAATAAACAGGGTACGGCTTAAATGAGGTCCAGGTCAGACTCCCGATGTCTTTTTGAAAGGTCATAACATGGGGCACTTTTCCTGACTCTTTATAGCTTTTACCAAAACCAGTAAGCTTGTAGTCCCACTGTATTACCCCAATATGAGCGCACCTCAAGTGGTGACAGTAAAATCCAAAGCCGCACAGGAGTCTTGTTCCAGGTCCTGAGGTGCGACACACTGCTCCTCTCTGCTGCCAACGCCTCACAGCCACAACAGCGCCAGCCTGTGAGGAGCTCAGAGCGCTGCCAGCTGCCTTCAGTGCTCCAGCATCAGCCCAGAGAGGCCCAGGGCGCTCTTCACAACCTCTGAACACTGGTCCCTGGGCGCCTGTCTGCACTGCTCCCATTTATTGTTTCTGTTCCAAATTGCCCTCTTCAAACCTGCTCCATCTTCTGCCCTTACTATCAGTCAATGAGTCTTTTTAAGAATTTCCAGAAACAAGAGGAGGGCTTTAAGCACAATTGCTGTAATTTGAAAAATACAGGCAGAGGAAAAATATGAACGAACTTTTCTTGGTCAAACATTTTCTTGGTTAGAATGAGGTATAATCTTAGCCTGTATCTGTAACGATTGCATAATACATACTGCTAAATTCAGAGGTTGTGAGGAGCACTGTGTTGAGAGCATGTGATCAGCTGTTTCCAGCAGCAGCACAACAAAACACAGAGTCTCCTCAGGTCAGTCTGTTACCCATGGCAACAAAGACAGGTTTGAGTGAGGACACTTGGTCCTGAGGCTGCTGCACTCACTTACAGCTGCGTTATAGAACTAAAGATGAGCAGGTTATTGACAAGACCTGCAGCCTCAGACAGCACCGCTGGTGTCTCCACATGAACTGGAGCTACTCAGGCAGCGGTCTGTAACTTCAGATCCACCTCAGGAGCTGCTGCCACCTCTGTACCATCTACACTCACCCCAGAGCAGCAGAGCGTACTGAAGAAGACGCGTCGTTACCTGTGGGGTCTCGTGGGCAGTAGGAGATGTGGAGTGGACTGTAGGCTGCGCGTGCACCTCCGTGGGTCTCGCGGGCTCAGTGTCACTGTGCGTATCGGGAGAGGGTGCGCGTGTCTCGGGTCTCACGCACAGTCTCTTGGGTGCCGGGGACACCTCGCGCCGCAGGGACGGCACCACGAGCTGCAGCTGAGGCTGCACGTGGCCGTTCACCGTTGCCTTGGTAACGCAGAGCGTCCTAGCGCCGACGATGCTGTTGAGCGTTGCTATGGAGACGGCGCCGATGCAGTGGTTGGTGTATGTTTTGGAGAGTTTGGCGGCGCGTGACAACATCTGCATGCGCGTGCCGAGCAGGTTCTTGCCGATGGCCTTGTTCTCGAACCACGTGGCGTCGCTCGAGCAGCAGTGGTCGCGCGGGCGCTGGAAGAAGGCGTTGCACAGCGGGTTCCGCTTGGACACGTACCGGACAAAGCTCGCGTACGGACACAACGGTGTGCCCGTCTCATACATGCGCGGGCGCGTGTCCTCCTCCGCGTCCCGCCGCTTGCCCCACGCGCCGCTGCGGGACTTGTGGTACGGCCCCAGAGCCTTCAGGTACACGAACCTCCGGTCGTCTTCGTCTACGGCGAGACCGAACGAGTCCTCCTCCAACTCGCGCTGGTTCTCGCGTCCGCGCGTGCAGAAGTACATGCACGTCTCGAACCACACTTTGTTGAGCAGTCCAAACGGCGTGTCCGCGCGGAACACGGGTGACTCGTAGAGCCTGCGCAGGTCAGCTCTGGTGATAGCCTGTTTCTGGACCACGGGACCGGCGCCCTGCTCCTCCAGACGCCGTAGCACCGCCGCAAGTGCCAGGTTGGCGCTGCGCAGCTCCGGGTCCTTGGTGAGGTCCAGAGTGCGGCAGTAGGGCGGCTCGTTCAGGTAACGGTTCAGAGAGCTGCGGATGCTGATCAGGGAGGATTTACTGTACAACTGTCCGCTCTTGGAACGCGCCTCTGCATAAAAGGAGCGCAGCAGCGCGCACAGAGCCTCTTTGTCCAGAGTCTCAAAGTCCGGGCTGTGCGCCTTGTCACTCAGGTACTCTCTGAAGATGCGCACCGCGTAGCGCGTGGCCAGGCGCGTGTTCTCACTGAGCCGGCTCAGGCGCAGGGGCTCCTCTTCCTCATCATCTTCCTCGCTACGCTGGAGTCCCAGGTGCCCATCCTCGAACTTGCCCCCGGGGGGACTCTCCTGGACCCTTTCGCCCCCGTCCCGGACCTCGTCCCCCGCCTCGCCGCGGCGTGTGGAGTAGCTCATGTCCCGCGTGTGTCCGCTGCCAGGCATTCTCTACACTGCGGTCTGTGAAGCAGTCCTCCGGCTCTGCGCATGCGCTATATTGGACCGCAGCGCGAGCGCTTTTTGTGTATAGTGACCTTCACTCTCATGCGTTTTTAAGGTGTAGGGGGCGCGCACAGCGGGGTGGTAGATTTGGGGACGCGCTCCCGGTCGGCGACTGCAGTATGGACTGCGTATTGGACCAGTGCGCGTGTGTGAGCAGCGCTGCAGCAGACTCACCGCTCCGATGATCCTGGTCTGCCTGCAGCAGAGGTTAGGAGGTCCCTCAGCTCTCAGTCCCCAGTCTGTTCAGAGTTATTAGCCTCATTAGCATTAGCTTATGACAAATTAACATCCCGAGCCGCTCTGCTGTTTGCGCACAGACCGCACAGAGATTCTGTGGGTCAGATGAGGAGAAAAACCTACGTAGCTAATTAAAAGACCTCCCACCTAAACTATGCCAGACTTAGAGGCGCAGAGCCACACTTGAACTTGGTTTGAAGTTGTTTATGTATTTTATAATGTCTAGCAAAAGCTTTTTAAATGTTGCTCGGATCTGTATTGTTTGCAATTATGGTTCAGTTGAACATATTGTGACTCAGACTTTTGGGGTTGTTGGTAACCTTATCTGTCTTCTCTCACATGGAGTGATAAAAGCATTTATTTTTGGAGACTCTTATTATAGTCTGCCATCATAAGAGCAGAGCAGAGGTGGTCCCCTGGGCCGATGTGACCCGGTTATACTGCTCAGACCTGCTCTGTACTGCTTCATTATCTTTATCATAGTACACTTTTATGTTTTATATGTTGCTTAGAAAACATTAAAGCACAGTCTATTTAAATGAAGAGGAGTTTAAACAATGCCATGCTGACTTTCCTAATCATTTGAACATAAAAGCCTTTAGATTATTGTTAGTTGTGATGGGTATGATGGACTCCATAGTTATTAGACCCATGAGAATTGCCATTATTAAACAAAGTGAGCCATTCCTGGTCATCTTGCTGATGACAAGTTCGAGCCTTCTTAGGAGCAAACAGAAAGATGTAGATTGTTGCACTGACTTCTACCCACTCTTCTATGTCACAAGCTCTGATCAAAAGGAAATGCTTCATTCACAAATTAAACCCATCTACAGCAGCTGTTAAAGGATATTGTTTAGTTCCACCTTTTGGTCACTGCGCCATACTGCTGGACCAGTAGATGGGTGAGGGGTGCAGAATGGTACTCTTGGCTGAAAGGAGATCTGAACATCCTTTGGTTATAACAAAATGACTAAAGCACTTATAATCTCTATTGAATAGTATGGAACTGCTCGGTATGACACACTTTCGTTCAGTGACTTGTGAAGAGTCTCATAATGTCACTCTGGTGTCTACATGTGCAATTATGCCATACATATCCAACAGAAGTTGTTTTTCCTTTTTTCAATGTTTTTTTGTGTGGCCATTTTATGCTTTATTGATAGGACATAGCAGTAGGAAATCAGGCAGAGAGCGGGGACAGTCGGCAAACTGTCGAGTCCAGACTCAACCCACGACGCCGAGGCAGGCTGTAGTTGCCGTGTACTTGCGCCACAGCTCTACCGCTGAGCTATATGGTAGCAGAACTCACTATTTGCTGTCAGTAGACCCTGTTTATTAATTTTCTATTATCCAGTCAACAGTCTGTAGTGTTTTGCTCTATATTTTGGAAAGTGGAGCACAAAATCAGGGCCAGGGGCCAAATATGTTCTCACTCTATAATGGTACACTTCTTTATACACTTAGCCCTATTTAGATTTTTTGTGTAGACTATTGTTGTGATGATGAAACTATCATTTTATCTAATTATGTCAGATTTATTTGAAATATTCCTTTAAAATACTAACCTCTCAGTGAATTTGGGCTTGGTCTCCCCATTTCCTTTGACCACAGCAAATCATCTGCTTCCCAGCATTCAGTTATTTCCATATTGATTTGGCTTTGGTTTTATATTATGCTGGATGCCTTTCCTGACACAGTCCTCTCCATTTATCCAGGCTTGGGACAGGCATAAAGACTACACTCTCATGTGGATTTAGAATTTAGATTTAAGTCAGAAGTTTTTCCTCACTGTTTTCCAGGATCTCTTCGACACTGCTTTTGGTCTGAACTTTAGACTTTCCATGGCTTGACTCAGTCCTGACAGTATATCACTTCAACACAAAAAACTAAATAATCCAGTGTGCCTCCTATAGACAGCTCCCTACATGCCGCTCATATGTTTTTCAGCTTGTTCTCACCTTGCGGCTCTGGTCTTATCTGGCGCACCTTCTTACACCGT
This sequence comes from Bostrychus sinensis, assembly GCA_020698575.1. Taxonomy (NCBI): domain Eukaryota; kingdom Metazoa; phylum Chordata; class Actinopteri; order Gobiiformes; family Eleotridae; genus Bostrychus; species Bostrychus sinensis. Next base: position 29,287,110 of record CM036246.1, read on the forward strand.
GACATTGTTTTGAAGCCTCACCTAATTGAACTAAAACATATCTTAATGAAAGCCAGTCTCCTGTCTTTCTGCTCTGGGCATGTCACCGGGACGTCTCTCAAATATGGAACACCTCCACAATTTCATTCTCGTTAGCATTTCTGGACCATTTTGGAGCGCTATCCAATTAGCAATTAGTCCATTACAGTGAGTGGTGAGTGATGCTGGCCTGATTTGTATGCCGCTTGTGCAGACGGAGATAAGAGCAGGCCCCAGTGCAATACGCCGCTGTTCTTTAAATTTAATTTTATGATGATTTGCGAGCCAGGGTCCCTGCGGGGCTTTGGGAAATAACACGGCCGCTCTTCAAAAGGAAAAGCCAGGAAAAACGTGTAGGACTGCGCTTTTTTGTAGAGGCAGGTAATTTAGTGCCTGACTAATCTGCAGAGATAGGGAGAAGTTCAGAAAAGCCGTTCCACAAAGAAAACGCTGTAGCTCCAAGGCGCTAAAACACTCTGTGAATTAGCAGCAGCAAGGTGTAATCGCTGGAGCCGGAACACGCTTTAGAAGTGTTCGCTCAGGACCTCACCATGTACAATGTAAGGGTTATATGTGGGTACATTCACAGAAATGTGTATCAGTATTTTTTGTTGTGTATGGAAAAAAATATAAGCAAACTAGACTGTGAATTAATACTGAAAGGTGCGGTCTGTTGGGGCTGTCCTTTCTTACAGATTCTGTTGATTATGTATATGAACTGAATTTCTGGGTGCAGCCAGGGACTTGAAAGAGACCAAAGACCAAAGTCCCAGGACCTTCAGCAGGTACTGAAGCAGGTAGACTGAGAATCAACACCTTCAAGTTCAAGACCATTGTTCTCAACCAGTAAGGAGTGTCCTGTCCTCTTCAGGTTAGAGCAGGGGTGTCTAAACTATGGCCCAGGGGCCAAATGTGGCCCATGGACCACTGTGTATTGGCCCTCGGGCTTCATTCTCAATGTGCCCAAATTGCTACAGTACTTTTTGCTGCACTGTAAAAAGCTTCAGATGACTGCTTCATGTGATTAAGTCTCTAGGCTGTGTAATGAAAAGTGGTTAGTGGTGCCAAGAAAACAAAAATAAAAAATCTAACTCAGCCATACTATGTGCCGGTCCCAGGCCTGGATAAATGTGTGGTTGCAGAGGGCCATCTATAGTAAAACCTATGCCAAAGTACCCATGGTAATGATTGAGTGTGGTCATCTCTAGTGAGTGGCCCTCGTCGTCTTATATTTTTCAGTTTGTGGCCCTCAATGAAAAACGTTTGAACAGCCCTGAAGGCTCCTGGGTCAGGTTCAAGTATTGTGGGGTCGCTGGGAAGGTGTTCCAGGAATAAAAAAGCTGAATAAACTGGTATGGCATGTACTTTAACAAGGTTAACAAAGTTTAATCGAACAAGAGTTCAAGGTCATGGACTCAACCTGCTTTACAATGAAGACACAAACACAGCTCACAGTAAAAGGCGATGACTGAAATCTTTACACATACAGTATTAACACTGTAACTTCTTTGGGGCTCTAGATAATCTATAATCACCTCACAATAAAAACAAATATTTTAGACACATTATACACTTGGAAACCATAGTGATAAACCAATCAATCAAACACTAATTTACAATACGTTTTCTTCAAGGATTTTTTTGGCTTTAGCATTATTGGATGTGGTATTCTACACCCGCCGCAGAGATGTACAAAGTGTCTGAGTAAAACCTGTGTCTGTACCAGAGGAGACAGTCTGAGTTCTGCCTGTGATCCATTATTTATACCTGACTGCACTGAAGTCGCCCTCCAGCAGCACATCCATTCATCTCTCAGGCTGATAGGGACCTCTGCTGGTGGGCTGGTGTACTACAGCATGAGGGAAATCCTTCAATCCAGGTCAGCAGGACTTTGATTCTGGTTTGTGGCTATATGTCCTGGTTTAGCCCGAGTTTGGAGCTAGTTTAGAGCCAGTTTCTGTTCTGCCCTAGGTCTGATATTTGTTTAGTATACTTTAGATTTTTTTTTTTTTTTTGGCCCATGGACCACTTAAGGATTTGTTTCTGAGTATATTTCTGGTTTAGAGCTGTTTTTGTCTTTGGTTTTCTGGATTATTTGATGTTTAGCTGTTCATTTAGATCTTGGTTTGATCCTTACATTTCTGGCTTTCCATTAGGGGTCGGCATGGACCTTAGTTACTGTAGTAACTATGGGCCTTAGGCGGGGTACATGCTCAAAAATGGCAAATTAATCATAGGGCCATAGCAACCATTTTCACACTTATCAGATGATCTAATTCACCTTTATATGCATACGTACTGTAACACACAGTGTGTCCACAGCGAGAAGCAGACCGCATTGACCATATCTTGCAATGGTAATGAGTTATGTAAGAAATCCTAATCCTGGATTCACCAAAAATGAATTATTTGTTCTTTTTCCCGTCCAAGACCTTTCCTTAAAGTTTTAAGGTCCAATAATGCTTTTTTGGACACATTTGCATTAGTATTTCACATTTTATAATTTAAAATAATACTGTAGGTTTGTAAAAAACATCTTTTGGGGAGCTGTTACTTTGAGAATGCTTGGATTAGGTGTCTGTTGCCCCCTGGAGGCAATGGTGGGAAATATACATAAAATGGCTAATTAACACAGCAATTAGCAACATGATGCTAACATATAGAGAAATTATAGGCAATTTAAATGTGGAAATGATCAGAATGAGTCAGGTGACGGTGTAAAGTGCGTAAATGAAACTTAATACTTCTCCAGGTTTGTTTTTGAGGTGGAAACAACATCATAGCATGTTTAAAAGCTCAAAAGGGTCGATTTAGCACAACAGGGGACCTTAAATGAAAATTCGACGTCATTTTGAGATATGTTGCGAACAGACAAGCTTGGTCCTATCTTGTATTTTAAAGAAAAATCCTGGATCCAGACAGTGTTGCACATCTACTCCAGAGAACAATTTCTTCCTTGACCCACTACAGATGATAATTTTTAAGTTATGTTTATAGAGGTACGGTTATGTTGCTTACAGACTAAAACAGTTCTGGCAAAAATCATAACCAAATAAATAACTGCTTAATTTAATACTGAATGGTCCTTTATTTGGGCCAAAATGAATGACGGTTCAGTTTTGTTACAGCATCAGTGCTGTGTACATTAAAGGCATGTCCACTCATCACTGTCGTCCCCTCAGTCTCACCAGGAGGTACCATCTGTCTCTGCAACATCACACAAAAGATCTGCAAACACGACTTTGAAACCCAGTGCATCTGAACTGTGCAGTGACAATTACAAGAGAAACTGAGAAAATCAAAGAAAAGCTGTAACAATCTTCAGATCAAACGTCACAGAGAGGGTCTGGGCTAATGAGGCCCAGGACAGCAGCGGGAGAGGACCCTTTATTCTCACTTTTACATGGGAAAATTCTGTCTTTCTGATGTCCCACCTTACACTAATAGGTGCATGAGGGCTGTGAAGTGGTCTAGTAGTAACAGAGGTGAGTGAGAGGTGAGGTGGTGAGAGTGCAAATGGGGCCTGTGCCTTAATGGAGGTCTGAGGTCAGCTAGAAGCACATGGACAGCATAGACCTCTGCCTTTTTTCAGGCTTTGTGAAATCGTTTTGGACAGCTTTGCAGTATTTCATATTTTATAACTTAAAATATTGTATACGTAAAAAAAAAGGCTTCTTTTAGGGAGGTGTTAGCTTGACTTTGCAACAAACACTTGTATTAGGTGCATGACCCCCTCCCACCCCGATGGAAACTGTGGGAACAGAGCATAAAATGGCTATTTACCACGGCTATTAGGAACTGAAGCTAACAGATAGATAAATGATCTGACTGCTTTGTAGTGAGGGCAATTATAGCGCTGAAACGATCAGAATAAGTCCAGGGACGTGTATGGGTTTTAGAAATTCGCAGGAGCACCTTTTATGTGTCTACGCAGAACCGTGAGACCGAGTGTTTTCAGCTCTTCAGGAAAGGCAAGTATTACTCAAACAAGTGTGCCTGAAATAAAATGCTACATGCATATTTTTAAGATGGAAACAACATAACACGGTTAAACGCTAAAAAAGTCGATTTAGCATAACAGGGGACCTTTAACAGAGATTAACTCTTCATTGTAGCACCTGTTAGTCGGTGGTTCCACTTAATTCACAGGAAAAAACTGGGCTGAACTGACGACAGGGTCATGAGTGGCCAAGGCTCATTGATGAGGAAGTTAATGATTTTTGTTTTGTTAAAAAGTTTGTTGCGTTTGGGGCTGCATTTTAGGCAGCATGATAACACTCAACATTATGAACCCCAGTATTAGTCAGGTGGCCATATTCTGTCTGTCTGATCAGTGTAGTGCCCAGACCTGGATTTGAATTGGGGATTTTTTTGATCAGGGGTAAATGCTTTATGCATTGTGTGATAAAGTCCTCATGACTTACTGAGAAGAATTTACTAAGACTAGTCATTTTATCTGGAGCTGGAATCTTTGTGTGCATCTCGCGCTGGTATTGAACCTTTAAATGATCTGGATATAGATGGTGTTCTAGATCTCACACCAAAAGTAGAAGTTTTTTTCTTTGTTCTGTTAAACACCTTTCATATTTCCTTATACCTTTCGTTCATGTCATCAAAACTTCAACCTGAGTCATCTTGCCAAAAGACTAACAAACCATTGCTGTATAACAAACTTCTCGGTGAAGGTAATGATACTGCCTGGGTCCCAATATCACACCAATTAAGAAAAACTGCTGTTAGGAGCAGTGAGCGACCATTGAGCAGAGCCCACAGGGGCCCTTCTCCAGATCTAGAGCCTGGATCTTGGTCAGGAGTACCTAGCTGAAGGATTAGCTTATTCCGCATGTTTAAGGTTGATGGGGGAAATCGGAGCACCCAGAGGAAACCTACCCAGTGTTGATTTTAATCAGTGTAATTATGAGTTGTAGTTGATTTATTTTAGGGGCTCTCGGGCTTTTTACACGAGTACATTTTTAGATCATAATATATTGATTAATTGAGAAAAATAATAATTACAGACAAAACATGATCTAAAATAAACCAGGACTAAACTGGGCTTAAACCAGAGCAAAAGCAGGACTAAACCAGAACTATAACAGAAGTGAAAACAAAAACAAAAATCTAAAGCTGGCACCCGTGGCAAAACCAGCTCTAGACTGGGTAACCATGTCATTACTTCACTCTCTGTAGTTGTTTGACATGGGATTTTCTCTGTGATAAGTTGTGTAATGGCCAGTAGGTGGCAGTAAAGTTCTTTCAAACCCACTCAGAGTCTCCTCCAGCAGCTCCTCTCTCTCCTCTGTGTTTCACTCTGAACTGAAAAGGTAATTACAGTCTATGGCTTTATCTGATTTTTGAAAAAATACAAAATGGTGATGCAATTATTTCTGTGATTCCCACCTCTTCCTCTCTTCCTTTGTCTGAGCGGTGTTCCTGTTTGAGGATTGGTTCTGACATTTCACCACCTCATCACTGGCTCTCTCACTAATACTCTGTAGTGCTTTTGTCTTTGAGGTGTTTCTGGACTGTCTAAAAGCATTGGTTTACATGCAATTTAAACACTGGCGGTAATTATATTTGTACACAAAGTTGTAGCATATTTTGTTCTTGTTGGTGTGTGACAGGACTGGGTTCCTTGTACCTACCACACAAGGTATGTAGTTGAATAAATAACTGAGAATTAGCCTATAAGAGGACCCCTTTGGGCTGCTGCATGTCTTTCAGGCCACACCACAGCGAATCAATATAATGGTTAATTTGGCATCGTTTCTTTGTGAGTTTTTGGTTTCACAGCAAGAAATTTAACCCTTAGTCCATTATTAACTATGACAGAAAATACTAGAAAGACTAAAACAACCATAAGAAAATTATTTTTACAGTGATCCTGAGCACAAACATACCAACATTACAGATGCTTAGTGTCCACTATACACTTACTCATTAGGGTGAGTAAACAGCGCATGACATCAATCAGAGCAGCCATATGACAGAGGAATTCAAATTATTGACTCTAATCTGACGTTTAAAATGCATCTAAATATCTGAGTCTGACTGAAATTGCAGTAAACCAGATTTTTCTATTTCTGGAACATACCTGTATAATGGGATTTATATGTGATGGCTTATGCAAGCTAAGGTCGGACTAAATGTTTTTAGTATGCTCCAGACTAGCATGTCTGTTAGCATGTGCCTGGATTTAGCCTTTTTAGTGTCTCACCAGGTTTATCATTGTTTTTTTTTTTTGTTTTTTTGTTTGCTTTCTTTAATGTTTGACTGCAGCTTAGCCTCAGAGTGGCGCAGTAGTTCTATCAATAGTTTATTGTCGTCTATGCAACAGTCCAGTTAAATGGCTTTATACAATGTTTCCAAGCCTTTTTTCTCTGAAGCCCCCCGAGCCCTAACCCTGGCCCGTACAAACACATCAGAAGAATAAAGTGATTAGTTGTATTTATTTACAAAAATTAGCAGCAGTTGGAGAGTTTTGTTCCTAGTCCATTTATTTTCCAATTGGGTGTGTAGAAAAATATTAAAAATACCCACATCATTTTGATAACCTTATAACCTCAGAACAGACAAAACTCTGTGGACCCCCTGCAATCACTGGCGCCTCCCTGAAGGGGTCCCGGACCCCCGGTTGGAAACCATTGGCTTAGTGGACCCTATAGCACAACTACACTCTGCATGTAAACTTAGTGACTGTTTTGCAAGAGAACGCTACTGTCTGATTTTTCAGCTGAGTCTCAATCAAGTTCAGTCAAGTTCAAACTGTAGTTATGTAACATCCTATTATCTCTCCTGCTCTTTTGCTTACTCTTGTTTTCTTGTTTGTCCTTCTTTAGACCCTTTCAAAGTGCTGGATTAATACAATTGCTGCTGTCGGCCCAAAATCTTTTTTTCATTTTCCTTTCTTTAAATCTTCTGAACATCAGGAGATTATCTGTTTGATCAAAGATGTGACCCACTTGTACCAACTTTAATAAAAGAGTGTCCTGAAGATTTATGGATTCATCCCAAGCTAACACAGGTCCCATAGCCAAATTTTCAAACTACTTTATCATCATAATGAATCAGCATTAGCATTAGAGTTATGTCTTTCGTAAAAGTACATGACAAAACTTTAGAAGCTGATGCTAAATGAGGTATTGATAATTTGGGTGTACTGTGCTGCACCCCAAGGTCCTTCAAAAAGTGCAGGTGTGTGAGAAAATGTTCAAAAAGTGCACAGGAGCCAACGATGTTAGGATAATATGAAAAACTCAAAAAATATTAACACGACAGTGCAGAAATGTATACTCTATTTAGATGAAGTTATTTGGTTATCCTTCAGTTCAGCTGCTACCATCCGAGGTGGAAGAACTACTCCAAAACTGCTCTCAAGTAAAAGTACTGTTACTACAAAAATAGTATTACTCAAGCAGGAGTGTGTAAAGTAGAATGTACTTACTGCTACTATCAATTATAGTACTATTACTTTTAGTGTTACTAATATTACTTCTGCTGCTACAACTATTATTATTATTCTCCCACTGATATCAAAATGCAAATGCACTAAGTTTTTTTAAATCTTTTGGCTGCTCCCTATTTTTGATAAGAGTCGCCCCAGCAAACCAGTGGCACAGTGATTTGGCAGGTTTTTATATCAGATGCCCTTCCTGCCACATACTGTGACTGGAGTAGGCTATGTGGGTGATGCTCAACCCACCGTGCCTCTGTTGTCTACAAATATACTTAAGTAAAAGTAATTATTTTCTTTGATAAAATACTAAAGTAAAGGTATGTTTTAAGTACTCAGAAAGTAATTATTTGAATGTCTAGTTACTCTTCGCCTCTGATAATCGTTCCCAATATGACATTGATTTCTTGCTCGGCGTTGCCTGGAAACACCCTGGTCTGTTTGATATGTCGAAGATGTCAGACAAAGGGGATTTGGGGTAATATTTTTCCAGGAAGTCAGCTCTGATCTGATGTGCTTTTAGAGAAGGTGCTTTAAGGCCACAAGAGGAAGTGTTACTGAGAATCATGTGACTTTTTACAACTTCACAGAATTAGCCAATTAGGACAGCACTGTTAAGCCATGTCTTCACATATCCCATTATACAGATGAGTATTTAGCATCTTTTTATGGTCTTTCATTAAAAATTTATGTTTGGATGCAGGGCTTGACATTAACACTAGCCAACTGGCCAAATGCAGATAGATTTTCATTTTGGTAAGTAACACAAATACTCCCAGTAGCTGCTTTAACTGGTTTAATTTTATGAATACCTGTTGTACATCTTAACTTTAAAAGGTTAAGCTAGATTTGATGTTGCTCTCCTTGAAACACTATTACAAATATCCAAATTTCACGGTGTGTTATTTTCACAATATTAGTGTAACAGTATGATACAAAAGACAAAACGTATTCTCGAAAAATGCCCTGACGAGCCTTTACGGATTTAGTTGTTGTGACATTTCAAAAGATTAAGAAAAATTAATAACAATTTTGTCATGTTGGCTACACTGAAATGGAGCAAAGGATCATGGTCTATCTACAGGCGCGTAATTTCCGGGGGGGGTTAGGGGGGTTATGACCCCCCCAAAAATCAGGTCAAGCAAATATAACCCCCTCAATAATCACAACATTGTGATGAATACAAATATGAATTATCTTGCATGAACAACTCATTGAGTTTCTGTATTCATTTTGTTTGCCAGCAAAATAGCAATTAGTTTATTCCACCCCCCTCCCGTCCCCATGCAGAATACTTGGTATGGCCCAATCCACTGTCTCTCCTGAGCGTTCGCTGTCTGCTGTGTGTCACTCAGTCACTGGTGTTGTAGCGGTGATAGTTGGCTGACTCTAACCTGTGCTGTTATGAAAAGAGCACCAAACAGCCAGTCAACAGTTTTACAGTGCTGGTCAACACCAACCCCAACGAAAATCACAGTAAAAGTATCATAATGCATTTCTAATACAGAAACTTCAAATTAGCATACTCCTGTTACAAAGGTACATGATTCAATGTGTAAAAAAAAATAGGCGGGGAGTTTAACCCGCTCGATGAGGTCTGAAGTAAAGTCATTTTGTCCATACTTTTATATAATCTTCACATAGCTGAGCAAGACCTCCTTTAGAGGCAGATTTATTAAGTAAATCTAATAGGTCGGTAATGGGCAGAGGTAGTAGTACCTTAGTAACTCATTACTTCTGGAAATGGGCCATGGAAGAAAAAATGTTGTGGGGTGCATATGACAACTTTGTAGCTTAATGAGCATTTTCACCTGAACTACAGTTTGTGAGATAGGGCCAATGCTTTAACGGAGGTCAGCTTTCTGTAAGTGCTTCTTCTTTCCTTTGAGTTTTTCCCTTTTTGGGGTCGCCACAGCAATCAGTTTGGCCTAGGTTTTTATGTTGGATGCAACCCTCGCCATTTATCTGGGGTTGGGACCGGCACAAAGAGTACACTGGCTTGTGGCTGGATTGCTATTGCAAAGCTTCTAAATTGATTTGCCAGTGTTAGCTTCATTTTCAGCTTTGATATTATTTGAATACTAAAGCTACTACCAAGGTTAGTGCGTACTCCAGAGGTGGTTTCGTATTTTCAATAATTATTCCTCAGTGCACAAAGCCAAGTGAAGATTAATGGGAACCGAAATGAAAAACATGATACCTTGAAGTCACCAGCGTCAGTGGCAGGTTCCTTAATGGAAATATGAAATGTGTAATTCTTGGCAGATGGATTCTGTGATGGAGACGAGATATGACATTATTATAAATACACGGTTTCCATCGCGACCGGGTAAACTCCATCTGTGCGTGCAGCAGGTCTGTCCCGAACGCTGCGTAGCTCGGGTGGCACTCACACACTCATATTTAAGAATACTTAGAGGGATAATAACACAGTGGATTAAATATGAAGTAAGAAGAAGAAAATAACCTAAAATCTTAGCTGCATGAATATGAGACTAATTTTTTTTACGTGTACAGGAGGTGTGTGTCTAGAACTAAATGTCAGAAATGAATAATCTATTTTTATGATCTCTCCTGTGAGATCAGAGGCTGCGATAAAGAAAACTAAAACAGAGAAATAGTGTTGTAGGAGTTTTCAGAGGTGGGTAGAGTCACCAAATATAAGTAAAAGTATTCTTACTTCAAAATAATATTACTCAAGTAGAAGTGAAAAGTATGCTGAGATTAAACTATTATTAGAGGAACAATTTATTCAAAAAAGTTACTTAATGTAGAAGATTAAATGTACTCATTTTAGGGGGCTAAATTATCCTTTTAATCATTTTTAAACCAATTTTGTTATCTACTGGAGAGAGACCAGCAGTGCAGAGCTGGGACGATGTTTTAAACACAATCCAAGACAAAGAGGACTTCACGTCCTTCAACTTTTTGTATGATGCCATTTTAATACAAAATTAAAAATAGCCAGCACCAGAGTCTACAGGATTACTCAAACAGGCTCAATAAAACACAACTCCAGGTATGTTTTCATGAGGAAACAACATTATAACATGGTAGAAAGCTCAGAAAAGTTGATTTTGCATAATATAGGCCCTTTAAGAAGTCTGTAAGAAAACAGGGGTGAATGTTTTTTTTTCTGTCGTTTTGATGCCATCCTCTTCTCTACTATCACTCTATCAGTATCCCATCCCTGATAATCTTGATCTGATGATTCAGGACTCACCTGAGACCACTCTGACCTCTCCCACAGGGCCAACCTCTGAGACACTCTGCTGGTTCTACTGTAGGTGTGGCTCACTTTCAGGACTTGGTGTGTCACGTTGAATTGGTCAATGTTGACACTAAACTGAGTGGAACTGACTTTTCTCATCAGTAAATATAAAAAAAGTACTGGCAACATGTAGTAGACCATAAATTACCTTTGTTTTTTCAATCCTTTAATACTATTGTTTAACTTCAGGTATGTTACAGGTAAATGTCAGCGAATAAGTTGCTCATTTTCAAGTTGTTAAAAGCTCTGCAGATTAATTTGGCAAAGGTTTATCTTTCCCAACCTTTACAATTTATCTGGGCTTGGGACCACCACAAGCAGTAGTTACATTCTATTGTGACCTTATGCAAATGCTATGCCTCACTTTTCCTTTAACGTCACTGCTGCAGTTACTTTAATTTTCAGTGATATAACAGCTATAATGACAAGTGACCCATAATCTTTACATTATCTCCATGTCCGCTCTCCACCGGAAAAATACAATATCCTGAATTAAATGTAATGGGGGGCTCAGTGGGATGTGGTAGAAACATAATACACATTTAATGGTAAAATAACGAGGACTTTATTTTACAGTGCAGAGGCTGATTAAACCAAAATGAGGTGAAATAATGAGAAAATTAAAAACATCGTTTATACAGTGGTTCTCATTATCAGGTGCGTCTCCTTAATCATATGACTGTTGACTCTATTAACCTCTCCATTAGCCTTATTACATATAGTTGGTTAAATTACATGACATTTCAACATGAATCCTTTGTGTTGTTTCTGTTAGATTGTCTCTGGAGATTTTTAGAATCAAATTAACTGTAATTAAATCAATTAGACTTTTGACCAACATACTGTATATTGTATGCACCAAGTATTCAGACTGGGAGGTTGGTCTTTACCTTGTGCAAGCTGATTCTCATGAGATTTGTGACTTCAAACTCACAAAAATCCATCTTGTCAGGCTCACGCTGATTCGTCTAGAGCTGCACTGCTGGCAGTTCAGGCCAGTGGTGTGGCAGTGCTGTCAGACAATGACGAGCTCTTTTAGAGATTGTTGTAAACAACACCTCGGTGCCAAATAATGTAATGTATACTGCTAAGCACTGAAACAATCCTGCAACATTTTTCTGTTGTTTTACAGAGTAGTTTTGTTGTTTGTCTATGTCATATGATTCGTTGCTATGATTGGCTACAACAAATCATAGTAAACGGTCCCTAGCTGATGCTTCATCCAATCACCTCCAAATATCCAGATTGATATAATGTTAATAATGAGCAGAGTGTTCCACATCAATCTGGCTTTTCCAGGTTAGGTTAGTTGTGAAAATTGTGCACGTTGCTAAAAATGTTTGTTACTTATCTCTGTCTTTAAACCTAGCCGGTCAAGGCACAGCAGAATCCTACCCAGAGCAGGGGTCTGCCAAAGGTTTCTGCCTGGTAAAAAAAAAAAAAAAAGCCAAGAGCATCAAGAGTATTATCTAGACCAGCTCTAATTGGAAAGCATCACTTTGCTATGATCTGGCACTGCACAAATAACAATAAAATTTGAAATTATTTGTTTTTGTTTTGTTTCATCAGCATAGAATTGCTTTATAAAAAGATGATGATGATTGTCCTACAATTGGCTCTACAGTCTTCCATTAGCTTAGTTTTGTCATTGAGCCCAGAGCAACATTAGTAAAACATTGGACATGCCGGTCTTAAAATTAAAGGACAAAAATCTCTGAAAAATATCTTGATTACATTTTTGAAAATAATTCGAATTGAGGCAGAAATTTAGGGGTTATTGTTCTGTTTTTTCCACCTTAAACCTCCCTGTTCCCCTGATAATATCATTGTCATAGCTCAAATCTTTAATATTCCCAGCTCATCAAAGCACTGTTTATGAAATTAGCGAGCCCTGCGGCGGTGGCCCCGAGGCTGAGAGCGCGTCATGCTAACATCCATCTTCAGCAGCCCTGGGACCTCCACCTTCAAACACAAACAGGTGAGAGAGAGAGAGAGAGAGAAAATGGATTTGGAGAATTACAAATACAATCCCAGAGCTCAGAGCTGAGATAAAGAACAGGCCTATGTCTGTGGGAGAGACATCTGAGCTGTTTCTGTCTGATTCTGTGAGGATTTGGATGTATATGCTGCAGAGACTGTTGTACCTTTTCACACACATAACAGCCAGTTCAGTAGAGTTACAAGCAAGTGGAGAAATTGGAATTATTGCCTTGGTCAGACAAACTGTAAATAAGCTTTGTCGAACTAGAGTAATAGTTTTCTTTAGTGTCAAGTCTCTCCGCTGTCCAAGTTAAAATTAGACTAAAATATTTATATATTTTGTGGGGCACCAATTAAGATGTAGGGATCGTGTTCTCTCTGCCATTCTGGCTTTATGTGAATTTTCAATTTTTTTGTTTTGTCCGCTCATCCTGTGACAGGTCTAGGTCTAGAGCCTGAGCCTCTCTCAGCTGGATAATGGCCATCAGCTGCATCATGTATGTCTTTGGAAACTGGGACAAAGCCAGAGAACCCAGAGAGAATCCATCATAACACAAAAAGGACCTAAAGACTCACAATCTTACCAGGACTCTGCCACTGTGCCCCCTTCATTCTCTGTAAAAAAAAGTACTAGCTTAAAGCTTAGTAGTCTGATACTGTACATACACAAAAACCTTGGACCTTGGTGTCCACTGATTCAGTGTATGTTATTTATTTGTGGGTGTGTTCGATCCTTGGGCTGACTAAATTATAATCTCTCTGAGTGGAGTCTGCATGTCCTCCCTGTTTTACTGAGTTCACTCTGGCTTCCTCCCACCGTCGAAAAACACGCACACATTAGAAGATTTTGTGACTCTAGGGTGTACCCTGCCTCAAGCCTGAAGTAGCTGGGATAAGCTTTAGTGAACATGTTAAAGGTCCCCATTCTGCTAAATCAACTATTTGGAGCTACAACTACCGTATTTTTGGGACTATAAGTTGCACTTCTTTTCATAGTCTGGTTAGGGGTGCGACGTATAATCAGGTGCGACTTATATACAGTATTACATACAGTACATACAGTACAGTAGTATACATATTTCACGTGTTTGTTAGAGGGCACTCTAGGCTTGTGTTCCAGCATCTACTGCACCTGTACCACTGACAATTTAAAATATAAACTACCGCTAACAACTTAGGCTATAAAGACAACTGAGAAAGACTGGAATAATTGAAAATGGAACTGATGCTGAGTCTGCCTCCGGAGTTGTTCAGAAGCGACACAGAGGATGAAGAATTTAAAGGATTTAGCGATTAGGAGTGAGATGGTGAGTTTGGTGAACTTGTTATATTATGTTCTTTATGCTATAGTTATGTGAATAACTGTTAATATATTACGTTAACATACGAGACACCTATTCAGTTCGTTGTTTATGCTTCATGTAGCTGAATAACCATCGATGTGTTACGTTAGCAAACCGCACACCTATTCAGCCTGTTGTTCTCTATTCTATTATTACTATAACTTGCCTTTCAAGATGAAATGTCTGTTCTTGGTGTCAGATTTTGTAAAATAAATTTCCCCAAAAAATGCCAGTCCAGTGCGACTTATATACGTTTTTTTCTTCTTCATTATGCATTTTTTGGCTAGTGTGACTTATACTCCGGAGCGGCTTATAATCTGGAAAATATGGTATTTAACCATGTTATAATGTTTGCACCTCAAAAACAGAGTATTTTGTTTCATTCAAGCATGTTTGAGTAATCCTGTGTGCTGATGCCATCTCTTTTGCAAGAGCTGAAAACGCTCGGTCTCATGAGTCTACGAAGACACGCAAAACCAGAAAGTGCTCCTGCACCTATTTAAAGTCCAAACACCTTCATCGAACTCGTTCTGATAATTTCAGTGCCTAAATGCCATCACTACAAAGCAGTCAGCTCATTTATCTAACTGTTCTTCTAGTTGCTTATAGCCGTGCTAAATGGCCATTTTATGCTCTGTCCAGTCACCACCATTGCCAACAGGGAGCGACAGACACCTAATCCAACTATTCTCTGCAAAGTCAAAGTATCAGCTCCCCATAAGAAGACGTTTTCCATACATATACATTATTTTAAGTTATAAAACATGAAATACTAATGCAACAGTGCCCAAAACTATTAAAAAAGCATAATATGGGAATGATCAATCAAATGTATGCTCTATATAGGCTACTGTAGTGGTTAGTGCAGGGATCAATGCTCGCCAACACAATTTTACAATTTTTTTGTAGTTTCTATCTTCAAATATGGATACTATCTAAGCAAAATACTCGAAACACAAACTAATAATTTTGTCAGTCTCTTGCACCTTCCTTGTGTGTTTGTTCTTTGTTATTGTGATCAAAATGTCAGGCTGCTCTTTGTACCGAGCCAACAGCAGCTCATCAGATCCTGTGATATGTAAAAGAGCTGCACACTTCAAATACACTGAGGTCGCAAACTTTGACCTTTTCTGTGAACTACTCTCCCAGACGCTCAGAGGAGACTGAGGACTGGGCCAGCAGCTCAAAGACAAACTACAGACAAACAAAAGCTCCACAGGCCTGCCACCCGACATTTGGTGAACTTTGGCTGAGTTCTGTATGAGTTGTCAACAGTTGATGCTGAAGTCAAAACACCCAAAGCAATCACAAAACTTGGCTCAAACCAGTTTTTCAGTGAAGTATCCTATCCCTCCAGGACAACCGTTTCTCTTAAAGTTGCTGCAGAGGTTCTTTTGTCTTTTTGTCACAGCCTTGTCGTACTATTTTGTGTTTGGACCTTCCAGATGTAGGTCAGTCCCTGCGTGAGGTTTTTGGGAGTGTTGCTGACAAAAAAATACTGGAAATGAGTTGAAGTATGTTTTTAAAATCTAGCTCTAAATGCACTCGAAATGGTAACAAGTAGTTTGGCGAACCCTGTTTCACACACAGGCATGAGATATTTGACAATGCGATAAAATGGATGTGGCCACTGAATTATTTAATATATTTTTTATTCAACCAAGACACTGCACCACTCACAACTCACGACAAATGAAACTATTGCTATTTTATGGATGGAGAAACAAACTGAGGACACAACACTATCACCAGCACTTTGGCTAAACAGATTGGAACTGAGGTCAAAGGTAAAGGTTAAAGTTTATTTAAAGATGTGCTACCTAAATTTCTCCCTTTGTATTTGAGAAAAACTAAGTATTCAGTCAATAGCAGCATAATAGAAGTAATTACTTAAAATAGGAGACTCTGAGATCTCATCTAGGCTTGATTATAAGGCGTTTTTGACAGAGGGGGAACTAGAGCAGGGACTGAAATTTTGGGCCAATCGCACACTCAGAACAAAGAGGGGGATGGTCCAATTTGGATCAGGGACACTGTCATTGGTCGTACCCAAGTTTGTGCACATCTCCTTATACAGGAGTAATGGCTGCAGCAAGTCTTACTGGAAACGCTTTCTCCCCCTTTCAGCTGTTCCTTTTGCCATAACCAATCATCTGCCTCCATCAAACACTACCCTTTGCATCCTCTTCTATACATTCACCTATATCCCTCCTCTGTACATGTCTAAACCATCTCAGTCTGGCCTCTGACTTTATCTCCAAAACATCTACCATGAGCTGTCCTCTCTGTTCTCATTCCTAATCCTACCCATCCTCATCATGAACAAACAGAACCTCAGCATCTTCAGCTCTGCCTCCTGTCTTTTCACAAAATCCAAAAATGAAAAAATAAAAAGTTTTAAGCAGTGATTTAAACTCTCGCCGTTTGTAGATGTCTAAAGATTACATTACTCAGTTCTATTAATTGAATCAAGCTGGCTAATAACGTTTTTATAGTCGTCCAGTCTCTCTTTTGTTACAGAATACTTATGTTGTAAAGAAAGAGGTTTGAGGTTTTGTACTAATTTTATGTACCTGATCCTCTCAGACTCCATCTCCTCTGCAGGTGCAGCCTGTTGTCAGTGATACTGTGATAAAGCTGTTGGGCTGAAGCCTGCAGAACTGCCCCGGGCTCATTATACAACACTTGTTTTCATGTAGGTTCAACTCTGTTTCACTGTCTGTCATTGGAGGGAAACACAGACCTTTGAACTCAGTGGAGCCAGGTTCGGTTTGAACACAGCAGAGTCATAGTCGTCGTGGTAGTACTGTAGTTGTGTGAATGCACAAAAGAAGACACTGATCCAGACACCAGTGTAGGCTGCTCATGTCTTGAAACTGGGGTCCCCAACCTGTAGCTCGGGAGCTGCCAGTAGCTCTCAGCCACTTTCCAAGTAGCTCCCCAAAGACTTTTTCATTCTTACATAAACTTGTTTTGTCAAATTAGATTTATCACTTGGCAAACCAACTTGTGGATGAAAGCAATCAAATTTAAAGCTGCATGGCCCCTTCGTGTACAAAAGTATTGGGCTGTTATTATTCATTCAATTAGTTGACAGTCAGTTGTCAGTTGCTTGATGAGTCAGTAGTGATATTAGCTTGACTACAGTATTTTCAGATTAGGCGACTAGAGTTTTCTTTCACAAGTGTAATGATAAGTGTGTGTCAGTCGCTGCACACAGACACACAAAATGCACATGCAGTGGACTAAATATTTCTTGTTTTAATTTAAAATGTGAGTTGTGCACACCACTGTTTTGTAAATGTTCAGGTAAATGTTAAGGGAAAACAAAATACACTTTTCTTTGGGTTGAAAGTATCAGCTCTGCAACTAACTGGCCACTGTCCAGTGTGCACCTCGCCTTAGGCCCAGAGTTACTGGGATAGGCTCCAGTAACTAAAGAAATGTTACAAAGCATGAGTAGCTCTCTGCCAATTTTTGATTTTTAAAAGTGGCTCTCAGGGAAAAAAGGTTGGAGATCCATGTCTTGGAAAAATCAGTGAATGAAATCATAAATGTGTAGCGAAGCCAAAGATTGTACTCAAGTAAGAGTATAGTTACTTTAAAATAGACCCTTCTCTACCCTTCAGAGACTAGCTTTCTATCCCAATCATTTTTACAAGGGAGCAAAATAAATTAAATAATAATACATTTAGATATTTTTAAGCAGCAGCAATACATTTTTGTTGTTTATATATTTGTTAAAATGTACTATGAATTAATGTGTATAGAGGGACCAGATTTCCAGACCCAAAAACTGGGACACAGATTTCTGTCACTAATCACAGTGCATTTGAACTTACCCTGAGTGACAAAAAAGCTTCTGAAATCCATAAAATTTTCTATCATGTAATTAAAGTAGATTACGCTGGGGTTTAAGTTTAAATTTTTCTGTAATTTAGTCGTAGTCGTAGTTTCTATTGGTTAAAATGTGGACAATTGGGCCATGGTTGAAAACTGTTCCATGTCCCAACACATATTTGTAAAAATATGTCCCAAAGAGCCTGAAACTGGGACTGTCCTGGTTAAATAGAGACATCTGGTCACCCTATATGTGTAACCTTTAGCTTATATATCAATATTTGATGGTATCTGTTACATTAAATAAAACAGCTAAACGCTGATACGCTCATTTTTATAACCAGGCTCTGATATTACTCACTCAGTTTCCAAAATCATCTTGTTCATTCATAATTGAAAATCCTTGGTGCCTAATGTTAATTCCTTCATTTAAAATGTACATATTATGTTTTTTAACTTCCAGTACCATTCTTTGGAAAGTGGATGTTCTGTTTAGAAGAAATTGTCTATAATATTACTCAAGTAGAAGTAATTATCCTATTAATTACTCAGGTAAAAGTGGTGAAAAACAACTCAGTGTCAAACATTTACAATTATGGTAACACTTTATTTTACGGTCTTAGCTAAGTCTTAATTAGCATACTAGTTAGTGCTTAATTAGCGCTTAATTATAATTACTGTAAAACTCATGTACCTAATGTAACAGGCCCTACCTCTTTAACCTCATCTGTACAGACAAAATCATCACGTCTGAGGACAAGTCTATAGCACATATTTTTATTTTAGTGATGAAAACACAATTTGAGCTCACATCAGCATCACATTCACTTTGTCCAAACACATTACTTTACATAACCCACTCTGCCTTTTCAGATCTCCCCTCTGCCTAGATGCCGCTCTTTCATTTTGCATCATACGTCCCGGACTGAAGCGAGTACACACACATGCATTTTCTTTGATTATCTGGAGGGAATAAGTTGTATTAAAAAAAACGACAATCGCGGCCTACTTTTAAATCTCTATAGAGTTTGCAGAGAAGTGTATTTGACAGATGCTCTACTCTTTGAATGATAGAGAGGAGCTCGGAGCGTCCTCTCCCCCCTCCACCCACATCCATCATGGCCACCTGATGGAGCGCCTCTCATTTAAACAAGGCGCTCACACGTGACAGGAGCCGGCGTGAATGTGGAGAGGAGGATATTTTTACCTCCGTGTGTGCGAGAGCCGCAATCAGGCCACCCACGAGAAGCACTGTTTCATTATTACATGATCTACACACATCAGAGATGTCAGACTGAGTGACCCAGGCCAGGCTGAGGGAAGGAAGGAGGCAATCATGGCCTAGTTTTGTGTGTGATATCATTTATTTCACAATGACTTTTGTAAGTGCAGTGTAATGAAGGTTATGGGCTGATAATTTTAGCGCTTAAGCTGCCGTCACTACGAAAAATGCAGCTCATTTATCTATCTGTTGGCTTTGTGTTGCTGGTATCAGTGCTAATTAGCCATCATACCTCACACTGCCCACCCCCCATCACTCCGTACAAGCACTCGGATATTCTTCATAGCTCATTTGACATGGGCAAACAGCTTTGAAGGAGATATATTCAGAAAAATCAGCTTTTCTGACCCTTCTACTATGTTATAAAGGTGTTCCCTCTTCAAATATGTACCTGGAGTTGTGTCTTGTCATTCTTTCATGTTTAAGTAATGCTGTCGTCTCTGTGGCGCTGAGTTTTTGACACTCGTTTCCACAAACCTCCGCCTCTGCCACGAATCCCCGCCCACTTTGGCAAGCACTGACCAATCAATGAGCCCTCTATATCAAGTCTGCTCTCATTTATTTATCCAAAAAACAGTGCACAGCTCTGTTTCCACTGATACCTCACAGATATTTTTCATTTTGTAATAAAATGGCATCATACAAAATGTTTAAGGAATTAAAAAGCTCTTCATATTGTTCTGTTCAAGAGGGCTCTGATCTCTCTGCTGGTCTCTTCACCTGTTTCTTTATGGCAGTAGAAAAGTATTTATTAGAAATATTCTCTTTTAGTCACAATGGTTTTTAAAGATTGTAAAACATGCAGCGCTGTTCTAAAGATGATCAACACACACAGCAATGGCCATGCAACATACAACAATACTGCATGAATGCCATAGTCTTTATTATTTTGAATGTGTTTACAAGTTTCACATGTGCAAATTTAATTTTGGTCCATAACATTAAATCCAAAAACCTGGTCCAAAGAAGTTCAGAGCTCGGAATGCAGACCTTGATCACTGACCATCTCTCACAGTGCTAAAGAAAGTGTCATGGGGTATGGGCAGAAGGGAAAAAGGACCGACAATGCAGGACTGCAGATCCAAAACTTCAATAAAAGAGGAAAACCAAAAGTCCAAAACCCAAACACAAGAATCCAAAAAAACAGGAATCACAAAAATGAAAAAAAAAAAAAGACTCACAAATTACAAAATAACTTACTTGGTCACACAAGAGACAAAACAGGGACACAGACAGGATCATGTTAGACAGTTTCCAAACCTGGACTTGAACCAGGGATCTTTTAGTTCAGGAGTAAATGCTGTATAGTGTATGTGTATAGTGTCACTATAGTCCTAATGCCTCTTAACTAAAACTATAATCTTATGTTCATTTGCTGTGTCATTTTGGCTAAAGTTAGTGACAACAATGACCTTTAATTTAGGCTTTGGTGCAATTAAAAGTTTGCTCCAAGTTTAAATAAGTTCAGTGAAAGAGTCCACATTCATAACAGCACAACCTAATTCATCTTAAACTACTACAACACGTGTAACATACCTCCGGCGAATCATAAAGTTAATTTGGAGCAGCTCAGGTAGCTCAGCGGCTCCCCGCAGTCGTCCCTCATCCATGCTGCTCTGAGCCCGGGCACCGTCCACAGAAGGTAATTAGCTCCTCTCTGACCTTACAGCACATCACAGACCTTACAGCAGATCACACAGACACCGGAGGAGGGGAGGCAGGCAGGGAGGAGCTGGTATTTCTGTCTCCTCAAACTGCAGACACGTGTGAACAGAGCAGAGCACATCATTTTCACTCTGTCACTAAATAACTCACCTGATTAAGCTGTCAGGGCTTTGAACCACTGTTGGACTTCTGAGTATTTTTGTCACTGCAAAATTGATTTCCATTTTAAGCCCATGCCTCAATGGCAAGTTAGGATGAAATCAGAAATGATACAATTGTATGAACAACCCACAGACAGACTGGACTTTAAATGAGGAGAACATCAAGCCATACTTCTGCAACTTTTTAAAATTTTCATCTGAAGCCATTTATCAGTCTTGTAGTATTTGTATGGTCACCATGTTTAAGGCTATAGAAAATCACTCTTCAGTAAGGAAACTAGGAAAAGAAATGAGCCTTACCTGTTCTCATCAAAGTGTCTAAGTAGTTTTACATACAGTTTTAGCCATGACCATACTGCAGTTTTTGTAGCTTTTGTAAACCACATAAATCTAAAGTTATTTAACACAGCTGAAACTAAATTTGTTGCAGAACTGCCCTAATAAAAATTACCACTTAACTTTTTTAGTATTAACTCTTGGCCAAACCAATTTACTTTTCCAGTGATGAAACTGTGCCTCTGGGGCTCGAGTGCCAAATACAGACATGAAAGTAAAAACATAAATCTTAAAGGGTTTATACTGTGCTTTTTTGTATCTTTCTAAGCCAGAAAGATAAGTCTAGAACTGCATTGCACATTTTACAACCTTTAAAAACATTATCTAACTAAAATGTTTTTAATAATTATGTTGGTGCCATAAAAAATAGGTTGTTGGGCTCTATAGCTTTAAAAAAGAAGAATTGTGTATTACCTTGTCTTCTGACCGATAATGGATCCTTATTATCACAATATGCTAATAGCTGATTTAATTTTTTCCCCAATAGATGATATGGTTTCTTTCTATAGTTTAATGCTCAGAATAAACATATTAATTCAAACTGCTACATATTAGTCTCTAGGTTGTAGCTGCTCTTCTATGCGGCCTCTCCCTGCTGTGCTCAGGTAATCGTCTCCTCTCGAACTGCTCTGGTGAACAGTTTCAGTCACAGCTTGAAGGATCATGTTCTTCTGACAAAGTGTTGAGTTAATTGGAGGATTATTCCCATGCCAGCCCTCATTAGTACTTGAGTATAATGTCATTGATCCATCCTTTCAGAGCAGGAAGAGTGTGATTGGCTGTGGTCACGTGAGCTCGGTGTCTTTAGCCCCCCGCCGAGCCGCTCCGTGGAGGGAGGCTGTTTCTCTGGATTAATTAAGCTGTTTGGAAGTTAGCAGCCGGAGAAGCCTTACCTACAGGCTCCTTTAAGGGCTATTAGAGCTCAATCAATCAAGTCATACAAGATTCACTCAGCCGCTGACAGGGTGAAGGGAAAATCAAGCTCTACTGCTGCTACTTTGAAGGACTTTAGAGTTTAGATGTATTTTTCTCAGGTAATTTCATCCGAATCTTTGTGCACGTTGCCACAAAGAAGAACAAAAGCTCATACGACTGTAGAATTTCTTTTCATTTTATTTATTCATTTTGGATAGCCATTTGAGATGTGCTATTTCTTTTTTGAGGGGTTCCACACCATCCACAAGAAACATAGAAGATACATATATAAATACAAACACCATACGCCTTGCCATTCTGTACCCAGCAACCCACATCCCCAGAATACAAATACACAGTTTTTTGTTAACTACATTAAGTACTTAAGTAATTTCAGCCATTAAAGTAGCATTATAAACATCATTGCTTTGTTTAAATGCATGAATAATGAAGTTTTAAAAGATTGAACAGATGTGATGGCTCTCAGTGATGGTGGTAGGTTATTCCAGTCTGCTGTAACAAAAAGCTTTACGTCCAGTGTCATTATGAAACTTTGGAATATTAAAAAAAAGATATTGCAGATGTCTTAAATAATATAATGAATGATGTAAAACCAAGTATTATGTAAGCTAGGCAGGACACTTAATAACATTAGTAGCAGAGTGATAAATAAAAATGCACCAACGATATCTTCTTTTTTTCTTTACACTGCAAGAACGTTTTTTATACAAAATACAATAATGAGTCATAAATGGATACCTTAATGCAATCTGCAAATAGCATTAAAAATAAAGTCCAAAGGTTTGAGAACTATTACATTAGAGTTCTGATAAACAATGTCAACATAGTCCATTAGTGGCAATAGAAGTTGTTTTGCAATTTGTTTCCTGGCGTCAAATGTAAAACAATAATTATGTCAGCTTCAAACACGTACATGAAGAGCACAGTCAGACTTATTATGCCTTCTAACTGGATTTCTTTTTGTCTTTACACGGCCTTAGTATTTGCATTTTGTCTTTTTATGAAGAGAAAAGTTGAAAGTTGAAATAGTAGAAGCAGAGTGCAGACCACAGCTTTATCTCGCATTGGCAAGGACATAGTGCCCAGACCTGAAATCAATAAAGGGATCTTCTAGTTTAGGCAGTAGCGTGCGGTGACTTTTTCAAGGGGGCAAGCAGACACCTTGACTTCATTAAGTTTTATATGACACATTTTAATTTAATTATTAATTAATCCCATCAGTGTTTGAGTAGTAGGCTGTTTCAAACTATCTCACACTCTTCCTATATAATTACTATTAGTAACGCTGTTTGTATACAAAACAATTTCATTACAACTATTTTTTTCCACAAAGCTGGCCTGCTCTGTCGCCTTATCAAAGAATGCGCTCTCAGTTTTTGTTTTAACTTTATTTCATAAGCACTAAAACAAGGATGGATGGATAGATGAGTGAGGTACAGCCTTACAGATGAGGGAGGCTGTTCATCAGGACGCACACTGAGATCAACACTAGACTAGTGCACTGTTAATGCTGCTTCACTATAATAAAACCTCAAAAGAAGCCTTACACATCACACCACAAACCTTCATTTAAAAACACCGCCTCACTGACACTCACCTCTCTACTCAAGCTGCAAATCCAGCCCATGTTACTTTTTTGAAGAAACGTCCTGTATTTCCTACAGCTGAGTTTGTCCAGAATGACCAGTGCCCAGTTCAGTCACAGTTCTGTAATATTCACATTCATTGTCGCTGGCTCCTCTCCACTCCCCCAGCTCCACTTCTTACGAACATGTCTGACACTTAACAATGTACATGAGGCTATCATTTCTACGACACACAGTTTTATGCCCCAGAATGTACTCATGAGGAACATGAACAGGGTTTTAGTTACAAACTATGACTTATCTGTAGAAACGCTGTTAGACACTTTGGCTGCAGATACTTGGGGAAAGTTTTGTTGTCTGACGCGGTGCATGCGCACTGTAATGTATGGAGCCGTAAGCTGCACAGTGTGCTGCTTGTTGCCCGCTGCTCTCAGCCAGAGATCTCTGTCACTGAGCTGAGATTGACCACAGCATGCATGAGCCTCCAAAACAAGCTGCTGACCCTCTGCTTGACAAGCCCCAGGCAGAAACAGTGCACCCCAACTCTGCCTGCACAGAGGTGAAAATGACAGAAATGAATGACAGAGAGGCAACCCTAGCTTGCCTTGACAGTACCTGGAGTCACCAGCAGGGCTCAGAAAAGTACACAGTGACTGGAAGCAGGTAATAGACTAATTCTCTATGGAAGTGAACGGCAAAATGAAATGTTTGGAGAGATAGCGATTTAATTTTGTTATAGTCTTAATCCGTGTGTTTTTTTAGATTTGATTGGTCAAGCACTGCTTGCCTTGCTTGCTCTCATGGCATGCCCATGAGTTTAGGTGTAAATGCTCTATGCACTTTCCTGTACATACCTCTTGTGGCTAGGAGTTAGTGTCTTTGGCTCTATCTCGCAATAGTACCGAAATGTGTAATTCTTTTTGGCCCATTACGGCCAATTAGTATTGCTGTGATGTATTTAACAAACAACACAGAAAACTGCCCTTTAAAAGAAATCTCTACACTAAATTAAAGGTACAGAGAACATAATAACAGACTAGATCAGTGGTCCTCAAACTTTTCACACCAAGTACCACCTTAGAAAATGTTTGGCTTTTCAAGTCTCAAATGAGCATAAATCTTGACTAATGCAGGTCTAAACGGAGGAAAAAATAGGGATTAACCTACAAAAAAATGCATTACTACATCCGGACAAAACAAGGAGTATACAAGGACTAAGACTACAACTTGGCCAGAATGAGGCAAAAAGTATGACTAAACCATGCCTAAACCAAGACCTAACTGTACCTAAACCAGGACTAATCCAGGATAAAACCATGACTAAACCCAAAGTCTCCTGAATACCACTAGAAAAATACCAGCAGTATTACCTGTACCACAGTTTGACTACCACGGGACTAGATGACTGTATTTTCTCATGACTTTCCTCAGACCTGTTTCTCAGTACTGTTTACTGTGATCTCTGCAGCCCCACAACTCTTTCACAGATATAAAGACAGAGCAGGGTACATCAGAGAGAAGAGTGTATCTCCTGGAGCAGACCTGCAGCAGACAGACCCTCCAGGGGCCTCATTCTGACTGGTGTGAGGCCGTGCCGGGGCCCTCCTCAAGGCACTGCTGTCAAGCCTTAGAAACAGTCAAAGCTTCTTCTTTTAATTATTATTTAAGAAGTAACTTTGGGTTTATTCTGCAAAATGAATGTGCTGTAAATGGTGCCTTTGGTCTTTTCCTGCAGCCTCACTTTGTTTTTCTAAATGACTAAGGCAGGTTTAAGATGATGAAAGGCTTCCTCTTAGTGATTAGTTATGCTGCCTTTACTGTGGGAGGTCAGGGGTTTCATTTCTCACAACATGTGCCAGTCCCAAGCCCAGATAAATGGAGATGGTTGTGTTTAGAAGGGCGTCTGACACAGAAACCTAAAAGACAGGGAACCACTGGCAGGGATTTTTGTTTTATTATTAAAATCATTAAAAAAACAGAAGCATTAAAAGTTTTTGCTTCAGTTTACAATAATGAAAACATAGTGCCCAGGCCAGGGCTCAAACAGGGAATCTTCTAGTTTGGGGGTAAATGCTCAGTCCATTGAAGCACACAGTCCTTATATCTTCCAATGGTATAAAATCCACTAAAACTATTAATTTGTTACTTTACTGTCCTCTTGTAGCTGGACTTTGTATCTTTGGCCCTATTTTGCAATGACACAGAGTTTTTACCAAATCTATGGTTCTAGATAATGTTCCAGAGCCACATCAAACAAACAGGTGACAACATAACCTTCTTGGCAAAGGTAATAGTCTTTGTTATTAAAGGTGCTATGAGCAGTATATATTTTTTATATTTTATAAAAATACCCACGTGTGCCAAGATATGATGTAAACATGTTCACATTAAATATTAGTTTTACTGATAACTATGGTACGGTATGGTTGAGTAACAATTAAAATATGTCTTACATAATGGCCAAGTTGTTTTTGTTTACATTTTTTGTTTTGGTTCTAAAACTGCATTGCCAATCATCCAATCAGAAAGGGACCATTGTTTTGAATTAGACTTAAGTACCATTTTCAAACCAGTACGTGTGCATGCTGCTTACAATACCTTTAAGCTGGTGTTAGAAATGTCTTAGCAGGGCGTGGTAGTGGAGTGGTTAGTGCTTTTGCCTCTTAGCAAGGAGGTTGTGAGATCGATCCTCAGGTAGGCTGTCAGGCAAACTCTCTGGGTGGAGTCTGCCTGTCTTCTCCGTGTTACTGGAGGTTCTCTCCATGTACTCCGGATTCCTCCCACCGTCCAAAGACATGCATAGGTTAGGAGAATTTTTTCACTCTTTATTTTATAAAGTCAAACTGTTACAGTTTGTATTTATTTGGAAAACTATGTTTACTGATCAATTTAGCCTTGTTTATTGCAACAAACATTTAGGGCAACTGGTAAATCCCCAGACCACTTGAACGCCTCACAGCATGGTGGTCTCAGTAGTTTAGCTCGCTTCTCTGCATGTAGATCGAGGGTTGTCTGAAGAAATCAGACAAAAGACAGACTATGATCATAGTCAGAGTACGCTCTGCTTGTAAACGTATGGCGTGTAGATTGTATTCCTATCCTACAGGGCTAAAGAAAAGGCTGTTTGTTCGTGTTTGAGTTCACACTAAGCAACTTGAAGGCTGCTAACAAACTCTGCACTTCACAACTGCTGCAACACATGATTTATAGATTTTTATCCTGTTTTTTAGTTGAAACAGTATTAAGTGTGGTAGATTGTTTCTCCTGTTTCCATAATCTGACAAATGTAATGGAAGAAATAGATCAGTATGATCTATGTACGATGTAAGATGTACTTTAAGAGTCAAGCAGCTCACAAACTAAACCAGCACACAGAACAGAACAGCCTCTAAAGCCGGTGTGGAGTGAGACTCTGAGGGGATTTGTTGTTTTCAAACAAATATGTTTTGTTGATGGGCAATGCAAACTGCTACAGCAGCACCCACTCACTCCCACATAGTCCTCGTCCTAAAAACAGCCTCTGGAAATTAAAAATCTGCAACATATACATTTGGATTCAGGATGATGTATCTAGTGCACTAGTGCTATAGTGTCTTTCACTAGCACAGAGTGAATGCAAATGCACAGTTTTGAATTAGAATACCCACAGTAAAGGCACGAGTTGGAACAAGCTTAACATTTTGACTAGTGGCTTTTATAGTTAAGGTCTATGCTCTTTTCAACCTCAACTCTTCAACTGCTTTATTTTTCTTTGTTTAGGTAAGTTGCACATATCATTGAATACATGTAATGACAATTTCAGAACTTTAACTCCATCCCTGAGGACTGGTTTCAGGGTCTTTGTTCACTAGCACTGTGCTGTGGACTGACACACTCTGTCCACATCCCGCAGCGCAATTATCAGACATCCTCCTCTTATGTTTGAACACAAATCCTAACTTTATTCACATGGTTGGACAGTGTTTGGCAACGCAAATCTGGTTGGTGCAGAGCTCGAATGTAGTAGGAGACAGTTGGACCTAGTTCTGGCCAATTGAATATATTAAATCGATGTCAAAGGAGTTCTCTCATTGGCCATGTGCTCCATTCACAGTCATACAGCTCATGATTAACATTCAATTAGAAAGGACTTTAGTTCAAAAATTATTCAGAACATTTCCTACATTCATGACGCCAATGTGCTGCAGTTAGCTTACCTTAGCTTGTCGATTTGTGCAGAAGAAATCACAATAGCCTCCCTTTCAGACAAACAGCTGCAAAAATCCAGTTCCTTTTATCCTTTAATGTGATAGGAAGTGTTTAATGTAGCACGTATCATTATTATTCCTTGATAAATATGCGAGTGAACTATTTGAGTGCTTGAGTTTTGTTTACAAAAGCTCCTCATCCCGAAGTTTAGCCACTAGCGTCACTGGCTGTCATGGATAGTTACTATGTCTTGCACATGCGCAGAACATACTCACTGCTCTGTTGATCTAGGTTGCCCAGGAGTATTTGCTGGCACTTTTAGTTTCGGGGGTTGGGTTGGTGTGTACCTAGCTTAAGATGTGAGGAGAAGAGTGGAAGAAACAAGGATGCAATTTAAGGGACTTGAAACCAAGCCTAATTCTCACCGGCAGCTCATTTGTCAACACAGATTGGTCAGTGGGCTGTGTTTTCGATTCTTTTATCTCGATCTCAAGTCTGTGTTGGCCGAGAATGACTTAAAATCTGAAAACTGTGACCCTGTCGTAGTGTGCACTGTCCCCTCTCTACAGTGGACTCACATTGACACCTGTAATATAAGCCTGTAGTTAATGGAGGTCAGTGGAGCATTGATCAGTGTCTGCTCCACTTCAGCTGCTGCCTCAGACTCAGAGAGAGAGAGAGAGCAGTCTGTGTGTGTGTCCACTGACCAACCACAGTGGATACTTGAAAGGAAACAGAGAAAAAGTACTAAGAGCTTAATCAATATTTCACAGAGAATAAAAGTGTAGAGCTCTGTTAGAGTCCTCCAGAGACAGACGTGTTGATTTCAAACCTCAGCCTCTCTCTCGGGCCACAGAGCTGGAAAAACTGCTAAATAAAGTGCTTTTACCTCACTTTGCAGCAAATGAGCCATTATTAGCTTAAATAGTATGCAGTTACTGAGTCATTTGGCTTATTTACTGTTCATTTGTTTGACTTATTTTGCTCTTGCTTAAGGGACAAATCTTCTAGATGCCATTCTTTCTGACCGTTTAGTGCACTATGACCTGGCTTCACTGAGAATCTGCATACATACAATTGTATTGCTATTCTATTCTCATGATATTTTTTTTACCTTTTGGGATAGACATAAAATAGGCGCACAAGCAGTCGCCAGTAAATACTTATTAATACCTGTTCATTTCAGGGTGTCCCACCTATTTACTATGGGGGGTACGTTGTAATTTTATTTATTTATTTTTCTTATTATTATTATTATTGTTATTGTATTTTTTTCCTTTTAAATATATATTTTTTTATTATTTCATTAAAATATTCTCTAAAGCTTACTATTTATATTTATATTTAGCTTTTTTAATTTTTTTTATTAATTTTGTTTAATTATAATATTGGTATCAAAATGTTCCAATAGTTCCTGTCAGTGTTTACAATTTAGATAGTTATAATTTATTTATATTATTATACCGTATAGGTAGCATCAGTAGTATATAAGTTGTATAATTCAGTTTTAGACTACTGGGGGACAAAACTAGACTATGGTGAGCCGCTGTAATCTGCATTTTTTGGCATCACATTCTCTTTCATTTATATTTTTCTCTTTATATTTTTTCTTTATATAGATTTTTATAATTTTTGGATAGCGCTGATTCTCTTTGTAAGCAATTGGCGCTGGATTAGAAACTTTCTTTGTATTATCATCAGACAAACATCACCAATCAATGCTGACAAGACTGTGTAGACAAACAGCCAATATAATAAGATCATCTCTTATTAAAATATGTCATTAGTCAGAGCTTCTACAATATTAATACATTTTCATCTGTTTAGTTCTTTGGCAATGCAGGCTAAATAACATCTTCACGTCATGTTTTTTGCACAAATGATTCCTATTACAGTATTTATGACAAACAGTTTTCCCCAAATCTAAAAAAAACATCACACTTTCTTTTGAAATATACTGTAAAAGTGCGAGGCTCCTCTAACAGCAGCAGCAGCAGCAGCAGCAGCAGCAGCAGCGTGAGTGAAGCCTCCCCCTTTCTGAGCTGTCAGTCCCGGACACCTCCGAGCCTCAAACACATCCCTTACAGACGCCTCCGAACCCGCGCCGGCCTTCACACTCCGCCAGTTACCGCTTGACATTTTGGAGCTAAAAAAGCAATTCAGCAGCATTGATTCGAGGTAAAGGTTCGTCGGCAGGGAAGAGAGTAAAATCGATGACGGGGCAGGTACACAGGTAGTTCCTCCACAATAAAAGGCCAGTGTCAGAAAAAAGAGCTGCCGGACTCCAATCGGACCCACTCACAAGCTCCACAGCTTCGTCAGCGACTCACACTGGGAGTAAATTGTTTCTGTAAGGTTTATCCGCTGTCAGTAATGGCCAGGAACACACTCACACAAGGCTCCTTTAGGCTCAGTCTTTGGTGGATGTTGTGGTCCTTCTTACGTCTTATCTTGTCTTTAAAATGAACAGGACTAGATTAAAGTGGTCCCACCGCATTATCTTGCTAAATACAGAATTAGTTCCCTCAAGATCCTTAACCTGTCCCACCAGTTAAATGACTTAGTAAACTATATTACTTCGATTAAGGAACTTATTTTTGTGTGTAGCCAGAAATGGACAAAGGAACTTTTTATGCATGGATCTGAATTACTTTTTTTTTGTTTTAAAGCAGAACTCAGTAACTTTTTTACCTTAAATAAACTGGTTCAGAGGCCGTGGGATGGTTAAATGAGTTGCTGTGGGGTAATTGAAGTGTCCGGTGTCTCCCTCTGCTGTCTCTGGGCCAAAAATGACATTTGCAAGTATGAGTGCCTCCAACTTGGTGTCATAGAAGTCTCGGATCCTCGCAAGAAAGCGGCACATCGCGGTTAGCAAAACAAGTGGCCAAATGGTAGAAAAAAATTAAGGCGCAGAAAACGAAAGTAAAGCCAAGAGAGGGATGACAATAGGAGTGAACTGGGCTTGTGAATATTTATGACAGTGCTTTACTCCGAAATGTAGGGGGAGCTCTAGAGAGGAAAATAAGGCAAAACAGCAGAGTTACTTAGTTCCACTTTAAGCCAAAGTGGCATCAAAATGATTGAGAGATTTAAAAAATGTATTTTATAAAAACATATATCACCTGTCTAGTGTAGTAGTAGCAGATAATCCCTAGTCTTTATTTAATCCCATTTAAAGCCGTGCTGAGAAGAGGCGCTTTTCCTCTGTGTGGCTTTACAAATGCAGGTAACTAATACTGGGATCATTAGGTGACAAACGAGCTGTGTCTCACTTCCTGATTTATACAGAACCTGAGTGGATTGTTTTACTTAACCCCAAACAAACCTCTTTTATTCTGGGTCAAGTGGAGATTAAAGTCAACCACAGCTGTGTTGTGCATTTAAATATGTGGTGTTGTTTTTTTACAAAAGGGAAGCATAATTTTGGACTAAATTGTGCTGTGTTGATTCAAACAATAGTACAGCAGGTTAAAACAAAGCAGCCTATCTAACCCTGTTCTCCACATCCTCTTCTCTCACAACAACTAACTTCATGTCTCTTTCACTACAGCCATAACTATCTCTTTTTGGTCTTCATCACTCTGTAATTTGCCTTACCTTCTCATTGACAGCACACAAATGTAGTCAGTCAGTTGCAATGGGGCAAAATATTATTGTTTATGCCAAAAATGTATTTAGATTTAGATAAGCAGTAAAAGTCATCCACAAAACTCACTTCATATACCCAAAATAACAACCATCACATTGTAAAAAAATAGTGTAACTGTACCTTGTAAAAACATATTGAGGGTACTTCTAAGCATATTAATTATGTTCTTTAGTAATGACTTTCCTATTTTTAGTTTAAAGTAAAGTTTTTCCTATTTCCTAAGATTGCTGTTAGGTCCTCTACACCAGTGGTTCTCAATTGATCTGGCTTTGGGACCCACCATCACTCTATAATTAAAAGCCGCAACCCAAATAAAAAGATATTGAGAAAAATTAAGAGATATTTTAGGAAAATTAAAAGATATTGAGAAAAATTAAGAGATATTGCAAGAAAATTAGAAGATATTGAGAAAATATTTCAAGAAAATTAGAAGATATTGAGGAAAATTAAGAGATATTTCAGGAAAATTAAAAGACCTTCAACCTTAGGTATAACAGTAACATTATAGAACTAGATTTTTTGCTTTGGTTGAGTTTCTTTTATATTATTCTATATGTCCCACACTGCCACCTACTGTTAAGAAGTGTAAATTGATGATTCATTAAAAAAAATAAAATAAATAAAAATCTTTTTTTGCCCTGACAAAGGCCTGCAACCCATGGATGTATTATAGAACTGGATAATGAATGACGTCACGACCGCCGTTGTTTTCAATGACCGTGCTCATTGGCGCATGATGCCAAATTTTTTTTTTACTTCCACGTTACTTCCGCGTTGTGCGGCCCATAGAGCAGGCGCACTGTGGCCCTCGAGCAAGCACAGTGTAGCGCCAAGTACCACGTGATCGGCTCTGACCAATGGGCGCGATGGCGGGCTTAGAGCGGTGACGTCACAAACCATAAAAGGTTATTTTTTAGCCAAATTAAACTTTTCGAAGAGGGAAAAAGTCCATTGTGTGAAAATAGATAATAATCACTACAAAATCCGACCATTTTCTCAGCTGTAGGTGTCCTGTCAGCTGAGCACCAGGCGTTTCTTTTTACATTGCGCTCTATGGGAAAAATGCTTTCTGGGCCGCGCTGCAGTTCCATGGAGCGGCCGCTAGGAAATGTGGCATCAAGGCAGAGGGAGCGGTGCCCGATCCAGGTCTAATAATACATCCATGCTGCAACCCAATGAAAACAGTTCTGTGACCCACTTTTGGGTCCCGACCCACCAGTTGAGAATCACTACTCCACACTGTTTTTAAGTGTTATACTAACTATAACTACAGTATATATGAGTATGCATCACACACCTTTTTAAAACTACATAGCCTGCCTTCTTCAAATATCTACGTACTGTAAGTCACTATAAAACGCAAAGTCAGAAAAATAAAATCAAAGTTAGTGTGTGTCTGTAGCGTTTGGAGTAAGGCCTCAGTAATAAGAGAGAGAATATAATTATTGGCGCAGGCCTGATAAGGACGGGGTGAAGCTTCTTTCTGGCAGGACTGAATAATAAATGAAAAGCGGAGATGAAAGGGGCTTGGGTCGGCCCCCCCTCCTCGCAGTACCCTCCGAGGAAAACGCGCACGCTCTCTGGGAGTAAACAGGTTATTTAAAGATAAACAAATATGGCCGCCTTCCCCCGGGACGGCGCAGCAACAGCAGCGGCGGCGGCAGTGGTGGCATATGTGGCACTGCGAGGAGCCTGAGATGACACAGGGAGAGGCCTCAAACGAACCGGCGGATAAAGACACGGGTGACTTTAGACCAAACCGCATGAAGAGTCTAACAACAGCATTAGGACCTGCTGGGAGTTAGAAGGTGTGATCACGACATTACACTATATCAGAGTTCATACAGTCATGGAAAACCTGGAAAAGTCATTAGATTTTAAAATGCAATTTCTAGGCCCTGGAAAAGTTTTCGAATTATATGTTTAGGTGTAAAGTTTTGGAAAAGTTGTGGAAATTTAAACAGTGATCTGGCCACACATTAGCCCAGTTCAGAGAGTAATAACATCATTAACATCTTTATACCAACTTTGTTAAAAGCGTTCGCTAAAGCACAGCGCCCTGTCTCTGCACTGTCAAACTCAAAGTGAGCCGAGAGAGAAAGAAAACTGGAAACGCTGTGTTCTTGGCCATGTTCTCACCACAGGAAACCTTTTGACTTATATCTATTTTTCGTCAGAATATTTGAAATAAATAATGTATTGCTGGTCTTTGGCTTTTAAGTTTTGGTAATGCTTTACAACAGGATAGATGATTACTTTAGCACTTTATTTACCTTTTTAAAAACATATTCTGAACCAACTTACCAAGCATAATTATCTTTTAATCAGTGGTGTGTAGCCTATAAGTCAGTAAAATTTGTGGAATAACATACTGTACTTCTGGGGGAAGAACTTTCTTCAAGTGAACCCTGCTATATGGTTATTTTATTCATTCATTCATTCATTATCTTGTATTAATTCACAGTTCAAAGGTGGTTGGAGTCTATCCCAGCAACTAACCCTGTCACATTCATTCACTAAGAGCAGTTTTAGATTTACCAACTACTCGCCTAATCGCACGTCTTAATTAGAGTTAATGTATATGTTTCAATCTCAGCTGTTTTATTAACTGTAATGCCTTGCACATTTTCGTTGTTTTGGTCTTTTTTTTTACACAGCTCCCTCTACATTTCGGAGTAACGCACTATGGTAAAAACTCACAAATCTGGTTGACTCCTGTGTGACCCCTCACTTGGCTTGTCTCTCATTTTCTCTTTCTTGTATCCGTGCAAAGGCTTCCTCTGTCCTTTCGGTCGTTCTGCCATGAGTATCGTAGATATAAAGCCATCTCTGACTTGTTCTTCTCGCGACCAGGACACCAGCTTGGTTCCTGCCTCTCTTGCAAGTATTTTTTCCCCAACAAGATACACCGGGGGGAGGTGTATTGGCTTTTATTCACCCTGCAACAACTTATTTAGCCATCATTTCTCCTTTAATACGGTAACATGGGGAAGACATGCAGAAATGACCTGGGGTTGAACCAATGTCCTTTTGCTTTTACTGTGAATCCCTAATGGACACACAAAGTAACTGCAAATGAAATGAATGTGCTGTTTGCTCACTAAATTAAAGACAAAACTGCTGCCAACTATTCTTTTCATTTTTCCCATTTGATAAGTACCTAATGGGGAGCTCTCTGTGGTACTGAAGATATTTAATTTGAACTGTTGCGTGACACTTACTATTGTTTTAACCAAAGCAAACACTTCGGAATCAGTGAGAGGTAAATGTGTAAAAACAGACTCTTTACTCAGATGCTGAGTGACTTTGTGCAGTTTAAGAGAGTGCACTTCACTCACAGCGCTTCCTGAAGATGGTGCTTGATGGTTGAGACACAGTTGAAGAATACAGAGATACACCGAGGGGTCAAGGACTGCTGCTTTACAAACACTGTGCTCAAAAACCAGAATTTTAAATGTGAACAGGGTTTTATGAGTAGAAAAAAATAAAATAAGTAAGTCTGTTCTCTGATCTAATGAATACATTTAAAGAGAAATGTTGCTGAATAAAATTTAACTATATCTATATTCTGTATCCTTTCTAAAAGCCATGTTTGAGTAGTTCATGGCATTGCTAAAAAATATATGGGTGTTCATTAATTTTCAGGAACGCACAGTGGCAGAGTGGTTACACTGCCTCTTAAAAGGGAAGTTGTGGGTTAGATTCTCGGGCTGGCGCACTGCGATCCTCCCACCCTGAATTGGTGACTCTAAAATGCCCGCACTGTGACTTACTGGCCACTGTCCAGGGCGTACCCTGCCTAAAGCCCATAGTTGCTTCTGGTACCCTTCAACTTTGTCTGCGTCACAGACTGAAGGTTGAGGGTTTGGTCTCAAATCTGGTGTTTTTTTTTAAGGCTAAAGTCAGCAGTGATTATGCAGTATCTCTGCAGCCGATCTGGCAATGAACCTCTGACCATTAGTTCTGTTTAATGTCAAGAAATCATACTTTTACATATTTTAATGATAAAAATGACATTATCTTGCCTAAGGGCTATAAGAGATCTGATCAAAAGAAGTTAAATTCTGAGATGTGACCAAAACTTTTGAAATACTGTCTCAAAACTGGTCTGAAGAACAACACAGCAGAGGGAACAGCTTATAAAAGGCTTATTTTTACAACTAACTACAACTTCTTTGACACATTTAATGGAGACAATGACATATGTGAAAGAAAGAGGTGCGGAGACAGCTCTAAAAGCAGCCATTGTAAAAGTGGCAGCTCTTTGTTGAGGATCCATCTGTCCTCCATCACGGGACTCTAGGAAGAAAGTGCGTGTGGCAATGGCTCCAGTCTCTTTAGTGTGTCTATTGTGTGCTGTGGTTGAAGCTTCTCTGTGCATCTGAGCTGCTGCTTAATAATAATGATAAATGCAGCGATAAGAACAAGAGGGAAGCAGCGGAAAATTATCTTTATTAATCGCATTACATGGCACATTAGGAAAGAGTGTAACATTAATCAGTTATCATATCTCATCCGTAGTAGCTAATCTAATGAAATTTTGGCAGCACTGAGAGGTACCACTGAGGTCTGGCCAGTTTTGAGTTTGATCAAGAGGTCACAATAGCTCAGTAGGTAGAGTGATTTACTCACTAACTCAAAGGTTGGCGGACCAATCCCTTCTTATTTGTTTTTGATCACTAAGTATCACTTTTGGTCTGAAATGGTCTGTTACGGCACTAAATTGTCCAACGTTAAAGTCCACTTCCTCTGTCTTTTGCAGAAAAAAACAAGACTTAGTATACTTCAACTAAAACTTACTTCCAGCTCTGTGTAATGTTGAGACAAAGGCAGGTTTCCATGTGTTCGTTTTCCTCGGGGGAATCCAGAGCCGCCAAGTCTCGAGAAACCGGGACAGCCATCTTACTCTGCTATTCCCACAGAGAGACACCAGGAAAAAACAGTAGCTCGACGAGATGTTTCCCACAATAACTAGCCTCGCTTCAAACTCGCACCCGCACAGTCCCCCTGGGAGCCGAGTGGAGCTCAGAGGCTCAGCAAAAACCCAAGGGTCCTCATATTCTTTACCATGCGCTTTTAGGAAATAAGGCATTTTCACAGGCATTAATCACAGGAAGGCCCGTCTTCCTGTCTTCGACTCACTATAATTACCTCGTAACCCAATTAATTTCCCTCATGCAATTAGAGAAAGGTGCTCTGCGAATCACCTGCAACATTAGCATATGGTTAACAGCTGACAGTTAGTGCACGAGACAAAGGCAGAGACGCGTGGGGATGAGGTTTCTCTAATTCTTATGGAGAATATGGCATTAAACACTGTTGTCTTGTACATGTAATTATTTTTTGTGAATTGTCTGTTGTTTTTGAATCACAAAGCAGCATATGTTCTGGTCTCCAGACACGGTGTTTGTTGTACAGTGACGTACACTGACAAACCTTGCATCCTCATAATTAGACAAGACATTTTCAACCATAATTTATACAGTTTTATTTACTTATTTTTTAACCAGACCTATATTTCAGCTACAGAAGGGTTTGTCACCCTTAGTCTGTTGTAATAATATTTTTGTCATTTATTTATGACATTTGTTTTCTTTTTACCAATAAAAAACAAACAAAAAACTGTTTTTATTTATTTACTGTTTTTTTCTCTTCTTTCTTTTTTTGCTTAATTTTGGACATTTGTCTTAGTTTTATTGGTTATTGCACCCAAAACCTTTACAGTTATTATACCACTACTGATTTTCTATAGCACTTTTCTATAGGGTTTCTTTAATACTTATGAAAACAGTATTAAAGACTATTTTCTTATATACACCTATTATTTGAAGTTATTGTGTTTGAATGTCACAGTAACAAAGCTGCACATATTCTTGCAGTGTAGTGAGTGACATGCATTGAAAAACTTGATATACTCATAATAATACACGCTATTTTTGACCAAAATTAATACAATTTGATCCCAGATGAGTTGATTTTTTAAAGAGACATTTGAGCTGACTGAGTTGTAGCCCAGCTTTTTGGTCTGTTTTAACAAGGTTTTAGAACATTATTAGTGGCTTTATTTTTTTCTTTTTAACTATTTATTTTTATTTTATTTTATTATTTTCAAGTTATGTATTTATTTATGTATTTATTCATTATTGTTATTATATTGACTTTGCTTTTTGCTGTTTCATATTTATTCTGGACATTATTTCACATAGTTTTGTTGTACATTTTCTCAAACATACAGTCAGATGCAAAAGAAGATGTGGGGGTAAGGGTTTTTTAATTCCTATGAAAAATATGGTATTAAACCCTACTGTTTTATACATACAATTATTATTTGAAGTTATTGTCACAGTAATAAAGCAGCATATGTATCAGTCTCAGTCTCACTCAAGTGTGGTCCCAAAGCCGACTATAGTGACGTACGTTGACTGTTGTATATCTTGAATTTAGATTTAGTTGTTCAGTCAAGTGGCCATCTTGAGTTTACTCTTGGCATTTACACAAGTGCTCCTCCAGTCGACAAGGATCAGCTTTCTCTTCCAGCGTGATTCACTCACCAAACTCTGCATGCTTATAATTAGACAAGGCAATTTTAAACTTTCTACTAGTTTTTAAAAGGATAATTCTTTCAAGAGACCAAAAGAATAGCAGCCCGAATTTCCTTGTTCCAGGTGTAAAGTAATAAGATACTTTTACTCAAGTGATTTACTTTAGTAGCCTCAATTTTTGAAGAATTTTCTCAGTACAGTAGTTGCAGTAGCAGATTATGATATGCTACTACTTCCGAAAGTACATTCTCATATATAAGGTTAGGCTATACTTAATTGTGCCCATAGGAACATTTGTTCTATGCGTTTGACCCATCCTTCAGTGGAACCTGTCAGGAGCTGTAGGCAACCGCAGTGCAGCGCCCTGGGACAATTCATCAGGTCCTGAGCCAGGAGCTTGGTCAGGAGTACTAAGCTGAAGGATTTGCCTATTGGGCATGTTTTAGGGGGAGAACATGCAACCTCCACTCACAAAGGCCCAATGCAGTCCAGGAATCAAACTCAGGACCTTCTTGCTGTGAGGCGACAATGCTGCTACTTACTTTATTTTCAACAAATAATACCTTTATATTACTTTAGATTAACTTTTTAATTTTTTTTTTTTTTTTTTTTTTTTGACAACACAACACACATACAATTTTCCATAACCCACTTTTATGTCCTGAGCTAATGTTTGGAAGCCACAAATAATTTACAAATGACATTAAAAGGATGCAAGAGTGAGAGACCAAGGAAATCAAGCTTAGAGTTTTAAAACGGTGGGAGAAATAACTACAACACAGTACAATGACCCTGAAACTGCATGCTGTTAAAAAGACTCTTTGTGCTTTCCACCTCAGGATCACAAAGAAGTTGTTTTTGGGCAAACCTCAAGAGTCAAGAGTGAGTGACACATGGCTTTGTTCAATTGAATTTTGTGTCAAATTCAATCAAATGTCATGATTGTCCCCTGTGCCTGCCAACTTCTACACAGATCAACAACATTTTAGTTATTATGGTTATTAATTTGTCTCATACATTAACAATAAATAAATAAATAAATCATGTGGTGCTAGATGCTGAAGGCTTTCTTTTAGCAGTCCCTAAAGTGAAATCATTAAAATGAATTAATTTCAGCTCTGTCGTCACACCTTTTTGTGGTTGAAAAAAGCAGTTAATTTTGCACAGCTGTGTAGTGAGAAACTTTCAGAAATCATCACCTGTGTGAATGTGTGAGTGTAGAAGGTCTGTTTAAACAGTGTTACATCCCACCGTTACAGTGAAATGTGTGGGGTGTTGTTTTTGGCAAACATCGAAAACTACAGTTTTATTTATAAACCACTTTTGTGAGTCCTGATGGTGTTTATGACCTATACTGTAACTGGGTGAAGATAGGTGAGATTACTGGCCAGAAATTCATGAAACACAATGTTCTTGAATAAATAAATAGAAATGCACTTCCCCAACAAAATGCTATTTAACTAATATGTTATCCTGTGCAATCTATTTTCACTTTTATTTCCTTTCATCTTTTTCCTTCCAGGTTGAAGAAAAATATCTACCTCCTAATATCCAGTAATTAACATTGATTTAGAAAAGGTTTTACCTCGAATGCTGTGCCTGATCCAACCCTCTCCATTTATACAGGCTGGAGACCGGCCCTAAAATGACACTGCTGTGTCTCCTTGTAGTCAATTTGCAATGAATTCCCTATGATACTTTATATATTTGAATTAAATCCCACTTTCAACACCAAATTTTTTACATTTTTTTTACCTTTATATTTTATTCAGTTTCAAGTCTGAAGCACCAAAGTAAAACAAAGTTGTCTCATGATGCTTTCCAACTGAGACTACACCCTTTCCTTCACTTATTTTGACTTTACATATTTCACTTTTAAAATGGAAAATAGTACAAGTAATGGGTATACAGTATTGGAAACATACTTTTGACTGTTTTACACAATACTCGTATTTTCAAGACTTTCAAGCATGTATAGCAGCCCTACATAAAACCACTATTAGATCTCAAAACCTTTGCTTTAAACTCTTTTGCAGGAGTGATTGGGAGCTGCAGCCTGATTGCAGCCTGATGATTAAGGCCACAGTTTACACCGGTGCGTGGATCCAGGTCCGTGGATCCAGGTCTGTGGTGAGTGTTACCTGTACCATAATTGGGGTGGACTCAGGCCGACTCATTGATTCACCAGTAGTGTGTTACGTGGACTGTGACCTTTCCAAGTGTTCAGTGATGGAATGAAAGGCGCTGAAATACCCACAACGCAGCAGCAGCGCCAGCAACTGCTCTCTGGAGAAATGTCAGTAATTAGAGCTGCACGACAGGGGAGAGACGAAGGCCACCGCATCAGAGAGACAAGACGTGCGGCAGGGCAAGGGAGCAGCAGGTTGGTATGGAAGTGACTGAATTTGGCGGCTGTTTTCGCCATGGCTGTCTTATTGGTCTCATTCAGAATTTGCATATGGTTTTCCTTCTTCTGTCATGAAATTTTGTTAGTTTAGAGCAGTTGAAATTCACCTTGGATAGAGGCAAACATGTATTAAAATAGTACTAAAATAGGCAAAGCTTTGGTACTTTGAACTCACCAGGAGAGACAGCCAGTGCAGTGGATTATATGAGAAGAGCAGAGTAAAAGATTTTGGCAAGAGCGTAGACACTGGTGGTGGTGATGACATGACGTGGTGAGATCTGTAGATGATGAAAAGGATCGTCCCACTGCTGAGGTGGTGATGGGGTGGAAGAGGTTTGCAGCACTGATTTTGATAGTTGGGTGATGATGCAAAAAGGTAGCTGGTTAAGGTTACGTATTCTTAATTAATTCTCCTCATTTGACTCCTTCTTTAATGTCCCTGGGTCCCTTCTCCAGATCTTGAGGCAGGATCCTTGTTAGTCTGGAAGATTAGCCTATTGTGGATGTTTAAGGTTGATGAGGGAAATTGGAGCACCCATAGAAGACCCACCCAAGCCTAGAGAGAGCATGCAAACTCCACACAGAAAGGCTCTGCAATTCTTGTAGACTAGTTTCAATTAAAATGTATGATGAAAGCATAAAAGGGGAAGTTATGTTTACAAATGGATTTTACTGCTTCCAAATGGCCCTGAACTAGAACTGAAGTTTACACAGAAACAAAAAGTAGGACACAAAAATCTAAAAATGTTTGTTCATCTGTTTCCTGTAGTTTATGTGCCCAATTCACACAAAAGATGGAGACAGCAAGTTTTAAAACTCATATGGAGTTTTAGTATAATATATGAGGCATGCTGTTGGTCCATGTAAACAGAGCAGCTGTCTGTCCTGGACTGAGCAGCATCACTCCAAACAGACATAAAACAACCTAAATGTAACAGCAAATGTCCTGTTCCCAGCGCAGAAAAGAGAGTGAGCTGTTATTAGCATTAGCATAGCAGCTATAGCTAAGCTTACTGCAGCCACAGACAGAGGACCACATTTTAAACCTCATACTGGTCAGGAGGAGTACTAACTTTAGTCTGTGGGTTGCCAGTCTTTCTGCTTTTCCCATTGGACAATCGGCAATGCAGTTTTAGAACCAAAACAAAAAATATAAACAAAAACAACTTGGCCAGTATGTAAAATATGTTTATAATTGTTAATAACTCAACTGTACCATTGTTATCAGTAAAACTAATATTTGATTTAAACATGTTTACATCATATCTTGCACACTGTAGGTAATTTTTTATGAAATATAAAAAATATATACTGCTCATAGCACCTTTAAAGCTGCTTTTTATTCAGTTTGAATTTTTCTCTGCCCCCATGTGTGAAATGCTTCTCTGTGAAGTATGGCAGAGGTCAGACATTTATTAGATTCAGTTCACTCTGTAAAAGTAAAATGTATGGGGTGGTAGTAGCTCAGTCGGTAGAGATGCTTGCCTCAGGTTGGCGGTTCAAGCCCCACTCCCAACATTGCATACTGTCATTGTGTCCTTGGGCAAGACACTTCACCTGCCTTGCCTGTATGAATATGTCATTGTGATTGTGTGTTTGTGGTGGGGCTGTAGGCGCACAATGGCAGCCACGCTTCCACCACTGAGTGTGACTGAGGAGTGAATGAATAATGCACCAAACTGTAAAGTGACTATATAAGCCTAATGTATTATTATTAGTAGTAGTCAAAATCAGTTAATTTCAATTTTTATTTTAGTTATATAGCCCAATATTACAACAGCTGGCTCATAGGGCTTTACAGTAGACATAAATACACAAATAGATATCCAAACAATTATTATTAAAGAAAAACAGCTATGGGAAAAAGAGAAACCTCAGGGACTAACTTTTTTTAACTTTATCGCCAGCAGTCTGATATATTTCTGGTTTTAAATGAAAAAGGGGCAGCACTATTAGCATTAGTGCCAAAGTCTGACATTTTGGTGGACCTTTGGCTATCAGGAATGTAACAGAAGAGGTGTAAGCTGAAATAAAAAGTACAATTTTGGTAATAAGACACTGCTTAAAATGTTTATTTACCCTAGTGTAGAACTGCAAATGCTGACAAACCCCCCACAATACAATATGATCTGATACTAAATCATAACACTGGATTATAATGATGTGGCTCTAGACTTCTTTCCAGATCTAGCCCTTTATGCAAATGTATTCAAACCCTTCTGTGCAGATTTATGTAAATAATTTAAGACGCTACTTCAGACATAAAAGGAAAAGTTATGTTCACAAATTGATTTTACTGCTTCCAAATGGCACCGAACTAAAGAACAAGTTTATGTTGAGGCACTTTAAGTAGGAAGTGTTTGATCACCTGCTCTTCGTGGTTGGACTGAGCATCAAACGCTGATTCCTCTGCAGTCTCCGTGCCAACTCTCACAACTGGCACGGTTACTGGACGTCCCACCAGCACTGCGCATCCTATCTCCTCCAATCTTCAGCGAACACAACCTGCCAAATTTGGGGCTTTGCTAAACTGTAAGTAGAGCAGCCGTTCTGTCCTTGATGTAAATGAGTAAGTCCTGCTCCACTCTCAGTGTCTCAGGGACAGATGGCGAGTGTCAGTCTGCTAAGGGCCGGAGACAAAGACGTTTTTAGAGAGGGTATTTTTTTAAATCCGGTGATGGCAGTGGCAGGATACTGTATATGAGAAGACGTCAGGGAATTTGTGGTGGGTGTGATAAAGTTTTAGCCATATCTATAGTGTGATATTGGCTCCTTTTATAATCATTTTATAGCATACCTTATGTTCATTATGAATTTACAGTGGTATAAGCACAAGTTTTAATGATGTATAGACTGAAGCAAAACAACAGAATGCTTTTATGGGTAGCTCCACCAAGAAAGTGTGTTGGTTGGTATGTTAGTCTGTTGGCAAGATAACACATAAAGCAACTGTGGCAATTAAAGAGGTATAAAGCTGTATAAATGTTGCTACTTTAGGTCATTGCAAAACTGGTAACACCAGAGATTTAGTTTCTGATGCTCTTATGCTAATAATTAAAGGTACAGTCAAGCTTTGAATAATCTATGCATGTTTTTCACATTTTGCTGGTTATACGTATAATCAAGCTTCATATAATCTTCATATATATTTTCATTATAGCAAAAAACTTCAGTGCTGCGAGTGTTTGCATTGTCATAACAATGTAATGTGTTCATCTTCATACATTCTTTGAGAACTGTGTAACTGTGAGGGAAACACACTGGGCCTCACTGAAGATGAGACGATACACACACACGCCAATGCAATTTAGTGAGTGGTCACATGTTGATGACATCAGAATAAAGAGGCACATACAGCGCAACAGTGAAGTAAATTTCACATTAATTTCCCCCATAGACTTTAAAAAAAATGCATATTTTAAGAGTTTAAAAGCTTGGCGCAGGCTAACCAGCTCTGTGGTTACTCATGACGATAATACGATTAATTTCTATCAAAAAGATTATCTAAAACTTGAAAATTCAGCAAAAAATTTTTGTAATTTTGCCTTTGACAAGTTTCTAATATGTGTTTATAGTGAAATTAATTGTTTTATGGTCATGATTTTCCACATGGGTGATAAGCCTCCCTCGAGCTTTTGAACTTTTAATATATGGATTTTTCAAAAAGTCAATGGGGAAAAATGAATGGAAATTTTACCTCAGGCCAGGCGTGGGTGGGCACTGTTGAGCTCCATAACAGTAACATAACAATGGGCGTGTCACAGGCTACACC
Organism: Bostrychus sinensis; assembly: GCA_020698575.1. Classification (NCBI taxonomy): domain Eukaryota; kingdom Metazoa; phylum Chordata; class Actinopteri; order Gobiiformes; family Eleotridae; genus Bostrychus; species Bostrychus sinensis. Next base: position 29,331,539 of record CM036246.1, read on the forward strand.
TACTTTACATCAGGGTTTGTAAATTTCCATTACTTAATGTTCGGGAATATTTCATGGTCTGAACCCAAGGTCCCATGAACCCAGGTCTGTGCAGGTATCCAGGACACATTGGCCAGAGGTTGGCATCAGCACATTTAGGGTGGTCTAATGTTTACATTTACATAAGAATCTGGAGTCACCCCTTTCTGGAAGAGCACTGACTGGTCATTGTCAAGGACATATGTAAATCAGAAAAGTATAAAAATCATGTTTGGATGAGATTGGGGGCTTTTGTGGGAACCAGACACAAGCTCCGTTTGTTGTGTCATGCAATAAACTTGGACTCTCTCTCGTCTGCTGCCCTTTTTTGGCTATCTATATTGTATTTTAATTCTATATAATGGTCAGATAGCTGATTTTATCCGTAATCAATTGTAAAGTTCTGCTAAATAATTTTTTTCTTCTTACAAAATTCTGTCAGCAATGCAACATAAGCAAAATGTCCTGTGGTGTGACTGTAACATTTTCAAAATACAAAAAGCAAACATTTCCAAAAGAGTTTAAGACAGTTCCTAATGTTTTTGGCATAATGTCAAGTATTTGACATTCTAAAACAACACTTTAAACTGCACCTGAATCCTACAATAAAAATGAAAATACGTTTGTTCTTGTAATCAAAATGGTGTCCTGCGGTGTGACAAAACCTTCTGGAGTTAAGGCTGTGAGCTAAAGGTTGTTAGTTTGTAGTAAACTGTATATGCACTCTTCCAGTGTAACTTCTTGTTGTGTGAGCTGTTTTGGCAGAATGGCACAGAGAAAGTGAGACATTTGCAACAATATGTGACAAATTTGTGTGACTCGAGACACATGCTCTGATGCCAATTAACATCACCCCCGTTGACTCATCATCAGTGTATTGGTCACACCCTGTTAGCACAAACGACAATGCCAAGACAGTAAAACAGAACAGGATGTGTAGTAGAAGCATGCAGATACACTATATTTCCAAAAGTATTCACTCACCCACCCAAATAACTGAATTCAGATTATGGTGTGGAGTTGTTTTTCAGGAGCTGGGCTTGGCCTGAATGCTTCAGCACAACAAGAGATTTTGGACAATTCCATGCTCCCAACTTTGTGGGAACAGTTTGAGGATGGCCCCTTGCACAAAGCACGGCCCATAAAGACATGGATGACCGAGTTTGGTGTGGAAGAACTTGATTGGGCTGCACAGAGTCCTGACCTCAACCCAACAGAACATCTTTGGGATGAATTGGAGCAAAGACTGTGAGGCAGGCCTCCTTGTCCAACATCAGTGTCTGACGTTGGATGAGAACATCAGATACGTAGATGTCTGACATAGATGCAAAGGGTGCGCTGACATCATATTAAACCCTATGGATTAAGAATGGGATGTCACTTAAGTTCATATGTGTGTAAAGGAAGGTGAGCTAATACTTTTGGAAATATAGTGTACCTCAGCTCTAATAAAATCAAATAATTATTAAATACAGTTACATTGTAATTGTAAAAAACCTAAGAACATAAGAACTAACAGTTTGGTATATGATGACACCCTGACTATAGTGTGGCGTAATAGTGTGATAGGAAATACTTTAATGCAACCCTGCTCAGTACTGTATATACTGCAGGCACGTGCAGAGACTTCTACAGGGACAGGTGCTCAAATCGAAAAAGGGGCACATACGTGTAACCAGATTTTAAAACACTGTTGTGTTAGGACTGTGGCAAGCAAAACTCTCACACAACTATTACATTTCTGTGTATACTATGATATATTGCAATACGGTAAGGATGAAGCTATACATTTTTAATAAAATTTTGGGAAAATAATAAAAAACTAATGAACATATAAAATATAAAGAAAACACACTGCATGGCACTAAACTAAATAATGTAATTTTATCCATGCTCTGACAAGATGAAAATTATTCCCAGCCCTGAGGAAGTCCTTTGATATTTCTAGTAATAAATTAAATAAATTATGTGGGAACAAGATTTTGGGACATCACATTTTTTCTTATCAGATCACATTTTGCCAGCTCCCATTACCAACTAGTTCGTATTTTTGCACAATTATAGCAAATTCTCGCAATTTAATTGCATTAAAATGCCTAAATGCTAGCTGCAATCCATTATTTATAAGCAACCCGGTCTAAAAATAAAAAGATTTTATGCTAACAACAATCACAAACCATTTTTTTCACGAAGCATTTTTTAAATATCTAGGTGGTTAGCATGTAGCGGTCAAAAGCTCCGTATTTAAACAGAAATTATCTAACGTGCGTGCATAATACTTTCATGGCTTTGTCTTACAAATCACGCGAGGGGTACGTGACAGCTGCGCAACTCACGGAGGCAAATGGTTAAAGGTCACGAGGTGCTGGCGGCCGTGTGATGTCATTTATTTCAGATTATTAATAATTAACGAATGAATAAATGCTCTTAAGAAGAGCCACATGAGGGCTTAAAGCCACAAAATAAATAAATAAATAAATAAAATAAAATAAAGACCAAGGACCAAAAGGGCACTTGGAGGCAAGGGGCAAAAGGGGCAGGTGCTCAAGCCCCCTCCGCCCCCCCTCTGCACGTGCCTGATATACTATATGCATTATCAACTTCTTTTCCTTTCTTCTGTTCCATTTCAGGGATTAATGCAACAGTCATGCCACCTCCAATTTGCATTTACACAACAATGCTGAAGTATAACAAAAAAGATTGTAAACTGCAGTACCCGTGTTTGTCCAGCAAACGGTGCTGTGGGCCCCGCAAATGCTCTACACCACACAGAGAGTAAACTTGTGGTTTTCTTGAGCCATTCTCATAAAGTACAGATATTACTGACAGTTACTGGGCAAAATATGAACGTATGCGACATAAAAGCCTTGTATTTTGTGCTTGTGGGTCAGCTGACGTGCGCCCGGCAGACAGCCAATCACTGTTCAGATTGGGGCTGTTACGTCATTGTTTTCAGTGAGGACGCTGTTTTCACAGTTTACATGAGAGGGGAGTGGCTCTGAGTGGCTCCCCGCTGTGAGACCAAAACATCTCTTTCAGGGTTTTAAAACCGTTGTGGATTCGGAAAACAGAAACCATGTCCTCATGTAAACGAAAGGCCAAACTGCAATCAAACCTTTGCAGATTCGGCAAAACGTGTTGTCATCTAAAAGCTTTCTAGTAACGTTATGCTGGGCTAACAACTTGCTCTGTGACACTGTCCATGTGAGTTCGTTTGCAAGTGCAATAAAACCCACAAAGACAGCCTTCGAGAGTATTTTGGTTATTTCCACAACACATTCTGCCCATACATTAACTATCCCTCCTCTGTACAGTAAGTCTAAACCATCTCAGTCCGACCTCTTTATCTCCAAATGTTCTAACATGAGCTGTACCTCTCATGTTCTCATTGCTAATCCTATGTCGCTCCCAAAGAGAACCTCAACATCTTAAACTCTGATACCTCCAGTATGACATGTAATTTCTAAACCATAATGTTTTCCTGGCTATGGATACATTGCATTTGGGTGATAGGCTTGGTCTTCTTAATCCAATGATGGCAGGTCTGTAGGAAGAGCCGGTGCATGCAGAGGGCAAGAGTATAATGCAATAAAGAGACGTAGGTAGGAAGAAGGCTAAAAAGAACAAAGGCACGACGATGAACAAGCGAAGGAAACACAGCAGAGAAAATGAGAACAGAGACGAGAAGAAAGCCTTAAGATAAAGAAAGAGAAAAAGAGGGGAGGAGGAGGAGGAAGAGAGGTAACGAGGGATTTTCATGGGTCTTTCAAGTCCCGGGCCTTATCTGGCATATTCAGACCGGCTGATTGGTCCGTTACCATGGCGATGCAAAGGGAGGCAGAGTTTTGGGGCTCCTTCAATAAAACATGTCACACTGGGAACCACACGCACGTCTCTGTCTCTCTCTTTCACTACACAGTAATAAGTCTTATCCGCAGATCCCTGACAAAACCACGGGAACAGTACAAATGACGCGCTGACAACACCGAGGTATTCATCGTCGCGGAGCTCTGAGGCCGAGACGAGCGACGAGGTGACAAAACGCAGCGAGACGACTTCATAAACGCACATAATGTTTCAGATAAATGCCATGAGCTCAGTGTGTTAAGGTTTATGATTCATTCGTAGCTTATGTCTTCATGATGGGCAGTGTTGCAGTGGTCGGCCTCGCTTTTAAATGCTTAAAATATGTTGTTTATTATATTTTATTTGATTATTTGATTTTTATATTTTATTTTATTATAGTTTTTTATAACTATATTTTATTATTAGATTTTTAGATTTTTATTATTATATTTTATTGTAACATATTATTTTTATAATTTATAACAACATTTTATTATGTTTTATTTTATTATTGTTTTATTATATTATTTTATTGCTACATTTTATTTTATTAATGCATTATTTTAGGTGCTGTCAATCGATTAAAAAAATTAATCTGATTAATCACACTCTTGGGCTGTGATTAATCATGACATAATATAACTATTTATATATGATTAACCACATATATATAACTTGGTAGATTTTCAATGACAATAATGCCGCGTTTAAATAAAAAAAAAGTCCAGAGAGGTTGAGGAGTGTGTTTTTACTTGGATAAAAAAAAAAAACATCTCAGAAATAACATCTGACTACTGAGAGAGCCTGTAATAAGTCTGTATAGTAACTGAGATAACAGTGTCTGTGCTCTGCATTAAATATACTGCAGACACCTGAGCCTCTCCTCTGCTCCTCTCAGCGCCGCGGACGGGGCGGGGCACGGTCACCTGTCAGGGGCAGGCGCGGTCACCTGTCAGGGGTGGGGCACAGTCACCTGTCAGGGGCAGGCGTGGTCACCTGTCAGGGGCGGGGCACGGTCACCTGTCAGGGGTGGGGCACAGTCACCTGTCAGGGGCAGGCGTGGTCACCTGTCAGGGGCGGGGCACGGTCACCTGTCAGGGGCAGGCACGGTCACCTGTCAGGGGCAGGCGCGGTCACCTGTCAGGGGTGGGGCACAGTCACCTGTCAGGGGCAGGCGTGGTCACCTGTCAGGGGCGGGGCACGGTCACCTGTCAGGGGCAGGCACGGTCACCTGTCAGGGGCAAGCGCGGTCACCTGTCCGCAGTGAGGCTGCCGCCTCACGAGAGTCGAGAACTAATGCTTTATGGAAGAAAAAAAACAAAAAAACACTGCAAATGAATCATTTGTAGGAGTTTGCGGGTCCATAAGTTCAGGGATGGCCATGGATTGCCCCCCGCTCTCACCATGGGTCCAGGACGCACAGAAAGCACAGCTCCCAGGAACGTGCACGGACAGAGGCAGTGAAAGGAAGCGATATAAAAAGCAGTTTAGCATGAGACTAGACGCGCGGGTCGTTCACCGTGAAAGCAAGTCAATGTTGTGTTATACGCACATTTCCAACGGCGACGGTCACGCGCCCCCCGACACGGCTTCATGGTCTCCAAAGTGCTTTGAGAGGCACTGGTGTACCGCAAAACAGATCGTGTGATTAATTTGCATTAATAAATTTTAGCGCGTTAATTTTTTTTAATTAATCACATGCGTTTTATGTGTAATTATTTTATTATTATATTTTATTGTATTATTGTGTTTTATTTTATTGTTGTATTATTTTTTATTTTTTGACTTTATTTTATGATTGTACTATTTTTATTATTTGAATATTATTATTATTATTTTTTATATTTGATTTTATGTTAACAGAGAGTTTGAGTCTGAGTTTTCAGCTGTTATGGTTATGTGTATTAAGCTGTCCATATAGTTAAACCACAGTGGCTATGTGGCTATGTGGCTATGTGTTATGGAAGAGTCCTGCAGGAGCACAGAAGAGCAGAAAGCACTCCTGCCTCCCAGCTTTGAGGTTGTGGGTTAGATCTGTGGGACAGCTAACCACGATCTCTCTGAGCAGTCTCTGAGTTACTCTAGGTTCTCTCGGGGTGCTCCAGCTTTCTCCATAGAAATGCATGTGTTGAGATTTGGTGAGTTTAAATTCCCCAGAGTAAATAGTTGTCTGTCCGTGTTTTTCTGTTAGCCCTCAACTAACTGGCCACTGTCCAGGGAGTACGTTGCCAAAGGGCTCCAGCTTTCCTGAAAATTTTATGATTATTTGACCATTACTTTCTCTTGTTTACAGACTAACACACCAGCAAAAAACAAAATCAAGTCAGTTTTTTGGCTTGAGCTCAGTAGGGAACCAGAAGGTCAGCAAATCAATTTCTGCTACCAGCATTGCATACTGCCATTGTGTCCTTGGGCAAGACTCTTCACCCACCTCTCCTGTGTGAATGTGTGAGTGTGAATGTGTGTTTGTTGGTCGGAGAGGCCGTAGTGCAGGTGACTGAGGAGTGAATAAATAATGCACCTAATTGTAAAGTGAGCGTCTAGAAAAGCACTATATAAGACTGAGGCATTATTATTATTATTTGCATTGATAGGTTTTTATGCCAGATGCCCTTCCTGACACAACCCTCTCCATTTATCCGGGCTTGGAATCTGCACCAGAATGATTTCGTGGCTGGAGTTTTTCTCTGGGGTAATTGAACCTCCGTCTTCTCCAGGAAAAATGAACCATATCAACTATTTCCTCCTTGTAAACAACTTTAATGATTTAGCAACAGTTTATCATAATGTATATTTATAAAGCATTTGTAAACATTAGTTATTAATGAATTAATAAGGAACTCATTATAAACAAATTAGTAATTTTTTTTGTAAATGAGGAAGAAATTATGTCTAAACTAATATATTTGCAAACCATTTATAAAACATTACCATACCAACTTTTTTATAAAGCACTTTAATAAGGGTGAGTTCACATTTGCTGGTTCGCAGGACTCGGTACACTTTGGGGCAAAAGTCCACACCTATGTCGATGATGTCATTGGTTTGGTTGAAGTTCACACTGAGCTCTGTCAAATGAACTGAACAGTAACAAACCTCACCTGTGGAGGGCAGCACATCAGTATTTACTGAGAGAAACTGGTGAAGAAGAAACCCTGCTCATCGTCAAAGGTCCGCCTCTTCAGCTATATTATATACCAATAATATCATATGACGCACTTTAATTAATATTTAAACATAATAATGAAGTGTTAACTTTAGAGCAGCGATATCAGCTGAACACAGCTGTGTTAATATGAAATCTGTATTGTTTTAGCAGTGTTTTACATCTGATTGCTAATGTTTGCAACCTTTTAAATACATTTTATTTACAGTAGGCTATATTTGTTTAGTTCTTTTCTTATAGTCACGTTAGATGCACATATGTTTTTATGCCCTTGGTAAACAGTGGTGTAGTCCTCTCCCTGGTTTGGTCCTTGTTGCGGTCGCACTTCGCCAAGGAGTGCGCCAGGGCTCAAAGCGCACCGCACCAAGACCTCTGGTTTCAGGAGGACCAGAGTTCACTTGTTTGGTGCGCACCTGAGTCTGACTGGGCGTTCACAGCTGCTCAGATGACCCAGACTTTGCCAGGAAGTGCGCCAGAGTTCAATTGAAGCGAACCAAACACGGCAAGTGTGAACACACCCTTAATCAACTGTGCACTCAACCAAAGTGTGGTACAGCAAACTACAGCAATAACAATAACTTCAGTAGATAAAACATAAATGATTAAATAACAATTTGAAAGCACAGAGCCACTAAAACATAAATAAAAGCAACCAATAAAATAAAAACACTATGTAATATGTTAGAAACTATGCATAAAAAAAAAATTGAGAAAGGTCAGCCCAAAGACCCAGGTTGTGCATTGTAAATAAACCACGGAGAATAATGACCTAATTATTAGGTAAATAATTACTAAACCTTTATAAATTACTCAATATGCGTTTATAAATGATGCATGTATGGATCCACTGCATCAGTGGTCCACAGACCTGTTCCACTCTCTGACGAACAACTATGTTTAGACATCATTTCTTCCTCATTTACAAACATTTCTTCCTCATTTGTTCATAATGAGTTCCTTATTAATTCATGTTTCACTAATGTTTACAAATACTTTATAGATATGCATTTTTATGAAGTGACCAATAATTCTTTATAGTGTAACTAATGATTCTTGAATACTTTGAATAATTGTTGCAGCCCTAGTAAGTACAGTACTTTGTCCAACAGCAGAATCAGCAGTGAGTCCTGTGAGCAGTGGGTCTGTAGTCTTCCTCTGAGTTGTTCCAGGCGTGCAGAGGCTCATTTTGAAGCAGACGGTTTAGTCAATAGGGTGTTGACTTTCCTGACAGTCAGCGCTGCTCTGTACTGAGAAAAAAAAAAAAAAAACCTGTTAGAAGGGGGTTCGTCCTTAGAGGAGAAAACGCAGCCAAGGATGTATTTTTAAAAGTGTTGCGCTGTCCACACTTTTTGTCTCTTTCACCTTGTTCCTGTTTATGCCTCGGCTTCGGCTGCGATAAGCGCAGAGGCATCTTTCCAGCGGCTCAGCACTATTTTTCTCTTCTTCAGACAACACTGTGCAGCCATTACACAGGCATTGTTGCATGGGCACACACACACACACACACAGTAGTATCCACGAGCATGCCCACACACGCACTCTAACTTCGCTTCTACAAAGAAATGTGTAGAGGAGGAGTCACACACAAATCAGACAGCAGAAGTGTCCACATGTGCGCTGTCGCCGTGCGCTCTCGGGCCGTGTACACACCTGCTCAGGGGAGATAAGTGGCGGGTTGCGAGCGGAGCCAGAGTGCCTCTTCCACACAGCACCCACCAGGCCGTCACAGCGCCGCAACTCTACTCTGCCCCAGCGCGCTCGGCAAATTGCAAAAAGCTGTCAGAAAGTGGCGGAAAAGTTGACGGAAATGTAACAAAACACTGGAGAGGATACAATACAGGATAAACTTCTGGACTTTACCAAGAGCTGGGCAGAATTAATTATATCGCTACTAGAGTTTGGTTTGTTTAGCCGCCTCACCTTTGATCTCTACCAAATGCACTTGAGTGCATTGAGTTATATTTTGTTTTTTCTTCCAGACAGTGGCAGTGTAGAACAGGCAAACAAATAACCCAAGCTGGATTCTAACCTGCCTGCTCATGTACGTGGTATCCGCTCTACCAGGTGAATCACCAAACACCTTGATTTTTACAGCTGACAGTAATGAAAGAAAAGGAGCAGCCAAAATGGACTTTCTTTATACGTATTGTGACAAGTTGTGTGAGAGAAACTCATTACACTTAAGTTTACTCGCGATAACGTTTATTCGAAGTTTAACATTCATGAACAGAACAGGCAGATGTCCTAAGGACATAATGAACTCACTCATGGTGTAGGCCAACAATGTAATAACATCAACTACCCGGCAACCATTGCGGCTGAATGCACTGGGACGCTACACAACCCCCACCTAGCATGATTAGCTGTCCTCAGCAATCCAACTGTCCACCACAAAGTCTCTCAGATGCAGAGGAAGCCTCCGCTGCCTCCTGAATCTGCGCTGCAAGTCCTTGTTGGTAGTGTCGGGTTGACTAGCTGGCAAAGACTGGTCAGTCTCTGCAGTGTGCTCTGCGGAAAGAGCCATGGGTTGGTAAGGGGCCAGACGGTCTCTGTGCAGGACTACCACCCTGCCTCTCTGGGACAGTTGCACCCGGTACACCACATCTGAAAGTCTTTCCAAGATTGTGCAAGGCCCCACCCAGTGGCTGGAGAGCTTGGGTGATTGTCCCCTCTTCCTGACAGGGCTATAGACCCACACTTGGGCACCTGGGGCAAAATCCTGCCCCTTGCAGCGAATGTCATAAGCCCTTTTCTGTTGAATTCCAGCATTGGTAAGGTGTCTCCGGGAGAGCTCGTGGACTGCCTGCAGCCGCTCCACCAGGTTATAAAAGTAATCCAGTCCTGGTTCTCCTCCCACCTCTGGCTCTGGTGGGGACCCGAAAACAAGGTCCACAGGGGTACGCAGCTCATGGCCAAACATCAATGCAGCTGGGGTACACCGTGTTGACTCCTGCACAGCCGTCCGATAAGCCCAGAGGACCAAGGGAAGGTGGCAGTCCCAGTCTCTCTGCTGGTGGTTGGTGAGAATGGCAAGCTGTGTGGCCAGGGTCCGGTTAAACCGTTCTACCAACCCATCGCTTTGGGGGTGCAATGGGGTAGTCCTGGTCTTCTTCACTCCCAGGCGCTGGCACACCTCCTGGAACACCTTGGCTTCAAAGTTCCGCCCCTGGTCACTATGGAGTTCCTCCGGAACTCCAAACCGGCAGAAGAACTCGTCAACCAGCTTCTGAGCAGTTGTTGCAGCACTTTGGTCGGGAACAGCGTATGCCTCGGGCCACTTTGTGAAATAGTCCATGGCCACGAGGACATAACGATTCCCTTGGTCCGTAGTGGGAAATGGGCCCAAGATGTCAACACCCACCCTCTCCATGGGCGACCCCACCTGGTACTGCTGTAATGGGGCATGGGACCGATGAGTGGGGCCTTTTTGTGCTGTGCAGGTGTCGCACCGGTGAACAAACATCTCAACATCGCGTCTGCACCCTGGCCAGTAGAATTTCTGCCTCAATCGCAACAGAGTCTTTGTGACACCAAAGTGTCCGGCTCCCACCGAACCATGGACGCAGTGCAGGACTCTGGGTCGCTGACAGCGTGGGACTAGGAGCTGCAGGATCTCTCGTTGTCCATTAGGGGAGCTCCAGCGGCGATAAAGCAGGCCATTCTGTACACTAATGCTGGGCCACTGGGAATATAGTGCCTTGGTCTCTGGGTCCAATGCTGACACAGCCGCCCACTCCGGCCGTTGACCAACCCCCACCCAGGTGTGAATCCGGGAGAGGACTGGATCACGCTCCTGGTCCTGCAGAAGCTGCTGGGGATCGATGGTCTCCTGGCCGTCAGGTAACACCACGCATTGCAGCGCTGCCACCTTTGCACCTGGTTGAGGACGCTCTTCCACTCGCTGGCAGAACCGACACCTCTTCCCCTCGCATGGCCGCCGTGACAGGGCATCCGCGTTGCCATGAAGTCGACCTGCTCGATGCTGGATGTCAAAGTCATAATCCTGCAGGATCTCAATCCACCTGGCCAGCTGACCCTCAGGTTCTTTAAAGTTCAGCAACCAGGTGAGTGAGGCATGGTCAGTCCGCAGGACAAACCTCTGACCATACAAATATGGGCGGAAGTGGCGAATGCCCAGAACAGCAGCCAGCAGCTCCCGGCGAGTAACACAATAGTTCCTCTCCGGCTTGCTCAGGGAGCGGCTATAGTAGGCAATCACCTGTTCACCGTGCTCCCCTTCCTGGGAAAGCACAGCCCCCAGACCCACATTGCTGGCATCAGTGTCCACAATAAAGGTCTTTGTTGGGTCAGGGTAGGCTAGGACTGGCGCTTCAGCCAGGGCACAGCGCAGGTGGGTGAAGGCAACAGCACAGTCATCTGTCCAACGGAACACCCGGCCCTTCTGGGTCAACTGGTGGAGGGGGTTGGCGATGGTGGCAAAGTCCTTAATGAACCTCCGGTAATAGGAAGCCAGGCCTAGAAAGCTGCGCAGCTCAGCAATGTCATTGGGAGTTGGCCACTCCCGGACTGCAGTCACCTTGGCTGGGTCGGTGGACACCCCCTCCCCACTGACGACATGACCCAGGAAAGTGGTCTCCCTCCGGAACAGGTGGCACTTCTTGGGGTTAAGGTGAAGACCGGCTTGGCGAATGGCTTGGAGGACATCCTTCAAGTTCTGCAGAGCTCCTTGGAAGTCCGCAGCATGGGCAAGGAGGTCATCCAGGTAGACCACACAACGGCTCCGTGGGATGTCTGCCAGGACCCTCTCCATTAAACGCTCAAATGTAGCCGGAGCGTTGCAAAGGCCAAACGGCATGACCTTAAACTGCCACAACCCCTGGCCAATGGTGAAGGCGGTCTTCGGACGGGCCTCTGGTGCTAGCTCCACCTGCCAATACCCACTGCGGAGGTCGAGGGAGCTGAACCATGATGAGCCAGAAATGTAGTCCAGGGCATCATCAATGCGTGGCAGTGGGTATGAATCTTTGCGGGTAATGTCATTAAGCCGCCGATAGTCCACACAGAACCGCCATGTACCATCTTTCTTCCTGACGAGAACTGCAGGTGCAGCCCAGGGGCTGCTGGATGGCTCAATGATGCCAGCCTTTAGCATCTCCTCAATCTTCTTCTGCGCTGCTAAACGCTTAGCAAGCGGCAGGCGACGAGGGCGGAGACGGATAGGACGAGCCTCCCCCGTGTCGATGTCATGGAGGACCAGATTTGTGTGGGTGCAGTCCTCATCCTTGGCAGCAAATACATCTGCAAACATGTCCAGTAATGCCTTCAGTTGGTGTTGCTGGTCTCCATCTAGTCCCTGACAGCTCCTCTCCAGAAGATCAGCAATGGCTTGGCTGATCTCAACAGATGGCTCTCTCTGCGGTGGCGGCTGCTGCTGCACCCTCGGCGACGGCTCTCTCTGCGGTGGCGGCTGCTGCTGCACCCTCGGCGACGGCTCTCTCTGCGGCGGCGGCTGCTGCTGCACCCTCGGCGACGGCTCTCTCTGCGGTGGCGGCTGCTGCACCCTCGGCGATGGCTCTCTCTGCGGTGGCGGCTGCTGCTGCACCCTCGGCGATGGCTCTCTCTGCGGTGGCGGCTGCTGCTGCACCCTCGACGACGGCTCTCTCTGCGGCGGCAGCTGCTGCTGCACCCTCGGCGACGGCTCTCTCTGCGGTGGCGGCTGCTGCACCCTCGGCGATGGCTCTCTCTGCGGTGGCGGCTGCTGCTGCACCCTCGGCGACGGCTCTCTCTGCGGCGGCGGCTGCTGCTGCACCCTCGGCGACGGCTCTCTCTGCGGCGGCGGCTGCTGCTGCACCCTCGGCGACGGCTCTCTCTGCGGTGGTGGCTGCTGCACCCTCGGCGACGGCTCTCTCTGCGGTGGCGGCTGCTGCTGCACCCTCGGCGATGGCTCTCTCTGCGGTGGCGGCTGCTGCTTCAGAACTCTGCAAGTATCTGCATCACTGGACTTATGAAGAGCTATGGCTTCTGTGCCCAAGTATAGGACAGCCCTGGGGACATCCACTACAGCCCCCCACTCATGCAACAGGTCAAGGCCAACAATACAGGGGTCTTGAATGCTAGCTAACCAGAACTGGTGCTGTACCTGGAGATTGGCCACCGCAACCTGCAGAGTCCTCGTTCCCAACATCTTGGCCCGATCACCAGTAACAGTGGTGATGCGTCGTTTGGTAGAGGTCCATCCTCTGGGAGTTTTGCCACTTGAACTTGGCAGAGTACCTGGCCGGACTAGAGAGATGGTGGATCCAGTATCCACTAGGGCACGACATGGGGTTCCTTCAATGACACAGTCTAGATAAAGTCCATGAGTGCGCCCCAAGCGCCCAAGACGCATCATCAACGTGTTGGGGGTGGATGTGACTGTGGATGGTAGCTCCCCCTTGTTGCCATCCAGTATTAGTTTAAATCTGGTTGCTGGCTCAGTGGGGTTGGCGCTGGACAAAAGCGGGCAATATGGCCAGGAGCCCCACACCTGTAGCAGTCACCATCCAGTCTCCTGGAACGTCGTCGTTGTGGTAGGGGTGTAACTGTGCGCCGTGCAAACTCACCCACGCCGCTCTCCTCGCTCACGACCTGGTTAACACGATTACTGTCATGGCGGCGATAACCCTCTGGACAGAGCACGTGCTCCACCCGCTCTGCCTCGGCCAGTGCTGCTGAGAGAGAGGTAGGAGAAAATAGGCGCATGTGCTCTCGAAGGCGGCCCGGTTGTAGCCCTCTGACAAAGGCTTGGACGGTGAGCTCCTCTTGGACCCCTTCGGTGAAATCGGGGTGTCCACGTCGAGTGTAGCTGCGCAAGTCAGCGGCGTAGGTCCCTAGGCTTTCTCCCGGTTCTCTGTGGCGCTTCGCGAGACGGTCTCTGGCGTCCTCTACGAAGAGGTGGCGGTCAAAACGACGCTGGATGGCGGCCCTTAGCTTAGCCCAGTCGCGGAGCTCTTCTGCCCGTAGATCGGTCAATATTTGTAGGGCTCGTCCTTCCAGAGAAAGAGCTACGTGTCCCGCCGTCTCCTCTGCTGACCAACCGTTAATCTGCGCTGCCAGCTGAACCTGGAGTAGGTAGGTGTCGGCCGGTTCTTCCCCATTGTAGCGGTGTAGCTTAATCGTGGAGTGCCGCTGACACTGCGGCGGCTCCGCTGCTCTTTCTCGCTCAGCCTCGGAACCGATTATTCTGCCGGCGGGAATTACGCGGGGGGTCGAGGCTTCTCCCCTCTGACGCTGGCGATCCTCCCGGGGTTCTTCAGCATGGGGCCGGTGCTCCTCCCGACGCCGGATATGGGACAACAACGGCGGACCAGCCCGCTGCTTTTCGTATGGTCGCTCTCTCACGCATCGGGGCTCGCTAGCTCCATCTGGCCGACCGGAAGCACCATTTTCTGGGGCGCTCCTCTCAAGTTGCTCGGCGTTCTCTTCTAACACTGTCTCAAAATGGGCGATTAGGGATTCGATTTCCCGTAGCGTAGTCATCGCTGCAATCCCACTTCTGACACCAGTGTGACAAGTTGTGTGAGAGAAACTCATTACACTTAAGTTTACTCGCGATAACGTTTATTCGAAGTTTAACATTCATGAACAGAACAGGCAGATGTCCTAAGGACATAATGAACTCACTCATGGTGTAGGCCAACAATGTAATAACATCAACTACCCGGCAACCATTGCGGCTGAATGCACTGGGACGCTACAGTATATAGAAATATGTTACGTTTAACAGCCCAGCGGCACTAACATGAATCTTGACGTGAATCTCGGTCTTCCTGTTCTTCATATGGTTGGTGTAAGCACACATTTTGACATGCTTTACTCAGACTTACCTTATATATTCACATATTTATTCCATTTTGTATTGTGAGACTGATGTGCATGTCCTCCCTGTGTTACAGTGGGTTCTTTCTGGCCTCTTCCCTCTATCCAAAGACATGCAAGTGTTGCTTCTCAAAGTTTTCACATCAAGTACCACTTCAGAAAATATCTGGCTTTCAAAATATCGTTTTTAATAAACTCAAATGATTCTAAACCAGGACTAAACTGGGATTAACCTGGGCTAAACCATGGCTAAACCAGATCCAACCCAGGATGAATCTAGGACTTAACTAGGATTAAACCAGAACTTAACCAGGATAAAACAAGGACTAAACCAGGATCGAGTCCAGGGCTAAACCAGGATTAAACCAGAACTTATCTAGTACTAAATCAGGTTTATATACCAGAATTCAACCAAGACAAACCCAGACAAGAATAAAACTGTCTTTAAATTAAACTAAGTCAGGACTTGAGCTGAGTACCACCAGAAGATGTCTGCATACCACCAGTGGTATCTGTACCACAAACTGAGAACCACTGTGTTAGGTGAATGGTTGTCCGTGTGTGACCACTGTCCAGGGTGTACCCCACCTAAAGCCCATCGTCACTGGGAAGGTTCCAGTGCCTGTGACCCCCAACAGGATGAAGTGGAATATGATGAATGAATTTCATCATTTAATCATGAGCTTTCAATAAATCCCTTTTTCCTGCAGTAGTTAGTGTCTTGAATGGTCAGGCTTAAAGTCCAAGGACATTCAAATTCCAAACGTCTTATCATACATTTTAGTCATATTTTACATTTTATGTTTGAAAACAAACATCAAACCTATACAAATGAATATGAATTGTTACAATTCTCAGACATTATACACATGTAAGACCTTATGCCCCACTATATTCTTCCATTTCCATTATGTGCGTTATAAAATATGCCTCTTTAGATCATGCAGGTCTTTGGATTCAGATCACTCACGATCATGAGTAGAAATGAGTACTGCTCTGAATGCACTCTCTTCACTGAAATGACGACTCCATTAGCTCTACAGCTCTGTCTGCTTCACCATAAACGAGCCTCATTCGGATCTCATTTCCCCGCTTTCACAATGGTATTATGAATTTCCGTAATTATGTCATCAAAATGCGATTCTTGTTCAGCCGTCTCTCTTTGCACTTCAGTTTAAACGGATGTGGATGGTGACAATCGGCCTCAACACGACTTACCTGAGTGCTCCATTATTTGAGTTGAATTACAGCTCTTTTGGCACAGTCTGTACCTGAAGCTCCCATTCAGCCCCACGGCCATCCCGGCAGAGACGCGGCGTACCTTTGTCCGACCCGCAGCTCCAAAGAAAGAAGCGGAGGACAATGGTGAGGTTGGTAGGATTTCCGAGGCAATCAAAGCGGGATTGAGCTGTTGATCGGACAGCTGCGGAGGTTTGCTTTGGGTAGTTGCAAGCAAAACAACAGATAGCTATTCTGATTTAAAAGCTAATGCCTTCCTTATTATGGTAGGAAAGGGTATTTGACTATGTTTTCAGACCAAGCTGTGTTTTGTCTAAAGCTCTGCATGTTGCTTTTCACAGAGCCACAACAACACCTACAGTACTAATACCCTTCTGTGCCACTGAAGCCATTTCTTTTCAAGTGTTTTGCCCTATATACCTGTAATTTTCCATTATCAGAGGTTCAGTGTTGTAGATAACCAGCTAAGGAACCCAAACTCTGCATCTTAGTCAGGTGAGTGTTTCAAAGGCAATGTATTGTCTTTTGAAAGAAAAAGTGTGGCGAGGTGAGCCGAGGAGAGTGAAGCAGCCAGAGGGGAGTGAAGTCACGTGGACCAGGGGAGTCAAAGGTCACAGATTGCTGGGAAGAGGTGGACAAGAAGTACAAATTACCAAGGAGCCCAAAAACTCACCTCAAAAAATGTCTCCAGGAAGCCATAGTTGTGTGTGTGAATCTAAGGACTCTATCTTCCACTTTCCTTTTGGCTTTTCCCTTTTGGAGTCACAACAACAAACCATATGCCTCCCAGTGTGTTATGATTTGCCTTTTGTTTAGGCATAAGTTTTACACTGGCTGGCCTTCCTGATGCAACTTTCTTCATTTATCCAGGCTTGGGACCAGTTGAGAAAGTGCAGTGACTTGTGACTCCTTGTATCAGGTTGAATTTATGCAGGTATATGGTATATATTGTGTTCATTTGCATGCTGTTTACAACTAACACATATTGCATGGCTTGTCCCTCATGGTAGTGGATCGTGTTCCTGTGGGTTCATCATTAAAGGTCCTATATTATGCTTTTTAGGAGTCTGTTACCACCTGCTGGAAACGGTGGCTATTAGCAACATGACGCTAACACATTGATAAATTAGCTGACGGTGAAGGTGTATGGGTTTTAGAAATGTGCAGGAGTACTTCCTGGTTTCACATCTACGTAGAGCCGTGAGAGTGAGCGTTTCCAGCTCAAAACTCAAAAGAGTCGATTTAGCAAAATAGGGGACCTTTAAGTTATTTTTAGTTTTTCCTAACATTGATGAAGGGTCAAAGAAGGACAGGGAGTCTTGTCTGGTACGGTCTGTAATGCCCTCTGAGGCAACTATTGTGATATTAGGCTATAAAAAAAATAGACTTGACACAAACAGAGATTATATGGAGTCCTTATAATGTAGACACTTAAGCAGGGCTAAGTGAAGGTAATGTTCAAAAAGCCGCTAATGACTATTAAAGAGGAACTCCAACTTTTCTCGTTTCTTTGCCTCATTTTCTCCCCCTAAATTTGGAAGTAAAGCACTGTCTCAAATACTCACAAGTCTAATTGAGTCCTCTATGATCCCACACTTGGCTTTACTTTTGTTTTCCCTTCCATGTATCCGTACAAAGTTTGGCCATTTGGTCCCTTTGCCATGATGAAAATCGAGAAGTAAAGCCATCGCTAGCTTATTGTTTGGCTAACCACGATGTCCCAATTTCTTGCAAGACTCAAGACTTCTGAGACTACGAGTCAGCAATGCTTGTACTTGCAAGTGTGGTTTTGAGCCCAGAGACAGCAGGGAGAGATGCAATACGCTTCATTCTGTTTACAACAACTCATTAAACCAACACAGGACTCCAAAACAATAATTTAAGGTAAAGAAGTTTCCACTTTAACACCAATTTTAGGCACTAGACAGAGTACAGTAATGTTTAGTAGTTACCAGAATCAAATTTTGCCATATTATTTGATTTGTGCACAGTGAAGCTACTAATGGTTGCAAGGCTTTGGCAATGTTCTGGCACATTACTCCTCTCCTGAACACAGAGGTTTTTCTCCAAAAACATGACATCTACCTCATCTCCCTGGACCTACTTCACATTTTACTGCTTGTTCATCTAAATCAATCATACATTTACCTGCTATAAGCCCAGATATATTGCCCTAAACCCATTCACTCTGTTCTCTTTCTATCACGGCCAGCATTTTTGTTTACCTGTCATCTCCAGTCCATTGCACAGCAGCAGAGAGATGCTTGCATTGTTTGTGTGTTAAATAAAGTGGTCATAAAACCTGGAGAAACAGCTTGGCAGCAGCAGATGAACCTACCTGCCTGGTTCACGTCTCGGTCACTATTAATGTTTTATCTTGACTTTGACAGGCTTCGTACGCGCCGTATAGCTGTGTCAGAGCTAAAGCAGGACATCAAACGCAGTGTGAATGTGTGTGTGTGTGCGGAGGCCTGAGGTCAGTCCAGGAGCCATGTTTGAAGTTGTGTGTTGTTGTAAGATATGCTTCTTTCTTTCTCTCTCTCTTTCTCTCTCATGCTACTAGGGCCAGACAGAGGAGAAGCATGAATCATTCAACAAAGCAGTGTTGACAGCCCAGCGCTCCGGCCTCATCTGTGTTTGCCGAAGCTAAAACTATACACTCACCTTCAGAGGCTCACGCCGAGGAAGCCGTTTAACCCAACAGGACGCTCGCACAGGCCTCAATAATTCATACACTACACAGGAGCAGCTCAGTCGGGCCGGGCACAGGGGTCAGCGAGAGTTAACATCTTCTGCTGGGCTGAGCTGAACTGGAGGGACGCCACCCAGGAAGATACAGGCAGGAAATAGTGAGTTTGAGGAGAAAAGCACTCTAACGAAAGGGCTTCAGGTTTTGATAAATGGAGATGTCAGAGTGGTAGTTTATATGCCCATGCAAGCAGACAGAAACCACTTATTTTATTTTAAAGCAATAATCATCTCTCAGTCAGTCCCCCCATGACTCAAGCAGTTTGTTACCTGGCCTTTGGTGCAGGGAATGAGGGGTTTGATTTCCCAACGTGTAGCCAAAAATTCTAGCAACAATATGAGTGATGGTCCCAAGCCTGCATGGAGAAGGTTGCATCAAGAAGAGCCTAAAATCCTATGCTAGTTGAATGATTTTCTGTGGTGACCCCTGAAAAAAGGCCACAAAATTAAGGTTAAGTTAGACTGTATTGTCCCCATAGGGAAATTTGTTTTCTGTGTCCTTTAATGCTGCTGGGACAACCTGTCAGGAGCAGCCACAGTGCACCCTTCTCCAGAGCTTGAGCTAGGATCCTGGTCAGGAGTAGCTAGCTGGAGGATTAGCCTATTGTGCATGTTTTTGGGTTGATGGAGAAAACCCACCCAGACACAGGGGGAACATGTAAACCAGGGGTGTCCAAACTTTTTTTTAAAGAGGGCCAGATTTGAAGATATGCAAATCTTCAAGGATGATGTAGTCAAGTAGCTGAATGCACATAAAGTGTACATTTAATACACTGTTATATAAATATTTTTAAAAGTATTATGAGTATAGTTTTCAAAAGCCAAATAAATTATTATATAAATTATATAAACATTATTTTCTTTGACAACACAATCTAAAGAAAGTTCCAACAAAATAATATCTTTGAGCATTAAAACTGCAATTATTTTTTGACAAACTAATTTGAAAATACACAGCAGAGAGCAGTAGATGAGCTGCACAAATGTAGAAAGCTACGGAAACCAAAGTACCAAAGTGCTGCTGGGCCATAAGTAAAGCATTTTATCACAGAAGCTGAGGGCCATAGGAAATCTCTACCCGGGCCACAAATGGCCCCTTAGCCACACTTTGGACATGTCTGATATAAACTCCACACAGAAAGGCCTCACGCGGTCTGGGAATTGAACCTGGGACCTTCTTGCTGCGAGGCGAGAGTGCTAACCACTAAGTCACCGTGCTGCCACAAGGGACTATCTAATCAAAGTCTAGATGTGTTTTTTTTTTAATACATTTTGATGACCTCTGCAAAGTGGCAAAAGATTTATACAAAAACCGAAACATAGAATTGATGTGTTGTAGTAATTTCCCTGGCTTCTTCCTCTCTGCAGTGTGTTTGTTCCAGCCGTTGAAATATTCAGTATTTTCAGGCAACTGTCTGGCTAAAATTGCTTAAAATTGGCAATGGTGGTCTAATACACTTCCAGCAGATAAATGTCTCTGTCAAGTTAATACTGTGTTATCAGTGTTCAAAACATTAACAGCACACTAAAGGGCAGGTTTACTAAGATAGTGCACCACCAAAAAAAAAAAAAAAAAAAAAAAAAAAAAAATTGGCACAAGATTAACTAGTTGGCATTGTTTTTGAGAATGAAAACTTTGCACATCAATGTGTTGGAGCAGAGGGAGAAGCCCAAAAGTACATAAAATAGAAAAGTTTCCCACACACCGTCTAACTTGCAAACTAGGCCTTCATTATTTTTGCCTGATGAACGTTGCTTAGTCCTAATAAAGTCTCACATTTGCAAGTTTGACAGTGTGCTGGAATCTTTTCTATTTAATGTACTAGTTCTTGTTTTAAAACTAATGCAACCACTGGATACAATGTTTAATTCACAATGCAAGCAAGAGCTAAAAAAATACAAAATTTAAATCATGTTTGACTCTTATGTTGTATGTTTTCCTTTCACGTCTCATTATGATTATGTATTAGGATAATGTATTGTCTAATAAACCAACTGCAGTGTTTAGTACCACCTTTTGGAAAGAAGACCACACTATTGAGCCAAAGCATTCCCAAAGAACAACAATACTGGTGGGCTACCTGGGACACTTTTGGACCCCGGTTCTGTTTGACAATAATGATCCAACCCTTGTGGCAGTTCCAGGACAAAAACTGGGAAGGAGGAGTATTTGAATGAGATACACAGCTTGATTTATCAAGGTTCGCAAGTCAAAAACTGCCAACGTTTTGCCTGCCATGAAAGCATAATGAGTACCTTAGATTTTTGTTCTTTTTGAACCTTATTTAACCATCCCACTGAGATTAATAATCTCTTTTGCAGGAAAGTTCTGGCCCCATTAGGCGACCTATTATTTTTCGTGGTAGGGGAAACTGGAGCACCAAGAATAAACCTACACAGACACGGGAAAAACATGCAAACTCCACAAAGAAAGGCCCCACACTGCTCAAGTATCAAACCCAGGACTTTTTTGCTGTGAGGCAGGAGTACTAACCACTAACTTGCCATCCTGCATTGTGCATTTTAACAAATCTGTCCCTAAAATGACTGGACACTATGGGACAGAGTCAGACAGCAAAAAAGATACCAAATCCACTGCTGAGGAGTGAATGATCCCCTCTAAAGTCCGCTAAAGGCCATTTTCTTGATGCTGCGCTCCTCTGCTAGAGTATAACACAGGGCTTATCATTTTGAACGAGCAGCATCAGAGCCCCAGAATAATTCACAATTGAGCCGTGTGACTGTCAGCCACTTGACATTTCTGGCAGCGCATCGTAAGAACCTTGGAGCGGCCGTCCAGAGGTAAAAAAACAGAGACTGGTATCTCTTTGTCTCTCCTTCGTGCTCCTGGTGTCTATTCCGAGCCTGAGCCTATTGAGCAGCAGATGGACTCGAGCACGATGACAGTTAGCCAGGATGCACTTCAGGGGGTCTTTACCGAGCACGGGCAAATCTCCTCGTGTCAATTAGATTTAGGCAGCTTAAAAACACACGGATGAATGAGAAAAAGAGGCAAAAGGAGACAGTTTTGACTCGCAGCAAAGTAAACTGGGCTTATGTGATATGGCTAAGTGTACAATGCAGCTGCTGAAAGAAGCTCCTTGTAGATGCAAAATGTTTCCATTGTGTTGAATGCATCGCCGTATTTCTAACTTTAAACAGGGCTTTTTATGTTAACTCGACTTTTCTGAACTTTCTATCCTGTTCTTCAAAAACCTGAGTAGTATTTAGTTTCATTCACGCATGTTTGAGTAATCCTGCATGTTGAGGCGCTGATCTTCTCTAGAGCAGAAAACGCTTGGTCTCACGGCTCTACATATACCCGTGAAACCCCGCCTTATCCAGGAAGCGCTCCTGTAGGTTTCTAAAGTACATACAACATCACCTGTACCCCCTGAAGACCCACGAAGTGATAATTTAAGCATTTACACCGCTGTCACTATGGAGTCAGCTTATTTTTGTCTGCTTCCTGTTGCTAAAAGCTGTGCTAATTAGCCATCATACCTAGCTCTGTGCACCACCATTGTTCAGTAAAAGCATTCGAACACTCGCCACTAATGTCTGAACTCAAATCCTCCTAACTTTATTCATGTGTGAACTCAAAGGAGATGATCAGGAGGCAGTGCTGTCTGTAGAGGGCTTTAGTCAGAGGAAGGCTTGACCCCCAGTGTTATTTATCCACTTATAAAATGCGTTTTCTAGTTTGCTGAGTCGGGACGTTTCAAACACCTCCCAGGAACGTCTCGCTGGGCCATCAAAGATAGTTAGAGCAGCTCAGCGACAATTTACCGAGCTACACAGGAACGAAGCACCAAGTGTCAAAATAAACTTCCGCCATACAAAGCAGGAGTGGAGTCATGGCCAGTAGGGGGAGCAAGGGCCTTAAAGTGACAGGCCCCTAATCCAAGCTTTTTCAACAAAGAGAAAACAAAAGCTCCTAAACATGAGACATTTTTAATAAATAGTGATTTTTTTGTTTTAAAATGTGAAATTCTAATCTCGACGTCAGGGCCGGCTCTAGGCTTTTGGTGGCTCTAAACAAGATTTCATTTGTGGTCCACCAAATAACACATGCACAGATACAGACAATATGTAGTATAATAAAGATAAAAAATCAAATACTTTATTTGAACCGGGTCTATTGTATCAAATTAACCAATAAATAAATATTTTGAAGAAAAAGTAGGAATAAATTAAGGAGTGCAAAATAATAAATAAATCACAATCACTAATTTTTTTCCATCTTCCCTCTTCTTTTTTTCCCACCCTTCAGCACCACTCCTAAATTTTCCTTTAGAGCCCATTTGAGTCTTTAATATTACTTAGGTTTAATATTCTAAGTTGTAAATCAATATGAACTTCTCAAATGCCACTAGTAATTGAAAATAAAAATGGTGTGTATCTAAACTGAATGCGGTCAGAACCTTTCTGATCATGTGACCCCCCCGTGGTTGTGGCCTTAAACAACCGCATAGAGTGTTTATGTCAGGAGCCGGCCCTACTGGACGCTGCCAAAAAAAGTAAATAAAATGGTTTAAAAAGCATAGTAGGTCTCCTTTAAATCTGAATAGACCTTGAAGTTTACACACGACATAGTTCACCAAAATGTTAGCAATATGTTTATTAACAATCTCGTGCACCTATTTCTGCCCCTACTGGCCACTCTGGGTACTGTTAAGGCAAGCTCGGTGTACCTGCTGAATTGTCATTTTGCAGGTGTGTCAGTTCTCATTACCTGTGCTCTGGCTTGTTTAGCCGGGATGGGGCTTTTTTCCGGGGTTGGTGCATGTTCTCTGTGGAAAATCCCAGGTGTAATGTTGTTGACCATTAAATATGCTGTCCAGCCTTCCAATAGCAGCCATTTAACACACGCTTTCCCCGCTCTAACGGTGTATTAGTGGAGTTAGCAGCAGGTCTGAGCCCTGTCGGTCATGTGACTGACAGCTTTGACTGACGGCTCGTTCATCTGCTGTTCCTCAGATTCTGGACTGGACCGAGGCGGACTTCAGCCGTCTGCTCAGAGGTGAGAGCAGCAGACAGAGGCTGTGGTCAGCTAAACAACAGTGCTGTGGAGATACGTACATAGGTTTAGTTATATATATAGTTTATACAGTTGTGTCTTTATTGTTACCATCTCTTTTCATCCTTGAAAAACAATATTTTACACTTTACATATACACATTATAAAGCATTAGTTAAAGGGGAATATTGTCCAAAAATGACTTTTCTGAGCTTTCTACCATGTTATAATGTTGTTCCCTCATCAAAAACACACCTGGAGTTGTGTTTTGCTTCATTCACGCCCGTTTAAATAATCTTCTATTCTCTGGCACGACCGTTCTGAGCCCTCAAAAAGTTTGGTTCCATTAACCTCTGTACAGCTCCTGATTCCTCACAGCCTAATTTTGTAGTAAAATTAAGCTGTGAGGAATTACAAAACATTTAAGGAAGTGACGTGCTCTTTTTCTGTGATTATATGTTCAAAAGACTGCAACACTCTGCCCTCTGCTGGTTTCTTCATCTGTTTCTTTAAGGCACCAGTAGAGTATGTATTATACACATTCTCTTTTAGTCAGATAATGTTTCTAAAAGTTGTAACATGTGAAATGCTGCTCTGGAGGTGACCAAGATTGGTTAAAAAAAAAAATAAAAGCATAACATATCCCTTTTAAGTAATTTCTTCATACTTAATTTAGTCTCAAAATGCGTATGGAGAAGCTGTATAGAATCAGGCACGTCAGATTTAAAGGCAGTGCTTGGTGAGTCAATTGTGAATTCAAGATTTATTTTTAGTCTTTTTGCCTTTATTGGACTGGAGAGGGTAGACTGACAGGAAATGAGGGAGAGAGGGGGAAGGATGACATGGAACAAACTCGTCTGAGCTGGGATTCGAACTCGGGACACTCTGGTTTATGTGGCGGAGTGAGCCATTTTTAACTTTGGCAATTAAACCCATATGGTTGGTGTCAAAGAATTAAATTATGTATGGTTTTGACTAAATATGTCACCTCTTTTTTTTTTTCTTTTTTTTTGGTAATACTGACAAAGTAAAACACTAATGAGAATGGACGTTCGTATTAATTGCGCATTTCTCTTTTGTCTTGAGTTAAAAGCGGTGTCCTGTCCTACCCATCACCTGTGTGGGGAATGGCACGCCGCCTCGCTCTGGGTAAACTGACAGGAGTGAACTTTTGGCTGCTCAGCTGCTGTCAGGGCTGTCAGGGCTGTGTTTGACAGAACATCAGGACGACGGCAGAAGAAGAGGAGGAGGAGGAGGAGGAGGAGGAGGAGATGAAGAACGAGGAGCCAGTGAATAGGAATCCTTCATTGGCAGCGTTGGACCAGCTGGAGCTCAGTGGCACACATCCAGAGCCATTCACTGTGCACCTCTCCAGAGTTTCAGCAGCCGCAATTACACTCAGCCCATTCTGCACTGTTTCCTGGAGTTATTGTGGGAACGCACTCCACTGGAAGAAATCTGATTAATGTGACCAATCAACTTCATTTTCTGAAATATAAAAAATAAAATAAAATAAAAAGCAAAAGCGAAACACAATTTTTTTCCCCCATTTTGAAACCCTTACATTTTTCTTTTTTCTTTTTGGCTTTGGGTGTTTCCTTTAACTCTTTTGAATTTTAGGGAGCTCAAATGAGTGATTTGTTTATTATTTTGGAGATTTTGTTCCCTGTTAGTGAAGTAGTAAGTTCCCCAGCAGATGTACCGTTCCCAAGCTGGATAGATGGAAAGGGTTTGTCAGGAATGGCATCTGGTGTAAAACATATATAAATAAATATAAATGTATGCCAAATTACCTGTGCAAATTAAAGCGAATTATGCTTTTTTCAGACTTTTTGAAATATTTTGGCTATATAATAAAATAATTATGACTTTTCGGGCAATTATATGGATACATAGTCCAATTGTGCTAAAAGTCGTGTGCTATTGTTAAACAAATTAAGATGATCACTTTTATTATTTAAAATTATTATTTTACACCTATTTTAGCACAGTTAATACAGATTTAGTGACAATGAAAAGTGTCATTGTTCAATATACAAGATGTGATCACACAACAGTGACCTGTGGCATTGCAGCTTGGATATAAAACTCAGCTTTTCACCCAAGTTTCCATAAACAATTATAAAAACAATATTTGATTGTGTCATTGGGGAACTAATGACATATGGTTTTGATATTTTAATGTCTAGAAAAAAATTAGGCTTAAATGGATTAAGCACTGAAATGATCAGACTGAGGTGATGGTGTATGGGCTTTGGAAAGACATTTTCAGATCTTAAGAAAAGAGACAGCATTAGCATCAGGATTATTCAAACATGTGTGAATTAAACAAAATATTACTCCAGGTATGTTTTTGAGGTGAAAATAACATTATAAAAGGGTTAAAAACTCAAACAAGTTGATTGAACAGAATAGGGAACCTTTAACTCTTATGCATATTATGGAGCAAAAGTATATGATTTCCACAGTACTTTGAAGACAGTGCTCTCTGTAAGTGAAGTGTTCAAATTTCTCCCCAATGTGCCGGTCCCAAGCCTGGATAATTGGAGAGGGTTTTGCGCAAGCTTTTAAATGAATGCAAATCTTACCACTTACCAGCGTCACCCACTTCTCCAGTAGCACTAGAGGGTAAGAATTAGCAAACTGCAGAACTTTCATAACTAAGTGAAAAAGATTTTTATTATTAAATTAAACTCTTGAGGTTTAAAATGAATACAACTTTTACCAAATGGCTCAGATTTTGTTCTGCCTTTAGTTAAGGGCATTACTCACTGCTTTTCACTGCCTCAGCCTGACCACACAGCTTCGACATAATGAGCTGTGATTGGTCCACTCAGCGACGGTGCACCTGCAATTAGTGTCACCGCGCCGGGCCTGGTGTCTCCGAGGACGGAGCGAGCTAACAGTCTGTCAGCCCCTTTCATTAGCCTCAGAGCGGGGTTTGGAGCGGAGCTAAATGTCAGGGCTGCGGTCCAGGAGGAGGGCCGTGCACACACTCTGACAGAGACGACTGGGAGACGGCCCCAGAGCACCACCACTGCTGTCTGCTAGAATAACATGAAATATAAATCGTCTGACCATAGAACGCTTTTTTGATTTTATTTTAAGTGAGCCGTGTTTTGAATCATACGTATGGCTTCTTCTTTGTATGATAAAGCTTTAAGTTGCATTTGTGCAAACAGTGTTCAGAGACTTTGGCCCTCATTTATCAAAGTTTAATAGAAATGGGTGTAGATTCTTGTGTAAAAATGTACATACGCTGGAGGGTGCGTAGATTTATAAAACTGTATGTACCCCAATCACTGTGTATGCACAACCAGCTGCTGATAAATCCAGTGCCTGAAAACAAGTGTGATTTAAATGAAATGCCCCTACGTATTCATAGTTCAGGTCACCTCACTCACAGAGTTTATGTTACAGAGGCAGGGCCAGCAGCAGTACGCAGGTGAAGCAGAGTAAGCTCCTCTTTCTAAAGAGAAGTGCAGGATTCAAACTGTCCCCATCCAAAGTTTGCTCAAACAATACCTGATATAGAAGTCGACAGCGGTCCTTTATTTCTGACAAAACTCATCCTACCTGCATCTCCAGCACCGTCTCAGAGCTCACCACCGCTGCTGGCTGCTGCTCCCCGGCCTGAGTGTGGCTGCTCCAGGGAAATAGTGCATGTTGACCAGGCTCTAAGTTTCTACGCTTTTAGCAAAAGCAGCCTTATCAAAACTACAGCTGGGAAAATACACATAAACTTTACTGAGAGCGTATGCTGCTCGATGTACAACCCTAACAAAAATATTTTAAAATGCAATTTTTGTTATGCACAACTATAATATTAAATACATTTTAATGTGTCACAGCACAAGCTTAAACGCAGTCATCTGGACTTGGTTTTTAAAGTTGAAGACGTTTCATTTCTTATCCAAGAAGTTTTCTCAATTCTGCAATTAACCTGGTAAGTGAGTTGGTTTATATGCTCCTGTGAAGGAGGAGATTTAGACCTGAAACTAAATTCAGGAGACTAAACAGACTACGAAAGAACCTCAGTGGTTTTGGGTAGTTAGGAGTTCTTTGTCCTTAGCTGGAGTGAGGGGGACCTTTTGTTGTGATTCACTTAGCCTCTGTCTTCACAGACATTTTAATGTGGCGCTGTGTTTTATGCTGTTATTGTTTTCCAGCGCAGTTTGGCCCTGACTTGTAACTGGTGATAGGTGCACCGCCTCCTGAGCTGGAGCAGGATTTGAGCATACGTCCATGCTGATGAATCCCAAAACATGCGTGGCTTTGGGTGTACACCAGGCTTATGTAAGGGCCAACGAGTTCTGAAAGTGTTCCTGATCCAGGATTTCCTGTACAGACGATACAGTACAGTATGCCTGGTTTTAGTTGCTTGAGAGCCTGAAGATTTTGTGCATTTGTTGCATGCAATATTAATCATAATCATCATAATATTAATCATTTTATGCTGGGTGACTGGACTCTGTTAAAGCCACTATGGGCCTTGGGCATGAGAGATAATGGACAGTTAGCCGCTGACAAACAATTCACTCACAAATTTATTCTTCCTTGGTCTTTACAATACATTTTCTAACAAAATATCTGAACTCAATGCAACCAAGTGAAAGAGTTGCTAGCATCAAAAAGTTAGTCCAGATCGCTGTAGATTGTACAGCCTTCATTACTACAATATAAATCTTCAATGCTAATAGATCTGAGTCTACAAAACCATTTAAGATGACGATAGTGTGGTATGTACTTAGCCTTAGAGCTGCTGTGAGACTGAGACATCATGTTCTTATCTCAGCAGGACAAAAAAAAGATTAAAAAATGTCTTTCAGGATCCCAAATGAAACCATGCACAAAGGAGAACTGCTTGTCGTCACATCCTTTGAGTCTTTGTAGCTGTGGTGTATATATATATATATATATATATATATATATATATATATATGTACACAGTATATAAATGAGACAGAATGTACAGTCCACGGTCACGCTGCGCTCAGTATGTGGGCACTCTGCTGCTCAGCTAAAACTCATCTTCAGTGAGGTGTGAAGACAATGGGCCGTTTTAATGATATTCCTCACAGTTTTGCTCCGTGTGATGTGCAGTGTACTGAGAGAATGACCACTGCAGCTCACACCGACCTACTTTAAATTCAACCACTGGAGCGGCTTTATGTGGCTGTCCTGGTGATTTAAAGCAGCTATTACCATGTACAGTAATTCATACATTCTGAAATTAAATTTGCAAAATGAAAAATTACTGTGTGTTGTAATCTTTGACCTTATTCATAGCCTTTCATTTACTCATCAGGTGTATCCGTATTTTAACCAAGCAAGCTTTCTATAGAGAGTGACAATGACAAATCTGGTGAGATTCCTTGTTGTCTTTTGAGCAAAAACTATATGCTAAATTCAAAATAAAAAATGCAATAATGTGATGATTCAAAGCAATAACAGTGTAGGCATAAGCCACAGGAATGTTGCTCTGTAGCAGAAGCTGCGGCTATGTTATTGTACTACTATTTTATACTGAAAAAAAAAAAAAAAGTTGGGTTCAGTCAAGTTCCCTGGAAGAACTTGACTGAACCTGCACAGAGTCCTGACCTCCACCTCACAGAACACCTTTGGGATGAATTAGAGCCAGACCTTCTTGTCCCACATCAGTGTCTGACGTTGGACAAGAACATCAAATACATAGATGTCTGATGTAGATCGGTGCAAAGGGTGGGCCCACGTCATATTAAACCCTAAGGATTAAGAATGGGATGTCACCTAAGTGCCAGTATAAAGTCAGGTAAGCTAATACTTAGAGTATAGTATAGAAATATAGTGTAGCATTGCATAACAAATCGGTGTTAACATTTCTAGGTCACTGTACACCTCTTTTTTTTGTAGATAATAAAATAAGATTCTTTGACCACACTGCACAAGCAAACCTTCTGCCATGACATAGTCTGTCCCTAAAATGTAGGAAAGTTTCCAAAGCTGCACCAGTTGCTGCAGAAGTGTAGGTCTCACAAAGCTACTTCTGTGGATTTACTTTCTTGTTTAAACGTAGCTAATGATAATGTAATGTAACATATGTTTGATTAAAAATGTTGACTTGTTTAGTGTTTACATGATGTCACCAGTGTGGAAACACTGACATTTTACAAGATAACAAACTGTACTGTGATAAACCGAAAGCAGCAGCGCAGTGATGTTTTTGTACCTACAAAAAGTCCAAAAGTTTTGAATGGAAACTTTAAATACAAATAAAATACAAATTAAAACATGCTTTATGAATTATTACTATTTTTTAAATTCCTTTTTCTACTTCTTTGGAGCATTTTGCTTTTTCCTTGTGTATTGGCCTTCTGTGAAAAGGTCTTACATTCTTTAAAAACATTGATTCTAATAATTATGTTAAACAGCTGACATTAAACATACTTAATGTTTTTAGAATGATGAAGTAAACATGGCATAATCTGTAATTACTATTTGATTTATCAACTGATTATTTTTAGTGTCCCATTACATAATTCTGTGTAATATGTTATGACTATAAACTGTTCTCACAGGCTCCATTAAACCTCTGCATTTTTCATTGTTCACTCAGCTTCACTTTTTTATGCTAAACAGATTATGGAGCCCCTGCCTGGAGTCAGCGGTGGCGTCCGCTCAAATCCTGCAGGAGCTCACAGATAGAGCGGCGCAGGCGGGCTGTCACTCAGAGTCCTGTCCGGATAATCACCGCTCACCGACTGCACGTCCGCCTTTCACTCTCGTATCTGAGAATGGCTTATTTCAGAAAAGTTTATTTACAGTACAGAGCGGCATCACTGGCACCACTTTAAAAAGATTCATGTGCAGGTAATTTTAATCATAAACAGGGTACAGTTAGCAGATGGAGCAGAAGTGCAAAGAAACTACAGAGATGGAATATGTTTGCATAGAGCTTAGACCATGTGTGTTACTTGTTTTTATTTAGTGTCTATTATAATCATCATAATGGGGGGATAGGTTAGTTTTCTTCCCTAGTCTGGTGAGCCTACTTTCTTTTCGAAAGCAGGACGGTCTGGTTCCTCAATCTCAGCAAAGCTTTTTTCTCCGGTCGATTTGGAACTGGCCTATCAGAGTCATTTATCTGCAGCGTGTCTTAGGAATACGAAAACTAACCAAGGTAAGCTACTGAGCTAATTTTATAACTTCTCTTTTATAACTTCTGATTAACAGTGTTTAGTGCTTTTCTTCATCACCTGTTGATTCTGCTGATGTCCGCGTTGTTCAGTCCTTTGTGGGATTTTTTATTTTTTTTTGTCTTGTTGCCATTTTAACAACAGTAAAATCCTGCTGACGTCCAAGATAAAGGCAAGTCTCTGTACAACTGGCTTCTGCTATCCCTGTTCAGAAATAAGTAGAGAGCTGCTCATAATACGCTGTATTTTGGTGTTTCATGACAAAAACCGCAAACTGCCATGTTTGTTTGGGTCAGCGGTGCACTGCTTATGTCCCGCCCTCTGTTTCTCTGATTGGTTACTCCGCCTGTCATTGTTCCGCCAATGGAAACTAAAGGTCAGCGAAGGGATAACAGACTAACTTCTTTGTATAGAACAGGACAAGAGTTTGTTTATCTTTGTGTATAATCCACTTTGTGCTCTGACTTTACCTTGTTACATTTAAAGGACTCAGACCTGAGATTTTGAGCCCCTCAGAAATGTGGATGATCATTATTAACTGTAAAGTGTGAAATTGAAACAGTGGTCTATTCAGTAAACAATGACAATACATTTCCACACACTTTGATATTGCAATGTGCTGTAGCTTTCTTTTATTTCCAGGTTACTTTGCCCTCACCGGTTATGTCTGTGATTGGTTTTCATTTTGTTGTCACCTCCTGTCGCTTTGTTAAATCTTTCTTTAAACTGTAAATACTTCAAGGCTTTGGAGTTTTTGCTTTGTACTTTCAACTTTTTTATTAGTTTCTTCTGTTAAAGTTTGTTAAATGTTGTTGAACACCGTTGAACAAAATGAAACACATCAGTCAGAAATGATTTTATAGCTTCAAAGAGATGCTCTTTCTATTTGTTTATATTCTAGCAGTCTGAGTATAGTTAGAGCTACACGGACCCAGTGGAAAGAACCATTTAATAGTTTCATTACTTCTGGTTGATACAACAGCCCAAAGAGGACAAACTGAGCACTATTTGAGGAGAAACACATGTAGTTTTGCTAATTCACAATACACTTTCCTTAAAAAGTGTGAAGGGGTTGGTTTTTTAAAGCAGGCTCAGAGAACATGCCACCAAGGAGCCTCTGAAAGAAGAATCCTGGCAACTGGGAAACACCCAGTGTGCTCCTGGTCCCAAGCCCAGATAAATTGGGCACCAGGCGTACAACCTGTGCCAAATTTATCTGCGGAAGACTGCACGCTGGGAGGCAGATGAATTGCTGTGGCAACTCCGGAGGGGAAAAGCCAAAAGGAAAGAAGAAGACCTAGTTTTATCCTTCCTGCTGCTGTCAGACTCCACAGTGAACATGTAACTCCATTACAGCTGTGCCACATCTCTGTCATCACCTTTTACAAACCTTTTACACATTTATTATGTGCAATCATTATTTTTAAGCAGCAATTTACAAAGTATGCCTTTTACTTTATGAATGTCCACGCTGTACACACTAACTCTGTCAGACCATGAACTGTACATATTTATTATAGTGTATTTAATATACTCATAGTCTATTTTAGTTTATTTAGCTCAACTTGTTGTAGTGTAGTTTAGTTTTTTATTTAATGTCTTTGACCAGACAAGTCTCTGACTTTCTTTTGTGTTTTTGGTTGACATCACTTGTGTGCCACTGCTTACTGTTCTTATGCTGCTGCAACAATACAGTTTCCCCACTGAGGGACTAATCAAAGTTTTTTATTAAGCCCGAGCGCCAGTAACGATGCAGAGCCTAAAGTGATAGAACAGTAGTGACCCGACACTGCACAGGTCAGTGACACATGAAAGTGCCCAGCAGTGACCCAGGACCCCCATGAACAGGTAGCAATGTGCGCACCTTTTCCGAAAATAAATACATCGCAGTACCCAGGAAAGCAGCTCTATTGTTCTTGAAAGGAATATTATATTCTTACTATTATTATGATTATTTTTCTCTTTTGTATGTGGTATCGCAAATTTCACCCAAAGAACATTTATAAACTTGCACGAAAACTTGCACACAGGTCAGGTTGGTGGCAAGCTAGTTTTGAATGTTCGTCATATTAACACAGTATCCAAATTGGCTCAATAGCACCACCACAAACATTGCCCCAATGGGACCCGGCCCCAACATTTTTTATCGTAGAATCACCAAATTTGGTACACACACGCATCATGACAGGACAAGCAAAACATATTATTACAGCAATGCCACACGATAAACAGGAAGTCATCCATATTGGATTAAAAATGGCACAGAATTTTTTGCACACGTCACAGTGAGCTGAAATTTTGTGAAAATCATTTAGAGAAGTGCTGCCTCAAAAGTTATGCAAATTTTTGTAGAATCTTGAACAGTTTTTATCCACAAAATTTCACAAAATTTTACAGATTTTTACACACATGGAAATTGCTACAGCTGCATGCAAACTCTGATTTGGCTGAAATTTGAAACGCTTACTAATCCCACAGTCTTATACACATTTAATCACAAATAATTATATTTTGTGCAATAGTGCCCCCTACAGAATGAAACAAATATTTGTATGGACAGCTAAAAATGTACTTTTTCAAATATTCTGCCAACTGCCAGTAAATCTGGCACAGCTCCGGGTCGCTGCGGGCGAGGGCCTATGATTACCACTTGCAGCTATATTTCTTAATATTCCTTTTTACCAATTATACAAAGATATCACTACTGGACTGCTTCCACAGCAAGTCCTTGCAAGCTGCATATATTGTCTTACAAGAATGAGTGCAGGTTTGTAATTTCAATAGGGCTTTTTCACCATCACAAGAAAAAGGCAAAAAGAAGACGTCACTATCCCCCAATGAACCATGTTTTATTCATTTCATTATATCTTGTTCACACATTTATCCCACACTTGTAAACCACACTGCTGGAATATGACATCAAACCAGTATTCAGTATTTTTACTCTGTGGCATTAAAAGCCGTCTTTGTAAACAGACCTGGAATAATTCTGAGGGAATCTCTGCCACACGACTAAATCCATAATGGGATGAGCATGATCCGACTTTACATATCGCACAAATGTGGGAGAACGAGTCAATCAAATTCAGCAGGTGGTAAACTCAGGCGTACATGTGTCGCTGTGAATACACGGCGCTGAATTACTGCTGCTCTCTCTCGCATTGTAATGTACTGATCATTTCAATTCCCAATGAAATGGACCAGTGGTTCTCAAACTGTGGTATGGGTACCACTGATGGTACACAGACTTTTTCTGGTGGTACTCTGGAGTTTTTTGACAGTGTAAGTCCTGAGATTAGTTTATTTTGGAGCCAGTTTTATTCCTGTCCAGTCTTGGTTTAGTCCCGGTTTAGTTCTAGTTTAGACCTGGTTTAGTCTTGGTTTCGCCTTGGTTTAACCCCAGTTTAGTTCTAGTTTAGACCGTGTTTAGTGTTCTTTAGACTTGGTTTAGCCCCGGTTTAGTCTAACTCTGGTTTAATCTTGATTCACTCTTCATATAGCCTTGGTTTAGCCCTGGTTTAGCCCTGTCTTAGTCTTGATTCAGTCTTGGTTTAGCTCCGGTTTAGTCCTAGTTTAGTCCTGGTTTAGTCCTGGTTGAGTCTTGATTCAGTCTTGGTTTAGCCCTGGTTTAGTCCTAGTTTAGCCCCAGTTTAGTCTTGGTTTAGACTTGGTTTAGCCCCGGTTTAGTTCTAGTTTAGACCTGGTTTAGTCTTGGTTTCACCTTGGTTTAACCCCAGTTTAGTTCTAGTGTAGACCGTGTTTAGTGTTCTTTAGATTTGGTTTAGCCCCGGTTTAGTCTAACCCTGGTTTAATCTTGGTTCATCCTTCATATAGCCTTGGTTTAGCCCTGGTTTAGCCCTGTCTTAGTCTTGATTCAGTCTTGGTTTAGCCCTAGTTTAGCCCTGGTTTAGTCTTGGTTTAGCCTTGGTTTAGCCCTGGTTTAGTCCTAGTTTATTCCTGGTTTAGTCTTGGTTTAGCCTTGGTTTAGCCTTGGTTTAGTCCTAGTTTAGCCCTGGTTTAGTCTTGGTTTAGCCTTGGTTTAGCCTTGGTTTAGTCCTAGTTTATTCCTGGTTTAGTCTTGGTTTAGCCTTGGTTTAGCCCTGGTTTAGTCCTAGTTTAGTCCTAGTTTATTCCTGGTTTAGTCTTGGTTTAGCCTTGGTTTAGCCCTGGTTCAGTCTTGGTTGAGCCCCAGTTTAGACCTAGTTTAACCTTGGTTTAGCCCCGGTTTAGTCCTGGTTTAGTCCTGGTTTAGTCCTGGTTGAGTCTTGGTCCTTGAAGCAAGGTAAAATGCAGATATAAATTGAGACGATCCAGGGCCTGATGTTTAATGAGGCAGAGATAATCGCTTTGCACTGGCGCTAAACTCAGCCTTAGAAGTTTAAGGTAAGCTCAGATTTCAGTTTGATGTCTTCTTTCAGTATTTTAAGGTTACAAAATTGGTTTACATTTGGTGATAAAATAAAAGCAGAAAGCTAATACTGTTGTTGTTGGTGAGAAACACTACAGGTAACAGGTTTTATTGTTATAGCATATAGAAGTAAAACTGGTTTCAGCTTTAAATATCCAACACATATGCATTCATTCACTAAGGCCAGTTTCCTTATTTCCATTGACTTCATGTGTGTGTAAATTTGAGCTGGACGTCACGGCAGCACATCGCTCGCCTCACGTCTCGGACCTGTCCCGCCTCAGAACCCGCGGTGTGGTTAATCACGCTGTTGTTCTAAAGGTGTGGGTGAAACCAAGTGTGAAATTAGGTCCCACCGAGTTTTAACAGCGTCTGTGTACTCAGAGTCGATTCCACGTTGAAAAATGGACCTGAGGCGTGAAAAGGTGAGAGAGGTCAGAGAGCTGTGGTGTGTTCAGACGGAAAAGGTAGTGTTAAAAAGAAAAAAGCTACACTGTACAAAAAAATATTCTGTGAAATGTATGGTATAAGGTCAGGCTGCACTCGCTTCCTTAGCATTAGCCACATTAGCTGTACCCTTTTAAATTTGGAAGCATGGTTTTCTTTTTGTGGCAGCCTTAATCTAAAAGAAGGAGACATTTTGGGGAAAAAGCGCCCCCTTTTAATTTGAGGCTATGAGTTTACATTTTTAGATGAACTGTATTTAAATAGTGCAAAGTCTTATTCTTTAAAAAGAAGATTTTTTTGTGTCATGTTTTTTTATTTTGAGGAGAGCTGTTTCATTTCAAGTTTATTTTTTTACAAGTGAGTTTTATTTTAAAGATAAAAAAAAAGAGACTTGGCTTGATTACATTTTTTAGAGGCAGGTTTCATTTATGAAGCAACACAATAAAAAATCCTCCTCTGCTTTTATTTTTCTAGGGGGAAAAACAAATTTGATGTTTAATATAGACATTTATTTAAATTTTTTATATTTTCCTATTTATTTTTTATTTGAGGGATGGGTTTATTTTTAAGGCAAGATCTTAAGATCTTATATATATATATATATATATTTGTAAATCTATAGTTGCTTTTATTTTTTTAGTTGACAATAACAATTTTGATGTTGTACTTCAGGGCCACCGTATATAACACTGTTAACTTTAGTTGCTATTTTTTTTGTTTTTTTTTTAATAATACCAGAAATATTATAAACATTGCAGTGGGTGGTGCCTTTGGTTTAAAGTGATATCAGACTTTTCGTTTCTTGGTAACATTTTAGAATGACTCATCACTATTACGCAGTAACAATGCATTAATAACGATGTAATTAACATTTTAATTACTAAACTGTTTATATTGTATAAACACTAGGCTTTAATTTGATACATGCACTTATTATTCATAAATTAAACACTACTATCAATGTTTATAACTCAGTAGTGTTTATTATATGAGCAGTATATACTTTTAAAATTTACCCAAGTGTCTCCAGATTTGAATAAGTTTAAATTGAATATTAGTTTCACTGATAACAATAAATCAGCTGAATTTTTCACAATTAAAAAAAAATAAAAAAAAATTAATAAATTAATAATGCAGAAGTTGTTTATGTTTATATGTTTTGGTTTGGTTCTAAAACCCTGCATTGCCGATCATCCAATCAGAAAAGTAGAAAGACTGGTAACCTACAGATCATTGTTTTGATTTAGACTGCAGTACCATTAGAAACCAGTAGAGCCGCATGCTGCTTACAGTACCTTTAATGTTAAAGTAATGGAAATGATCATTTAACTTGTTACTACTCCTTAACTAATTCTCAACACATAAACACATTTAAAAAGTTGCCTCTCTTTTGCCTACAAAACTGATTGGCACAAATGTACCTGGAATCGTTTGCTGCAGCAGGATACAGCTCTGCCTCCAGCCTGCACTGTCACACACTGAGATTTACCGACTTAACTCCGGCACTGCACACACATTTTCAAACTTAGAAAAGTATATGAAAAGTGACTTTACTGTCGTTGGCTGCTGAAGTGAATAAAAAGCTTGTCTTGAGCCGGTAGCTTAAAGTCTGGTATTTGTAAAACTGTCCGGTTATGTTACAGTGTAAGGTTTTCAGCAGCACCATGGACAGCTCCTCAGCACATTCATGTATTCACTTCTTTTCTCGTTACAGGTCACTGGGAGCTGCAGTCTATCCCAGCTAGCTCTGAATTTAACTAATTAAGTACCACCAGAAGCCGCCCTTAAGGTATATTTTATTGTCCCAGTAGAGAAATGTGTTCCCCACTACATTAATCTAAAATCTAACGTTAGTCTATGTACTCTAGACCACTGGATCCCAACCTTTTTTGTCTCGTGTGCCCTCTGGACTTTTTTTGAGTACCCACTCCACTTATACATTTTAAAAATTCTTCAAAATTGTAATAAAAAACTTTTGTATTTATTAATCCAAAGACATTTTACAACTCATATTCAAAATTAAATAAGTAGTAATCTTCCTGCCTTTAAAATAAAATATAAAATAAAAATATAACAGTAGAAACCCCTATTACATTTACTATATTTTAATGTTAAAAATTTACTGAAATAAAAATAAATAATAATCTTAAACTCAAAATACATTTACTACAAAGAAAAAATAAAATAATTTCAATAACTCTCCTTTGAAACAAGCTATTAAACCTAAAAAAGTAACAAAATATAATATTCTTTAGCAGTTTCACCTCCTTTTTATTATTTGAGCTTGTCTGTCATAAGTTTCAATAGTTCAATATAAAAAGATTGCAAACTTGGAAATGTATTATGGAATAATTTCAAGTACCCCCTGCAAAGTGCTTGCGTACCCCTAGGGGTCCTTGTACCACTGGTTGGGAAACACTGGTCTAAAAGCTCAGATATGAAATAAATGGTAATGTTCTCTACTCACATTTTGCCAAAATCATCCCATTTAAAGCCATATTCGCACGAGATTAGTATTGCCTAGGGACATTCAGTAATTTGTAATAATTGCTGAGGTCATTTGTGATTTTTATCCCGTGTGAATCTGCCATCTCTGTAAAAATGTCAGTAAAAATACCACCGAAAATTACGTACCATATTTCGGCCAACACGTGTTCCCAGATAATACCAATCCTGTGCCAGTTGTTTCCTCCTGATGATAATAGTGATCCAAAATGTCTTTTAACGCTCCATTAAACATTTGTATCTAAACTATATTGATAATATTATGTCTCTAAATGTCCTACTGTGAACCAATTACTTTTTTCTTTGTTCCTCCAATTAAAAAGTAAAAAAAATAAGAGAAAACAAACTACGGTGAAGATGTGACCTGGAACCACAACTCTGTCCTCATGGCAACGTTTTTTGAGCAACATGGAGGCTCCTTTGGAAAGTTTGGATGCTTTTTGTGCTAAAGTTAAACCAGAAGAGCGATATCACAGTGAATGGATAAGAGAGCGGGGCGCCTGCTGTTTAAAAAGAGCGAAATCTTGACAGATAATGGATGACATGTGTCACAGCATACGGTAAAGATTGTTTTATTGTTAGTACAGTGAAGCAACACAAAACATAGTATAGAGTAAGATTGGGCAGAAGCAGAAACATAAACGAAACAGGAGATTTTTATTTTAATCTGTGTGATTGTCAATACGCCATATCCGGAATAAAGTCTGTAAAATTGAGTAAATTACAGACATCTCTTATCTCGTGTTAAAACTCTGACATCAGGGGGTAATTCCCGAATTACAGAGGTCCAGGGGTAATGCTTATCCTGTGCAAATAGGGCTTAAAAAGGTGAATTTGCAGTTTTAGTTTGTTAATGCTCTCCTCTATACTGTTGTAAATGTACTGCACTTGATTTAACCTCTGTTTCCAAAGTGTCTGCACAGCTCATCTCGTATAGAATCGAGAGAATATGAAGCTTCGTACGTTTAAGTGCTGTGACCTGTGTTGAGGGCCTTTACTGTAGAGCGTCCGTCCAGCGTAGGCCCAGGTCCATGTTAGGCCAAACTGATGCTAATTGCTGCTTTATGCGAGCAGAGAGGAGTGAGGTGAACCGGCAGAGGTAGAGCAAAGTGGGTGTTGCAGTTTGCACAGACGGAGTTAGCCAAGTGTGAATTAGAACTGGCACAGTTTGACTTCAGCATTTTTCATCCAACTTTTTTTCCCGCCGCTGCACAAACTTTTATAAGGGCAAAGACAGAAGCGAGCGAGCCAGGCCTGGTCTGTGGAAATCATTAGCGGGCCAAGTGACTGTGAGAATCCCCTTTTCTTAATTATCCACAAAGACAGGCGGCGCGTCTTTAATGAGATGCAAAGCCCGTGTTTTGGAAGTCACAGCTGAGCCGCTTTTGCTAAGCTACGTACAACACTGAGAAACAGACCAGAGACGCGTTCGCTCTGTCTGCTCTTTGGAGTCTTTTTGGCGTGGACTTGTGTGACTTGTATTTTTAGGCTGCAAGCAGGTCGTGGAGAAGGACACTTTGGTCACTTGTGAGGGTACACTTGTGTTTCACATTGTCCTTAGCTGCAATGGGAAAGGAGAAATACTAAAAATACAGTATATAGGGGCACATGGTGGCAGAGTGGTGAACGTTTCTTCTCCTTCTCCCTCCTCCACTGTCCAAAGACATGCATTTCTTGGTGAATCTAAATTGCCCCAGAGTGACTGAATGTGACAGTGAATGGTTGTCTGTCTGTCTCAGCGTCAGCCCTGGGACTGGCAACGGTCCAGGGTCCTAAGCCACAGTGGCTGTGATGGGCACCAGCCACCAGCGACTCCTAATTTGAACAGGAGACAAAAGAAGATGAATGCATTGTTTATCTAAAAATATATTTCAAAAGTTTTAACAAAAGAACAACTATTTTGAAGCCAAGTGTATCAAGTTACATCCATAATGCGGTATAGATTTATAAATTGTCTACAGGGGCGTGTGGGTATTATCTTGAACAATAACCACACGGGTTAACCATAAGGCTAAAAGAATTATTCACACACATTTATTTATGCTGGACAACACAGAACGTACTGGATTGTGGGAGGAAGCTTGCAAGGAAATGAGATGAGTTGATCAAGATGGTTGAGTGAGAGTGACTGACTAATCCTTAGCTCCAATGACAGCCTAGGCTTCACACATAAGCTGTTAGCTTTTTTACACTGACAGTGCATTAGAATTCGCCCAAATTGGAAAAGTGCTTAAAGGTCACTTTTTGCTTTGCTTTTTCAGGCTTTTTAAAATAGATTTGGGCATTTTTGCATTAGTATTTAATGTTTTTAACTGTTACTTCCACTTTGCAGAGAACACCTGGATTAGGTGTTGTCACTCCCTGCTGGCAATGGTGGGGAATGGACAGAGCAAAAAATGGCTATTTAGCATGGCTATTAGCAACATGACACTAACAGATGTTAACGGATAAATCAGTTGACTGCTTTGTAGTGACGGCAATTTAAGCGCTGAAATGATCAGTCTGGTGATAATGTACAGGCTTTAGAAACGTACAGAAGTGCTTCCTGGTTTCAAGTGTCTAGTGTTTTAAGCTCTTGAGAAGGGGATGGGCTTAGCAAACAGACTTACTCAAACATGCGTGAAAATGAAACAAAATACTACTCCAGATTTGTTTTTGAGGTGCAAGCAACATTATAGCATGGTTAAAAGCTCAAAAAAGTTGATTTAGGATAATAAGTGTCCTTTTATAAATAAGCAATGTCTGTACAGATTTGGCAAGGAATCCATCTTAACAGGGTCTGGCATTTTTGGTTATATTTGTAATTTGAACCACCACTGACTAACTACACCATATGGAGGAGTAATGGTTACAGAGATATTTTAGGACCTGTGCTTCCTTATGACAGGCAAGTCGCTTTGTTGTTAGGGGTGTTGCGATTGCTTAAATTTTTCAATGTTAAACTTTAACCATATATTATAAACAAAAATGTGTTTATTGATAGCTACCAACACACCATCACGCTGCTGTATGAGCGTTTAAAATCATGCAAAGCCACCCTGCGCTGGTGGGCTCCTGCATCCAAATGACTGAGTTGCTGAAAGCTGCGAGTCGTCTGCCAAAGAGATGAACACATTTCCAATCACAGATAGCAGATGGTGCCACAGTTAACACGAGGCACTTCCTCCAGACTGCAGATTTACTTCTGTGAAAGCAGGTGGAAGAGGATGAGGACGTTTCAGACCTTTTTTTCTCACTTTAGGAAAACAGCCTGGCCTCCCCTGATTAGGAACATCTTTAATAGACATCACTTCACTTTCTAGATTAAATAGTTAGAAGAAAAATAACTGTTGTGGTTTATTGCTATGGGTTTTTGGATCAGAGATACAATTTTTCCTGGTGATATTAAGATGGCAAAGTGTCAGTGGATCTGAATGTGAACTCATTCCAAGTGGAGCAGCCTTCTGGAAAATGAGATGAACAAAATTGTATCATTGAATAAGAATCCTGTTTTGACCGATAGGTTTTTAAGCCTCATGAGACAGTTGAAATGGCAAAAATATTAAGGAGTAACTGAGGTTTTTTGGCAAGGTCTAGGAGAAGGAAATACCTCAAGCAAATTCTGATGGCTTGAAAAGAGAAACTGTGCTCCACCAATACTGAAATCTTCAAATGGGGTATTGTTGGATGGTTGAAAGAAGTCTTCACACCTTCCATGGAGGAAGTTGAGGCTTAAAGACTATTGCTGGAGTCATTTATCATGTATCAGATGAGGTTGGAGACAGTGCCTCTGGAGTGGTCCACCTGGGATGGAGGGACTGACTGAGGGGGGGCATGATGGTTTTAGCTCTAAACACTGCAGTCTGTTTATTCATTCATTGATTTTGATTCTTGTTAAGGTTTGCAGGTATTGGAGCCCGCCCCAGTAACCATGGGTACATCCTGAACAGCGGTAAGAGACACACACAGACAGACGACCATTCACTGTAGGGGCAATTTTAAAGTCACCAGTTCTTCTAATACATGGATGTCTTTGGACAGTGGAAGGAAGCCAGACAGAAAACACCAATATATATATAACACCACCTCCTGCAGGTGGTCCTGGTGGTGATAGTCATAGTCTATATAAAGAGCTATAACAATGGCAGTTCTAAGAGTGAGAACATTCAATGTGGCCTCCTGCTGTTAAGGCATGAATATCTTTAATAACCTCAGATGCTAATAGACCCCTACTGCCAGTCTGTGTCCTGTGTATTGAGTATGTTTATAGTTAGTAGTATAGATTCAGTATGTAATTGGAGCTTCCCCTGTGGTGCTGGAAGTAAGTTTTCAATTAATTTCTCTCTTGGACATTTTGAAAAATCAGTATCTTAAGAGTTAAAAAGTTGGTGGAGGCTAATCAACAATGGGCCATAGCGCAATTAATTTCAATCTGAAATCACATCTTAAATGTGAAAAAATACAACAAACAAAATACACTATATTTCAAAAAGTATTCCATCTACGTCTGACGCTCGGGTCCAACGTCAGCCACTGATGTTGGACAAAGGCCTGGCTCGCAGTCTTTTCTCTAATTCATCCCAAAGGTGTTCTGTCAGGTTGAGGTCAGGACTCTGTGCAGGTTCAGTCAAGTTCTTCCACACCAAACTCACTCATCCATGTCTTTATGGAACAGTGCTTTGTGCTCTGGTGCAGTCATGTTGAAACAGGAAGTGGCCATCCCCAAACTGTTCCCACAAAGTTGGGAGCAAGGAATTGTCCAAAATCTCTTGGTGCTGAAGCATTCAGAGTTCCTTTCACTGGAACTAAGTGGACAAGCCCAGCTCCAAAAAACAACCCCACACCATAATCCTAATTCAGTTATTTGGGTGGGTGACTGAATACTTTTAGAAATATAGTGTACATTGTAGCTT
Source organism: Bostrychus sinensis (assembly GCA_020698575.1). NCBI lineage: Eukaryota > Metazoa > Chordata > Actinopteri > Gobiiformes > Eleotridae > Bostrychus > Bostrychus sinensis. Next base: position 29,374,821 of record CM036246.1, read on the forward strand.
TGCCTTTTTACTAGTTTCAGATATTTTTTATTAAATGCTATGGTCATGACTTAGCCCATAGTTGATTAGCCTCTGCCAAACTTTTAAACTCTTAAAATACAGATTTTTCATAGAAGCCAATGGGGAAAATTAATGAAAAACTTACTTCTGACACCAAAGGGGGTTGGGAATGGGCATGAGCTCCATGTGACTCATGATGGCACCTTGACACAAATATTACTGACATTAGTTCTTCAATTATGAGGCAGAAGATTGCTACTGCTCCAAACATCCAAGAAGCAACCTGTGGGCCAGTCCTCAGACTTCATAGTCGGTTTATGATTTCATCAATCATATCAATTAGCTGTAGCCAGTTTACTTTTATACATAGATTACTCCCAAGACATTTTGAGGTCTTTTCTCTGACTGGAAAACGCCACACAAAATGTCCAGGTGTCTCCAGGATGTATAGAAACCCTGATTGAGGCCCCACTCATGGGACAGTCCAATCTGTGACAGACAGTAGAGGCTGATCATTTACAATGCGGCTCTACTCTCTTTGAATGGCAGAGGTTTTTTAATCTGACTTTTACTTCTGGCCGGTGGAGATTTCAGCCACTCGCAAACAGAAGAGGTCAACAAGGGCCACCACACAAGAGGAAAAAAGCTGGAATGGGCCGGCATTTTTCTCTTTTTCCATAAGATTATTGAAGTATAGAGGCCATGGACAGACCGCGGTGGAGCATGCTGATGAGGCGCTAGCTTCCTCCAGATTACCCAAACAGGACGTGCTTCTCAGCCTGGCTCGGGGCAGTGATGAGACCAACCTCTGCTTCTTCTGCGCCCACATTTATCTGCAGCCCTCACACACAAACCGCCGAACACCTTCGCAAAGAGAGGATTATCGATTTTAAAACTGAATTAAATTAAAGCTGCATGCATCTGTCTTTGTCCATCACCAGTGCTGTACCTAAACTGTGTTACAATTTTGAATTTTAGATTAAAACCAAACTTTTTGCAAGGTGTCACCTCATCTCACTCATGCACTTATTAACTGAACAACTGGTTTTAATCACTTTATTTATCACAACAACATGTTACTATCAGTGTAATATGTATTCATAGCTATTGATTGAAAATATCTCATGATGCTAACACTGCACCATTTCACATTTTTAGATCAATATGACCAGGTCTGCAGTGGCTCTGATGAACAACTTTGGACCACAAGTAGTGCACGATCAATCCAAGATGGCCGCCATACTGTTGTACAATGGCTGTGTTTACTCATTAATCACAACTGCTGCCATTTCATCAAAATAATGCAATTTAGGCTTCAAATAAGCTAAACAAACTCTACTGTATTTAAGCTTTCTGCAACACACTTTTGCGTCCCTATTTATAGATTGAGAACCACTGCTTTAAACCATCTTACATTTGCACTTAGAGTGTTCCACAGTTTGGGGCCAACCACAGAGAAAGCCCAGTCCCCCTTGGTTTTAAGTCTGGTCTTAGGAGCCACAAACTGGAGCTGGCCCTCAGACCTCAGTGAATACGCTGGTGTGTAAATTTGTATGAAGTCTGATATTAATACTACACACCTTGAGCGGCCAAAACATGTAACGGTATGATACAAAAGTTTTGGTCTGTCTATAAGAAATTCACGTAATATTCTTCTTATTATAACATTATTATAATATATTAATCACTTTAAAGAGGCGCCATGTAACTTTGCTTATTTCTTTGCTGTTTTTCTAATTTTTATAGAGTGCCCCCTACATTTTGGAGTAAAGCACTATGGTAAAAACTCTCCAGTAAACTTGTGTGTGACCCCTCACTTGACTTTACTCAAATTTCTATGCCTCATTTTCGCATAGGTTTCCTCTGCTTTTAGCTGCTCTGCCATGACAAACATCTAAGAAATAAAGCCATCATTAGCTTGTTGCTTGACAAACCGGGCTCTGTGCTGCTTTCATGTGACACCTGAGTCGATTCTCCAAAGATTCTTTTGCCAAGATACACCAGGGGAAGGTGCAGGGGGCTTTTGTTTTGTTTTGTGTTTTATTGCTTCCAAGGGTATGTTGTTGCTAGCTTTGGTCTTTGAGTGCCTTTTAAACTGTTGGATATAAACATTTTCCCAACACAGTGTACTGTTATAATGAGAATATTTATGATGCTGTTTAAGATTCTTGTGAGTAAAAAGGCTCAAATGCAGGCAGTGAAATATAAAACCATAGAGCCATATAGCTACCCATAGATTTCAGTTGCAGTTCTCCATCTATTTTGTTATATTCTAGTTTTGCCTCTGATCCTAGACATGCGCTGTATTTGAGGTTGTAATTGTGTCTATCAAATTGAAGAAATTACACTTAGGCTTAACTCTGATATAATCATAAGTATATTAATTTGATGCCACATATGCATATACCGTAAAAGGATAAAATGATGAGAAATGACTGCATACTCACATCAAACATCTCTATTCTTTGAGATTAGCGCTGGCCTGAGAAGATCTGAAATCCCTCCGTTTCCTTCCAGTAATCTTTGGACAGATGTTAATTGGGTCTGGGGCTGGAGTTATGAAAGCGGCAGATGAAGAAAAGGTCAGAGACTTTCATAAATGTGAGAAAGTGCACTCAGAGAAAGTCGGCTGCCTCAAAGTGATCAGTGCTGTGGGGTTCGTCTGAACAGAGACCACTATCAGAGCTCAGACCTTCATTAAACCGCAAAAGAAAAAGTATATTGTATTTATATTTCCATAGGACAAAGTGAGCCACATTTTGACATATCACAAAATTAAATTATTTATGGAAACACTAACATTATCTATTTTTCTAAGGCTTCTGCAAAATCCAACTAAAACCATGAGCTTCTCAGATTACGCTCATTTGTTTCTCAACAGGAGTTTTCCTTTACGGGAATTGAACCCCAGTCTCCAGCACCACAGGAGGGATTATTATCCACTTCCCAAACCAAAATTATGTTTCTAATTTCATCGCAGTCCGCCACCCTGCTAAAGCTGTTTTTTGAAGGGAGGCAAGAGATTTGGTGAGATTAGCCACGTTAAGAATCTGTTCTGGAACATAATGTCATGTTTATGTCTCATCATCAACAGAACAATGCATTTACCACATTACCTCATCCTACCTCCTGATATTTTCATTAAAGGGACTATATTATGCTTTTATTCATATTTTTAAAGCAATATTGGTCATTTCTAGAACTGCATTGCACATTTTACAACCTTTATAAACATTATATGGCTAAACGAAAACATTTTTAATAAGTACTGGTGCCATAAAGAAACAGATGATCACTTCCTTAAACTTTTTGTGTGATGCCGTTTTACTACAAAATGAAAAATAGCTGTGAGGAATCAGTGGAAACAGAGCTGTACACTGTTTTTTTTTTTTTTTTTTTTTTTGGGAGCAGACTGGATGTAGAGGGCTTGTTGATTGGTCAGTGCTTCCTGGAGTGGGCGGGGGTTCATGGGATTGTTTTGAAACCTCCGAAAGGCCGTGCCAAAGACTACTTAAACAGGCGTGAATGAAGCAAAAAAACAACCCCAGGTATGTTTTTGATGAGGGAATAACATTATTACAAGGTAGAAAGAAAAGTCCATTTTGCATAACTTTAATGTTTTGATTGAAATATGTCTGTTTTTTATGTGTGCAGGCTTAAATTATGTTATACCTTGATATATTGCTTTGTATTAAAGCAGGACATTGTAACTTTGTTTTACCTTAAACAAACTGTTTCAGAGACTCTGTGATGGCTAAATGAGTTGTGGCAGGGTGGGAAACCAAAACAAAAAACAATCTGGTGCTTAGCCGAGTCTCTAAAGTTCCTGCTATTGCGAGAAAGCACTGGTAAGTAAGTAAAGCCAGGCGAGGCATCATATAGGTGTCAAAAATACTTTTTTTTACATTTGTGCTTTACTACGAAATGTAAGAGGAGATCCATAGAGAAAAATGATCCAAAAACAGAAAAGAAATGAGCAAATTACCTTGTTCTGCTGTAACCCAAGTAGCTATGCAGGTACTTAGGCTGGTGTTATTTCTCTATATATTTGATGTGCTCTTAAAAGTTAAATTAGATTATAATAACCTTTACCTTTGTAGTATATGGCGTAATAGTGATATACTCTATTTTCCCCTTTTTAAATTGTATTTACTGTATTCTTAAGCTTTGTTGTTGTTGTTGTACTGTATAGGATACTTAGGTCAGCTATGATCTGATAAATTTAAGTATGTTTATACAATAATGCGTCCTGCAGGAGACTAAGACAGCCCATCATTACAATATTTATCCAAGTATCTTCTTTACAGCCCTTGCACCTGACACACACGCCATAAAACACGTAAAGGAGCAGCAGTGTTTGCTGAATCCGGGCTGTGACTGCCTCCACACTTCACATGATAATGAGGATCACAAACCAGAAACAATCTCACAGTTTCAACATTCCCCGAAAACTGTGGATGATTAACACCTGTGCATTTGGATCGGTGTCAGGACTGAGAACAACTGAGCGGCAGAAAGTTCAAGACAAAAAGTGTTATTTAACTTTTACCAATATTTCTCTTCTTCCATTGAAATTTGCCTTCAAAAGTAGTGACTTAATCTAGACCTGGGTTTCTCTGATGAAATAACCATTACCTATAGCCTGGTTTAGTCCTGGCTTTGATTTTATCTCGGTTTTAGTCCTGCTCTAAGTAAGGCTTAAATCTGACTTGTGGACCAGCGCTTATTTCAGGTTTAGACTCACTTCACTTCCTAAGATCTGGTTTAGTCCTGTTTTTGACCAATTCTAGTCTTGGTTTAGTCTTTATATTTTCTGGGCTGATTTATCTCTTGGTTTAGATCTGGTTTAGCTGTGATTTAGGCTCATTTAGTTCTTATAAAAATGGTATTTGCTAGCCAAATATTTGAAAGGTGGTACGCAGTTTAAGAAAAAGTCATGACCAGTTTAAGATGCACTGAAAAAAATCATAGGACCAAACAGCTGAGGCCAGTCTTAACCATGTAAACGTTCAATTTAAGTAATTTCTTTTATGATGGAAGATGTCAGAATATTGTGAACTTACCTGTGCATTCACAGATGCACCAAATCATTTACATTCTTACATGTTGAGAGACAGTCCAAGTAAAGTCAAGATGGGTAAAGTGTGTAACTAGAAGAAGGAGTTTCCATGTTTACAACACAAAGCTGATTGCTGGCAGTTCTCATTTTGGCTTTGCCGTTTTGGGGTCGCCTCAGCAAACCATCTGCCTCCTAGTGTGCAGTGATTCACATATTGTTTTAGCATAGCATAGCATTTTTTTTTTTTTTGCCAGTTGACCATTCTGATGCAACAATCTATTTATCCAGGCTTGGAACTGGCACAAACAATACACTAGATTGTGACCCCTCACGGCTGGATTGATAGCAGTGATGACAATTAATGCACTACTGATTTGTTAATTTAAACAACAAAACCAAACAGCAGAAAGTGTGTTAAGAACAAGTGACAAAAGTTCAGGAACTCAACACTTCAGCACAGACCCACTCCTGATTTTCCTCGGGAGCATCTTCAGTCATCATTCATACACGACACCCACCTGGAGGAAATACGAGGCCGCATTCACAAATACTGCTCCACCAGAGACAGTTTGGAAAAGTCTGGAAGACAGTGAATGTGTGAGAAGGACTTTTGGGTGATATCTATTATATATACAGTATACAGTGTATATCACATCACCATGATATAAAGTGGTCCCTGAGCTGGCTGGGTGAGAACTTGGGTTCTCTCGAGGCTTGATCCCACCAACGACATGCAGGTGAACTTGTGAATAGTGAATGAATGTGAGTGTGAGGAGTTTTCTGTGTATGGCTAGATGCTTCTACTTTTTAGATAAAGTAACTTATGAAGATGGCGTTATGTTGTAGCAGGAAAGAAAGGCCTACTGTAAACATTACCTTAATGCAGCAAACGTGAATATCGTGAGATTTGTGAGGTCACAAACTCAAAAAAATCCATCTCGTCAGCAGGGCTTGACATTAACTAATTAATTTTTGATCACTGGCCACTGTGGCAAGTTCATTTCAAAGTCACTGACCAATTAGTGTTTTTACTGGCCAGAATTTATTTATGTCTCATGTTTATTTTATTATTTTATCATATTTTATAGCATTCGACAAGACAAGGATTTATTAAATATGTGGAAAACAGGTTTTCCAGGCAGTACAAATGTGGACATTTTGCATGTGGCCTGTTTTTTTTTTTCCTCAGGTCATGATGAATTACTCTAAATTATTAGGCTAAGTGGTCACTCAAACATAGCGAAAGGAATTAAGGAACTCTAAAGTTGAGATACATGCATAAAATCCAACTGGCCAAAGTGACTAGTGAGACTAAACGTGCTACTAGCCAAAATGGAAATCCACCAGCATTTAGCCAGTTAGCTCGTGTTAATGTCAGGCCCTGCTCGTCAGACTCTAGAGGATTTGTTTGGGTCAGCACCACTGGCAGTGCGGTCAACAGCTTGTGAATCTTGTGAATATTAAACAGTAAAAAAATAATATATGATGTAAGATCTTATATAACTAAGGAAAGCCCACAAGTTTAGGTCCTAGATGACAAAGGTTGGCCATAAGAAGGTTTGACTGTGCCACATTTATAATGTTAACTTCAGTACAACACTACTGCTACTGCAGAGAGATCACAAAGAAAACACACTCTATACAAAGAAACATGACTTAATACAATAATATAATCAGTACAATGTAGCCACAGGGGGTCACAATCCAGTGCACTCATTTGTGTCTGTCCCAAGCCAAGATAATTGGAGAAGATTGCATTAGTTAGAGCATTGGGTGTAAAACAGAAGCCAAATCTAAATGCAAATCACTGCACGCTGAGGCAGATGATTTCCTGTGTCAAACCCAGAAGAGAAAAGCCAAAAGGAAAAAAGAAGACAATGCTATAATCAGTCCTACATAGAGTGTTCTCATTAGTTGTTAGTGATGACTTGAAGAGATGAGGTCAAAGAGTTACCTGAGCTGGATCCTAACACAGCCGTATTTCTCATAACGGCTGAAATCCTGTTTCCCTCAGAAGGTACTCGGGGGAAATCTCATTTTGGTGGTGTTGGACACAAACACAAAGCTGAAAGTTATTGAGCTGCAGCCTGAAGTTGCAGTGATAGGCAGTTTCCATTGAGACGCAGCAGTATTTGTACAAAAACCCATCAGTGAGGAGCGAGGAGGAGGAAATAAAGAGGTGAGCGCCGTAATTCGGTTAACAGTGGTGTACCAGCCGCGGGACACAGCTCATTTGTCACTTAATAACCTCATCATTACTGCTGTATTAATACACCCAGCTCACATACTTCTTACTGCTCTTTTACAACAACAATTCTGAAAGAAAAAGTTTTGTAAAATATAAATATAAAAAACAGAATCCAATGGTTTGCAAATCTCATATTTTATTCACAACAAAACATAAATGACATTTAACGTCATCAGGATTCAGTAAAAAGGTTAAACAAGAAGGTCATCTGGACAAAGATTATATTTAGAAGGCGTTTCATCCTTTATGCCAAGTACTTAGTAATGTCTACTGAATTTAGCATGCTGAATATTGAGATACTGAGATACTTTACAATTTTAAGTCCAGTAATCACTTGTTTTGAATTTGACAGCAGCAACATGTCTCAAAAACAAAGGGGTGAACAAAAGACTGAAAAAGAAAGTTTGATTATATATAAACTGCTGGAGGCAACTAATTATATTAACTGGCAACACTTCAGTACAGTAGCTTTTTGCAGATGATGTTGTCCTGTTGGCTTCATCAAACCAGGACCTTCAGTGTGCACTGGGGCAGTTTGCAGCCGAATGTGAAGCGGCTGGGATGAGAATCAGCACCTCCAAGTCCGAGGCCATGGTTCTCGACCGGAAAAGGGTGGCTTGCCCTCTCCAGGTTGGGGGAGAGCTCCTGCCTCAAGTGGAGGAGTTTAAGTATCTCGGGGTCTTGTTCACGAGTGAGGGAAGGATGGAGCTGAGATTAACAGGCGGATCGGTGCAGCGTCTGCAGTCATGCGGTCGATGTATCAGTCTGTTGTGGTGCAGAAGGAGCTCCTACTCTCACCTATGGTCAGGGGCTTTGGTTGCCTGGAAAATCCAGACTGATATGTCTCTGTATTATTCTACAGAGAAATATCAGTCTGGTCACCACGCCGTCCGCAGTGGTTTCCTCAAATCCCAACCATACCGTGCATTTTGATTCGCTTATTTAAGTCACGTGTTCTTCGCGAGCAGCGTCCGCAACAACAACAATCAAGGTGGCGCACAGAGGAGCCGAGTTTGTTTCATTCAGCGGTAAATTCCGTTTTAAATGACCAAAAACATATCGAGTCATTAAAACCACAGCAGCTTGCAGCACTAGAAGCCTTTATTAAAAAAAAAAAAAATGTTTTCGTGTTGCTTACTTTCTTGTCGCTTTGTTAACGTCACGTCCGCCATTTTCTGATTGGCTACCAGACTCATCACCTGGGAGGAGCTTGGTGTAGATCCGCTGCTCCTCCACATCGAGAGGCTGGGGCATCTGTTCCGCATGCCTCCTGGACGCCTCCCTGGGGGGCTGTTCCGAGCATGTCCCACTGGGAGGAGGCCCCAGGGAAGACCTAAGACACCATAGAGGGACGATATCTTTTGGCTGACCTGGGAATGCCTTGGGGTCCCCCCGGTAGAGCTGGAGGAAGTGTCCAGGGAGAGGGAAGTCTGAGTGTCCCTGCTTAGACTGCTGACCCCACGACCCGGCCCCGGATAAAGCAGAAGAAGATAGATGGATGGACTTCAGTACAATTTGGGTATAAAAGGACGGCACTGCATTAAAAACAGATATGATTCTGTGATGGAAATCACTGCATGGATCAGGAACACTTCCAGAAGTAACTAGCTGGCACCACCTTATTTTAATTTGCATTTAGAAGTAGCACAACAGAAACAAGTGTTGGAAATGCTAGTGTTTTTTTGTTTTTTTTAATTTGTGCTAAAAACAGTCAATGCAAGTAATTCGAGATGGAAACAAATTTGTTGACAGTTGGTGTTGTACTCATCTGTGCATAGAAGAGGAAACCAAAATATTCAGCCACAGATTGTGAGTAAAATGTCTGATTACTATGACCTCCCAAAAACCCTTCTGGCCTTGTTTTTATCATATGTACGGGCTCGACATCGTAGCGCCCATGCTGCTAGTGCCTGCATAGCAATTTCAGCATTTCTTTTGTTGATATTGTTTAATTCAGTATAGCTTACTTGTCTCCATTGTCTAAGCTTCTCTTGTTGGTCACTCAAACACCTTGATGTAAACTTGTCTAATTCTCATTTGATTTTATTTCTTCTTTTGTGAAGTTTAAAAAGATTTGCTTCACATTTAGATAGAAACCCAGCTGTTATCGCTAAACATGTCCTATTGTGAATAAAATATGGCATTATGAGTTTTGCCGACCCCTATGTTCTGTTTTTATTTACATTTTACACAGTGTCGCAACTTTTTCAAGACTGCGCTTATATTATCTCTGAAAAATATCCCAGCTGCTGATGCGAACATGTTTGTAACTTTTATCAGGAGGAGTTTTACAGCCCAGCAGACAGAAGGATGCAGAGAGAGTGGATAGAGATCGGAGTGTTATTGTGTAGGCCCCGGGGAACTCATCCTCTTACAGCCTACACGCCGTACTTCGCTGCCTATATTTACTGCTACACCCTCGGCTGCTACTGACGGAGGGGAAGAAACTGAGAGAGCAGACTTCAACATACAACAAGCCAAAGAGTCAGGAACAGGTTTGGGCTGCGGATACTAGAGGAAAAAGTAGAGTGTGCTGAAGAAGTTCTGAACTTACTGCTGCTGCCCTGGAGTTGAACTACTAACATTTTTGGATTTATTTGATGTGTGATATTGACATCTTTTCAAATCTCTAATTATGGCGTGGGCATGCTGTCAGAAAGTCACAAAGTCCACTCATGCACTTGGTTGGCTGGCAGAGAAATGTATCAGATCGTGACCATTATGAGGTGATAACTCTGGAGAAATAAATGTGGGAAACTTCAGACTCTTCTTGTTTTCAGTATGTCTTGCATCAGATTTAAACAACTTTTCACTGTGCGATTTTTGGCCTGAATTTGACCCGGTTTCAGGACAATTTTAAGGTAAAATTGCACGTAAATATGGAAACACAATCAGTCATGGAAATGCATACATGAACCGAGACAAGGAGGCAAGACTTCGATATTCATACATTCCACTGTGCTGTTACCTCCCTCAAATTCTTATTGCAAATTCAATAAACCGTATTGTCCATGATATTCTAGTCACATGCAGGTTTGAACACAGCTCAACTAGTCACAGCAGAAGAAACGGCTGAACTTTTTAAGGAATGACTAGCGCAAGTTTGTCGTGATATATTCAAAGACTGAACAGAGTGCCGCTATTTTCGCCTCATTTTCCTGGCCCTTTTTCAATAAATGTGGTGTAAAAACCACTGTCATGTTTGATTTTGTTGTCTTTTTCTTCAGTCTTGGTAACATCTTTTGCTGAACATTTAACATAACACAAATGTTGTAATAGAAAACGGTTGGAAGTATAAATGCTGTGACGATAACAATGCTATTAGAAATGAAAAATTTACAGACGAAATGGGAGTATGAGCCTTTAGAAAATCCAAATGTAGGTGGACTAGCCTGCGAAGTAACTCTAGCTACGTATGACTCTGCAAAAGAATACATTACCACCAACATACACATTCCATTGTTTTCACTACAATTCAACTTACATTAATCTGTTGATATAATAGATGCAGAGCAGCCTGTTTTGTCAGTATAGCTTTCTTCAAGGCGAGAACTATAAGTGGACAATTATACAATAGACCAAGAAAAAAATGTAACCTTGGCTTTATAGAGTTTTCTAAGAAGGCTATTAGACTCCTGTTACTCTTCAACAATGTTTTTCACTCCAGGATTCATGTATAGGAGACTGAGTGCTTTCCCTGTCATCCTTCCAGACAATGAGTTTTTGTCTGTTTGCTCTTTGACTGCTCCATCTATCTATAGTGGTTTTGCTCTCATAGTCCTTATGTCTGTGTCTTTGTGGGCCCTTAACAATGTCATGGCCAAAGGAATACTGCCTGCAATAATCTCACATAGTAGCACAGTCAAACAGTCGACACTCCATTAGTAATGACTGTATTTATTCTTCAGATCCTGTTTGTGCGGGGGATCAAATGGCCTTTCAGCGCACGGTTTATATTGATCTTAAAGACGTCTCTCTGAAGTAATCGTGTCTTGTGACAATAGTTATTATGGCTCTTCCACGAACCGTATCCAGTAATACGAGAGCCACTATATGTTTAAGCTGTAAAGTTGTCAGTGTTATCCAGTGAGAATGAAAAGCTTTAGACTAGAGCATCGCTTCTCATCTGGTCTGACTATGAGGCCCTGATTTTTATTTTTCATTTTTATTGTGACCAACGTTTACGGAAACCAAATTTATTTTTCTACAATATTGTACTACAATCTTTATGGCACATTTATTTTAAAATTAAAATCTGTTTTACCATTTTATGTTGTATACCAGGGGTCATCAATTAAAATTCCTTGAAGTCCAGTTTGGGAAAAAAATTTGAGCGAAGGTCCGGAACATCACAAGATTTTATGTTGCCTTGAAAAAGCATTGAAGTTACATCAACATTTGTGTCTACAGCAGGGGTTTTCAACTACATTCTACATACTACAACACTATATGGGACAGATGCTCTCATAAAGGTAAGGCATTAAGGCAATTTTTTTTGTTCTACAACGTTCTATACCAGAGAAATGAGCAACATCTTTATATTGCATTTTTGAGCTTTTCAGGCAGAGATAAAGCATTTTTGGATGTTTCCTATGAACTGCAGAGTAAGAGCCCAGACTGATAAAAGACAGTTGGGGACACACTGAGCTGTCCTCTCAGGACTTCCAAAAGTATCTTAAGATCTGTAGCAGGGCTGCTAAAATGGCCTTTAATAAATTGACAGTGAGAACAGTTAAAATAACTATTAACATAAATAAGGCAGTCTCAATCAAACTTGCTGGGAAGGTAGAGCATGTGGAGAGCTACAAAATGCTTTTTAAACTTTTGTTCTACAAGGTTCTATGCCAGAGAAATTAGCACATTATAGAAATTAGAAATTATTTTTATTGCCGTTTTGAGCTTTTCAGGCCGAGTAAAAGTATTTTTGGCTGTTTTCTATGAACTGCAGAGTAAGAGCCCGAACTGCTTGGAAACACTCTTACACTGAACAAAAATATAAACGCAACACTTTTGCTTTTGCTCCCATTTTTCATGAGATGAACTCAAAGATCTGAAACTTTTTCTACATACACAAAATAACCATATCTCTCAAATATTGTTCACAAATCTGTCAAATCTGTGATAGTGAGCACTTCTCCTTTGCCGAGATAATCCCTCCTCACAGGTGTGCCATATCCAGATGCTGATGAGACAGCATGATTATTGCACAGGTGTGCCTCAGACTGGCCACAATAAAAGGTCACTCTGAAACATACAGTTTTGTTTTACTGGGGGGGTTTACTGGGAGGTCTGGGGACTCCAGTCAGTATCTGGTGTGACCACCATTGGCCTCATGCAGTGCAACACATCTCCTTCACATAGAGTTGATCAGGTGTCGATTGTGGCCTGTGGAATGTTGGTCCACTCCTCTTCAATGGCTGTGCATCTGTGAAGAGAACACCTCTCCAACATTTACATTCAGACAACACGCCTCTTTGGAAACTACTGCAAGATGATGTAATTTATACCAAGCTTTATGAATGTTACAGTAAAAGTACGTTTTTTTAAATTTGAGATAAATGCTAAGAACATGTTGTATTAGGAATCTGTAGAAAAACAAGACATTAACTAAACTTGATAATCAACTCCCATTAGGTTGGTTTAGACCACTTGTCCTCTATTACTTAAAGTAATATTGTGCAAAATTGACCTTTAAAAATCAACACGAACCCCCGCCCACTCCAGGAAGCACCGACCAATCAACAAGCCGTCTACATCCAGTCTCACAGAGTGTAGATGAAGCTGAAATACAAATAAATATTGGAAAAACACCCATGCATTGTTTAACAAGGCAGAGATCATTGTGGGATGGCCAAGCTAGAAATTTAAGGTATACTGAAGATGAGTTTTATGTCACGCATTAGTATTTTGGGGTGAATAGATCCTACTGTAGTTTGTAGCTGGTCCATCCCGTCTGGCACCGCTTGGTTTGAGTTTGATTTCCTGGGGGTCGAACAAACATATAACCCTGAGGAAGAAAAGCAATGACTCATATCAAAAACTAACATGGCATTGCAGTAAAGATGCATATGAATAACTGTTTGATGCTAAAAAACACCAGAAAAAGCTGTATTATGAGCAATTCTGTACTACTAAATGGAGAAAGTTGCTGACTTGCATAAAAGTCAGTTTGTTTGAATCTTGTTGACACGTCGGACGTCTCAAATGGGACTTTATAGTTGTTAAAATGACAACAAGACGACGCAGAATCAACAGGTGATGAAGGAAAGCGGCAAACACCATCAGAGGTAAGAAAAGCTGTCAAATTAGTTCTGAATTAGTCGGTGCATCTTGATTATTTTAGACAGGAGACCTTCCGCTTTTGTAAGATGCACTGCAGATTGGTGATAACTCTGTTCAAACTCTAACTCTGGACAACACTCCCTATGACAAAGGATCCAGACCCACTTCTTTTGGACGGACTGGCCAGACTACCAAGACTACATTTGGTGCAAATATTTGTGCTCATTGCATTCATTACAGTGTGTCCTTCACTGTGTTTTAAAGCAGTCCATTTAAATCCACAGAGAACTAAGAACTATATTTCAGCTTTAGTGCATTTAATTAAAGTTGAATAATGCCAATAATAAAAGTCCAATAGCAATCACTGCACTCATACTCTGACTCAGACAGACCTTGTTCACGGTCCATTGTCTGCATTCAGTTTTTTTATTCACATCTATTGGACAAACATCTCTTCAGTAGACATGCTTTACAGAAACAGAAGAGCACTGAAGGGAATGGCTTTTCATATATTAAAAATTACTAATAATATTGTTATTATGTTGATTATACAGTACATCTATTTAAACTCATGACCATTCACTCCATTAACAACACTGAAAAAGCCTCTGTGCACATAAAGTCTAAATGAAAGACTTATATTTTCAGTGACCTCTGACCTCTCGCCAAATTTATATTGAAAAGCCCTGAATGCATAAAGCTCGATCTGCTCTGACAGATTAATTAATTTGAATTAGACCTTTATTAAAAAGATCAGGTCAGTGCTACACACAATAAAACTATGCTCTGAATAGGCGTTTTTGCAATTTGAAAAGAGAAAGTGATATTAATGTGCACACTAAATGTCAATTCTTTATAATTAAAAGGCTAATTAATAATAAACCTGCTACTGACAATGAAAGGACCAGATGCTCGTGGACTCTGTGCTTACTGCGTTTCTCTTTTGACCGATGATTATTGATTTATATTTTTCAATTTAAATCATTGTACCAAGGAGAGTTTTCCTCCAATGCAGTCCAAAGTATTATGCTTTTTAGTAGTTTGGACACCTTTGCATTAGTGTTTCATGCTTTTATATCTTAAAATAATGTATATGTGTAATGTAAGCATAATAGGAGACCTTTAACTAAAACTGCCTCAACAAATTAGCACTAAATGTTGTACGCATTTGCACATCAGACTGCCACGTACTGTGTCTGCAGAACTGGATGAGTATTTGTGTGTGTATGTTTCTATCCCATTTAGCCAATAATAGAAGCTTTTTTGGCAGTGTTGGTGGCTCGTAATGTCCTCAGTGTCCCTCGTATGTGGTGTGTCTCAGGGGTCAATCCTTGGGCCACTTCCTTTTTTCCTTTATGTATTATTAATTTAGGTGGCGTGACGACCTTGGTGCTTTAAAGCATTTTGTGTAAATTCTGTCTGGTCCTGTGCTGCTGCTGCCGCTGCTGCTGGTTCTCTCCTTCCTTTCAGGCTCCAGCTAATCCGAGTTCAGACCAGGGGGGCTGCACCTGGCTGTGGGCGAAGCTTTAGAGTTTAAAAGCTGGCCCGCTCAGACCTTAAGTTTCTCTTCCACTGAGCAGCCACAGCCTTTGTTCTGTCTTCTGTTTTGTTTGTACTCTGACATATGGTTTTAGTTTAACATATATCATTTTAGTAGTTTAATAAATATCCTTTGTTTTAATTCTTTTAACAATGTGTGGTTTTCTTGTTTGTCCGAACCTTGAGACAGTTCATGACAGTGGCAGATACAAACAAATATCTTGTAGCACTAAGCAACAACTGAAAACCTACAAAAGGATCGAGGTATCAACTTTTTTGTTAGCTTCTGGATGAATGACCTTAGTTCACCAAGGCTCAATCTATCATCTCAACAAAAGGCACTAGAGCAGCAAAAAGGAATAAACAAAAACCCAAATTAACACCGTTGTGAACCTTTTTGGAGCACCTACAGCACTTGAAAGGATTCTTGATTTAATAACTTAAAGCAGCCCTAAACCACTTTGCTGCTTTTGTTGACATTTATTTATCGTCATTCACATCACTATTACATTTTTACAAACAAAAAAAGCGAAACTGATTTAAGGAAAGTAATGGCACGTTATACATAAGCTGACCAGGAAATGCCAGGTTCACACCGAGGACAGTCCGTTTTCTGCATAAAAATATGAAATGTCCAAAAACGTATTGAAAATTATCTGCGCAAGCTCCGGCCCACCGAGCGTGTAATGAATTCAGATATTCATATCAAATGTATTTGACATATCCAGTGCTGAAATGGCTGTTATGTTCTGCAGCTGTTTGACGGAAACTGCCTGCTGTAATAGTCAAATGACGTTACAATATACAATATAGAGCTATTCTATTAAACTTACTCCACAGCAGCGGTGGGTTTGAGCAGAGAAGGGACCAGTGCACCTTGGGCTGAGTGGAGGTAATGAGGCGGAAAACCAGTTATTACATCCGCAGCGACTCAAACTAGTTTCTCTTTTTCACCATTTCATTCACATCAAGCGCTATCTGTAAGAAATGCCTCATTGTCAGTGGCCGTGTAATGACTCATACATCACTGCAGTCATTACGGGAGCGGCTTTCATGAGTGGAAAATTGTCATTGGTCTAGGAAATGTGAGAAATGCACAATGCCTATGTCCATATTGTATACTGGAAATATTAGTTCATAAAAGCCAAATGCAGGTTAGGTTCTGTATTCACCAGTATTGTTCGATATGTTGATTGTTGTTAGATAACTTTTTACCATCACAAAATAGTTCCAAACTACCTCCAGCCAGTAGATTTAGTGGATTGTTTTCCATTGAGAGAGGCTTTGTCCGTTCTCTTTGATGAGAGACAAAATAATCTTTAACTCTGCAAACCACATCACCAGATGACATCTTTTAGACCTTGATTTGAGTGCGACAATGTGGATGACTGAGAATATCCCCAGACATGTTACTAATGTAAGATATAAGGGCTTTCATTTACCTCTAAACTCCCCAGAAGACCCCCAGTTTTAGTCCAGGTCTGTGGATTATGTTTTATCATTGCTCACTCCAGGTGTGTCTAAATCAAATTAATTTTGGTTTGTTTCTTCAGGTCATGGTCATTTTTTGAGGATAATGTCATCAATGTAGTTTTATCTGTTTGTCTGGATCTATAAAATGTGCATCATTGCAAGATAAGGCCAAAGATACTACTGTATTTCCAGGGGTTAGTCCAGGAACAAAAGATTCATTTTAGTGGGAGATGCAATAGCTTTTTTGTGGCTTAATGGATATAGCATTTACCCCTGGACTACAAGACCACCGTTATACTTAAGTGCTGCTTTGGGCATGTTTTCACCATTGCAAGATAGGGCCAATTCCTTAATGGATTCTATCTAGTTTAGTTTTGCTTCTGTCTTTTTGTTAGTCTGTTAGCAAGATAATGTTAGCCGTATTTTGATCAAAATATCTAGGTCAGAAATGATTTGTTTTTGCTGATTCATTTTTCAAAGAATCCATTACCATTGCAGGATAGGGCCAAATATACTACTGTAACTCCAACTCTAAAAAGTCGGGAAAACAAACACATGATTAGTCTTTCACATTGTGAGACAGGGCCAGTTTTGGAACGGGTAAAGGAACATTTTTCGTGGATCCTTGGTGAAGGTCTGTGCTCTCTCTGTCTTTTCATCGTACGACAGAACAGGTGTGAAAAATACTGTCTTCCCAAAATGAAAAGATAAAAACATGCAAAAGTTTTTTAATCTGTAATCCAAATTACACATATACAAGGATTCAGGATATTAGCATAGACCACAGCCAAAAGAACGACGAGAGAAAAATACGGTCTGTACAGATTTGAGTTTACAGTGAGTAGCCAGTTGAGAGTACCAGAGACACTAAGGCGAACCATCAGCAGACACAACACACACTGCCTTTTGAGAAAGTCTCCAGCACAGCAGAGTATCAGAAGTACCGATGCTACAAAACAAGGACTGGTAACTCCCTTTAGCAATCAGCTGCATAAGTTACATTGTGATCAAAAGCAATAAACGGAAATATAACAAAAATAAAAAATAAAAAGTATCTAGCTAAAGTCTAGCATTCTAGCAGTACTGTACATGTCTTCTCAGTAGCTTTGGAGACCGCTCAGACAAAATGGCTGCTGCACAGCTCTGGGTGAATGGATTTTAAACAACTGGACCACTGGAGGTAAGAACTTATGCCACAGTAATAAAATAAAATATACAAGTCAAAAATGTTACATAAAAACAGTTATAAAAGATGCATGAGGAACTGAAAAACGCTGAAATAGTGAGTCACAATTTTGACCTCAAAATGGTTCAGCACAGACATAAGTACTCAAAAATGATGGCTATGACTTGATGGGAAAAATAAATTGCGTTCTGGGTTACTCAACATAAAAGGTATCCATATGTTCTAATCTAGTTGTCATTCAATTGCATCAAATTTTACAGTTTTGACTAAACATAAAAAAAAACCTTGAAATTTCTTGAAATGTCAAAATATTCAAAACAGAATCTCAAACTCTTAATGCAATAAAATGTAATAAAAAAAAATCTTGTATCTTTTTTTCAGGCTCTCAGAAGAATAATGTCCTAAAAGAAATGTTTTAAAAGTTTCTTAATTTGACATATCTCATTATTTTGAAATAGTAAATGGCACAAGTTACAGTAGCTTCCATAACACTGGCTTTTTCTCACAAGGAGAGTTAAAAATGTAAAGATTATACTGTTAAAAGTTTTAAATAAGATGAAAAATTCCCTTTAGTCTAAACTGCTGAATAGACTTAATGTTTTGGTAACGTGGCAAAGTGTCCCCCAGATGGTTTTAAAATAAAAACGCAATAAGCAAATGCTACGACATATGCAATTGTTCCAGTCCAATGAGCAAAAGCAGTGAAGTTACAAGACGCCAAATTTCCCTTTTCAGCAAGTTGTCAGCGTTAATAGTTTTAAAGATGCATTAGCAAGATCATATTAATTTTTTTTCATAATTCAGATGTCTGGCTCACTTCTACATTTTACACAGGCGCCTTTGAGGAGCAACTCTTGCACTTAATATGCTGTTTTTGGCTTATTTGTCAAACCTACACATTCATTTTTCAACCAGAACCAACTCAAAAGTCATAAAAGCCACTGGTTTAGCTTCCACTAGTAATTTGGTTTGGAGAGTTACATGATATTCAGCCCATTTTGTTCTTTGAAAGTCTAAAATATCTGCAGTCCTTTTACCACTTGCCTCCTCATTCAAAAGCATAGCAAGGACAGGTAAGAATAGTGAAAATAGTGAAATAGCATTTAGGTTTGTAACATTTGAAATATTATCCACCCTGGTCTAAAATATGTAGCAGTGTTAACATTTGATGCACAGAAATAAAATTTGCCCTTTTAATACAAACATCAATGTTAAATGACAAGAATTTGCTTCATAAAAGAGCATTAGGTCCTTGATCCAACTTGACACAAAGACAACTCAATCTGCCTATGAATGAATGTGTTAGTGCGATTGTGTGTTTGGTGGTGGCGGGAGAGGCTGTAGGCACAAAATGGCAGCCACATCTCTGTCGGTCTGCCCCAGAAGTAGCTCACCACCACCGAAAGTGACTGAGGATTGAATGAGGAGTGCCTAGGAAAGCTTTGTTTAAGACTGCTGCGTTATTATCTAAATGTAATGTATACAAACGCCCAGAAAGTAATTTTGTAAAAGCACTTTCCACACAAACTGCATTAGTGTGATATGTAAACTTTCTTCTGCAGGTCTGTGTTTCCATATTTCTGAAAATGGTTGCATAGATGGATACGAGTGGCAGGGTTAGCGTGTCATTGTCTTGTTTACACAGAGCGAAAACCAATAGCGGTGAGCTCACAAATGCGTGTCCAAAGTAAACAGAGCATATTTGAGGTCAGAAATAGAAAATAATATTATACTTCAAACAGTTTTTTTTAGACATGAGCAAATACAGCGGTGACCTTTATGAGAGGCAGGCTCCAGGAGAGACACGGGAAGGGCGGACTTTAATATTGTCCAATAAGTTTGCCACTGGCGTACAGTGTTTTTAATACCCAAACACAAAAGCAAATGTTAATATTTGTAATATTTTCAAAGAACCAGGGGAAGCTTTATGAATGTTTTTGGTTTGATAGGTGAGAGTGGACTGCTCTGTTTGTTTATGTCTCACTGTCCTGTCCTGGACCCATAGCTGCTTGGATGATCTCCAGTAGTAGAATGTAACAAAGTAAAAGTACTTAGTTACTTAAGTACAATTTTCATGTATCTGCACTTTACTTGAGTAAATTGCACAAGAGCTACTTTTACTTCACTATTTTTTAGAGCAAATATCTGTACTTTTTACTCCACTACTTACTATTTTTTGAATTGGTTTGAGGTACAAAGTATTTTAAGTTTGATTTAAAATCATTAATTTTTGCTGTGTCGTCATTGAAGACACAGTACTTCAGTATAAAAGATGCAGTAAAGTAGTACTCTTCAGAAAAAGCTCACCTACAGATTCAGTCTCTTCTGTTGCACCGTTAACCTTTAATTTTCAGCACAGTTATTCAGCAAAATCCCTCACATTTAACAGATTCATTAGTTCTTGAATCTGTGCGAAATACTTTTGCTTTTTTACTCACAAGTACATTTGGAAGTTAGTACTTTTATACTTTTTCTTAAGTAGACAATTTAATATGATACTTTTACTTGAGTAAAATATCTTAATACTTCTTCCACCACTGATTCAGTCTCCAGTAAATAAGCAGATAAAGATGAATGAACAAAAAATAACTTGTCATTTGTAATATGAGACCCAGAGCTGTGCAGAGAAGCCATATTTTCGCTGGTAGCGTCGTCCAAGGCTGTCCCATAGTGGCCGTTGCCCCACAGAGTGTCCATCCAGTGTGTCATATAGTGGAAATGTCTCATCCATACCTCAAACGTACATAATCTCACACACACACACATTTACTGTCAGTATCATGGCAAAAGCGCTCCTCTTCCTTCTCTGCCGTCGCTGCTGTTGAAACGCTGGGAGCTTTAAAGCAACGTACAGAATCGGGACTGAAACACAATCAAAAAAACGAATGTACAAAAGGCACGTTTGAACCCAGTGCTCCTGTACTGTGAGATTCAAGTGTAGATGAGTCTGTAACATGGCTGTCGTAGCTCTTAAGGTGTTAAGCAGGGCCGCGGCGTGGTGGTTGTAAATAGTTTAGCGTTATATATCAACAGGAGATGACTGTCCTGGTGTGGTCCTGGTCCTCAGAGATGGCCAGAGTCACAATGAACAAGCTAAATCAACAGAAAATCAGCTTAGTATTGTCATTTTAAAAAGTCTCAATGGTGTAGTAATAATATCTGTATCATTGTCGCAACAGTGGTCAGTTCTGTAGAGCGTTACAGTTTAACTCCAGTATGTGTGTGGCTTACAATTAGCAGATGCTACAAAGCTATAGCCTTCACCTGTTTTTTTGCATAGCCGTTGCTAAAATAATCTGTGCATAATATATGATCACGAGTTCTCCATTTTAGTGTTGGATTGAAGTTCTTTACAAGTTTGGGATAAGATGCATAGACATTAGCTGGGGCGGTCCAACTGGAGGGACGTGGGCTTCTTGTTTTGCAGTTCAAATCCTGATTTTAATTTTTATTTGGAGCCACTTTTTTTCCTAAACCAAGAGCCCTTTTATCAGATATGGACAAGTCTAAAAGAGAGTGCAGCAGCAGATAACGGAGCAGCTGTTTTAAAACCCACAACAACATCATTCCTATTTTAATTGTTAACATTATTACAGTCAATACTGTATTAAAACTAAAACTTTCAATGAAACACGTTACATTAAATCTCCTATTACAATAAAATCTAAATCAGGATGAAACAAAGCCATGATTATTAGTTTTTTAATTATAAATATAACTTCGAATAAAAAATCGAGATCGACCAAAATGGGGAAAAAAATGTTGATTAAATTTTTTCCCATATTGCCCAGCCCTAAGCTCAAGTGTCTCACTGACTGTTAAAACTGCAAAAAAATATTATCTTTGTTGCATATTTTTAGGTTTGATATTTATTTCAAAGGGGAGTTATTGAAAAGATTTTTTTGGGAGTATTACGTAGTATTATTACTTATTATTATTACATTAAAAGTACTATTTCTTTATTTATTTTTATTTATTCTGAACATAAATATATAGGAAAATAAAAAGTAAATGTCATATGATTTTATAGTATTATTATTATTATTATTATTATTTTATCTTTTTGAGTTTAGAAGGAAAAAATAAGAAGAGAATTTGTATCTTAAGTAAATAATAAATGTATTAACAAAAGTATTAATAAACGCTGATGTTTTTTAAGACCACTTTTTGAAGAATAATCATAAATCAGGGAGTACTTGGTTTAATCCCGGTATAGCTCCTATTTTGTTGAGAAAGTTGATTTAAAACATACCGGACTGGAGAAATATACCTAATTTAGCTAATTTTCCTCTCTGGCGATGTCTTCACACCTCGAGCGAGACACAGACAGTCATCTCCTCCTCCGGTGGCGGCTAACTCACCAAAAATTCACAACCACCACTCACTCCCCGCTGAGAAAACCACCCTCAGCGCACGGTTCTGTTTCTCACTGTTAGCTCGCGGCTAACGTCCAGTCCATTCATTTAGCCTGAATGCTAGCCCAGCCTTGCTAGCCCGGGTGTTAGCATGGTCCCAAAGAGTCCGTCCCAAAGAGGCAGCCAGTCCTGTGGTTCGTACACAAGCGCCTCTCTTCCACTGTCACAACGTTAGATAAGTCCTCATCAAGCCCCGCCCCCCTTTGTAGCTCGTAGCCAATAGGACGGGGTGGGGTTTTTTGAAGGGCGGTCCTAAAGGGGGCGCGGGGGCGGGCAGGAGGGGGGGTGTCTAATCGTCCCCTCCTCCGTACAGGTCGGCCAGCTTGCGGAAGCGTGGGCCCCAGTCCCCGAGGTAGTCATAGTCCTGGTCCCCGGAGCTGGAGGCGGAGTGGAGGGAGCTGAGGGAGCCCGCCGTGGAGCCGCTGCCCTCGTAGTCGAACACCAGCAGAGAGTCGTAAGGGGGCGCCGTGGGGTCGTTGTCCGCAGCCTTCAGGCCCTGGAAGAAGAGAGGGGAGAGGAAAAACATAAAACACTCTTTCATTGAATAATAAAAACTATTACACACCATATTTTATTCATAATAGGCCATAAACAATAAATCAGGTGTTGAAAGATAATTTACCATTTAATGAAAAATAATAGCTCACACATGCCAGTGTATTCTTTGTTCTATCAACTAGTCTTTCCTGGGGTCCATTTTAAAAATAGCTTGTGTACCCCCTGTTTTTTTTTTTTTTGTTTTTTTTGTCATACCATGAGTACTCCCTCACTCGTGTTGGTGATTCTTCAAAAGTGGTCATAAACATATCTTTTACTGTCTTAGTACAAAGACATTTTATACTTACTTTATTGTAAATACTAATTCTCCTGCAATTTTTTTTAATTAAAAAACATAAAACAATAAATAAAATTAATCATCTACTTAAAATATGTAAAATGAAAAAAAAAATCTAAATTCTACTATTTACTTGTTTTACTACATATTTACTGTAATAGTATTATGATATAGTATTATAGTTAAAAATGTATTTTAGCTTACAAAAAATTTAAATAATATAACTAATAGTGGTGGTAGTAGTAGTAGTAATATAATAACTAATTTGAATTAAGTAAAAAAAAAAATCACAAATATTTTCTTATCAGCTTGAAAATATGTAATAATTAATTATTCCCAAGTACCCCCTGCAAAGTGCTTGCGTACCCCTAGGGGTCCCTGTACCCCTGTTTGGGACACACTGGCCTAAAACCTATACCAAATAAAAATGCAAATCACTGCACACTAGGAGGCAGATGATTAGCCGAAACGACACAAGATGGTAAAAACCTCATTTGATGGCAGCAACACATCTCAAATATTTTGTGACAGGGGCAACAAAAGGCTGAAAACCAAAGCTTTACTAAGAAGAGAAGCATTTTGCAACTTATTAGGTTCTTGTGAAACATTTCAGTAAAATGTCTGGGTGTTAAAGGAGCATTTTAGAAAGGCAGAGTCTCTGTTATTAGTGTTGGATGTATTGAATGGATGGAAGCCACTAAAAGAGCTCTGACTGCATATTTCAATTTAATGTATTTTCTTTTATAAGTTAATTTAATGTAACTATTGCAAGATATGTAATGAAAGTCTTGGAAATCTCTGGCACAAAGCAGCACTTGTTTGCTTCTCTATTGAAAACGGCCTTGTCTCTTCCTTTGTTTCCTCTCTGTACAGTCCTTGCTTCTGTTAAATAACTCTGCCTGATAAAGAAGTGAAAGGAATGTTTTCATTACGTTGAATCATTATTGCACAAACGCAGAGCCCCATCTCTTTCACACGGAATTAAAGGTTTTTCAAGAGGCGTCAAAATCCGTAGCTTTTTCTTTTATTGTGCAAAGTATTTGGGTCTGGACATGTTACCTCTGAATGCTACAGCTGTTAAACTTAAATAAAACGAATAGCAAAGAAAATATACTCTGTGATATTGGTAATGTAAATTGGCAGAGTCACATTTTGCCCTCTGCTCCTAACTGGTTTAACCCAGCAGCTGTGATAATGGATGGGTTAAATACAGAGCCTGAATTTCTCTATAAGGGGCTGTCTGAATTATTCATGCCATTCAAAATGGATGTCGCATGGATTGTTGAGAGCTCGATCATGTACCATGTCGCTGCAATTGTGCCAACATTTAACTAGAAAAGTGGGTGCAGTTCCAGGAAAGGTATGGGACAATATTAGAATTTCATGTCACGATTATCTTGGCCACAGTAATTGCCTTTATCCCGATAATTATGAAATTATGCTTACAGTTTGAAAATGCCGCTAAAACATACTGAAATTCCTTTACAATGACACAACAATGATTTTAGGATATATGATTGCAAACAAACAGCTCCCCCTTGTGTTCAAAATTTAGAAAACACATAAACAACAGCTGTAGAGACCTGGATGATGTGCTGACAAAAAAGAAAAAAGACTTGTTGAACTGCTGCAGCGTGTACAGAGTACCTCAGTGGAGGTAGGAGTGGCATTGAAACAGCACTAAATACTACAGACAGAGCAACATTAACCTAGAGTTTAGAGCAATTTTAACGCATTTTAGATCACTGCGTTGTAAAAGTTTCAAAGTGAAAGCATGTTAGCCCTAGCTTAGATACGTTTATGGGGCTGTGTGAGACGCATTTACCAAGAGAGGAACACATTTTCTTACTTCGTTGAGTTCATAAAGTGTTTTCCTTTATATCTATTGGTTAACTTATGATAACCTTGTAAATTAGCTGCATTTATTAGCATTTAGCACCACTGTTAAATCGTCAGATGGCTTGAACACCTCACAGTCCACTGTAGCCTCAGTCCATCTGTCTGCTAGATCAAGTATTTTAGCCAGTTCTGGAGAAATTGGACTTTAAAGTTTTGAGGCTTCTTGGAGAATGTTTTGCTGTAAACATAGTGAATAGCAGAGGGCAGAACGATTATCACGATGATAAAAAATTGCCACGATCAATTAATCTTTGCTGTTTACATCGGGATAAGCAACTTAATAGTTTATCATCCCACCCCTAATGCTGAATAAATATCACTTTGAGAAGAAAGTTGATGGGTCTCACTGCCCAGGGGAAGTATGTGATGTTGAGATATACAATTATTCTAAAGCCTATGTCACACTAAAATGTAGTTTTTGCAATCACTACATGTCAGACAGTGAGACTCCAATCAGCTAAAACCAGACTGATGCAGATCACACTGTGCAATTAGCACCGCTGAGTAGGCTACAATTTAACTCTGGTCCACAACAGGCAGAATCAGAGAGTGTCAAGAGGAGTCATGTACTTTAAAAAGAGAGACAATAAAAAGAGCTTTCAACTTTCAATTACACTTTAGGCAAAGAGAGCAGGGCCTGGAGTAGAGAGTCTGCAAAATATAATACATAGTTGAAGTAATTAAAAAATAATGTACAACATTTAATTTCGGCTTAAACCAAGCAACATCAGAATTTAAAAGAGCATGGTCTAGTACTACTACCACCTTCACTACTACATCTACTACTACTACTACTACTACTACTAAAACTAGTATTTATGCCACTACTGCTAAGGCAACAAGCATTTCTATCACTACTACTGATATTACAACAAGTACTTCTACCACCACTACTACCACAGGTACTACTACTACATCTACCACTACTACTATCACTACTACAAAAACTGTGACCACTGCTAGTGCTAATACAACAACTTCGCCTCCTCCTACTACTACAACAACTACTACTGCTACTACAACAAGTACTTCTACCACTACTACCACAGCCACTTCTACTACTATAAGAAGGTCTTCTACTACTACAACAACTTATACTACCACTACTACCACTACAGCAACTACTACTACTACTCCTACAACAACAACTACTACTATTACTGCTACTACTGCTACTACAACAAGTACTTCTACCACTACTGCTACTACCACTACTACCACAGCTACTTCTACTACTATAAGACGTTCTTCCACTACTACAACAACTTATACTACCACTACTGCTACTACAACTGCTTCTATCACTACTCCTACTACTACCACCACTACTACCTTTACTACAATCACTACTACAAAAATTTTGACCACTACTACTACTAATACAACAACTTCGCCTTCTCCTACTTCTACTTCTACCACTACTACTAATACGACAACTACTTCTACCACTTCTACTACCACAACAACTACCACTACTTGTACTACCACTACTACAACTACCTTTACCACTAATACAACAAAAACAGCTACAACTACTACTACGACAACAAGTGCTTCTATCACTACTACCTCTACTACTACTACTACTACTACCAATACTACAACAATTACTTCTACCACTACAACAGCAATAACAACTACTGCTACGACTATACTACTATACTTTTAAATTATAGGATTCACTACCTACTTTCCCGATTTGTTGACACAATACTTGTTATAGGCATTTATCTTTTATGTTTTGTTGTCAGTAGCAAAAATCACTCTTTGCTTTGTAACCAGACAACTTCACAGAGACAGATATTGAACTAAAAGATCCTCTGAGGATTCCTGTGTGCAGCCCTCCGTTAAAACTCATCTCGCTTGTACAAAGTATAGACGAAGGCGTGCGCGTCTGCATTAGCTCTATGTTACGCTCTAATCCCCGAAGTTCCCTGCTCATCACTTCTCAACACAGAACACCAAACTATTGGATTCAAGGCGTGTGGTTCACCTCCAGCTGGTTTTAAATGGACACCGCCGCGTTTGCAGCGGAGATTTTCCACATGACAGTGCTGGGCGCCCACGCTTCGTAGCACCTTCGAAGAAAAGCAGAATTTACGGACGAGCGAGCTGCGAGACTTTGACTTTGGTCTCGGCGGCAGGATTAGAGTAATCCCACAGTGTTTCTATAGTAACGGCAAAGTAATCCTATACCATAGAAAAACACAGCGTCCACAAAAAAACACCCAGGCCCCGTGAACCATGGTGACTCCATCTGAGGGAGGCCTAAGAACCGCTGTCTGAAATGTCAAGTGGCCCCTGGACGAGACGGAGAGGCGCTGACCTGGACGTACATTCGTTGAACCAAAGCAGCACCACACACAAGTTTAGAACTAAGGCTGAACTACTTGATTTCACTACTGCCGCCCCAAGTGCAGATACAGCTAAATCTGTTACTTCAGCGTAGCTCCTGGTTTTGTCTTGTGAAATTTAATGCAAAGATGGCTGGCAAAAAACAAATATCTATGTGAATTTTACACTAATGAAAGGGTTATACAGTATTTTAAAAGCCCAATACAGATGAAATAACTCCAGTGCTGCATTTAAAAACTACAACTGATTCAAAATTTTCAGAGGAACAGGATTATGTTTTAGTCAACGTAATGCAGCCAATAAACAGTAGACCTGTCACAAAACTACAAGCTTCTAGGTTGGGCTGAACTGTTATATCTAATTAGACTTATATCTTGCTATGTAGGTAATAAAAGCAATAACACAATGATTTAATGATTTGATTAATACCTTTTTAATACTTTTAAGACTTTGGGGATACCCTGTACTTTTCCAACCTCACCATTCACCAACAACGACAGTAGCGCTATCTTACTGCTTTTATTTGACTAGGAAATGTAAAACTGCACTAACTTGCCACCTCAAAACACATAGATATGAACAAGCATTTATCTCTGCCAGAAAAAAGCATAATATAGGAACTTTATGACAAATGACTGAACTTTTTTGTCTGTGTCTGTGCTAAAATCTTGTATATCTAACTTCCCCTGGCAGCCATTGTTCAATTCCCAATCTGAGTGTGCCAGCAGATTAAAAACCTTAATAAAACAGCCTATATGACATCCTAAGTCTAATTTTTTTCACAGATGATTTCTATTACAATATACTGTCAGTTAGTTATATTGGCTACCTCTAATATAAGGGGAAAAATAAGTTAGTTTCTGTTTAATTAAAAGAACAAGATGATATTTTACTATTTAATAAAACATGGCAGCAACACAAATGGGTAACAAAACTGGGAAAAGTAAAAATTTTGGCAACACTTTAGTAAGATATCTAGGTATAAAAAGTAATCCTATATGCTTCCAACAAAAAACTGCCTCCACAGACACCAGCCCAGTGAACCATGGTTACTCCATCTGAGGGAGGCCTAAGAAGCACTGTCTCAAATGTCAAGTGCCCCCTGAACGAGACAGAGGCGCCGACCTGGACATTACCCCCGACGACCCCGAGGACCTGGATCAGACGTGGCGGACCAGGATCAGGTGGACCGAGCTTGGCCGGAGTGTGGATGGACTCCGGGGAGGAGGGATTAGAGAGGGCAGGGAGAAGATTTGGGTCAGGCCCGGACAGATGCTGCTCTGTCTCCAGGAGCAGCTTTAGCCGATTACTGACCAATGTCCACACACAAGGACTTTTAACCAGCCGGGCAAGTCACACACTACCTGAGAGAGCAAAAGTGTCAAAAATTTACAGCTAAAGTGGTTTTCCTGAAAGTGAGACAAATAGGGGCTTTTAAACTGTGTCCATGAGAGCAGCTTCGGTTACTTACTGCCTGCTGTGCTATCATCATGCAGTGAAGTATTGCTATAACAGGACTCTAATGATGTAATGAACAAGGGAATCTGACAAATATAATCAGTAGACTCAGAGAAGCAACGTTGCTCCAAGACCGAGAGATGTTATACAATAATTTCCCACAAATCATAGTGGTTTTTATTCATTGGAAAGCCTTTAACAGTTGCTCATCTTTGCTTTAGAAAATGCCCCAGTAATTTCCCCACATCCCTGAATCTGCAATGCTGAAAGGAATACAAAATCGACCCAGAACAACCTGTGTAAATAGTACATGAGACAGTACAACTGTGATTTAAGTCACCAGAAAATATTTCCATTAATTTTCTCAGTTCAGGTTTAAAGCAGCAGTAGCAGATTTCCCAGTTTTCTTTAGCACACAAACTTTTCTATTTTAGTTCAAAATACTGTATGCTTCAATGATTGTATTGTGAATTATTGTGGATATAATGACCAATGCTGTGTACTACAATTGATGTGAAATCTCACTTGAAATTTGCCACAACAGATACACCAATGGTATGTTCTTCCATCAAGTCCCCCCATTTTTCATAAGCCACCTGTTTAGTAAACTTGGAGAGTTTACGCACAACACAACCTCCACTAAGCCATTATAGTCCCAACTAGAAGCCAGATCAACACCAAAAAGGAGTAATTTGTCACTTCACATTGGTACTATTTGCCTTATCTTGTAAGGAACCATATTAAAAACTCCTCGACAGACCCACATACACAAAAAAAATAAAAACTTAACCCATAATTTGTCTACGGTCCATTACTGATCTTTTCCCAAAAGGCTAATCAAATTCCAGCCATTACTTTTCTAGTTATCTTGCTGTCCAGATTTAGTTTTGTCGTCAGTCTGAATGGAGCAACTGTCACATGACTCTGACAGACCAATCACAGCGCAGAGAGGTTTTCTATGAATATCTAAGAATATCTTGCTAAAACCTTGGCTTATTTCTGCCCTTTTCTGAGAGGTTAATTAAATTTCAACCATTACAAACCAAGTGACGCTATAGGCATGTTACTCCTGGAGCCCATGTGGCCAAAAAAAAAAAAAAAAAAAAAAAAAAAAAAAAATTGGGTGTTTTGTTAAGCTTTGCTAAATGTCAAAATACTTTTTTTTTTTTTTTGAGCATCTGTAGGAACGGTGAAAGCAATGATAAGACCGCCGTGACTGAACAGTGAATTAACATGAGTACGATAGAGAGACGGGACAGGGAGAGAGGCAGCCTGGTGGTGTCTGCAGGATTAAGATGTCTAGATCAGCCAGTGGTGAGTCTGACAGTTCCTCCTCATTATTCAGAGCTCTTTTTGGCAGATGGCTTTATGCAGCCTGTCCATAACACACACACACCCACATACGCACACGCACACACAGGACGCACAAACAATATGGAGGCTGACAGGACGGGGCGGAGTGGCCATCTTGGCTCTTCTTCACGCCCCGAGGTCTCACTGTGTTCGGCACCACACACTCTCCTCCAGACATCAGCCAGTTATCGGGCTGTGTGCAAAAAATATGATCTGATTAAATGAAGGAGAGCGGTGCTAAGGCAGTGAACAAGTCTGAAGGGATGGCTCTCAGGAAAATGAGACTGAATTTAAATTAAGTGGTTCAAACTGAGAGCTGTGTGAATATGTCAAATACTAAAAATGAATGTATAATGGACATTTAATGATTTTCAGTCAACACGGTCATGGTATACGACAATACTTTTTAGAAGAAAGGCATCTGGGCATAGTTCTGTGTTGTAGAGTTGGGCAATGTGGTTAGAAAATATCTTAATTTTTGTTATTGTTGCTGTCTGACACAAAAATCTATTTAAATACAGGCTTATCATTTTTTAAATCCGAATATTGCATATACACTATAGCTAGCCGATATTATGCTAAATACCTACACAAAATAATATCAAAGCTGAAGCAACATGCATTCCCTTCACAAAGAAAATAATGTAAATATAGTTTAGTTTTAGCCCTCCCCTTGTTAAAAGATGTTAACAGAGTTGAGCCTCATGGCAACGGTGACCAGGTGTCCCCTTTTAACCGGGACAGTCCCAGGTTTAGGTTTCTTATTTCCCAACACACATCTGTAAAAACACTCATATGTCCCAGTTTTCAACAAACCATGTTCCAGTTGTCCCCATTTTTACCAATAGAAATGCAAACTAAAAAGACTTTGTCACTAAAATGATATTCATATTCAAAACTAAATCGTAGCGTCATGTACTCTGAATGACATGACAGAAAATTGCATGGATTTCAGAAGCTTTTTTGTCACTTGGTGAGTTCAAACGCACCCTGGTTTGTTAAAAAATTCTGTGTCCCAGTTTTTGGGTTTAGAAATCTGGTCACCCTACAAAAGACTAATCTGCATGCATAAATAAAATATGCAATGCTGCACACTGCTGACAGTTGGCTACCACCTGCTAGATGTAGGCGTTACAGAGGTAATATTGTTCCTTTCTGTGTGATTATTATTATTATTATCATCTGTGTTTTTAGTGTCTGCAAAATCGCCACAGTCAGTGTTTTAGCTGCTCTGGAGCTAGCAGTAGCATTAGCCAGAACACAGTGGACAGAGCAGTGCTTAGGGGACGCTATACTTAAATATATTTCTTCTATTTTTTTTAGCACAGCTACTTCATGCAATTAGATTTTTTCCCTTTGTCCAGATTTTGATGCCAGGTCTGAATGACTCTGACCAATCACAATGCAGAGAGGTTTTCTATGTGCCTTAGACAAAAGATTTGTCACCGACTGAGTCAAATGGTTTCATGATACACAAATGATCTGACCACATATACTACTTTGAGAAGTTTTAGCAGATTTATTATAATAATACTGTGTACCTTAACCAAAAGACACTGACAGATGTGTGGTGATCTGGATGACCAAGAATGCAATGCTACCTTTACTTGGGTACACATTTGGTGTACCTCTGCTTGAATCAGTAGGGAACTTTCTAAAAACTGTCTGAGCTCGGGAGCGGACTGGATATGTTGCTGATACCATGTTAAATCACATTATTCTGTGGGATAGCGCCTTTCAAGCTCATTCAAAGTGAACCTGTGTGAAGTGCACTATCCCTAAATCCTGCAGCGCTGAGGTAAACTGCTCACATTCACAACACACTTTGATGCCTCGGACCAGAGGAGAGTGAGGAGAGAGGAGAGAGGAGGAGGGAGGAGAGAGGAGGGAAGAGAGAAGAGAGTAGAGGTGAGAGGAGCGGAGAGAGGAGAAAGGAGAGAGGAGATGTGAGAGAGGAGAGAGGATAAAGGAGAAAGGACAGATGAGAGAGGAGGGAAGGGAGGAGAGACTAGAGATGAGAGAGGAAAGAAGCACAGAGTAGAGGTGAGAGGATAGAAGAGAAATGAGAGAGGAGAGGAGAGAGGAGGGAAGGGAGGAGAGAGGAGATGTGAGAGAAAAGATAAGAGAGGAGAGGTGAGAGGAGAGAGGATAGACGAGAAATGAGAGAGGAGAGAGGAGAGGAGAGAGGAAGGGAGGAGTTGTAAGAGAGGAGAGAAGAGAGAGGAGAGAGGAGAGGAGAGAGGACAAAGGAGAGAGGGGAGAGCGAGAGAGGAGAGAGGAGAAAGGAGAGGGGAGAGCGAGAGAGAGGAGAGGAGAAAGTTGAGAGGAGAGGAGAGAGGGTGAGTCGGTGACGGTGCAGAGTGTGTTCTCAGTGAAGGGCAGACAGTTTGTGTTTCGCAGAGTTTCTGTGATTTCTCACTTCCTCTGAGCTGGAGTCTCACCGGGAGCTCAGCAGACCAACAGTTTCTCTGCCACAACCAGGAGGAGGTACAGGGCCTTCAACAAGATCAGCTTTAACAACAACGTCCTACCGTGTGTATTACTAGACAACAGGACACACAGAGTCCAGTGACTATAATATTTACAGGTGGGCCCTTGCTAATTTAAGTTTCTTTCTTCCTTGGCTTGGCTGCTTTTGAAAAAATGCACATTTTGCACATTTTAATTTCGAATGAAATTAACAGATGCTCATCTATTTCTAAGGACAGTTACATGGAAGAACGAGCGCACTCAGCTCACATAATGTCATTGTTTGACTTGCAATGGTTAGATTTATTTACAGATCTAACCAAGTAACATTTGGGCTCTAGACCTTCATCTGGCCATTGCAACAATCAACTAATCTCAACCAGGAACTGCCCATTCAGCTGCTTCCTTTCCTTCAGTGTCTCCACACTGAGTCACATTGATGCTTTGGCATAGGTTTCTCTCTGAATGCCCTTCTGCAACCACACATTTATCCAGGCTTGGGACCACCAACTGTAGAGGTTAATGAGTTAAAAAGCTATAAATGTTGTTGTGACTTTAGGTCATTGTAAGACTGGTAACACCAAGGGTTGGTTTTCTTATGCTTTTATGCTAAGTATTAAAGGTACACTCAAGCTGTGAGTAATCTATGCATGTTATTCACATTTTACTGGTTATACGTTTAATCAAGCTTCATATATGCTTTATATAGTCCTTATAGTAAAAAACATCAGTGCTGTGAGTGTTTGCAGTGTCATGACAATGTAATGTGTTCATCTTCATGTGTTCTTTGAGAAATGTGTGACTTTGTGACAGTGAGGGAAACACACTGGGCCTCACTGTAGATAAGATAAAACACACACAGGGAGATAGAGTTTAATTTGGTTGCTGATTGTAGTTTAGTGTCACTGCCACTAGGGGGTGCAGTTTAGTGGGTGTGGTTAAATGTTGATGACATCAGAATAAAAGGAAACATAGCATGATGGGCGTGTCACAGGCTACCTACATTATATCATGGGTTGTAAATTTCCACTACTTAATGATTTATATAACTCCATAATAATGACCTGGATGAACTTTGGTGGCTGTGATAAACTGAGCGTCTGCAGCAGGAGCAGGGGTTGGCTCCAGTTCAGTTGGGATGGCCCAATGTGTTTGTTTACAAACTAAATTTGAGTAGCAACTGTCTATATGAATAATAACTTATTATTTTCAAGGACATATAAAAGTTTGTGTTATCAGAAATGATAAAAGATCATGTCTGGATGAGCTCGGGGTTTGTTGTGGGGACCAGACATGAGCTCTGTTTGTTGTGTCATGCAATAAACTTTTCTGTGTTGGACTCTCTCTCGTCTGCTCATTGTTTTCGGATAGATTATGTATTTTTTATTCTACATTAATTGGCGAGCCAGCTCATGGTGGATAAAGAAATGATGATAACCCCAGCGCCTCCCGACACGAAAGGAATAAATTCCCGAAAGAAATTTAGCCTTGGACATCCATTTTTTAAAAATAAAAGGGTAAGCAGAACCCTGTTTTAAAATGTTTGTGTGTCAGAGATGGTTTTGCCAGGTAGTTATTCTTCAAAAGAACCTAGATAAAAGGAAATTTAAAATAAATCTTAAATTAAATAGAAGTAAAATTTGAAAGAAAATATGTTGAACAATATGTTTAAATTTATTTCTTTGCAGTTACATAGATTAGGAAAAGAAAAGTCAGAATTATTAGAATATAAAGTAACAAGCTGAGGAAGACGAGCAGTGTCTAGCGTAGCCCAGTCTGTTCGTGTGTGTATTTTTTGTTCTACACAACCACTTTTTTTTTCATCATAACAGACACACAACTATCTGTTACGAAGCTAATGATGTCTAGAAATAACAACACACATAACTGCTGTTGTATTACACAGTCACTTTGTACAAAGACAAAGACTGGGCCACATAAAGCAGTCCAATACTCTGTTTGAGCAGAGAACTGTCACTGAACTACTTGCCTGGGTTCATGTGCACAAAAACAAATCCAACAAGTCCCTTTAATAGCCCGCTTTGTTTTAATTAATTAATTTATTTTTTGTATTTTTTTAATCGTCCGGGTCCGATAGAGTGAGTTTGTATTGTTACCTCGTGTATGAAGTCCCCGATGTCTCCGGGGTGGGGGGCGGCTGAGCGCATGGGGTACTGGTGGTCGTGGTGCAGGGGCCTCTCGTCCAGTCGCCTGATGCCCACCTTCACACAGTCGGGCTCCAGAGCATCGGGCTGCTGCAGCTGGCTCAGGTCGTAGTCCTGCACACATCAGTGCAACTTTAGACACAAACAAACAGTAGGTGCAGAGATGACTATTATTATTATGAAGTCATTACAAATCTAAAGAGAGAGAATACAGTGTGTGTGTTGCTAACAGTGCAATGTCTGTGACAGCGGTTCTTAAACTGTGGTATGGGTACTAGTTGTGGTACGCAGGCTTTTTCTGGTGGTACTCAGGAAGTATTGCAGTTCTGATTTAGTTTCATTTTGAGGCAGTTTTATTCCTGATAAAGTTGGGGCTAGACCTGAGTGATTTAGTCTGGTTTGGTCCCAGTTTTATCCTGTTTTTGTACTGGCTAAGCACAGTTTCAGTCTTGGTTTAATCCTGGTTTAAGTCCTGGTTTGATTCTGTTTTTGTATTTGTTAAGTCCTGGTTTAGTATGTTTAGTATGTAGTATCCTGGTTTAGACCTGGTTTTGTCCTTGATT
The DNA here is from genome assembly GCA_020698575.1 of Bostrychus sinensis. Lineage (NCBI taxonomy): Eukaryota > Metazoa > Chordata > Actinopteri > Gobiiformes > Eleotridae > Bostrychus > Bostrychus sinensis. Next base: position 29,410,120 of record CM036246.1, read on the forward strand.
TATAAAGACCTGGTTTAGTCCTTGTTTAGTCAGAGTTAGGCTCATTTTAGTCCAATACAACTGGCATTTGGAAAGCCAAATATTGGTGTTACTTGGTGTAAAAAGTACGAGTACCACTGGTCCATGGTATTGTTCCCATTGGGTAATTCAATAGAGACAATTGTTATAATTTTGTTAATAGTGAGAACATGTCTTGTATGTTACCAACAAAATAATTTTAGAAGTAAAAACAGAACCTGACAACTGAGTCAAACCAATGTTGTCTATTTGCATCTGTTTAAACAGTATATAAACAATTGTTCTTTTGGTCTTTCTTGTTGCTAAATTTAGATTTAGGCCCATCATGCGAAGAGATTCAAAATGTAAATCTGAAATGTAATGAACCATTTCATGCAAAAGTCTCCATTATGTTTAATGAAGTGCATTTGTTAATGAAATAACTCCCAAATGGCCACTTTCTCTTTCAGGACAAAAGGACTAAAATAACAAATGCATCTTATATCATTTAAGTAAATACCAAACACTAGTTAATAGCAAGGGAGATTTCACATCTTTTCGTAATTGCTGAGGGGCACCACACAATGTCACAAAAAATATCTGTATCTGACAAACCTGCTGAATTTAGTATAATGAGAATATTGGTGACTAAAATGACTCAGACCACACTGAGCCACTGCTGTAACCATTCACCACAGTAACAGGCTGTGGCGGACTGTAAAGCATTTTGGTGTGAAGCATAAATAAATACTGGCAAAGCTTTCACAAAGTGTTAACTAGGCTGAGGTATTTGCAAGATGTCATAGTCTAACACTGATGGTGAGCCAGTCTCTGCAGGACTGGTTCCTCACTCGCAGCAAACTGTTTCTATTCATTTGACTTGGAACTGGCCTATCACAGCTGTTTATCTGCAGCGTGCCTAAATGCTAACCAAAGTAGCACTGGCTACTGAGCTAATTTTATAACTTCTCTGACCTGATTAACAGCGTTTAGTGCTTTCCTTTGTCACCTGTTGATTCTGCTGAAGTCTGCCTTGTTGTTTAGTCCTCTGTGTTTTTTTTTTCTCCGTCTTGTTCCTATTGTAACAGAAAAGTCCCGCTGACCTCTGACGTAAGGACCACATTAAAAAAAATGACTTTTTCCACACATTTTTGTACAACTGGCTTCTGCTGCTCTCCCCATTCAGAAATAAGTACAGAGTTGCTCATAATACGCCGTGTTTGGAGTTTTATGACAAAAATGGCAAACCACCATGTTTGTTTTGCTTACACAGCGGTGCACTGCTTACGTCACGCTCTTCCTTTCTCTGATTACTCTGCCCATAGAAACATTTAAACAAAGGATTACCAGACTGACTTCTTTGTATAGAATAGAAAAAGAGTTTGTCTGGCAGACCACGCCAAGGTTTGATGTCACATATTAGTATTTAATGAAGGGCAAATAGTCCACCTTAACAAAAAAAAGACGCAAAAAGTCAATGTTGTAGCTTAAAATGAACCATATTTTATACACGTTTTTACAGGAAATCAAAAGAGTGCTGTGAAGACTATCATATCATCTTCTCTCTGAGTGTCTACAGGCCTGTGTGCTGCGGCTCACAGAGGGTTAACCTCCTCACAGTGGAGTGTGTGCAGCAGCTTATGTGTGCAGACTGCTGTGTGGAGGGACGCCGCAAATTGTTCTCACACAGAAAGCAATTAATCCTGTTTGCAGCTCCTCTTTTGTAGTGCACTTAATCTTGGCCGGGGGACGGATGATTGAACAGTGCGGGGAAACGGCGGCTGCGGTGAGCACGCCTTTTACCGTTTGTCTCGGGGACGGCTCTGATTGGCTGAGACTGTGCTGCTGTGTGTGCGTGTGTGTGGTAGTGTGTGCGTGTGTGTGGTAGTGTGTGTGTGTGGAAAAGGCAGTGTGTGTTTTCAGAGCTGATAGATGTGAAGGCAGCAGCTCCGGGGAAGTTCACGGCACAAACCTCAGTGCACTGGAAGGTGAAGGAGAGACGCCTGAAGTCAGCAGCCAAATCCAGGCATTTTAGTAATACACTACGGTAAATGTGGCCAGTTCATCTAAGGTGATGTTTACAAAATGTGATCATGAAATATTTTTATTTACATTAATCCTTATTGCCTTTTTTTTTTTACAATTACTATAGAAAAGCATGTTCCACTTTTGTAAAATAATAATAATAAAAAAAGTGGCTGCCAAAATAAATAATAGAAACAATAAATAACTTAATAAATAAATGTTCTCATTGACAAATAATTATTAACAGGACAAGAAAAAAAAATTAAAATAAATAAATAAATACAGGCCTATAAATATTCCCTTTCTGTATTCATTTGTGCTTTAATTTATTTTTGCTTTGTTTAATTATGTATTTTTATCTCTTTTATTTATTCCCACATTTATTTATTTATTGATTTCTCTCACTAAAATGCAAATGAAGGGGGCGTGTTAGACAAAAGCAATCAAAGCAACAGATAATCTGCAAATATTGCAGATCAACTATGAGCGTCAGGACACACCACTTTCATTTTTAATAAATGTGGGACTAAATGAAAGACAAAATAAGAAATAATTAAATAAAGCAAAATTAAACTAGAAATAAATACAGAAAGGTATTAATTATAGGCAGGGCTTAATTTGTAAATCAAATGATGCCGGAACAAAAATTTCGCTTTGACACTGGAGTCCACAAGGCCAACACTGATACCGGAACGTACATACAACACAATGCTGAGGCGCACACATATCACAAAATACCAAGCAACTGCTCATTTATACTCAATTTTAAATTATATTTTAACATATTTGTTAACATTATTATACATTATATCGTTTCACTTCAGTGTAATGTGTCAGTGTACTTTTGTTTGATTGCTCAGCTGATCGAGAAATCAGCTGCTACGTGTAATTACTGCGTTTTTGTAGAGTCGCTCTGTCATAGACCTGCTGTGTGAAGCAAGAACACAGACTCATGCAGCTGTGGTCTGTATAAACAAAGTCTAGGCTAGGAAAGGGAGCACACAACAGCAGTAAGCTTTCAGCCTACGTCTCTCCTTTTGATTTGGCTTCTTTTTAGTGACTGCCGTGGAGCGCGCAGTCTTCTCTGTGTAATGGCGTTTCACGGCTCCAGGCTCTGTGAGCCTCAGCGCGTTAGCTCGAGCTTACAGAAGCTTTTGAACAAACAAAAAAGAACAAACTGCTGTGGCTCTATGTCCCGTGTGCACAGGGAATATAATGGAGGAATAAAAAGCGCACATCAAGGGCGCGTGGCGTAAGGTTTCTCTGCGTAACTATGGCTATGTAACAGTGACACTGAACCCTGGGTCTCATCCTGTGACCCACGATCAGCGCGCTAGCTCCAGCTTCCATATGTATTTGAGTAAAAGAACAAACTGACGTGGCACTGCCATGTCCCGTGCGCTCTCTGGCACAGTGGGGAAATAACGTGGCACATCCAAAGCGCATCACATAGGTCCTGTCCGCATAACCAAAGTCAGGACAAACCTCAACAGATTTACTGTCTTCTGTCTGTAAGCAAACAAATCACTTTTGACTTAAATAGTAGCAGTCAACTGTAGCTCCACTCGTGTTTATAAAAAAACACAGCCTACTATGGCTCTGTGCAGCTCTGTGGATGCAGCAGGGATTGGGCGGGGTCAGGGGACATCTCAAAGTACGCACAGTGCATACTGCTGTACACCTGCAGGCACCGCTGCTGTTATATCCACGAATTACAGCGTGGGTACAGTCTATGTTGAAGCGCTCACATGGAAATGAAGCGTGGTGTTTTTGTTTAAAACACTGCATTTCTGTGTAATTACACCTCCGACCTTCAACACAGGTTTAGGAGGTCAAAAGAGTCAAATGTAATCAACACTTTGTTCTGAGTTGTGCCTGAGTTACCGGATCCAAGCACACAGTTGCTGGATCCAACTGCATCAAAATAAGGGGGTTTCCGGATCCTGTTCCGGCAAGATCCGGCTCAAATTAAGCCCTGATTATAGGCCTATAGGACAAGAAATAATTTCATTTCTTGTTCTGTTTAAATCAGTATTTGTTAATGAGAGCATATAGTTATTGTTTTATTTGGCACTTTTGGTCCTCCATAGGCCATTCTATGTTTACAGCCCACCACCAAACACACAGTCACACTGACACATTCATACCTAGGCATGGGTGAAGTGTTTTGCCCAGAACATAACGGCAGTATGCAAAACCTCTAGCAGGGATTGACCTGCCAACTCCCGGGTTAGTGGGCCAATGTCTGAACTGACTGAGCTACTGCCGCCCCGAGTTATGGGTGAGTTTCAGTCATTTTATCAGTTTTATCAGGTATCTCTGTGTCTTTCCTTTGGGCTTTTCCTTCTGGGCTCACCACAGCCACTCATCTGCCTCCAAAGTGTGCAGTGCTTTGCATAATATTGATTTGGCAACAGTTTTACGCCTTACTGACGCAGCCCCATCATTCTGAACAATTTGCCATAGAAAACAAATAACATTTTGATTGCTTTAAAGTGAAGATGAGCTCAATTTTCCGTTTGAAAGCATTAAAAAGCAATAACAACAGTGGTGACTGTTTACCAGGCTTCTCCACTTTCTTGGCTCTGCAACATTACAAGTTATATATTAATAGTAGTAGTAATAGTAGTAGTACTGTTGGGAAAAAAGGCAGTTAGACTTGGTTTCAAGTTTAATGGTAAAAGAGAAGTCATTTTAATTAGAGCGCTAATGCCACTGAACACTCAGCTCCCCCCAGGGACCAGAGAGAGAGATTTAATAACATGTGGAAAAGATAAAATCATAATTTTGTCTCATCTTAATTTAAAATATATCTCTTTTACTGCTTCTTATTTCCCCTCTTTTACCAAATGCTAATTTTTCCCTGCATTCGGACTTGGTCTAAGACAGTCTCTGGTCTAAGATTGTTGAGATTACAAAAATGTTTGCTATTTCTTTCTTTGTATCATGTCCTTGTCTTGATGTATTACTCTTAATATCTCCGAAACTGGGTACTGTCAATAACGCTGCTGTGGCAAGTTTACACATTTTTTAAAGAATGCCTCGGAGCTCAGAGTGATTCTTATTTCTGTTCCTTCATGCCTCTCTCCACCCTTAAAGAAAGTCTGAGTACAACTCTTAAATTAAAACGAGTGAGTGCATCAGTGGGTCAAAAAATCTTGGGGCCAGGTTCATTTCAAAGATCAGTGAAAAAATGTCAGTTTAAAAGCAGAAGATGGATCCGAGGCACTCTGACATTATTAAAAATCCTTTTTAGACTTATCTATGAGTAGTAACTGACAGTAACTCTATGTATTAAGTGGTTGCTCCATAGGTAGAGTCTAGACCGTACCAATTCACAAAAGTTTTTATCTGTTTTTATCATTTTCTTTCGTTGTTGTTGCATTCATAAATGTGTAATCACACTGTCATGTGATCATCCCACATGATCTTATTTCTCTATTTAGACCTGGTATTGATTGCTTTATGTCTGCCCTGATGAATACAGGTCGAAACGTGTTGGAATGTCCCATACACAGTAAAGGATTTTTAATAATGCCAGAGTGCCTCGGATCCATCTTCTGCTTTTAAAGTCTGAGTAAGATGTGATACCACTGTTAGTACAATAATTAGACAATCTCACAGTAAATATTTTGTGGCCAATGTCTGTCAAGTGGGACCGCAACATTATTGTGATGCACTTAGTTTGGTATAAATATTTTGTTTTCTGAAATTGCAATAACAATACATTTGTGATGAACACCATTCAGGCGTAACATTATGACCACCTGCCTAATATGGAGCACCATATGCAACAAACTGTGGCACATTGTGTATTCTGACATTTTCTGATCAGGGCCAGCATTAACTTCTTATGCAGTCTGAGCTACAGTAGCTGTCTGGTGGATCAGACTGCACGGGACAGCCTCGCTCCCCATGTGCATCACCTGCTCACCACTGTTACTTCCTTGGACCACTTTTTATTTTTTAAAGATATTTTTTCAGCCTTATCTCGGCTTTATTTGTTAAGATAGCTCATTAGTGACAGGAAATCATGCGGGAGAGAGCGGGAGAGACATTCGGCAAAGCATCAGAGTCTGGCCTTGAACCCTCAACTTCAAGGCAGGCTGTAGTTGCCCTGTATTAGAGGTGGGAGAAAAAAAATCTCTGATGCATCGATCGTTTCTTTAGAAAGAGATAATAATCAGAATTTTGTAAAGACTACAAAATATTAAAGTAGGCTATGTCCAATACAAATCTTATGCTACTGGGTTGCAAAGAGTCAGCTCTGGCAAATGCTGACAGAATTTGCTACTGCAACATATCAATTATTAGTTCTCTAGGTTTGGTTTTTGAAATAGAAAGTGTTTAAAATTATGTTTCAGATATTTATTGTACATTTCAAATAAATTACTGTTGAAGAATTAAAGCTGGCATGAACCAGAAAGGTGTCTGATGCAACGATGAATCAATGCATAGCTTTTGAAATGAATCGTGGGCCTCTGAATCGAATCGTGAGACCTAAGAGTCCCATCCCAACCCTGTATATGTGCCGCTTTTGATAGATACTGACCACTTTAGACCGGGCACAACCCACAAGAGCAGCAGTTTTGGAGATGCTCTGACCTATCAACTTCTGGGACAAAATGTTCACTTGCTGCCCAAAACTGTATTGCCCACCCACAAACAGGCGCTATGATGAAGACAAAATCTGTATTACTCACTTCACCTGTCAGTGGTCATAATGTTTTGCCTATTGGTGCAGCCCTAATATATTAAACGCCAGTATGTGGTCAGTACCTGGTCCTCCTCTCCGCCGCCCTCCTCGTCGTACTTCAGGATGTTGTCTCTGACGTCGTCCTCGGGGTCGATCAGGAGCTGCTTGGCCTGCCTCTCCTTGTCCCTCCTCTTCATCCACATGACGAAGAGCAGCACCAGCACTGCAGCGTGGGAACACAGATAAGCACAGGGGCAGTTTAATGTGTGCAAATGGGCGCTTCGGGCTCACACAGGCTGCTGAAGCGAACCATCCGCTACTGCTGAATATAAAACACAGTGTGGTTTCAGTGTGACGCTTAAGAGAGATGCTAAAAATCAACCAGACATACACACATCTCATATCCACCAAGCCTTTGATTCTGGTTACAGAGAGCATTTGCATAAATTATAACAAGGATACGCTCTAGGACCCGGTTACCAAACAGTGGGTGACGGTGAGGACACAGAGTCAGTAATCATGTTGGCAGCTGAAGTCGGTGTGATCAGATGTAGTGTGGTGAGTCTAAATGCTTCACATGTGGTTTGAATGTGTCCTTAAATCAGAGCTGAGGACACATCTCAGTTAAATATGGTAAAAAGGGGTTTAGATCATGAATGTACTCATCGTAATCTGTCGTGCCCAAGTGCAAAGGATCAGGTGAGTCTAGGAATCGCACAGCTGCATGCACAAGCTCAAATATATGGAGCTATATTTGTCTCAATACAGTTAAACAGTAAATGTATTGATGTACGTATATTCAAAAACCCTATATGTGACTTGCATGCAGCGATTATTATTTTCAATAATTTAGCAAATGAATCATATTTGTCAAATATAAATCTGCAGTTTTGCATGTGAATGGTTTAATCTGCATTTGTGGATCGCTCAGTTTGTGCATTCATCACAACTGCGCATTTGGATCATTTTGAGACATTTGTTCCACATTTTGAGACAGCTCTGGATTAATTCAAAAGAAATCCTGTTCCAAAGACAACCGCTTCTCAGCTTGTAAACTGAGAAGCTAGATATTCAGCATAGAGCATTTGATCAGTGCAACCTATTAAATATATATGTTTATATTATTTTTAAATGTAATGGCTGGATTAGGAATGAAATTTTATGAAAAGGTTAGGAATCAGCTTTGTACCATTGCTAGGTAGAGGCAAAGAAACCAACTCTAGCCACAGGGGGTAGGGTTGCAAAGGGGCGGAAAATTTCTGGTAAATTTCCAGAAAATTTCTGGAAACTTTCCATGGGAAGTTAAGCTTGGAAATCTTGGGAATTTTCAAATTTGGAAACCATATATAAATAAATGAAAAAAACATTATAATTCAACACAGATATAAGATATATTGCTAATAGGCAAATTAAACTTTAGGTACAACAGCCAATGCAATTCTGCAATTATATTTCAATTCAAACTACAACAGAGTTGTCCTCAGTACACAGCAAACACCCAGCTGTTTTAAAGAGGTACAGTCAAACAATGTAAACTGTTCAAAAGAGAGAACATGTGCTGAGCTGACACAGTTTAATCAGTGGAAAAACACCACATTACATTAAACTGCTCAAAAAACAGCACCACCCTCAGTGGCCAACCTGGGAACTGCAGCCAAACTAGTGTTGATAGGCCTTTTATGCATGATGTCTCAAATGTTGTCACAAATGTATTGATACCTATAAAGAATTATGATGCTTAATATTGTGCCCCCAAAATATCACAATATACCACAAAACGCATTTTTACAACCCTAATAGTTGAGCGAACCAGAAATAAGGAGCCTGCAGTCTTTAGTTTGGTAGTGTTGTGGAGATCAGCTGTGCATGTGATAGGGGGATGCAGAGTGCATAGAAGTGTGTGCAGAGCAGGTTACTACATGTACCACAGGTTACTACATGTACCACATGTTACTACATGTACCACATGTTACTACATGTACCACATGTTACTACCTGTACCACAGGTTACTACATGTACCACAGGTTACTACATGTACCACAGGTTACTACATGTACCACATGTTACTACATGTACCACAGGTTACTACCTGTACCACAGGTTACTACATGTACCACAGGTTACTACATGTACCACAGGTTACTACATGTACCACATGTACCTGTGACTGAGGAATAACACAGATATTGAAGTATGTTTGTGTTTTTTATGCTACAGTATATTGCCCTGTCATGGAAGAGCTATTAATTGTGTAAGTTCTCAATTTTTTCCCATAAATTCCCGTTTATTCCCATGGAAAATTTCCAACTTTGAAAATTCCCGGAATTTTGCAACCCTAACAAGGGGTCAGTAAAAGACTAAGAAAGGGCTTCGTGGCTTAAAGGAGAAAGTGCATTTACTCCTGAACTACAACATTCAAAGTTGGAGTCCAGGTCTACACACCAAATCTTTACCGACAGGCTTGCTGGGGCCCGGGGCAAGAAAACTTCACATAAGCCCATTATAACTGTATAAGAACAGGGACCTGACTGTGAGATAGAACAAACAATGGAGGGCAGACAGGACATGGTGAGTGCGTTCAGTTTTTCACTCGGAGTAACGCTCTAAACATTAAATGTACACTTATTCCTGTGTCCCAGTAACTATGGGCTTTAGGCGGGGTACACCCTGGACAGTGGCTACCCTGAGCGGACACAGAAACACACATGGCAAGAGCACTAAACGCTCTGCCAGCATGCACCCCTTGATTATATTGAACTATTCCATGTATATCAAAGTAATAATCACACTTTTTTCATAAGGTTGAAGTTTGCTTTTTGCATGGTTTTCTCAATTTACACATATGGTCATTTCAGCTGGGCAGTGACAGAAAATAACTATTTTAGAAAATGCAACCTTTCCACTTGGTTGAGCTTCTATTATTGCAGAAACAGATCAAAACCAAGCCTCAGCCAAAGCCCCTCCAGTGGGACACAGTCATTTATGCAACACCTTTGAAACAAACAGTCTCTGAAATGCTTTTTAAAAATATGTGAATCTCTACCTCTGATCTATCTTTGGCTGAATTTATCAGCGCGAGTGAATGTGTGTGTTGTTGTAAACTGCCAGCGTTTTGCCAATGACGACCACAAAGCGTTAGGGAGCTGAGAGAAAGTCTAAGTGAGGACAATGTAAACCCCAGAGAGTCTGTTTGAAAAATAGCTTGTCACCGTTCGCACTGGTCCTCTGTGAGCGGCGCAGAGCTGTGCAGAGACACACCGCTAGTCCATTTAGAATAACAAGAGCTGACCCCGAGAACCACATTTAATACCCATCAGTGCAGCTGCCTTGGTCTAACTGAGCACATCCGTCCAGCAGCTCTGAGCCACTCTTCTTCTACAGAATCTATTTTCAAGTAATGGAAGAAAATACTATTAGAAAAACACCATAGATAGATAGAAATAGATACACAGTTTTGTTCTGGCCCACAGTAAAGTAGATTGTATCTGGGGACATGCAGTCAAGGGTCATCATGGGAAAATGATTAAAGTACGTGGTAAAGCTCAGTTGGTAGACCTGTGGTGCATATACATTGCAGCTTCAGCCAGCCTCAGTGTGTTAGGTTATGAGAACAAACTGTGACACTTTCCCACCATGATTTTCTGTTACCTCTCGACTGAATTACCCAAAAAAGCTGAAAATGGTCTAGAAAAAAAAAAGAAAAGAAAAAAATACAAATAAATTAAAAAAGTAATCTTGGTTGCCTAAAAAACATCTAAAAATTTAATAAGGCGAATAATTTTGTGTGCCTTTCCAGCCATAGATGCCAACTAAATGCCATAATCCATTAACAAGTCATACTCATTTATTTTAGTTTTTTAATGTAGACACTTTAAAGATCCCATATTATGCTTTTTTCAGGCTTTTTAAAATCATTTTGCATTAGTATTTCACGTTTTATGTAAAACATTTTCTTTCGGGGAGCTGTTGTTGACTTTGCAGAGAACTCTTGGATTAGTGTCTGTTGCCCCCTGCTGGCAACGGTGGAGACTGGACAGAGCATATAATGGCTATTTAGCACAGGCTAATAGCAACATGGAGCTAACAGATGGATAAATGAGCTTACTGCTTTATAGTGACGGTAATTTAGGAGCAGAAACGATCAGAATGAGACCAGTGACAGCGTATGGGCTTTAGAAACGCACAGGAGCACTTCCTGGTTTCGTGTGTCTATGTAGAGCTGTGAGACTGAGCGTTTTCAGCTCTCGAAAAGGGGTCTGGCTCATCATAATAGATTACTCAAATAAGTGTGAAAAAAAACAAAATTCTACTTCAGGCATGTATTTAAGGTGGAAATAACATTATAACATGGTTAAAAACTCAAAAAAGTCGACTAAGCCGAACAGGGGATCTTTATTCTTAAACTGTGCCTGGAAGACTGTTGCTGTGTCCATAGCCATATACTCACAGTGCAACAGTGGAAACATTTCAATACGGAGCCATCTGCATTCTTGTTACTTATCCGAAAAACATCAAACGTCCCAGAGGATTTGACGGCAGCCAGGCCATCCATGCTGTATACTTGAGAAAATGCAATTATGCTCCAATTGAAAACAGTCTGAAGTCAGCCATTTCCATACAGCATGTTTAATTTCTCTGACTGGTTGCATATGTAAGATATTTTATTTTTTACGCCACTGGTAATCCAACATGTCTGGCCATGCTTAGTTTAAGGTAATACATTAGCAGCTTGAGTCAAAATCTCATTGTTCCTGTCACCAACTGTGGCTGTGCTGAAGCCTAACATAAAATGCCATTAACTGTTTAAATCTCTATAATAAAAAATCAGCTTGTTGTTTTTGAGTTTTTTACCATCAACACGTCCCCCACTGCTCTCACACTCCTATAGCCGCCCGTATCCCGCAGTCAAGCCGCTCTCGGCCCATAACGAGATCAGTCCACTCTGGCGCGCCTATTACTCAAATCAAAGCACTGTGCTCCATTTGAAACAGGCCCATCAGGTAAGGCCCAGTGTGAAGCCTGGTCCTCTGTGATCGTCCGGCGATGTTCAGCTGACTGCAACTATTGGCTCACCCCAGACGGCTAGTTTTACTCAGCCTTTGAAAATCTGTCTTGTTTATCGCTGACATATTTGAGTTGAAAAAGTGATGTGTTGCATAAAAAGTAGGACAGAGAACTAGGACTGGAGAAGTTAAGGGATGTTTTTTTTTTTAGATTTCAAATTAAATGTATAGGCGATCTCTGCAGAAACAGGAGAGAGATGAAGGAGTGATGCAATATTAACATTGGCTGACTCGGCGACAGTGTCTAAAGCACTTGATCCACTGAGGATAAGGATGGTATTCTTAAGTTCATAATAGTTTGGAACAATGCACAGTATATGGCATGTGTTCAGCGGGAGGAGAGAAAATAGATAAGAATAAAGATGTAATTACAGGTTTTCTGCAGGGTTCTCTGAGTTGAATTTAAGAATTATTTAGACCTTTTAAAGACCATTGTTCAAGAAAATTAAGACCTATTTTATAAACATGCAGTGCACAAAAAGCTTAGTTGTAAACACACCTTTTAATTACAATCTAATTACCATTAGCAATAGTGAGTGCAGCAAAGCATTTTGGTCTAGGTAAGAAAAAGATATGAGCTCTTGTATCGGTGACGATAATATTCCTTTGAGTATTTAAGTGGGCATTTTAGAATTACCTGGTGAATGTAGGAGTAGCATTAAATGTACGTGACATATTTAGGAGCTGTTTAAACATATTTAAGACAAAATACTTTAGATCGCTGCAAATTTAAGACTTTTTTAGGCCTTAAATTGAGATTAGACTTTTTAAGACCCAGCCCCTGGCAGTAACTCAGCATGTAGGGCTGATCGTCTACTGACAGGAGAGTTGGTGGTTCGATCCCCGCTAAGCGCTGGATATTAGTTGTGTTTTTGCGAAAAACACCCACCTTGTCTCTGTATAAATGTGTATAAAACAGTCTGATTGTGTGTTCAATGGTGTTGTCAGGAAGGCTGTTAGTGTCATGTTGCTAACAGCCATGCTAATAAGTCATTTTATGCTCCATTATGTCCATTACCCACTGTTGCCAGCAGGGGGAGACAGACACCTAACCCAAGAGTTTTCTCTGCAAAGTCAAAGTCACAGGTCCCCAAAAGAAGATGTTTTCCATACATATACATTATTTTAAGTTATAAAACGTGGAAAACTAATGCAAAGGAACCCAAAATTATTACAAAAAGCCTGAAAAAAGCATAATATGGAGCCTAAATGACTATACTTGCTACTAGCTTGTTTTAAAGTTACTGTTCTTTTACTAAAGTACACGTCTGGTTTACCCTTGCCCACCATTAGCTGTTCATTACCAGTTGTTGCTGAGTGCAGTGCCCTGATGCGTGTTACATTGTGTTGATAATGCAGTTCCAGAGGCTGAGTGCTGTGTCCAGGCCGCTCAAGTGTTGCAGGTTAACAAGGCCATAATTCATGAAAACTGCCCCATTGACTTTGACACCGAGGATTAAAGGATGGGACGGGAGCCACGGTAAACCTCGGCTTCGTCGCCAAACAAAGCAGCCTCTCCGTGACGGACACTGGCAGCGCAGGCAAACGAGAGCCGCCGAGCTCGTGTATTTACATAAACAAATCAAACAATATGATACAATCTCTGTGTGCCCTTTTGTTCCAGACACAAAAGACAAGGATTTCCTGCTCCTGAATCGCATTACATTTAGGAAAGTGGCAGTAAATGCAATATGGAAATGCGCTGTGTAACTTTATAGCTCTTTCCACAGTGCCACTTCGGGATTAAATATCTTTGTTTAACAGTCCTGGTTCGGGGTTGTCAAATTTTGGATTCAGTCACTGATTTTAAAAGCTACAAACCAATGTGAACAACCAGCAATAGATCAGTTTCATACCAGAGCCACCGAAACAAGGCTGCAGTTTTTGGAATAGTTGCTCTTATTATTGTTAGCATTGTATTGCACATCCCAAGACCTCTGCCAAGGCACTGACCTTATCTTACAATGGTAAAGACATAGTGCCCAGACTTGGACTCAAACCAGGGATCTTTTGATTTGGAGGTATAATCTTTATGCATTAAGAAACAAAGCCCTTATGTCTCTGGATTCACTCCAAAGATTCTTTCTTGGCCACTAAAGATTATATCAAGTAGGGCTGCAACTAACGATTATTTTGTATGTTACTTAAAGATAATTTGTCATCATAAAAAAACAAAAAACAAATTGACAATCTATTTTATTGTTTTTGTGGTTTTACTGTTCTGTCTTGGTAATAAAAGCTCTTCCCTCAGCACATGGTATGTTTCAAAGCCTATGAAGCAATTAATCAATGACTAAATTATTTTACTAATTTACCCCTGAATGAATTAGCCCTGTTTTTAATTGATTAATCCCCTAATATCAAGTACAGGAAAACTATATCAAATCCTTACTTTTTGATCTAATTTGCTAACAGTCTAACAAACCAACAAAAACACAAAAACAAAACCAACGCTCTAACAAAGGTGTTTGTATCGCTGAGTGCTAACAGGCTAGGAGGATACCTTAATATGCAATGATCGTGTCACTGCAACCAATTTTATGGGTTGACAGCACATGGACACAAAAAATAAAATAAGCTCAAAAGCAACTGTAGCCTTTTCAACATTTTATGTGACTTAGCAGACAAACATGCAACAGTGACATGTGTCTGTGATGTTGAATGAAGTAAGAATATATTACAGTATTATGACATACTAAAAACAAACAAGGTTAAAAAGTTATCTGGACAGGTTTTTTTTTTTTTAGTTTAACTTCAACACAGAGCCCAAGAGAGGCCCACAAGCTCAGAGGGAAGGAGGAAGGAAGAACAACTCGTCCACCAAGCCCTCAGAGCCTGTGGATGTCCCAACAGGGCCTTCACCAAATCCAGGAGAGCTATGAAACCGGACAGGAAAGAACCAGACCCAAAAAGAAGCAACATTACTCTTCTACAACTCTTAAAAAACACATCCAGATAACTTTTGTTTAACTTTGTTTTTAATGTGACAGCCTGGATGTTTTTTTCTTAGTAGCCCTTCCCTTCTGCCTGTTAAACTCACCCAGTAGTATGATGATGCAGATGAGGATGGCGATAATGGCCCCGGTCCCGAGCCCGGCCGCGATGATCCTCTCCATGTCCACGCAGTCGCCGTGGTGATCGCACTGACACACCTTGACCCTCAGATAGGACGTGTTGGACATGGGCAGGTTCCCCGAGTCCGTGATGATGATGGGGATCTCGTAGATGCCACTGGCCAGAGAGCCGATCCTCAGGCGCAGCTGGGCGTGCTCCCCTGTGCGCACCAGGCCAACGGGACAGGAAATATGAGTGCACTAAGAACTACAGAGCAACTACAGAGCAACTACAGAGCAACTACAGAGCAATGAACGTCTGCAGCTTCAAATATGTTCCCTTTCTAACCCATGAAGTGGAGTAAAACCTGGCACTGACCTACCTTAAAGTGCAATAAGTCATTTTAATATTTGGTGTCTTTGTCTTGGTCTCTGGAGCAAACAGAACCAGTTTATGTGGTACACCTCTACCAGTGTGTACCCACAGGATCTGACTTAGTCCTGGTTTAGACCCAGTTTAGTCTTGCTTTAGTCTTAGTTTAGTCCTGGTTTGACCTGATTTAGTCCTGGTTGAGTTCTGGTTTTAGTCTTGGTTTAGTCCTGGTTTATTTGTGGTTTAGACCTGGTTTATTCCTGGTTTACTTCTGGTTTTAGTCCTGGTTTAGATCTGGTTTTAGTCTTGGTTTAGTCCTGGTTTAGGGCTGGTTTAGTCCTGGTTTATTTCTGGTTTAGTCCTGACTTTGTCCTGGTTTATTTCTGGTTTAGACCTGGTTTATTCCTGGTTTACTTCTGGTTTTAGTCCTGGTTTAGATCTGGTTTAATCCTGGTTTATTCCTGGTTTAGTTTTGGTTTAGACCTGATTTATTCCTGGTTGAGTTCTGATTTTAGTCTTAGTTTAGTCCTGGTTTGATCTGGTTTAGGTCTGGTTTTAGACCTTTTTTCTTCCTGGTTGCGTTCTGGTTTTAGACCTGGTTTAGTCCTAGTTTAGACCTGGTTTATTCCTGATTTAGACCTGATTTAGGTTTATTTTATTCTTTGAATGCCAAAAATATAAAGGTAGTATAAATGATCATATAACTCCACGTACCCCCTGCAGTGTGCTTGTGTACCCCTAGGGGTCCCCGTACCCCTGGTTGGGAAACACTAAGGTAGGCCACAGAGAGCAAATGAATAAGTTTTAATGTTATTTTTACAAAACTTTTTTTTGTTGCAGAATACAGCTCCTGTGCCTGGAAATTACATGTTTGTAAAGTGTTGAAAATTGAACAGCTTCCTACAGACTTATTCAGACTTATTCAGAGTGCAGCATACAGCCTTCACAGTCATGTCTCTTTATTCTTTAATGCCACCAACTGTGAGCAGGAAATTGTCTGAAAACAGGAGTGAGTGAATAAAAGCAGCAACTTTAAAAATACATAAATCAAACCTGAAACTTCATGAAGATAACAATCTCAGATAACACATATACTGTTTCTTATTATTCCTATTTTTATCAACAAAAGCCTTTTTTTTTTTTTGTATTTTTAATGAATATACAATACAATGTTGTTGTTGTTGTGGTCTAACCTGAGCTATAACATGTTAAAAAGTCACACAAAAGTGAATTTAGCACAGTGTTTTCATTTTTTTTCAAGTATTATAGCTGTTTATGGATTAAAATTATCATCTAGGAATGAGACAGAGTATAAATCAGGTCTCTTTATATAAAATCCAGTCTAATTTGAAATGTAAATCTATTCATGCAACCAATTATTAAACTTCAATAAAGGGTCTTAAGTCTTAGATAAATACTAATTTGTGAATGTGTATAGATTTTTAGTTCTGTAAAAATACCAAGTTTGTAATCTAGTCCACTGGATCCAAACCTTCTTTGTGTTGCATACCCCTGGGCTTTTTGTCGTATACTGTGAGTACCCCCACATTGTTTACATGTTATTTTTTCAAAAGGTGGACACTAAGTGGTCACCTGTGTTTATTAAAAGACATTTTATACTTTGTTTATTGTGAAAAAAAAATTTCCTGCATTTTTTGCTGTGATAATTAAATTCAAGGTACAAATAAAATGTTCAGCACTTTGTAAACCTTATTTTGAAAAGTGCTATACAAATAAAGATTTATTATTATTATTATTATTATTATTATTATTATTATTATTATTATTATTATTATACCTTCAAAAATACATAAAATAAATATATATATATATATATATAACAGTATAAACTTCTATTACATTTACTATCTTTTTAAATTGAAAAATTAAAACTCATAATAAACTGACAAGAAAAATGGATGAAAACCAATTAAATAACTCTCTTTTGAAACAAGTTTTATAATCAGCCTATTCAAATAACATTTCTAGTGGTTTTATCTCACTTTAGTGAGTGTCAATGAGACACTTGAGCTTGTTTTTCACAAGTTTCAATAGTTTAATATGGAAAGATCGCAAATATGCTCCCCCTGTAAAGTGCTCGTGTACCCCTAGGGGTCCCTGTACCCCTGGTTGGGAAACACTGATCTAGTCCACAATATAATGCAATGTTTTATGGCAAAATAAAGGAAGGGATCAAAATGACTCCCTAGAAATTTAGTGTTAATTATTATTGTTATAAAGAGTTCTAAGTTATCCCCTTTATTTAGTTTTTTCACTCACCAATAATTAGTTCATGTCCTTCACCTGTTCACCTCGCTATAAAAATCCTGCACTCACTCACCTTCACTCTTTGTTGATCTTCGCATGGGCCGGCCTATTTTTGGTAAGACTTTAGTTGTACACTTTATAATTCACAATTTTAATAGAGATCATTATTTGAGTTACTTATTTGAGTTACTACCTTTAATCTTGTGTTTGTTTGTTTCAGACATATACGGCAGCCCATGTGTGTCAAAATTATCCTTTCACCATTTTTGTCAAATAAATCTAACTGATTCTGATCTTTGGTTTGGTTATGTATTTTTTTAACCAATGGCCATGGGTGTACCCAATTCCCTGAACCAACCCACACCACAGATACTTCCTTTAGTTCTTTACAATCATAGCTTTAAACACTGACCTGTTAGGCGTCCCAGCGTCCAGTTGCGGCGCACGTCTGAGGGGCGGTTGGCCAGCTCGAAGGCGAACGGCCCAGCGTTGGGGTTGAGGTCGGGGTCGCTGGCCGTGATGTTGATGCCGCTGGGGTCCGGCTTCTCGCACATCTCCACCTCGGGAGGAAACACGTGAGGGGCGTTGTCGTTGATGTCCAGGAGGTACATCTGAAGAGTCCCAGTCCCGCTGGCCTGAGGGATGCCTGCAAAAAAACGTGTTGAGAGGGAATAGCCTCTATCAACAAACTCACTTTTTATGTATCCCAGTAAGAATCTCTCATCATCATATGTACACCAAAATATAAGTTTGGGAATACAAGTATTACTGGCAGTGCGCTGAGATATGTATGATCTTTTTTTATGTTTGTGTGAGGTTATGGGTGGCTGGAGCAGTGTTGCCAGATTGGGCTCGTTTCAAGTTTTGGCTTCTTTTGAACACCTTGGACTGGAAAAAAACAACATTTGGCTGGTTTATAAAATCTGAGCTGCTTTTCAGAACATTTGGTGCACGGCTGCACAATTTATCAAAATCGAGCCAAAATTGCAATTTTAAGTCGTAATTAGCAAATCGCAAAGGCTGGAATTATTTAGGTGATAATGTCTTCTACAGAGAATAAAATATCCCATCTCCACAGGCCCTAAAGTGTATAAACTGTGCTAAAGCCTCTACAGATATAAACTGACAGACATGTGAGTCCTTGTATTAGTTTAGCAGTCAATATTTCGGTCTTCTCTTAAGTATCAATGCTCCCATCAAATGCTTAAAATGTAAACTGTCAACTGAACATTGATTTTTACAACATATATCGCAATATCTGTCAGAAAAATCGTGATTAGATATTTTTTCTAAATGGTTCAGAACAATTCGGTGTCATTTTTATGGGACACAAAGTAGAAATACACATTTCAACAACTACTGAGTCAGTTCATTTGAGATAAATCTGCTCCATGTCATCAAGCGTGATGTGAGACTGTGGATGTTCCTTAACTGTGAGGTGCTGCAGTACTCGAGAGCCTGCCTGCATAATTTTATTTGGATTCAGTTGTTTGGTTGCTCATATTTTATGTTTGTATTGATAAGTTAAGGCTATATGGTTGTCTGATAGATTGCACTCTTTTTTCCGGTGGTTATTTAGTGCAGCTGTGTATAAGAGTTTTAACATTTTGGTTGTGATTTGGGCTGGTTTTTATTCACTGCCCATCACAGGGTTTTCTGGCTATACTTGTTTTCATTGGTACCGGATACGGGGGGTTGTTTTGCTTGTAGTATAGTGTTAGCTACATGTAAATCAAGGCTAAAGCTAATTTTATACTGTTTTGTCAGGTTTGTTATTTTATGGTAGTGCAATGCTGATAACTTTATTCATCCCAGATGAGAAAGCTGACAGTGTAGCACCTCCTAATGCCAGTAATGTAAAAATGTGTCAAAAAAAAAAAAAAAAAGTTGTTTTGTATACTAAATTATGGTGACGAGACGCTTCTATTTAACCGGGACAGTCCCAGTTTTAGGCTCCTTGTCCCATGCCCAAAGATATATCTGTAAAAACACAAATATGTCCCAGTTTTCAGCAAATCGTGTCCCAGTTGTCCCCACTTTACCCAATAGAAAAAGCATAGGAAGCTAAAAACGCAGTGTCATTATTTTTATTACTAAATGGCCATTAAAATTCAAAACTTAAGCCCT
Source organism: Bostrychus sinensis (assembly GCA_020698575.1). Taxonomy (NCBI): domain Eukaryota; kingdom Metazoa; phylum Chordata; class Actinopteri; order Gobiiformes; family Eleotridae; genus Bostrychus; species Bostrychus sinensis. The sequence continues at coordinate 29,429,723 of CM036246.1, forward strand.
AGCACCATGTACTTTCATTACATGACAGAAAACTTTATAGATTTTGAAAGCTTTTTTGTCACTTGGTGAGTTCAAATGCCCAGTTTTTGGGTCTAAAAATCTGGTCACTCTATTCTAAATGTTATTTATTGTTAAATTACAAATATTAATATCACAAATATTAAGTGCCTTTACCTAAATATAAATACAATTTAAAGTTTGAATTTTTCTCAGCTTTTTATCTGAAAATGGAAATGAAAACTGGAAGCTACCATCGTTCAATAGTTGATAAAAAAGAACAAATAAACTTAAAATGCTTTTATAAAATGGAAGAAGAGACTCTTCTTTCTTTTGGTATTTACACTTTAAATAAAATTATAGCACAACATTTTCTGTTGGACAGAAAAGATTGTTGAAAATGGCCAAAAACACTGGAACTGGCTGGCAACTTCTGTCAGTCTACCCCAGGGGAAACTGTGGCTACAAAACTTAGCTTACCACCCCCAAGTATGGAGTGAATGAAATACCCCTCCCCCTCTGTGTAAAGCGCTTTGGGTGACTTGTGTCATAGGGAAAGCACTATATAAATACCATTCCCATTCTCTTTTTGAGATAATGCTGGCAGGGAAAGAGTTAAACAGGCCCCAATAATGCACACATTAGCAGAAATTAGCATTAGCCACCCCAAAAAATACAAAAACCACGGGGACAACTTATCACATAAGCTAAAGGCTACATGCCATCTATCAAAGACCAGAAATGCTACTAAGTTAACTGTGTGTTGTTATTTAAAAGCCATTCTTGTGCAAACACTCATTATTTCTGTGCCCCCCCTAAACATCTTAAATACAAAACACAAGTGCAGCTTCTTTGATGACGTCCCATGTTGAAGGGTCTCCTGTATATCATTGTCCCGGTGACACAGTGATCCGCTCTCCTCTTTCCGCTGTGCACTTGTGTGGAATGAATGCCTGCCTCTGTCCCATCGCACACCCATTAATCAGCGACAGTACATCAGCGACAGTACAGCGAGCCCAGTGATAGATGTCAGCGGCGGACATATGGTGACCTGCGAAAAACCGTTCTGCGTAACCTCTCGCACCGGACCCTCTGTGCGTGTCTGTGTGTGTGTGTGTGTGTTCGAGGGTGCACAGCCTGACTGGACAAGGACTGGCGAATCTGCTAAGACAGTGATTTTTTTTTTTTTTTTTTTTGCAGGAAGCCAAGCGCACAGCAGGCTCTCTGTGCACGGATGGACTGAATAGCATTCCTCCTCGACAATTTTCCACTTTGAACACAGAATCCTCTTTTCCTCTGCCTAAAATGCACTCTTGTAACCGGGACAAGCAGGAGGCTGAAGGACTGCTGCACTAATGGGACCAAAACATGAAGTCTTCATTAGGTATAAACAGGACTCTAGTGTGGCCAAAGTACATTTAATTAAGACAATTAGGAATTAAATTAAAAGTGGACTGCACCAAATCTCGTCTACACAAAGCAAGAGTGTATGCTTTCCTTTGTATCATACGCCAGGAGAAGCTGACTTTGAGATGTGTGCCCATTTTGTTTGATACTGCAAGTCAAACAGAACTTTACTTTAAAATACCTTTGCTCATGCTATGGGGTGTTTTGGGGAGAATAAATCTTTTGCCAAGAGTATATTTCATGTCAAACATTGTACAGATGCACTGTCACGCAGTTGATACGCAGCTGTAAATTTGGCAAGTAAAAAAATTCACTCCACTCCACTTTACTATATACTAGCAATACAGTTAGTATATCAATGTATCGATTTATTAATCCGACAATACAACTATACTGATACGCATTACCTTGTATCAAATTGTATTGTTTTCGGTATTAGAAATTTGTATGTTAAAATAAAACCAGATGCGTCTTTTTGGATTTAATTTTTGTGTTTTTAATGAAATAAAATGCTATATTCAACTTTGCTTTGCTCTCTGTCTGCTGGACATGATCAACCCAGGCCGCGATGCTGGATTTGTGTGTAAACCTTGATGATTTTTAGCAAAAAGTTACTGTATTGATTGTATAGGTATTGAATCTTATCGAATCATATCGTTCTAAATTAGCCAACATCGTTCTTGAATTGTATTGAAATAGTTCTAATCGATACGCATCATATCATTACAGGAACAAATCGTTACACTGCTATTATAAACTTTGACGCTATGGGAAGCTAGTTTGGCTAATGCTTGCCTTGGTATTATCTTATCTTGGATTAATGGGACGACAGTAGCTCAGTGGGTAGAGCCGTGCATACTGCCACTGTGTCCTTGGGCAAGACTCTTCACCCATCTTACCTGTTTAAATGTGTTTAAATTATTATTATTATTATTATTATTATTATTATTATTATTATTATTATTATTAAACATTTCAAACAGAAAACTAAAAGAGACCATATTGATCTTCAGAGACTATAATTAATCTATTATTGAGACATTTACCACCAGTATTTAAATAGATGGTAAGTTAGGGGGGCTGTATAAATGAAAACATAAAAAAAAGTAATGGGACTCTTGTTTGATTGTGTATGTATATTCCTGCAAAGCCCTTTGAGGCAGCTGTAGCGATATTAGGCTAACTGATTTGGATGCAAAAAAAAAAAAAAAAAAAGAATATTATGACTGGTTCCATTAGCAGCCTTTCATAACACAACGTCTCCTGTCTGCTTCTCCAAACTGGGAGTGGACAATTATCTACTGTTTCATAAAATAACCTTACACTAAAAATCTGACGGTGCCAAGGGCATAACATCAGGCAGTGGGACAAGGCCACTGAGACCCAGGACATGAGGGGTCCTTTATTGGTGGGTTATGTTCAGTCTGGGCAGTACACAGCAGGCATGACAAAAATATATATATTTAAAATGTATGATATGCATATTTCCTTCACATTTTGTATGTAATGTTTACAACAGCCATTCCCAAAGTCAAGACTCTCATGGCCCCCTTAACTTTCCAAAAATCCCACGCGGACCCCTAACTATACAATGTTCCTCTATTGAAAAGACTATGTCATATTTTTCTCCATATATTTCTATAAAAATATAACAAACACAGTGACTTTTGGCTAAAAATGTATATACTGTATACAACAAGTATATAACTGTAATTCATTTCAAACTTAATTTCTTTTTATGTACTTTTTTGTGGTCTGACATAATTGAATATTTTAAAGAAAGTATCAGTCAAATTTAGGAAAGCACAGTGCTCGTTTTGTAACTAAAAGTATGATATATGAACATATAGACTTCCTGAGTGTGATTTATAACATGGGGCCCATTCTGAAAACCTGCACCGGGGCCCCTCATTACCGCTTTACGCCACTGGACAGACCTCCTTTTTTTACAAAAGACTAAACCATGGCTTTGATAGATCACATTTCCAGCAGGCTGTGTGTTGAATTTATAGCCAAGAAAACAGATGGGCAACAATTCTTGGACTTTTGCTTTTGCCTTTGCATAAACACCGCTATCCCACATTTTGTGCAATTTAATTTTGCCTTTTGTTATGGGAAACTGCTGACCTTCATACTTAACAACCAGAGTAAACCCACAACACCACTCACTCACAGAAAACACTCTCTTTGAATCAATGTGTGCATGAGAAGTTACAGCGCAGAGCAGCAGACAGCCTCGTGCCTCACCATTATCCGACGCCATGAAGGTCACATTGTAGAGGTTATTCTTGACGTAGGGCGACTCCCGGTCCAGCACGGCGATGGTGGAGATGCGTCCGTTCATCGGGTCGATCTCCAGCCAGTTGGCCGGGTCGTACAGCTTTGAGTACCTGAGTTCAGAGTGAAAGAGAGAAAGAGAGAAGGAGAGCGACGCCATTAGAGAGCAGCACATAAAGCCTTCTCTATCGGCAGCTGGCTCCAGACCAAGTACTGCCACTATACTGGGCACGCACTCATTCACATCCATCCTCGCTAAAACCAGCCCCAAATGATTAGAAATATACATCTGCTGCTGAAATATATGCACACTTAATAATTTCTCACACTTGGAAACATAGCCATAATTGCCATGAGGCTTGGGAAATTAGCATGTGGGCCTATAAAGATATTAATCTGATAGAAACATCTGCATTGGTAACATGGTTCTTCAGAAAATGTGTTTCTGTGTGGACTCTGCATGTCCTCACAAAGACACGCGTGTATCAGTGAAGTGGTCATTATAAGTGAGTTAAATGTAACCATGAAGCATGAAGACAAACAGAAAACTTGGGGTGGACCATGCTTTTTCAGTTGCTGCCCCAAATTTGCGTTGTTCACTTTTGTTTTTTATATAGTTTTTATTGATACAACAGTTGTTTTTATTTCTGTTATATTTAATTTTACATGCTTGTTAGCAGTATATTTATAATTCTTGTGTTTAAACTCCAATGCCATGTGCAGCCCTTTGGTCAGCTGTGTTGTTTTTAAAGTGCTCTATAAGTAAAGCTGGATTGGATTGGATTAGGGTTGCAACAACTAATCCGATTCATCGATAATATTCAATTATTGAAATAATCGTCAACTAATTTAATAATTGATTAATCGCTAACTGGGGTATTTGTAAAACTAAAACTTATCCTGTGCTGAGAGAAGAGGGTTTATTTACCAAGACAGAGCACTAGAGCCACAGAGAAAGTGTGTTTTTGATTAAAAATATCTTTGTGTGAGTATATGTCCAACCCAAACGTCCTCAAGCTGCAAACTTGTAGCTTTTGACTGGTTTAAATGTTGTACAAAAAGTGATTCTGGGTAGATACTTTTAACTAACCGGTTTGGATGTCTAAATGTCTTTAAATGTTAGCCCTGCAATTAAGCAGAGATTAAATGAATGAGACGTATCTGTGTCAAGCCCACAGCTGCTAGGATTGGCTCCAGCCTCTATGACCCAAAAAGTTAGAAAAATGTAGAAAAGATGTGTGATAAAACCAAAGCTTGTTCAAATAAAAAAATAAAATAAATAAAAGTGGAGTATGTCCTCTCTCTGTTGGTGTGGCTTCTTCTGTTTCCCCCCATTAACCACACATCGGTATATTGGGTGAACTGGTGCCCCTAGATTGCCCCTAGTGAATGGTTGTCTGTCTGTATGTGTTTTTAAGTGTCTGCCTTGTGATTTGGCATTGTTTTTACCCCAGATGCCTTTCCATCCTGACACAACCCTCTCCATTTATTCAGGCTTGGGACTGGCTGGATTCATGCTAATAGTTTGATAGCCTTTAGAAAATAATTGTTTGGGCAGCTATCATTTTCTTATCGAGCATCTCAATCTTGGAATACTATACCTGCCAATATCAGAGAACTGGCAACACTAACATCATTTACTAAAGCCTTGAAAAAATGGTTACCGGAATGACAAAACTGTAATCATCATTTGTAGGCTACTATTGCTAATATATATGGAAGATGGGAGGTGTACATCATGAAATACAGATGTTAGTAATTAACTGTTTTATGTATTTGTGTAGTGTATACAATGAATTTGGGGCAGGGGTAATCTAGAACAGCAATATTAGCACTTCAATCTTACCTCTTATTATCCTAATATCTTGTTAATGAATTGGATACATGGTGTTTTACCTATGATAGATAGATTTAAGTATTGTTATACAGTGTATTTTGTTTGTATGTGTGCTGTATGTTTGTATACTTGTTGTTTGTGGTTTGTCCTTAACATCAACCTGCCGAGGGACTAGAGATGGAAATTAGCAATCTCACATATTTACCTGACAAATGTTCATTAATATGTATTGTCCCTTTATAAATAAATAAAAATTTGATCGGTCCTGCCTCAAGCCCATAGTTGCTGGGATGGGCTCCAGTACCTTGTGACTCCCTAATGTGTGAATTAATGACAAAAATAAGCGCTTGTAAGTCTAAACCTTTTTTTTTTTTTACTTTTATTTAACCAGGTAAGTCAGATGAGAGCAAATTCTCATCAGAATTCCACAAAAAGAGGAGGGAGCATGACTGTGCAGAGAAAAAAATGCACATTCATGCAGGATTATAGCATTTACAACAAAAATGAAATATATCGAGTGTAAACAGTGACACATTTTATACAGCGAAGTGGTAAAACAGCAGGTGGACACTAAACCTAAATCAACACACTCCCATTTCTTCAAAGCAAAGTGAAATTCCTCAAACAAGTGAAAAAATATGTCCCTGAAACTAATTAAAAACAATGCAATAATAGAACAATACACATTAATCAGTTGGAAGTGAAAAACTCCTCTCTACAAGGGAATAAAAACGTCTTAAAGTCTCCAAAACTATTTCCACATGACTTCTTTTTAACCTTTACTTGATCACAATGCATGAAAAAAAGCAAAAGGAGCCTTGTAAAAAAAAACGCACATTGTAAGACAAAAACATCAGAGAGGAGAAATCACCGACTGAGCGCGTGCAGTCCACCATTGGCTGTTGCTAGGTTACAAAGTCCTCAGCTCCACTTTTAGAAACAAAAAAAAGGAGGGATGTAAAGAGAAAACAGTGGGCACTAAATCCTGTTGGTGAGAGCTTCGGTCCAAGATCTGTGCAATATTATGATATTGACTCCAGAGCAGTGGTTCTCAAGCTGCGGTATGGGTACCATCGGTGGCACATGGGCTTCTTCTACTGGTAATCAGGAATGTTTTACAGTTCAAGTCCTGATTTCATTTCATTTCATTTCATTTAGAGACAGTTTTATTTTATGTTTTAGTCTTTAAACTTTATACCACTGTCCTCCTGATTTAGACCTACTTTAATCCTGGTTTAGATCTGTTTTAGACCGAGTTTAGTCCTGGTTTAGATCTGTTTTAGACCGAGTTTAGTCCTGGTTTAGATCTGTTTTAGACCTACTTTAGTCCTGGTTTAGATCTGTTTCAGACCGAGTTTAGTCCTGGTTTAGATCTGTTTTAGACCTACTTTAGTCCTGGTTTAGATCTGTTTCAGACCGAGTTTAGTCCTGGTTTAGATCTGTTTTAGACCTACTTTAGTGCTGGTTTAGATCTGTTTCAGACCGAGTTTAGTCCTGGTTTAGATCTGTTTTAGACCTACTTTAGTCCTGGTTTAGATCTGTTTCAGACCGAGTTTAGTCCTGGTTTAGATCTGTTTTAGACCTACTTTAGTCCTGGTTTAGATCTGTTTCAGACCGAGTTTAGTCCTGGTTTAGATCTGTTTTAGACCTACTTTAATCCTGGTTTAGATCTGTTTTAGACCGAGTTTAGTCCTGGTTTAGATCTGTTTTAGACCTACTTTAGTCCTGGTTTAGATCTGTTTCAGACCGAGTTTAGTCCTGGTTTAGATCTGTTTTAGACCTAGTTTAGTCCTGGTTTAGATCTGTTTTAGACCTAGTTTAGTCCTGGTTTAGATCTGTTTCAGACCTAGTTTAGTCCTCGTTTAGATCTGTTTCAGACCGAGTTTAGTCCTGGTTTAGATCTGTTTTAGACCTACTTTAATCCTGGTTTAGATCTGTTTTAGACCAAGTTTAGTCCTGGTTTAGATCTGTTTTAGACCTACTTTAGTCCTGGTTTAGATCTGTTTCAGACCGAGTTTAGTCCTGGTTTAGATCTGTTTTAGACCTAGTTTAGTCCTGGTTTAGATCTGTTTTAGACCTAGTTTAGTCCTGGTTTAGATCTGTTTCAGACCTAGTTTAGTCCTCGTTTAGATCTGTTTTAGACCTAGTTTAGTCCTGGTTTAGATCTGTTTCAGACCTAGTTTAGTCCTCGTTTAGATCTGTTTCAGACCTAGTTTAGTCCTGGTTTAGATCTGTTTCAGACCTACTTTAGTCCTGGTTTAGATCTGTTTCAGACCTAGTTTAGTCCTGGTTTAGATCTGTTTTAGACCTAGCTTAGTCCTAGTTTTGTCCCTGTATTGTACTAACCCTGTCAGTGGGTCCCAACCTTTTTTGTGTACCCCCTATAAGCTTTTTGTCAAACCACGAGTACCCCCTTACTCACTGATGATGATTCTTCAAAAATGTTTCATAAAAAATCTGTTTTTTAGTACAAAGACATTTTATTTTGTTTATTTTACTAATGACCTCAAAATAAAAAACTATATAAATAATGTTCTATTTGCCTTTAAAGTAAAAATATAAAATAAAATCTAAACTCCTGTTACATTTGATATTTTTTATTGTAAATTTAATGTTAAAAATAAACTTAAAGGTGCAATGAGCAGTATATATTTGTTATATTTCATTAAAATTAACCACATGTGCCAAGACATGTTTAAATCAAATATTATCTTTCTCTCTGTTGAAAATATGTTTTTGTTTATATTTTATTGTTTTGATTTAGACTGCAGTACTGTTTTCAAGCCACTACGAGTGCATGCTGCTAACAGTGCCTTTAAAACTACAATTTAATAATAATAATCTTAAAACTTTGAAACTAATAAATTTACTACAAAGAAAATTTTAAATAATTTTAATAAGTCAAGCTATTAAACCTAACATTTGTCAGAAAATATAGTAATAACAAATAATCTTTAGCAGTTTCACCTGTTTTTCTTCCGTCACTGAGAAACTTGAGCTTGTCCTTCGTAATTTTTAATGGTTCAAAAAGAAATGAGCACAAATATGCTCTTATCATCTTGGAGGTACACCTGTAAAGTGCTCGCGTACCCCTGGTTGGGAAACACTGGTCAATATATAAACCCATTTTTTTTAAAACCTTGATTAAGAGCAGGATTAGTCCGACTGTAGACTCACTTTAGTCCATTATTAAAGATGGTTCATGGAAAGCCCAATTTTTTCTGAGGTGGTGCTTGGTGTGAACAGACGCCATAGTAAACTTTAAAAATCACTGCTCTAAAACACATTTTAAGACTTTTTTTTTATTATTATAGAAAATGGTGGTGTCCCAGAGCAGAACAAAGCAGCCTCCTAACAGTGAGAAGTAAGCAACCCCCTATGTTTAATTAAATTACGCAGTATAGGCACTAAAAGACGAGCAATTACTCCAATTACTGCAATATCAATAAAAAAGATCAAGTAACCATACATCAGTTTAACACAATTTCCACATCTAACCAGTTTACATGTGTAAGGATATACGTCGGGATAGCTGAGGCCTGGTTTAATCATTTAATTTAATCACTTTATGCATTTTTTCCTCCAATTTTAGACGACTTTTGCACAATGCTTTCCATATTTCATCCAGACAAATTGTTTTAATCAGAAACTGTAATTGCTTCTCTTTTTCAAAATGTCATTGTCAGATAATTCATAGTTTATAGTTGTGCGTATACTGGTGCCAATGCTAAATGCAAGAAGCCAAAATATTGCTGGTATTTACACAATTTCATGAAAACCCTTTGGACATATTTGTTTTTACCGATGTTTACAGAGCCAAGATCCGGAGACAAACAAAGCCCAGTGGATATTACTGCACCACTGGTAAATATTGGCATAAGAGGCTTCAAAATCCCATTATGTCCCGTTATGAAAGACATGTACACCTTTCAAAATACACTGAATTTACTCTACAGGACTACAGGAGGTCTTTTATGTAAACTCTGTCCAGGGTGCGCCCCACCTGAGGCCCATAGTTGCTGGGACAGGCTCCAGTCACAAACTTAAATGGGAATAAGAGGGAAGAGATAAATGACTGTATAAAAAAAAAAGTTGGTTCCAGTTCATAATATTTCACAATATTAAGCGTTAATTAAGTTAGTTAAGGATAAGTAAGCAAATCCAGTGCAAAATTATAAGCATAAGTGGTCATTCAGGGTTTCTAAACTGTTTATTTTTTAAATTGTTAATTACATATTTGTTAATGCTTAAATGTTGTGAGTAATTCTAAAGCGTTACTGATTTATTACCTCCGTCATCTGTTGTTTAGCCACATTAGCTTAAATCTTTTAAATATGGACGCATGGTTTACTTTTTGTGGCAGTCTTAATTCAAAAGAGGAAGACATTTTGGGAAATTTGAGGCTGTCTTTTTATTTTTAGATGAACTGTATTTAAATAGGGAAAAGTCTTATTTTTTAAAGAGAAGAATGTTTTTTTGTTTGTTTGTTTTTTAGTGACATGCTTTTTTATTTTGAGGAGAGCTTTTTTTTTATTTTTTAAAAAGGTTTGTTTTTATAAGTGAGTTTTTTTTTAAAGAAGCTTGTTTTTAATAAGACATGGCTTTATTTTAATGGACTGTTTTTAATTTTTAGAGGCAGGTTTCATTTTTGAAACAACATAAAAATCTTCCTCTGCTTTTATTTTTCTTGTGGGCAAAAACTATTTTGATGATGCTACTTTTTAATATATATATATATATATATATATATATATATTTATTTTAATTTTTCTTTTTTATTTATTTGAGGGATGGGTTTATTTTTAAAGCAAGATTTTTTTTTAATCTATAGCTGCTTTTATTTTTCTAGTGGACAAAAACAATTTTGATGTTGCACCTCAGGGCCACATAGAAATGGTCTGTAAAGTTTGGTAATGGACCAAGTGACAAGTGATTCGTGTTTGGTGTAGATCTAAATCACTGTCTGGATCCAGAATGTTTTACAGGACTCTGTACCAAAGCGAGACATAACGAGATATCTGCGCTGTCACAAAGACACTAAGGGCCAGATTTTGCACGCTAAATGAAAAAGATGCGCTAAAAATGGAGCAAACCCAGGCGCAGCTGAGATTTGTTTCTCTCACAGGAGCAAATTGAGCGCGGTGCATATTTTGCTCCTGTGACTCAATGAATATGTAAAACGAGCCATTCTCGACAAAATGTGTAAAATTCAAGGCGTGGAAATGCAAATGAAATTGGAGGAGCAGGTGCAAAAGTTTTGCAGAGTCAAGAGTGCAGCTTTTAGTGCACAAATGGGGCGTTGAAAATAAGTTATAATGCTTTAACAGCGTTTATTTACAAAGATACAACAGTAATGTGTTGATTTGAAGGCGTAGGAAACAAAAAAACAGACTTTACCCGCAACACTTTTTCCTTGATTCTCGATTATATTTCCCTGAACTTCAGCCTTTACAGCTCCAGTCTCTGGGCTTTCAGTCTGTTTCACATCCTTCTAATCCTTACGGTGACAAATTAGTCTTTAAACGCTGCGCAAAGTACACATGAAGTCTCACTGTGTTCATCCCATCGCCTCCCAAAGCTCGCTGCAGCTCTTGATTGACAGCTGCCCACAGAGGCTCAAGGCTGCACTGCGTGGATTTGATCGAGCGGAAGACATCGAAAATATTTTTTAATTGTTATATTTATTTGATCAACAGAGGCTACTTGATACATTTTGTATAGTTGTTTGAAGGGTTACTGGCTCTGACAGACAGTGAACAGGACTTTCCTCTCCCTCCACTGTCTCACACAGAGGGGAAACAAATCACGTGACTCTGGTCAGTGCCAGAATCACATGATTCATTTAACAAGGATGGACTAAGCAAAGTTAATAAAAGAAAGTAAAATGCAATAAAATGATTCTCCCTCAAAGACAGTGAACATATTCAGTCTACTACAGTCAGTCCTGTTATTTAAGGCTGGATTCTCTGGATATTGTGTTTTGCGTTGCATCACTGTAGGGAAAGATGCAGACGGAGCACACACAACACACCCACAAATAGCAAACACTATTTTTTAAGCTGCACTCGCAATTTAGCATCTGTCTTAGTAAATATGGCCCTAAATACAGACACAAGTGGTCAGTAAAGGGGCAGGAAATTGTTATTTTTTGAGTGGACCATTGCAAGATTTAAGGGCTTTGTGGCTCAATGAATAAAGCATTTTACTCTGAACTAGAAGATGTCTACACGGTATCTTATAAAGCCTTTGCAGAGGTCTGTGCACTCCAGTTGCTTCTGGTTAGCTGACCTTTAAGTTTATGTTTAACTAAGAACTAAAAATCTCCAGTGACATTTTACTGAAATATTTCATAAAGCCGTCAGTGTCAGATAAGTCTTCTATTATGGTGCACATAATAATTTTCTAGTCCAAGGCTGTTCAATCTGAAGAAATCTTTCAAAACCATACATCAGTGTTAAATAAATGAGAGAAAGAGTATTCATCTAGTTACACTGTGATCCTAATTGAAATAAATCAGGTATCTTTAAATGAATCTGTATTTTTAGACTACATTTGATCTCCATGGGGGTCCTTTGTCATCGTGGACATAAGATTTTTAACACCGTGAGGCTGTGGCAGATTTTGAGAAAGAAAAACGGAATATGAGCTTTTAATATTATTGAATATGATCATTTCCCCGCAGGCGTAGTAAAGTTAAATTGAATTGGACTGAGTGGTTATGAAGCATATGCAAGTTTACTGCAGTGAAAGCCAGTGGACTTGATGGCTGGTTGTTTCAGTAAATGTCTTTTAGGCTCGCCACACTTTTTGCAATTTCTGTGAACAATTTTTGGGACTGAATTGGAGTAGGGTGCTGTTAAAGAGATTGAAGGTAGTTCTTCCTCAAATACTCCTCAAATGCGCAGTGTCAAAGTTATTATTTTACTGCTCCAGTTCTGGTCAGAGCCTAAATCGTGGTCATAATATTCAACATTTTGGATGTCTTGGATTCCAAAACAGGCCACCACTGGATTAAAGAGAGAGATTGCAAATGAAAGCAGGTTTGCAGGCATTAAAAAGGGTAATAGTGAATGGTACTGTTTAAATGAGTAAAGGTTTTACTCAAAGCAGCGCTTGAGGGAGCAGCACTCTGTTCTGATACAGCTATAATTAAGTAGCAACTAAAGTGCGTCAGGGAGAGACACTTGTGTCCTGCACATACTGTACATCATTAAGGTTCCCCTATGCTGCTATATCTAACGATTTTAACCATGTTATATACACTGCTCAAAAAAATAAAGGGAACACTAAAATAACCCATCCTAGATCTGAATGAATGAAATATTCTTATTAAATACTTTGTTCTTTACATAGTTGAATGTGCTGACAACAAAATCACACAAAAATTATCAATGGAAATCAAATTTATTAACCCATGGAGGTCTGGATTTGGAGTCACACTCAAAATTAAAGTGGAAAAACACACTACAGGCTGATCCAACTTTGATGTAATGTCCTTAAAACAAGTCAACATGAGGCTCAGTAGTGTGTGTGGCCCCCACGCCTGTAGGACCTCCCTACAACGCCTGGGCATGCTCCTGATGAGGTGGCGGATGGTCTCCTGAGGGATCTCCTCCCAGACCTGGACTAAAGCATCCACCAACTCCTAGACAGTCTGTGGTGCAACGTGGCGTTGGTGGATGGAGCAAGACATGATGTCCCAGATGTGCTCAATTAGATTCAGGTCTGGGGAACGGGCGGCCAGTCCATAGCATCAATGCCTTGGTCTTGCAGGAACTGCTGACCCACTCCAGCCTCATGAGGTCTAGCATTGTCTTGCATTAGGAGGAACCCAGGGCCAACCGCACCAGCATCTGGTCTCACAAGGATCTGAGGATCTCATCTTGATACCTAATGGCAGTCAGGCTACCTCTGGCGAGCACATGGAGGGCTGTGCTGCCCCCCAAAGAAATGCCACCCCACACCATTACTGACGCACTGCCAAACCGGTCATGCTGGAGGATGTTGCAGGCAGCAGAACTTTCTCCACGTTCTCCAGACTCTGTCACGTCTGTCACATGTGCTCAGTGTGAACCTGCTTTCATCTGTGAAGAGCACAGGGCGCCAGTGGTGAATTTGCCAATCTTGGTGATCTCTGGCAAATGCCAAACGTCCTGCACAGTGTTGGGCTGTAAGCACAACCCCCACCTGTGGACGTCGGGCCCTCATACCACCCTCATGGAGTCTGTTTCTGACCGTTTGAGCAGACACATGCACATTTGTGGCCTGCTGGAGGTCATTTTGCTCTGGCAGTGCTCCTCCTGTTCCTCCTTGCACAAAGGAGGAGGTAGTGGTCCTGCTGCTGGGTTGTTGCCCTCCTATGGCCTCCTCCACCTCTCCTGATGTACTGGCCTGTCTCCTGGTAGTGCCTCCATGCTCTGGACACTACGCTGACAGACACAGCAAACCTTCTTGCCGCAGCTCGCATTGATGTGCCATCCTGGATGAGCTGCACTACCTGAGCCACTTGTGTGGGTTGTAGACTCCGTCTCATGCTACCACTAGAGTGAAAGCACCGCCAGCATTCAAAGTGACCAAAACATCAGCCAGAAAGCATAGGAACTGAGAAGTGGTCACCTCCTGCAGAACCACTCCTTTACTGGGGGAGTCTTGCTAATTGCCTATAATTTCCACCTGTTGTCTGTTCCATTTGTACAACAGCAGTGAAACTGATGTCAGTCAGTGTTGCTTCCTAAGTGGACAGTTTGATTTCACAGAAGTGTGATTGACTTGGAGTTACATTGTGTTGTTTAAGTGTTCCCTTTATTTTTTTGAGCAGTGTATAATGTTGTTTCTTCTTCAAAAACATCTTCTAACAATATGGAAACACTCGGGAGACCCAGGAAACCAGGAAATGCACTGTGCGTTTCTAAAGTCCATACGCTGTCACCAGACCTGTTTTGATAATTTCAGAGTTTATATTGCTGTCACTACAAAGCAGTCAGCTCATTTATCTACAGTGAAGCCCAAATTTTTTCATACCCCTGGCAAATTCTGACTTAAAGTTACTTTCATTCAACCAGCAAGTTTTTTTTGACCGGAAATGGCACAGGCTTCTCCCAAAAGATAGTAAGTCGATGTAGAGGTATCACTGTGGGGAAAAATATTTCTCAGCTTTTTTTTTTTTTTTTTTTTTTTACATTTGAATAAAAAGTGGCATGTTGGTTGAATGAAAGTAACTCTAAGTCAGAATTTGCCAGGGGTATGAATAATTTCGGGCTTCACTCTATCTGTTAAGGCCTCCATACACCAAGGCGACGATTGCCCATCTGAAGCCGTCTGAACGGTTCTTCGATGTCGCTCATTTCCGTCGCTCATTTCCGTCCTTTTGATATGTATGTGCCGTCAGCTCCCATCGCTCCAGGACGGAGGCCGTCTGACTAGTTTTCTGCCGATTGGCCTTGTTGTTGAATCGGCGTCTTTGGTCTTTGGCACGAAGCGCTCTGATAGGCCTAGCACTACAGCTGCCGCTCCAATCAGCTCACGGGAATTTTAGCGGAAGTGATGGAGTGACGAGAGGTGAAAACCGCTGTGGCAGCGTACTGTCACCATTTTTTCATTTTTCGCAGTTCCGTGCGGAAAGTTATCTTCTTCAAGTAACAAAGCAGCGGCACCTAATCCACACAAAACAATGTCCAAATTGGCCATTATCACGCTTCTGTAATGTTCAAACAAGCTGAGAACAGTGGCAGACCAAGGCGCGCTACATGCATATGTACTCCGCAAACATTGTGTCACTTCCGTTTATCTTTGTTCACTGGCTAGCGCCATCTGCCGCTTTGGGAGGGGGAAGGGGGGGGGGTTACATTAGGTCGGTTGTCGCTTCGGTGTATGAGGGAAAAAGGTCATCCGACGTGAGGAAACGGGAGGGAACGAGAGGAGACAGGAAGAGACGAGCTGTCGCTCCGTCTTTTCGGTGGCAGTCTGGGAGTCGCCTTGGTGTATCGAGGCCTTTAGAGTCCTGTTACTACTAGCCATCCTAAATAACCATTTTATGCTCTGTCCAGTCTCCACTGTTGCCAGCAGGGGGCGACAGACACCAAATCCAAGCATTCTGTGCAAAGTCAGAGTAACAGCTCACAAAGAAATTTCCATACATAATTTAGGTTAGAAAACAATAAATTCTAGTGCGAATTAGTCCAAAATTGTTTCAAAAAGCCTGAAAAAGCACTTTAAAAAGCCTTTTATCATCAGAAAGGGTCAAAGGTCTCTTTTTTTAAGTGGCCAGATTGATTAAAAGGTGAAAGGTGAAAAATGTTGTAATGTATTTTGAGATTGATCATTTTTCTTAGGCTTTATTTGATAGAGATATAATTAAGTTGGTGGACTGAAAACACAAGGACACTTAACTTAGTGCTTGTATAATGTCACACACATCTGACTCAAACCTACACTGCAATGGAAACACAAGCCAAAGTTTACCTGTACCAAATCATGCCAAACTATCCCATGCATTATACTTCTTAGCGGTAAAAATGGGTGAAAATGTCTCGAGCGTACCTGACATTCTGCCTCATGAAGCGGTCCGGGTCCTGAGCGGTGAATGTGGTCAGCAGGGATCCCGCGGGCAGACCCTCCTCCAGTTTGATGGATTTGGGGTTGGGGCTGAACTCCGGGGGCTCGTTGATGTCCAGGATGCGGACGGAGACGGTGGCTGTGGACTGACGGGGCAGATGGATGCCCCGGGCCAGGGGGATCTCGTTCTCCGCCTCCACAGTCAGCATGAAGGAACGGGTCAGCTCAAAGTCTATGGGCTGGATACAAAAAAGACAGAAAATAGTCACATTCAAGAAACATACAGCATTAATACGTTTACCATATTCATTTTTATATTATTATTGCTGTGCTGTTGTTTCGGTGGCCATTTGATTTGGCATCGTTGAGATCAGATGCCCTTCCTGACACAATCCTCTACATTTATCCAGGCTAGGGACAGTCTGGATTCATGCACATAGTTTGATAACATTTGCTTGAGCTAATTTGAACGGTAATCATACTTTTAATAATAAATACCAGCAGTAGCACCCAAGGCAACAAAGTCAGACAAATGTGTTCCTCAGTCAGTAAATGTGCCTCAAGAAGCCGTGTAAATGTATCATAAGTTATGGCAGCTAAGGTTTCACTTTAACCCTTATACCCCAACTTTAAAACGTACGTTGTTACTGTTAATTGACAAAAGTTTCCCTGTCCCAAAACATCTTAAAATTGTATACATTCATATTTTGTTTGTACTTTTTGTGCATAACAGTCAGGGCACACATTGATTTTAAGATTTGTGCAAAAAAAAAAAAAAAACTGCAACACTTTTGTCACTTAACAGAAGCAAAGTAACAAATTTAGAGTGTAAAAATGAAGTAATAATGTTTAGAATATCAACCTTTGTGATAAAACCTGAACCACTGCAAAGTTGTCAAAACAAATAAAACTTGAAAAGGAACCTTCTGTCCTCGTTGGGGAACAAGGGTTAAGCTTTATCACACGATGGACCTAAACAACAGGAAATAATAGCTTTTCAGCAGTGGAGTGACCCATAATACTGTAAGGGCCATATTTACTAAGACAAGTGCAAAATTGCGAGTGCAGCTTAAAAAATAGCGTCTGGTATTTGTGGGCGTGTTGCGTGTGATATACAAAGAGAAACTGCGCAAGTAACTGCTGCCGCAAATCTGATATGTAAATGAGAATTTTGCGTGAGCATAAAACGCACTGACAGTGAGAGCAACGCTGTTTGCCAGCTCTGACTGCATCTTTCCTACAGAGATGCGAACACAAAACACAATCTGAGAGTCCAACAAATAACAGGACTGACTGTAGTAGAGCTGTGTTCGCTGACCAGAGTCACGTGCCTTATTTCCCCTCTGTGAAAGACAGTGAAGGGAGAGGAAAGTCCTGTTCACTGTCTGTCAGAGCCAGTAACCTTTCAAACTAATTATATAAAATGTATCAGTAGCCTATATGGCGTGCTGATGGTGATCGAATAAAAATAACAATTAAAATACATTTTTGATGTCCTCCGCTCGATCAACTCCACACAGCCTTGAGCCTCTGTGGGCAGCTGTCAGTCAAGCGCCGCAGCGAGCATTGGGAGGCAATGAGATAAACACAGTGAGTAGAGTTTGCACAGCGTTTAAAGACTGTTCTGTCACTGTAAGGATTTCAAAGAATGTTAAACAGACTGAAAGCCCAGAGACAGCAGCTGTAAAAGGCTGAAGTTCAGGGAAATACGAGCGAGAATCAAGGAAAAAGTGCCGCAGATAAAGTTTGTTTCTTTGTTTCCTTCATCTTCAAATCAACACATTACTGTTGTATCTTTGTAAATGAGCCCTGTTTAACATTAGAACTTATTTTCAACGCCTCATCTGTGCACTAAAGATTTAGCTCCCGTACTCGTGATAAATCAAACAGCAACTGCAAACCGACTTCATTTGCATTTTCCACGCCTTGAATTTTGCGCAGTTTTGGCAAGAACGCCTTGTTTTACATATTCATAGAATCACAGGAGCAAAATCTGCGCCACGCTGGATTTGCTCCTGTGAGAGACGCAAATCTCAGCTGCGCCTGGGTTTGCTCCATTTTTAGCATGTCTTTTTCATTTAGCGTGCACGCAAACCTTTGATAAATCTAGCCCTAAGTGTGTTCTGTGTACTGTATGTCTCTAAATACTGGACTAATGTTGTTCGGCCTGTTCAGTACCGAGCGCTGGTGAATGCCTCTCCTAGCTTTATATAAGTATGATGTATACATGCCGCAGTAGTCTGACAATAAATCTCATTATCCAGGTGCTCCACTCCGATGAAGAGAAATTCAAATGACTGATAGATAGACCTTTTTCTCGAGTGACTGACAGCACACACATGCAATCCTTCAGCAGCTATTTGCCAACATGCACCAAATATGAGCAGATTTTTCAATATTTTGAGGCTGCTGTCCCTTTTGACCTTTTGGGAATCTATTGTGGGCTGCTTAAATGGGGGTCAAGAAGTCAGTTGTTCATTTATTGATTTTATTTTTTTATGATTTGTCCTTAATAGGTCACCTTGGGGCTGGAAAAGGTTCACCTTGGACAACTGCTGGTCATCAAAACCCTATACATGCAGTCTATTAATGGTGGTAAGTACATAGATAGTGAAATACCTAGAGTTGAATAATTACATAGTGACATAATGAAGAAAAATTCATTCACTATAAAGTTATAAAGCTACCACTACTTCTGCGTACCTATGTTTTATTTAGAATAAGTGGGTAATATGGCAGTAAATGTACCTATTCCCAAAGCTGCAGGGCATGTAAACAACCTATATCGCTTTGACTCAAACATGAATCTCAAACACAGCGAGCGGCCGCTGATGTCCTTGGTCCACCATCAAAAATGCTATTTGAACACCTTCCAGGCAGAGATATATACTACACATATTTGATTCCAGCATATTTTAATAAAAAATATGACATGTGGCTCCCTTAAAATAATGCGCTGCACTATATATTGATTTTTGGATTTCGAATGTGGACTCTGACCTTGTGGAGGAGGAAGGAGGCCAGCCCAACAGGGAGCTGAGACATAAAAAGTGCCCCTCCGGAGACTGGACCGGTGCATGGGAGAGGGGGCAGTGCTTCTGACATGGTTTATGATCTATATAATCTGCAGCCTGAGAGAATGCACCACGGATATGAGTGGGATGGATTTCTATGCATACTGTACACTAACCTAGACTCACTGCAGTCTAAAATGCAATTTCACGAAGAGAGTAAGAGGTGGTTACACGGTCTGCAATATACAGGAAGTTATTAGATTTTTTTGTTACATGATACAATGAACCGCTATTGGACATTTTCGACATGGTTGACCCCTTTAGTTTTTATCGTCATCCATAAAATCACTCATTACTGTAAAACTGATTATTACACAAATTAAAGAGGAGTTTTGTAGAGGTTGTCTGATATATCGGCTAATTCTTGCATTTTTATGCTGATTTTTGGTCAGGCACATGTCCAGGCAAACATGTGACCAACCAGCTTCCCCAACCAAATATTTCAGTTTGGGCTCTTACACTGCAGTTCAAAGGAAACCAATTTAAAATTGCTTTATCTCTGCCTGAAAAGCTCCAAACGGCAATAAAAAAGATTTTACAAATTTTTCTGGCACAGACTTGAAGACGAATAAGAAGAAAATGCATTTTGTAGCTCTCCCCAAGCTCTACTCGCACAGGGAGTTTGATTGAGATTGCCTTATTGGTTTTCTCTAAAAACTCATCTTTAACTGTTCTTTTTGCAATTTAATTCACATTACTAAAACAAATGGCCATATTCAATTCATTTCTTTCAAAAATGTAGCTGCTCTGAATTTTAAAAATCGCTATCGGCATTGGCCATAGAAAAACCCATATGGGCTGACCTCTAGAGTTTGTCATTGCATAGCATTGATATCTTTGAATTAAATGATACAGTGTTTATGTGTTGAGTCCACAAGCAACATAAAAAACAAACAAACAAAAAATACCGTCATCAATTTCCATATGTAAACCTTCCATCTTCAGGACGGGGTAAGTCCTAAGTTCCCCAGGAAACATTATGAAGAATCTACATTGTCCAGAACTTATCATGGGTGGTTCCTATGGACCAGGGAACAAAGATACTGGGGAACATGGATAATTTTGATAAATCCACAGGTACCTATGTTTCACAGCCCACAGAAACTGGGGAACATAGGTTTACATCCCTTCAGGACATATGGGTGTGTCCAGGAAGGCTTTACTAATTTTAACAGTTGTTGCTAGCAGTATAGCATTCATATTTGTGCAAAAATGTATCTAAAATACATAGTAACAAATTCATTTTATTAAGCTCTAATTAAATAACATCTTAATTCTTTCTTTCCATAATTTGACAACAAACCCAGTGGATTTGACTTATGAGTTTATGAGTCATGTGCTGTGTTACAGATAGATGCGAGAGTGTAAAGATCACGGTCCCACCTTGACCACGGTGAGCAGTCCCTCGTTGGTGGTGGGGTCCGTGGGGATGGAGAAGCGTCCGGTGGGGTCTCCGGCGATGATCCTGTAAACCGCGCTCCAGGCCGCAGTGTGGGGCTGGTCTTTGTCTGTCACGGTCAGGTTAGCCACGATCACGTTCACTCTGTTCTCATGGACCTCACCAAAGAACTGAGGAAACAAAACAACAGAGAGGTTAGCGTCCAGCAGCAAACGTCACAGCAGTTATCCCTCATTAGCTCAAGTATTTTAGTAAAGTTGCATATAGTGAAAAACACAAGTAGTAATGCAATTCAAGTTGGGCAACATGAGTTATCTGAATACTTTAATTACTTCTTTCTTGGATGTAAATTTCTCTGATGTCATGCTATATTACTTTGTTGATTCTCTATGAAAGCCCTAATACAGTATATAATAAGAAGAAAGTCATATTTTTTACACTAAGCAGTAACTTTTTATATAGTTTAAGTTAGGAGTATAGCACAAGTTATTGTATGTATTATTGTTAATCATTGTATTTTTCTTACTTTACATTATACATTTTATTTCTTTTTAAATCCAGGCATATTCTTTAATTTAATTTGTCTTTTTATTGTGTCTGTTCTGTATCATAATCTTTTTTTCCAGCACTTTGATCAACTGTGCTATACAAATACCGTATTTTTCACACTATAAGGCGCATCGGATTATAAGGCGCGCCTTCAATGAATGGCCTATTTTAAAACTGTTTTCATATAGAGGACGCACCGCATTATAAGGCGCATAGAATAAAAGCTGTTAAAAACTGTAAAAAGCTGTAAAAACATTGATCCATATATAAGGCGCATCGGATTATAAGGCGCACTGCCGGTTTTTGAGAAAATTAAAGGCTTTTAGGTGCGCCTTATAGTGCAGAAAATACGGTACAACTGAAGTGAATTTAAATTTAATTCTCTGTATAATATTATTACGGTATGTTACTTGTGTTACTTTTACATCTATGTTACTAACTTTTGTTTGTAGAGGGAACATCACATAGCTGTATGACATTTTAGTTCATAAAAAGTTGCATTTTCAAAATTTAGGACCTTAGACAATTTTCAACAAATAATGGCATCCAATTTCAACTTGAATTTACTAAATTAAGTATGATGAATGGGAATTCCCACTGATTTGAAGACATGTGACAATGTTTCAGGGTCACTGGCTGCTCACTCTAGGATCATAGTCTAGTCTAACGCCCAATTCACACTGAATCCCTTTTGTGTCCTGTATGACAGCCGCAAGGAATAGACGCAATGCAAGACATGTCCAGCTCTTCGACAGAAATACGTATTGAGTCTATTTTTGTCAGATCCCGGAGCCAGTCATGCATAAAGTTGAATAGAGCAGATGGAGCCAGACAGGAAGTCAGACCCGGGACAAGTGAAAAGGATGCAGTAAATTTCAAAATAAAAGCTCTTGAGCAGCCTCTCACTCACAAAGACATGTAAACATTACGTCTTAACTGGGGACACTGGGTTACAAATGACACCGGCACAGCATTAAACCTGAGTAAAAAGACTTATTATAGACGTAGCGTCCAGGGCTTGACATGAACACTAGCCAACCAGCCATATGCGGGTAGATTTTAGTTTTGGCTAAATCATTAATTTTAACAGAATAGCATGTTTGAAAATATTTGACACCAGATGCATAGAACTACAATTTATTCTGCCAATAGGTAAACCTGTTTTTTGAATATTTGATAAAAACAAATCCTAACCCTATGCAAAACAAATTCTTTAAGCTTATACTATAAAATATACGCAAAAATCGTGGCTTATTGTGGCCAGTAACTTTTAACAAAGACTAGCCACTTGTGACCAGTGAGCAAAAAACTAAACATCAAGCCCTGGTAGCGTCCTTACCCAGGTTTGAAAAATATATTTCTGTGCTTCAACCTTGGTTAAATCACAGAATAATCTACAAATGAACAGGAAATCATGGTCGGACAGGCAAACGTGGCTTTTTTACATGCAGTTCTCTGTATACATGGTTATTATTGGGTGAACTCATAACTTCCAGCATAAACTCTTCTCTTGTGAACTCGTGGTGTCCCCAGCTGGCTCTGGTCGGAGAAGTGCCGCACACGCAATCGCATTCAGTGTAAATCTGCCGTTATGTGTGGCCGTACCGTGTCAGTGGTGAACTCAGGAGGGTTGTCGTTGACGTCTGTGATACGGATGACAGTCGTGGCCGTGTTGGACAGACCGTATGTGGGGTTGCCCTCCATGTCCGTGGCCTGGATGATCAGTGTGTACTGGGTCACTTTCTGCAACACAAAGAGAACAGTGCTTTCAGTAAAATGCTTATAGTTTTAGTGCATGGTTAACAAATTGCAAAGATATGAATGCTGGGAAGATCGCTGTGATACTTGAAGCTAATGCAGACTTTATTTGATAAGAATGTCTCAGTTTCATACAGAAAAATCTCTTGTTCAGTGTCCTATTTTTACATTCGCCTGTTCATATTACGACGCTCTGGCAGATATCGCTATACACATAATAGTCAACAGCAGTTTTCAATTAGAGCGTCCCTGAGTGCCGTTGACGTGAGTGTAAATGTTTATGTGGAGATGAGCCAGTTTTGTGCGAGCTTTGCCAAACGCTGACAGGTGAAATAAAAGCTCCTCTGCTCTCGGCACGCGGCGGGTAAACAAACCGTCTTCAACAACAGATGACATTACATACTGCCTCAACAATACTGCCGCAACTAAGTCCTGAAGGCAAGGATTCTGCCAAAGTCTCCAGCCCCGACCTTAACTTCCAACCAACCAATGTGTGCACAACAAAAATAGCAAAACTCACAACTTGCAATGCACCCTGAACCAAAGAACAATAGGTTTCTAGACGCATTTTCTTTGCCACTGCCAGAAACAGTCCTCCATCAGACTCTCACTCTCTGGCTCTTTAAACAGTGAACTTGAAAAAGCCAACAATGTGAGAACAATGGGATCATGAAATATTCCTCATCTTAAAAACCTTATTAATGCATTATTGATATTTTTCCCACTTTTTACTTTGCTTCTGTCTGATTTCTATTTTTTTTAGTAGAAGCAGATGTAGCCAGGATTAGAATAAACAACGCAATTTTAAATAGAGCAGCCCACATTGTGACCATGTAATTGGACAAAGCTTAACGTCACAACCTGGACATTCATATCAATTAAAATGATTAATAATAAAGCCTAAATACCTTGTTAAGATCATTACAATATATTTATAGATTAATACTTTTTTCTCATTAAAAAAAAAGTTAAATACTGCAAGGTAAAGTTGCTTCATCTTCCACTTTTTCCTCTTAAGGGCCATAGGAAACAGCCTTTCCCAGTAACTATGGGGCTTAGGCAGGGTGCACCCTGGACAATGGCTAGTAAGTCACAGGGCTGACACAAAGACATACAAAAACAGACAACCATTCACATTCATTCACTAGGGGCAATTTAGAGTCACCAGTTCACCTAACACATGTATCTTTGCATGGCGGTTTCAAGTTTCACATCAATACTTACTGAACATTTGAGTAGAAGTGACTGAACACTTTTAAATGCAATACTATCTAAGTTTTTAAAAATCTACGTATCATTGATCAGGTGCAAAGACCCTTTAGAAAACAGCCTGGCTCCACAGTCCACAGATAAACCAAGAACAGTCTAGTTCTGGTTGGAAAGTTGAAGTAAATGGTTGGTTTGCGGTCACGTTCAACAACAACCAGAACATGAAGCCTGACTGATAAAACTATATCAATTCGAGCCACTAGAAAAATACAATATTTTGTGGCAGGGGATTGGCACAATTTTTTTTTATGCATTCATGATCAGCTCTACATGGGATGACACACGCACCTCTCTGTCCAGTCCAGCAGCCACGGTGATGATGTCTCCGGTCTTGTTGTTGATGGTGAACATGTTGGACGAGGGGCTCTGGGGATTCTGGGATAGGATCTTATAACGCAGCATCCCATTGGCTGTTTTAGGGTCGTCCTTGTCCACAGATGTCACCGTCATCACAAAGGATCCTGCAGAGAGCGCACAACATAACTCAATAACACAGTTTCATCAGCTATATGGAACTTGCAAGGCCCCATGTTTTTTTTTTACCATATGCCCTATCAAAGAAGTTAGTCTGGGATCTTTTCACATAAGTTTTGTTTCTACAGGCGAAACAATGTCAGGTAGTATCTAATCAGAGAAATGAAGGGCGGGACGCAAGCTCTGCACCACTGACCTGTATCCTAAACAAACATGGCTGATCCTTGCTGTTTTTTCCATAAAACACCAGAATATGCTGTGTTATGAGAC
This sequence comes from Bostrychus sinensis, assembly GCA_020698575.1. Lineage (NCBI taxonomy): Eukaryota > Metazoa > Chordata > Actinopteri > Gobiiformes > Eleotridae > Bostrychus > Bostrychus sinensis. The sequence continues at coordinate 29,454,588 of CM036246.1, forward strand.
ACTGTACTTGTTTGCACACATTTTTTGGGTTACCTTTTAGCAAACTAGACCTCGTAAATCAGAAGGTACCTGCTGCGCGTTCTTTCTCAAAAAGTGACTCTGAAAACCAGAAGATGTCTTTCAAATGCTGGCCAGATTTATTTGAGATCAACAGCATCATAAATACAGATGGACAGGAATCAAAATAATGCATAGAGCAAAATATAGCAGTAAATCAAAAGGACAGAATTCAATCTCGAGAGGGGAACACTGTTGCCGTAGCTCCGCCACCGGTCTAAGCATCTCACAGAGAGAGCTCCTCCGGTGTTGGGATGACACCAAGTGGTTCTGCTCAAGGTCCTCGAGCAGGTTTTATAGTAAAAGGAAAGTACAAGAATGACAAATTTATGACTGAGGTCCATTCTATACATATCTTGTGGTTTTGGAAAAGTAAGTCTGTTCTCGCTATCGAAAGAGTTGGACGCTGGCCTGATAACATAAATCTGACAAAGCTTATCTAACGGTATGTTGCACATGTTGTTAGAACTCAGCATGAGCTGTCTTCACTAAGGAAATGACTAAATAAAGATAATATACAGTAACTATCTTTAAGCATAAACATATCAGTAATATGCTAATTGAATCAGGTACAGTGACTAAGATGAATAAGTGGAGATTCATAATCTGAGAAACTTTATTGGTACACACAGGGCCTAAACTATGGTAGATTAGCAAACTAGATTTTAACTTTAGCATTAGGCAATTTTTCATTTAACAACTTATTTCTGAATGGGGACAGCAGCAGAAACCAGTTGTACAAAGACTTGACGGAAACGTGAGTTGGTTTGAATGTGGTCATGACTTCAGACGCCAACGAGACTTTATCGTTGTTAAAATGGCAAAGAAAAAGACGAAGAAAAAAATCACACAAGGGACTGAACAATAATGCAGAACCAACAGGTGAGGAAGGAAAGCAGTAAATGGTGTTAATCGGATCAGAGAAGTTATTAAATTAGCTCAGTAGCCAGCACTACCTTGGTTAGCTTCTGCATTTGTAAGACGCACTGCAGATAAACGGCTGTGATAGGCCACTTCCAAATCGACTAGGAATATGTTTTGAACGCTTTCATAACATTTCAGTGTCTATCAGGATCAAATAATATTCAGCCTTACCACGCTGTCAAATAATAGTTTATTTAGATATCTATTTTGTCCATGCTTTAAATATTGAACACACCTCGATACTCCTGACTCATGAAATATGAAATGTTTAAAATGAAGTGTGTGCGATGAGGTACCAGGTTTGGATCCCTCCGGCACAGATCCGTTGAAGATGTTATGGGTGAACTCTGGTCGGTTGTCGTTCTGGTCGATCACATTGATGACGATGTCGATTGGGTTTTCCACCTGGTTCCCGTTCAGGTCCACGGCATGAGCCCGCAACTGTGCACACAAAAACACATGCAAAGTTTAATATTAAAAATCTCCAATAAGAGACTCTGTTTTGTAAAAAGGATACGATAACGGTTACATTTGCTGCATGTTAAAATACTTTATAAACTCCTTGAAAAGTTTAATTTCAAATTAGTTAGTGGGACGATTGGCCAGACATAACCTTTCACTTGACATAGTTGAATTGGTCCAAGGATGCTTCTTGTTTGTTGATGGTCTGTTTCTCTGATTGGTTGTATCTAATTATGTCCAGAAATTCAAAATAAATATACAACTGTCCTATCTCAGAGGATAATTACTGACTAATGAGGCTGATGTTGTTTTGAAAAAAAGCTTCTAACTTTCATTTATACACCACAGCCCCTGAACCAAAATGCTGAAACTGACAGTGAAATTGCAGTGAGGAGTGAGTGTGCAGACATTTTAGTACAAAAACAGGGTCACTCAGGTCCGTGGCCCGGTCTGACCCTGTCTGCTGTAGAGACAGAAGATTATTCCGCCGACTGCTCATCTGCATACAACAGCAAACAGGAGCACTCACTGTCACCAGAAATGCCAGCTTTTTAAATAAACGTTTTTACCTTCATGAAGGTAGCCTCAGTCTGAACAGTTAATTTAATCAAAGGTAGAAATAGACCGATTATCTGTGCCGATATTCGGGCATTCTGACGCATATCGGCATCGGCCTTTTTTTAAAAATCCGACGGTCGATAAGAGATCAATTTAAAACTGGGTTATTTTGGCTCTGATGCAGCCGCGCCTCTCTGTTTACTGTCACTACTCTGTCTCCAGCATTGTCCCACCCACAGCACCATCTGATTGGTTACACGCTCTGGTTACCTGTGCTAGGGCTCACAGAGTGCTCACACACATGGGCGGAGAGGAGATAAAGCTTTGCCGGAAAAAAAAAATATTGGAAAACTGTATTTACTGTAGAAATATTTAAGGCGCTATTCATTTAAGTTTTTATCCAACTTTATAAGACATGCTGCTGAGCCTGCGAGCTCCCTGCACTTTTTATTAGAATTTAAAACAAAGATATCTGTTGTCTAAGATAAAAAAAAAAATTAAAAAAACTTTAACATGTTGCAAATCTGATAAGCTGTTTAGTAAACATATGCTTAAAGGCATTTACATAAAGTGTTGAAGTTTGTATTATTAAAAATTTTGACGCCAATATTTTTCCTCTTACTGCAAATAAATATCGGCTCCAAATATCAGTTATCGGTCTCCTTGAAGTCTAATAATCGGTATCAGCCCTGAAAAAAACAAAAAAACAAAAACAAAAAACAAAAACATTGGTCTATCACTAGTCACGGGTGCATACAACATACCATAATCATATCTATTAAAATATTGCTGTTATTGTTGGACATTGTTGTAGTTAACTTCAAAGGTCCCCCTATATCCACTTTTTTTGGCTTTTAACCATGTTATATTGTTGTCTTAACCTCAAAAGCATACCTGGAGTGTTGCCTGGAAAATCCAGAATGATATGTCTCTGTATTATTATACAGAGACATATCAGTCTGGTCACCACGCCATCCACCGTGGTTGGATTCAAATCCCAACCGTACTGTGCATTTTTATTCGTATATTATTAAGTCACATGTTCTTTGCGAGCAGCGTCCTCATCAACAACAATCAAGATGGCGCCGAGAGTTTGTTTCATTCAGCGGTAAATTCCATTTTAAATGACTAAAAACATATCGAGTCATTAAAACCACAGCAGCTTACAGCACTAGAAGCCTTTATTTAAAAAAAAAACGGAAAAAAAAAACGATGTACCAGGGGGCGACAGACAACTAATCCAAGTGTTCTGTACAAAATTAAAGACACAACTCCCAAAAAGAAGATATTTTCCATACATATACATTATTTTAAATAATAAAACATGAAATACTAATGTAAAGGAGTTTAAAATTATTTTAAAAAGCCTAAAAGAAAAACATAATATGGGACCTTTAAACTAATCCTTGTCATCCCCACAGCAGTTTCACATAGGCTGACTCAATCCTAAACCTGAGCTAAACATGAGCTTTTATTAAGTTCATTTAAAAACAGTAAGGTTAACAAAAAATTCTGAAGAGGTCACACAAGCCAGCATACGTTTTGGGCCGGTCTAAAGCCTGGATAAATGCAGTAGGTTGTTTTAGGAAAGGAAAAACTGTGCTAAATCAAATATTGAAATCACTGCATGCTAGGAGGCAGATGATTAGCTGTGTTGACCCCAGATGGAAAAGCTGAGTTTTATGAGGACTATCAAGAAAGCCAAGAGTGATATGTTCATGTGTTTTCATATCTGTGACCAAATGCTATCCTTCAACTGTTTGCATTAATAGTTACTGTATGTGCTGCAATAACAGTAACAATAATCCCAGAAGTAAATTTAGACTGGAAATAGAAATCTAAAGAGTAAAAAAAGTTGCAGTATATCTTTTGTCTCATTGCTCTGATCCACCTCTTTGATCCCAGAATGATGCTTACAATAAATGCTGCTGAAATGTGAGATTTATGTTTTTGGTGACGGTCAGCAGGAGCCGCCTGAAGGTATCGATCGGTCCAATAAGTCATCGCTTTACGGCCCAATCTATCAGTGCAAGAGGCCCTTTTTAAGATCCTTATGAATAAACATGATTCAATCCGCGCCCCCCAGCATTGACAACTACACCCAGCCCTTCATGAATATTCATAAACATGCAAATGAGCCATGTGTGACTTCATAGCACCACACAAGAGATAGCAGTGGCTCGCTTTGATACAGTAAGCAAACTGCAGGGGCCCCGTTAAGACTTTTCGGTTTGTCGCTGAGTGCAAAAGGGAATATATACGCACATAAGGAGGCGAGGTATTAATAAATAAAATCCTCAGACTGTGGAGGAGTGGGAGACGAAGTGAACTGTGCTTTGAGATAACAGCTGTTGTGGTATTTGCTAATTAAAAAAAAATAGGGTCAACTTCCACGACTTGGCTGAGCTGAACTGTTAGCAGCACAAGGCATAAGGTAGATACAAAAGCTTATGGTGATATTAATTACATGCTCAGTGGTGCTGCTTAATTTGTTTTTTTAGACTTTAATTATGAAAATCTGGCACCAATTGATCAAACAGAAATGCACGTATAAACACTTAGCAGCTGTTAGAGTTTTTAGTACAATGTTTAAAGTTAAAAATGTATGTTCTGGCTCAAAATTACCAACTACGCACACAAAATACTGAAGAAAAAACACACCTTACTTTAATGATTCTGTGCTATTATGAGATAGGTCCAAAAATACCAACTCCAGCCATATGGGGTCAGTAAAGGAACTAATGATTAGCTTTAGTGACATGGTTCTCAGACTGAGGAATGGGTAGCTATAGTGGTACACAGGCTTCCTTTAGTGGGACATAGGAGTCAGTTTTATTCACATTTTAGTCCTGCTCTGGTTGGGGACAGCCAAGTCCTGGTTTAAGTAAAGTTTAGTTCTGGTCTAGAATTGGTTTAGTTTTGCTGATTTAGCCCTATATTAGTCCTGGTTTAGATCTGGTTATATCCTGGTTCAGTCCTTGTTGGGGCCTGGTTTGCTCTTATATTAGTTCTGGTTTAGTCCTTGTCTGGACCTGGTTTAGCCCTACATTAGTCCTAGTTTAGTCCTGATTGGGACCTGGTTTAATCCCACTCTATATTAGTCCTGATTTAGCCCTACATCATTCTTGGTTTAGACCTAGTTTGGTCCTTGTTTAGCCCTACATAAGTCCAAGATGAATCCTGGTTTAGTCCTTGATTGGTTCTAGTTTTACCCTACATACAGTTTAGACCTAGTTTTGCAATCCTGTAGACCTAGATTAGTCCAAGATGAGTCCTGGTTTAGTCCTTGTTTTGTCTTTATTTAGAAATGCTTGTTTGAGTCTATTAAAGATGGCACTTGTTATTAAAAGTTTGAGAACCACTACTTTGGGGGATTCTACCATTGTGAAAAAGGCTTTGTGGTTCAACAGACACAGCATTTACCCCTGAACTAGAAACTCCCAATATAATGTAATGTAAGCTGACAGATCTAAGTTTTGACCCACTTTTATTGTCAGTGTGAACGCAGCCTCAGGTTTTTTTTTGACTAATGCTCGTGTAGACTCACATGGAAGTTGGAGATGTGCTCTCGGTCCAGTGGCTTGGTGACTGACAGTTGTCCCGAGATGGGGTTGATGATGAAGATGCCAGTGGGAGGCTGGTCTGCCCCGGGACCAGTCACACTGTAGCGCAGCATCCGGTTCTTGTCCCGGTCTGAGCGGATCTAAGGAGAGCAAAGGACATACCATTAGGGAGATAATAAATGACAAAAACACAGAAAATGAAATATAGATGCTTTAATTATTAATTGTGAATGAAGCTTTATAAAGAGAAAGACTTTTGAACTTCTAAAATACAATGATGCACCAAAACAATTGCAGTGAAACAGTAAACACCCAACACCTATCACTGAAAATGACAAAAACAAATACTTTTTCTTGGTATTTTTACTGGAAGACCTCCCTTCCTTTGCTACTGTGGTCAAGGAGTAGAGTACAACTGAGGCCAGGCCATGATACAAAGCCTTAGTGTTGTAGCGCCTGAGACTGGTCTTGGTCTTGCGACGGTCTTGGTCTTGTCTCGGTCTCGGCTGCAGCTTTACTCGGCCTTGGTCTTGGTCTTGAATGTAATTTTACTCGGTCTTGTCTCGGTCTCAGATGTGGCAGTCTCAAAGATTTTACAGTATTTACAAAACATTATACAAAAAAGTTATTCTTCATAATTTTGGAGTAATTAGTTTTCTGCATTAGAAGAACCAGGAAAATGATCTGTCTCTGTTTGTTTGTGGAGTCTTGAACTACTTTTTTTTTTACTTTTCCATTTTACTTAGTGTTAGTTCACAGGGTTTGGTCTTGACTTGGTCTTGGTTTGCCTTGGTCTCAGTCTTGTCTTGATCTTGACTCTTAAAAGTGTCGGTCTCAACTTTGTCTCGAACCCTGAAAGTCTCGGCCTTGGTCTCTTTTCACTCTGGACTTGGTCTTAGTCTTGACTACAACACTACAGAGCCTGCTTCTCTCCAGTGAACATGCAAAACTATCAAACGCTGTTTTCATAAATACTCAACATTATCAGTAGTAGTAGTTATACCTCTTTCTCTGTTACATCTTCACTGTTTGGCCGTTTCCTTTGGGGGTCACCAGAGCCAATCATCTGCCTCTATCTAACCCTATCATCTGCATCTTCTTCTCTCACACTAAACTATTACTTCCAGCTCTGCCTCCTGTATTTTTCTCAGTGCTACAGCCTCTAAATCGTACAACATAGCTGCTCTTACCATTGACCTGTACACCTTTTCGTTTCAATCTTGCTGAGACTTTTATCACACAACAACACCTGACACTTTCCTCCGCCCAGTCCGACCTGCCTTTCAACACTAGTCTCCATCGCTCTACACTACTGATCCTAAATCCTGGACCTTCTTTTGCTTTGCTCCCTGTATCCTTACTGCTCCACTTGGGACCAGTCTCACACACATATTTTGTCCTGCTGCTAACCTTAATTCATTTACTTTTCAGAGCATACCTTCACCTCTCTTGTTTTTCTGCACTTGTTTTTAGAGCTTAAATTGGGTCCAATAAATCCAGCAAGACCCGACCTGAGCCAGTTCACGTTCTGTCTGAACCCATCCGGCCCCAAACCATTATGTGTAATTATGGGTCCAAGTAACCCGACCTGAGCCTGCGCATGCTCTACCAAAAGTTCATATGATCGACTGAGTTGTTTGATTGACAGTGTAAGTACTGCCTGCTAAATACGTGTGTTAACCTTCTCTGCTTTGGTCCCCTATCCCATGGGGACACAGGAAAGATCAGCCCCTCTCGCTGCCTCTCTCAACTCAGGTAAACTTCCTCCTCTGCACAGGCTCGTTCCAAAACAGCACACATCAGCCTCCCTTTTATTCACATGAGTACTCCCCTCGCTGTGTAAAAAAGTGCATGTCTCGGTGTTGCAGCCTGTACTATAGAATTTCTCGCTTGGTAGCGGGAGATGGTTGGGATTGGACTCAGGCTTCGGCAGAAAATCTAAACTCTACTTGCTTTCCATACTAGATAAAATAAAGGGGTCTCTGAAATGCCAAATCTAAAAAACAAAAACAAAAAAAACAACAACACATATGTCAGGGTTGGCATAGGGTAGGGGTGTAACGATATGTTTTTGCAACGATATGATATGTATCGATTAGAAGTGTTTTGATACGATTCAAGAACAATATTGGCTAATTTGGAACGATACGATTCTATATGATTCAACACCTTCGTTTCAATAATCGATACAGCAACTTTTTGCCAAAAAACTTAAAAGTTTACTCTCAAATGTAGCACTGCGGCCGGGGTTGATTATGTCCAGCAGACAGAAAGTGAAGTTGAATATAACATTTTATTTAATTAAAAACACAAAATGTATCTCCAAAAAGCCATATCTGGTTTTATTTTAACATACAAATTTCTAATTTTGATATTTCCGATATTATCGATCAATACTTCATGTGTATCCATATTCACTTCCTAGAAAATGATATGATTCAATACAAGGTCATGTGTATCGATGTAGTTGTATCATAGGAAAAAAAAAATCGATACATCCATACAGTTACTGTATCGTTACACCCCTAGCATAGGAATATGATTGGTTTAATAATTTTAATTTGAAGACCCCGACTTTTGCATGGTACTCTTCCGTCCTTGTTTTGTTCATATGTAAATATTAGGCTATGTTCTTCGTTTGCTTCACATTAATTAACACTACATGGGAAGTCATAAATAGATGGTTTAGGCCAAGTGCTTCCTCATCAGAACAGATTGGCAAAATGCATCACTCCTAAAAGCTACAAGTTGCCATTGTACACATAATTCACAAACACATAATAAGTAAAGTAGCACAAGCAAATGACAACAGGTTGCTGCTGCTGCTTCAGTGTAATTTTAGTATGTTTTCACTATCATGCTTGTACAAATGAATTGAAAAACACTACTGACATCATCTCTATTCCTTGTGTTAGAATATTTATTAGTACTTTCTCCCCATGCAGTGTGACAGTGTATGTGAAGGTAGTTGTCTAAAATGTAAAGTTTGAGACTGTGAGTCTGACCTGAATGTGTCTGGTGTGTCAGTGTGACTTTAGTAAACTCTGAGCCAAACGCTTGGGGCTGCTGCCACCGCCACACACCATCTGAGCTGAGCCAGTCACGGTAAACTGTCACAACACTGATATCATAACACTGCCCATGTGATCCACGAGATAGAGAGAGAAGACCAGACATGGGGGTGTTTTTATAGAAGAAAAGTAAAGTATAACCTAGAAAAGTTGAGATGCTAAATGTGACAATGGCATGGTTTACAGGGCCAACCGTGTTTTGATAAAAGATATTAATATAATATAGATACAAAATACATTTAAAATTGTTGTTCTAGGAGGTTCTATACCAGAGAAACAAGCAAAAACTTTGTATTGCTGCTTTAAGCTTTTAAGGCTGAGATAAAGTAAATTTGCATGTTTCCTATGAACTGCAGGGTAAAATGCCCAAATTGCTACAAAATGGTTGGGGAAGTTGAGTTCACATGGTTGTCTGAAGATGTGCCTTGACCAAAAATCGTCATTAAAGAGCATGAATTGGCCAATTGCTGCATTGACTACAAAAAAAATCTGCCCGATATATTGGTTGACCTCTAAGTGATACTATGCAATGCTTAGCTAACTTTCCACAGGAGCAATACATTACAGTTAGAACAGATTTGTTTTCTTTGATAATTGTAAAGTTAAACACTGTAGCAGGTATACACTGATACTGTGTATACATGTCACAGTAAGCTGGATTTCTATCAGAGTTTTCCTGGTCTCATAAAAGAAACACACTCAATTCAAATAAATAAATGATTGAAATAATTCACTCTGTGTTCTGAATTATCTATCCATCTTTTTCTGCTTATCCGGGGTTGGGTCACCAGGGAAGCAGTCTAAGCAGAGATGCCCAGACTTTCCTCTCCCTGGACACTTCCTCCAGCTCCACCAGGGAATCCTGAGGCGGTCCCAGGCCAGCCGAGAGACACAGTCCCTCCAGCATGTCCTAGGTTTTCCTTAGGCATCCTCCCGGTGGGACATGCCCCGTAACACCTCACCAGGGAGGCATCCAGGAGTCATTCAAAACAGACGCCACCTCAGCCGCTCTACTCTGAGTTCCAAATTACTCTGAATTAAGTTCACTTTTACACAATATTACATTTTTTGACGTGCAGTCTGTACACCATCTTCAGGAACAGGAAACTAATTATATTCTCAGATGGGCCAATTATTTTGATGTCCAACACTAATACTAAAACTGTAATGCAGCCTTTATTATTTTAATAAATATAAGACCATGCTGTGCTGTAATCCTCCTTTGACAGTGTGTCCCGGCGTGTGTGTGCCTGTGTCTTACTCTGACGAGGTCCTCGGGGAACTGTCCTCTCGAGTTCTCCGGGACATTGATGGGGGGGATGACCCAGTCCCTCTTGACCCGCCTCAGCGCCCCATCGCCCCCGGCAACCACGCTGCGCCATGGAAACAGCACCTCAGGCAGCTGCTGAGTCAGGGCTGCAGCAGTGGCAGCAGCGGCGGGCTTCACCTGTGAACACACAGAGGGAGGGAGAAGGCGTCCCAGTCAGTCACAGTCATTATTCCCTCCCCTTCCCCTGCCACACCATTACCACTGGGGCCTGTGTGTGTGTGACCTCATTCCACTGTCCGGGATTAATGCGCTCGTTACAGACGTCTGGTAAATGCCACCACCTGTCGCTGTGTGTAATTCACTGATCTGCAGACTGCTCACGGATCACACACTGGGCTTATAGGCCACGCTCACACTGGAGCAGTAGGGCACGCTTTTAGAGGGGCTATACACAATGCAGTCTCTTTAGTACGAGACATGTAATCCTCAGGACAATAAAAATAAAACCAAATAAATAAAACAATCAAAGCCTGAAGCAAAAAAAAAAAAAATAAATATTTGTTGACCATGATCCTTAAAGGTCCCCTGTTCTGCTAAATCAACTTTTTTGAGCTTTTTAGCCATGCTATAATCTGGAGTTGTATTTTCTTTCATTTACGCTTGTAATATGTTGAGCACATCCATTCTTAAGAGCTGGAAAATGCTTGGTCTCATGGCTCTACGCAGACACTGTGAAACCAGGAAGTGCTCCTGCGCGTTTCTGAAGCCCATACACCATCACCGGACTCATTGTGATCGTTTCAGCCCTTAAATTGGTGTCACTATAAAGCAGTCAACTCATTTATCTTTTTGTTAGTGCCATGTTGCTAATAGCCGTGTTAAATAGCCATTTTATGCTCTGTCAAGTCCTCAAAGATGAGCAGGGGGCGTCGAGCACCTGATACAAGCATTCTCTGCAAAGTCAAAGCCAGGGCACATATACTATTATTTTAAGTTTTAAAATGTGAAAATGTGTGTTTACACCCTGAATACACTAAAGAACGGATTATCCAAACTAATGGTAATTTCTAATAACTTGTGTGATATAAGGGACTGATAGTAGTACATTAGTAAAAGTTAAACATGCCCATAACTGCCAGTACTTAAAGGTGCTTTGAGTAGTATTTAATATTATAATAATACTATACATGTCCCAAGATATAAACATGTTTATATCAAATATTAGTTTTACTGATAACAATGATACAGCTTATTTATTTACAAATATATATATATATATATATATATATATATATATATATATATATATATTAGGGCTGGGAATCGATTTAAAAAAAATTACTAATTAATCGCAAATCTGAAAAAAATTAATCGCGATTAATTCGATTAATTACTGGTAGTTATTAATCGTGATTAATCGCATTATGAATTCACGTACAACCACAAAATTGTAAATTTAGAAAGTTTTTTTTGAATTAACCTTCACATACTTTACTGTAAACTTGTGCAATGCAAACAAAACTTGCAAAGAAAATAAATGAATAGTCTTTTTGAGACCTGTAACTTGTCTTCATTGACAAAGTTTGCCTAAATAAGGTACAACCAACAAATACACAAAACTTACCTAAAAAAGCATGTGTAATCGCTTTTAGAACTTTAACAAAAATAAGTTTAATTCTTCAATTAATAACAATTGTTGTGGTTCACAACAGTGTAAATACTATGAACTGTGTTACTCCAGTGGTAATTGAACTCATCCTTGCATAGACTGCACATACTTTTGTTTTGTTTACATTGCTGTCTGGTGACGATTTGAAGCAGAATTGTCCATTTAGCAATGTGTCTTTATGGTCACTCGTGTTGCTTTAGCTCATTCACTTGTTGCATTAGGCTCGTTCCAGATGAACTGTGCCTCGCCTGGATTGTGAACGAGAGTGCACGGCCGCAATGAGAGGAGGGGAAATACGCCTGTACTGAAGTGAGACAGTTTGTGGCTCAGATCACGCACCATCACGCCCAAAATCCACTTCTCGCATGTGTTGGATATGATTTTGAAAATAAATGCATTAAACTGATTTGTAAGAACTTTTCTGTCCGGTGCTTGACCACAGTCTGTGTTAATGAGGCGCTCCTCAGGAGCTCACAACATGAGGCACATTGAGCAGTGGTTCTTAGCTTTTATGTCTAAATTTACACATTATAAAAGTTAAAAAGCCTTCTATAACAGCAGATATTGTGCACAATCTTTTTAATAATCTGCTACTTCACACTGAGCAGCGGGGCACAAAGTTTATCCAGGTCAAAACTGTAACTTTAGTCTGTACTTAAAAAAAAAAAGAGGCAGGAGAGCAGGAGAGCAGGAGGAGGAGAGGAGGGCAGTGAAGTGTCGGTGCATTACGTTTCTGATCAGCACTAAACTCAGATCCAATCACCTGTCCATTCACCGCGGTGTGCATTTTCCCATCATGCACTGAGCTGTACAACCTCCGCAGTTGCTCCTGATGAACTGCGGTGGCTCAGGCGCTGGTCTCGTTTGGATCTCACGAGCTTTCGGTGACCGTCGCACTTGTGGCATCAGAGCAAGTCGGGAACAAGTCGGACACAAATCTAACTGGCGTGCACTGCGCACAGACCCACACTGACTGAAACTGCGCAGGTCTGGCTCATGATGGATGGAAATGGAAATGTGTTGTTCTTCTACTGATTTCTGCCCCACTGGAAGACCCGCGGCGCGTTGCTGCCTCTGTCAGTGTCGTCGTAATGTGTAATACTGTTTTCAAACCAGTACGAGCGCATGCTGCTTCGAGTACCTTTAATTGGTCTAAACCACAGCAGGTAGGATGCAAATGTGTTGCTCTGAGAGAGACAAGATAGATAATACAGCTGCAGCACATGGAAATTAAATGTTAATCATAGCAAATGGCCTCTAAACTTCCTCCTGTTTAGACCACTACTTTGAGGAAACCTGTTTTTTCCAATTTTGTTTATCGCTCTGTACAGTGACCTTCAGCTGGATGGGCCAATATCCACCTGGAGCCTGTTTGTCAGTCTTCATTTTGACCTGATTACTCCCGGCCCGGGCCACTCTGCTGACACTGCTGCTCTGCCAAACCAGCGGCTGCTAACTGCTCCTCCGAGTTTTCCTTATGAACCGTTGTTGACAGCTCTTTTTACTGAGCGGGCCTGCACTGTGAGCGATGCTAAAGCATATGGCAGCCGGCTATTTCGGGCTGCGCTTCGGAAACAGCCAATCAAGGCCACTGTCTGGTCTCAATACATGCAGCGGGCCTTATTATCGCTGTTGTACATGAAACAAACTAACAGATGGCGCTTCGACTGGCTTTGTCTATGCAATCAGCACATGGCCGAGCTGAGCCGCCTGCTGCGTCGTGAAAGCTGTGATTTTATACGTGCACATATTCACAAACTGCAGGAGAAAAGGGAGGCGCGGAGCTGGGAGTGTGGCTCCACTGGTTCTTTGTGTTCGACAGCCACTTCACACAGCGCTCTCAGGTGAGCAGTAACTATCTGATGTGTTTAAATGGGGCTCCGCAGGCAGCAGGCACGAGACTATAGGGAGGTAATCAACGTGTCGTCATGACTTCACACACTACTCCTGGAAAATCTGGAAATTCTGTGAGCGTATGCAAATCCAAAAATGGAAACCACTGGCTCGTAGCGTAAACAGAACAATCTTTGTTCAGTAAGAGACGACATTTATTATTTCACCTGACTTGGGCCTGGACAATAGAGAGTTAGGTAAGATAAGGTGTACTTTATTATCCCAATAGAGAGATCTGTTCTGGATTTGACCCGTTCTTCAATGCCACTGGGCCAACCTGTCGGGAGCAGTGCAGCGCCTGGGGACTCTTCTACAGATCTTAAGCCAGGATCCAGGTCAGGAGTACCTGGCTGGAGGATTAGCCTGTTGAGCAGGTTTTAGGTTGATAGGAGAAACTGGAGGAAATCCACTAAGTTACTGAGAAAGCATGCAAACTCCACACAGAAAGGCCCCACCTTGTCTAGGAATCGAGCCCGGGACCTTCTTGCTGTGAGACGACAGTGCTAACTACTTTGCCACTGTACCACCACAAGGCACTGAATAAAGCAGTTCAGATTTTTACTGCGTGTGCGCAGGTTATTCATATTAAGGTTAGACTAAGCACTTTGAGCATGCTCTGGACACTGGCACAGAGTACCACATGTAAACAATCAAGAAAAACACAAAAAATTTTTAAAGCCGCATCCATTTTGTTAAGTCAGATATAGTTCGTGCTGTTAATGATGGTTTGGTACAACAATAATGTTTATGGAACCCATGGATAGGGCTGGTACCATTCATATTTTTTTGATACCAGTACTTAAACAATACTTGTTTTTTGTAACCGGTACCTGAGTGATACTTTTTCTGATACCTATGGTGAGCTAATTCATCTTCTACAATCATAAAACACAATAATAATGAATAAAAGACCAATTTTTGGAGCAAAATTCTTAGCTGTGTAAAACCAATTGTTTACTTTATTTATTCAGTTATTTATTTGAGTCATACATGCAAATGAACATTAAAGGTCCCATTAGGTATTGAATAAAAAATATTTTTTCGTATTGTAACTTTTCTTTTGATACCACAAAGGTATCACTTAATAGTTCCCAGCTCTACCCATAGAGCAAGCACGGCTTTCAAAGTCTTATACATCAAAATTTTGATAAAAGTTATGTAGACGTTTTTACCGCACTCCTAAAGCCTTGTAAACAAGTTTTCTAAAAAAAAATATTTTTAGTTGCAATATTGTAAGTGAAACTGACATTAGACTAGAAAGGGCAGTGCTGTATCTGTTTTTTTAAAACACATCCATTATGCATATGCCAATATGAATTATCATGTTAAATACAATTCCCATAATTTTAGTAAGAACTGTGCAGAAAAAAAAACAGAAAAAAAAGATTTATTTTTTGGGAGAGAGAATAAAATATTGTCTGTATTGTAGTTATTATTATTAACAAACAACAGTATTATCTCATGTGAAGCTGAGAGTTACCTGTGCAGGTGGTGGGCTGTTTCCGTGGCTGCTCTTGACGTGCACTCGGGTTTTCCACACTTGTTTGGACTGCAGGTCTCGAGCGTAGACCACCAGCGTGTGTTTGCTCGGCCCCTCCAGAGTGAGGCGCCGCAGAGCGTACAGCACTCCGTCCTGGCTCACCCTGAAGTCGGCGCTGTCTCCTGCCTCCAGCCACGCCCGCCCAGAGCCGCAGTCCAGGAAACTCACTGTGGACAGAGAGGAAGACAGGGGCCATGTTAGAGCAGGGCGATAACGGAACAAGAGTATTTTATTACAGCTTAAGGTATTGTATCTTTTAACACAGTTTGAATGCCCAAAAGTATCTCCCACTGACTTTTTGAAGTAAAACAGCAGTAGCTTCAGGGTCTTATTCGCCAAACATTTAGTAAATGGATCCATGGAAAGAAAAGGGAACAAAATGCTTTTTCTACAGCTGTATGTGTTGAGTTTAACTGCCCTCCTTATGTTTGTGGTGGAAATAAAAGAGCATTGTAGCCCAAGATATTCTGTTTTTAACTTAACTAAATGCTAAATAAATGCCAAATGCATGTTCTGTCTTCTAGTTCAGGGGTAAATGCTCTTTCCATTGAGCTCTTTTGTGTCACAACATCCATAAAAACTAATATTTTTTCTGCCTTTACTGACACCTTGTGGCTGGAGTAAGTATTGCGGGCCTATCGTACAATATTACACAACATTACTGGATCCTTTTTGGTTGATTACTAAAATACAAGTTTCTAAATTTGACAATTACTATTTAAAGGGGCTATATTCTGCTTTTATTTATATTTGTAAATTAGTCTTAGTCATCTCTAAAACAGCACTGGACATTTTACAACCTTTCAAAACATGTGACAAAAAAGTTTACTGCCTTAAAGAAGCAGGTTCAAGCAGAAGGCAAGCAGAGTGCAGAACCATAGAAAAAGATATATTATTATATTATATTTCCTTAAACTTTTTGTTTGATGCCATTTTACTACAAAATGAAAAATAGCTGTGAGGAATCTGTAGAAACAGAGCTGTACACGTTTTTTTGGATAAATAAATGAGAGCAGACTGGATGTAGAGGGCTTGTTGATTGGTCAGTGCTTCCTGGAGTGGGCGGGGCTTTGTGGGAGGGGTGGAGGTTCATGGGACAGAGCATTTTGAGGCCTCAGAAACTACAGGATTACTTAAACAGGCATGAATGAAACAAAACATAACTCCAGGTAAGTTTTTGATAGGGGAATAAGATTATAACATAGACAGCTCAGAGAAGTCGATTTTAATAATATATCCCCTTTAAGCTATTTCGCTAAGAAACTAACTAACCACAGTGAAAACAGTGGTGAAAACATAAAATCATTATTGAAGGTAAAAACACCTAAAACATTGCAAACGTGTTGTGTTATTATAACTTTTGATTACTGCCACATCTGAGATGATGAGAAGCCATCGCTCAGTGCACAATGATTTCCTTGAAAGCTGCTTAAACTTAAATCTGTGTTGGATGAGTGCAGCTGAGGCAGAGCTGCGGCAGGAACATCATGTAAGTATGTGAGTATTAAGATGGACAAACCTGGCCAAAAAGAGTTTTACTGAGCGAAAATCCTGCAGATGAAGACAGGATTGGAGTGGGAGCTTAACTGGACTCAGCAGTAACGTATTCTCACTTTATATATACAGCAAAAAAGACAGACCTTGTTATGGTTCACGAGAACTGGAGCTTATCCCAGTAACTATGGGCCATAGTCAGGGTACTCCCTGGACAGTGGACAGTTGTTGGTAGGCCCGACGCTGAGACATACACGGATAACATTCATTCACTATGGGCAATTTAGAGTCAAAAATGTCTTTGTCTGCATGACTTTGGACAATGGGAGGAAGCCAGGGTTTTATATTTCATAAATGAAACACAAATGAACCACACAGGGGTCATTTGAAGGAGAAGCAAGACCCAGTGCCAACATAGACCACCTGCTTTATTTTTCCATATTATTACTGATGTGAAGTCTATTTAACTCCAACCCTTCACTAAAAGCGTCTGGACTCGGTCTAACATTGAACTTTAAGTGTCCCTGCCGATGTATCATGATTTGATTTAAGTTAGTCTAAGACAGGGGTGTCCAAACTTTTTTCAACGAGGGCCAGCTTCGAATATGTGCAAAGGTCCAAAGGCCGACAGTCCCTACTTATTTTTATCTAGGAATAGAACGCACATACAGTATAATTTCTCTTATTTGACGCCAAAATCTAACACCAGTTTCAACAAAATAACATAAAAACCATTCCCTATGTCAGCCATTCCCAAAGTCAAGAGTGTTGCAGCCCCCATAAATTCTCAAAAATCTCTTGCAGACCCCAACAATAAAAACTTCACTGTATTCAAAAAACTACCCCATGTTTTTATTCATAGATTTCCAAAAAACACTGTTGTTGGCTAGAAATAGTTTTAAAGTCATATTTTAAACAAGAAACAAGTTTCAAATTCTTTTTATATATTTAATATAGACAGCCTCTGAGGGCCTCCCTTCAGTGCCTTTGCCGCACCCCATGGGGCCCCGGACCCCACTTTGGGAACCACTGCCCTAGGTATTAAGTGTTTTTAGCTCAGCCTGATTTTAATGTTTCTAATAGTTCAAAACATTCAAAACTGTAACACTGTATGAAAGTGCTGATGTGTTATTAATCATCATCAGATTTTCTCATAGAAGCTGAGGGCCATATGAAGTCTTGACCCGTGCCACAAATGGCCCCCAGGCTGCACTTTGGACATCATTTTGAGATCTCTATTGCTTTGTCATTCCTATAAATATTTTCTTGACTGGAAAAACATCTGCATGCACTGTAAATGCACCCAGCATCAATATCTTTTATTTAAGTCCACATTATTGTTAAAAGCAATATGAATTTATATGAGAACAAAGAGTGCTCTTAAGGAACGGGACATGCTCGATTGGTGGTATTTTGGAGCTTGTATATGGGAGATGTGTTGAATTATGAAGTGTCCAGCGCAGCCCGGACACATCTGAGAAACGCACGCTTACTTCTGCCCCAGTTAAAGCGTGGTGGAGTGAAGGGGGGGCAGGGGCGCTGCGCTGGGGGTGAGTGTAGTGCACGTGGTCATGGATAATGAATGAGCATTTTCACTGAGCTGGTGCACCATTACAGACTGCAAATCGAAGACCCAGAAGGAAAAAAAACCTGGAAGTCCTGGCTGTAACAGAGTACTTCAGAGGGGTGTGAGGTGTATTTTAGCTCAGCCAGGCTCACAAACTTCATTTTGAAACCGTTTACATAAAATAGGATGGACTTGTTTCTCCATTTTATTGTATATTTTTCAAACTGACTTGTATTTTGTAAAACCTAAAACTCAAATCTGCAGGTACTGGACTCATTTAAATAGAAAGAAAAATGGTAGAAAAAGGATACACATGTAGATATAAATTATCCGCTGTATCTTTATAAAGGTTAAAAAGTAGTTTTGAAAGCAGATTTTTAATAAAGAGATCCACAGTTGTCACATTTGTCAAATCATTATGCCAGAAGCTCTTCGTGACGTAACTCATGCCATTTATCCAGGACTAATAAGACTCATAAAAGAAAAAATATCAAATCACAAGCCAGTGATGTCCCACAGCTGGATTTGGAATAGAAATTGAAATAGTATTTAATAATAATTAAAAAAAGAAGAATATGGATCATCATTTTTGTACAAAACCCCCTTCTGCAATTTTTCTTTTTTAATTATAAAATACAAATTATGGTCACTAGAGTGAAAACTATCCACAGTCCCAAGCTCATATGGAGGGAGTTGCATCCAGAAGGGTTTTAATCGCCCATGCCAAGTAAAAAAGGTATATGATGAGGCAGATGATTAGCAGTGGCAACATAAAAGTATAAACCATCAGAAAAGAAGACTACATTGGTCCCAAAATGCTGGGTCATTTCCACAATTTGTTTTGCTAACTAAGTCTATAAAATATACATTTCTTCATCAACTCAATAAAATAAAAATAGGCTTAGTGTTAATAAAAATAACCATATACATGTTACCAGTGCCTAAGAGTGACCAGCTCTAAAGCTAAAGACCCAGATCTAACAATGGTCTGAGCTTTGCAGCGCTCAGGGTCAACTTGAATTAAACTGGGCCGGATGTGGACTTTGATTTGCGGGGATTTGGTCTTCCTCTAATCTGATGAGTTTTGATCAAGAAACGCATGACTCATCCGAGCGGCCATGGATTATGTGGCTTTACTTATGTGTGGTCAAACATTATCAAAGGTCAAATATATAAACGACTGGACGGAAAAGCAGCATTGTGTACCAAAAAACACCCACAGAAACACACATACAAGGCTGATTTTGACTCACAAACAAGGCCGCAAATTTATCGTTAACGCAAAATCAGCAAGTGCAATTTCCACATCACAAGAAACTAAATGTAATAATGTTATGGTCTGTCAAAATACTGTAAGTGTATGGATAAGTGTATGCTTGTTTCCTTTCTGTTTTGGTCACATTTTTCTCTGCGGAGCTCCCCTTGAGTCCGGTTGACTGCTGTGAGACCCCTCGCTCATTTTTCCTCTGCTTTTTAGCCGCTCTCGATGATGAAAATCTAAGAAATATAGGCATCGCTGGCTTGATGTCATGGCTAACCGTGTCGCTTTCTCCTGAGACCCAAGACTTCAGAGACACTGGGCTAGTTCTCCTGTTTCTGATAGGATGTTTTTTTTTTAGCCAAGATGTACCAAGGAGAGGTGAAGGAAGCTTTATTCACCGGCATCACACTGACTCCATAGTTCACTGCCGGCTACTGCCGCCTCCACCTGTTAGAATTTGTCCTGGTTTAGTTCTGGCTTTTTGCAGGGTTTCTCATGGTTTAGCGCGATTTTAGTGCTGGTTTTTGTCCTAGTTTAGTTCTGGTTTAGTCCTGATTTTGTTCTGGTTTAGTCTTGGTTTTATTTTGTCTTTGTCCTAATTTAGTCCTAGTTTTGTCCAGATTTAGTCCTTGTTTAATTCTGGTTTAGACCTGTTTTAGGCCTGGATTTGACCCAGTTTAGTTCTGGTTTAGTCCCAAGTTTGTTCTGGTTCAGTCCTTGTTTTAGTCCTGGTTTAATACTGTTGTTGTCCAAACTGAGTCTGGGTTTAATCCTGATTTAGTCTTTGTGTAACTCTGGTTTAGACCTGTTTTAGTCCTGGCTTTTGTCCTGGTTCAGTCCTGGTATTAGTCATGGTTTCATACTGGTTTAGTCTTGACTAAGTCCTTCTGTGGTCTGCTTTAAACCTGTTTTAGTCTTGAATTTGTCCTTTAGTTCTGGTTTTAGTCCAGATTTTGTTCTTGTTTAGTCCTGGTATGAGTCCTGGCTTAATACTGTCTTTGTCCTAATTTAGTCCGGATTTAGTCCTTGTTTAGTGCTGGTTTAGACCTGGGTTAGTCCTGAATTCGTCCTGGATAAGTTCTGGTTTAGTCCTGAGTTAGTCAATCCAACTTTCAGTTCTTATTTAGTACCATTTTATCCACTTTAAATCACATTATATTATACCCAAATCTGATTTCATATGCTATAAATCATTCCTGAAAACTGTTTAGACCTGGTCTGGTTTTGTTTAATCCTAGTTTGACCAATGAGTCCTGAGTTGTTTATCTTATGGTCTACAATTTAAAAACACCTTAACCTTCTTTGCCCAAACATTGCCATCTTGCTTTTGAACATTGTGTATTTTTCCATTATCGTGCAGCCCTGGCCACAAATTGTCAGGCAAAGATTAAACAACAACAAACCAAACAGGATTAGAGACTCAGAGTGCATCTTCCGAAACCATTTCTGTGCTAAATACCAGAGCACAGTGCAGAAGTTGGAAGCGCTCTGCATTCTTAATATGTGAGTGTGGCAGCTGGGTGTTTCTAGATAAACTATGTCTCGGAGCCAAGCCATGGGCCAACTTCCTCCTCCTCCTCCTCCTCCTCCTTCATCTTCTCCTCTTTCCAACCAATTCCAGCCTCACAGAGAATATAAAATGCATATGAATTCGATAAGAGAGCCATAGTTTATTGCACACATTTATCTGACACGTTAGTTGCCAGGTGATACTCAGAGTTTCCACATCAAGGTCCTCCTCAGAAAATATCTGGCTTTACAAGTGCCATCTTTAAAGGACAGGACTAAAATGAGCTGGAAACCAGGCTAACTTGGGTCTAAGCCAAGGGATAAACAGCAAAATGCATTAAGAACAAAATAGGGACAATGCCAGCACTAAACCAGGATTAAACCAGAAGTAAATAAGGACTAAATTCGGTTTAAATCAGGACTAAACTAGAACAAGTCAAGAACCAAATCAAGGACAAAAACATGTCGTAATCAGGACCAAACCAGGACTGAATTAGGACAAAGAAAGTCCTAAACCAGGACTAAAACAAGAACTGAACCAAAATGAACCCAGGACCAAACCAAGCTAAACCAAGAGTAATCAGGACTAGTTCAAGGCTAAACCATGATTAAACCAAGACAAATACAGGACTAAAACAGGTCTAAACCAGAACCCACCCAGGACCAAACCAGGCTAAACCTGGACAAATCAAGGACTAAATCAGGGCTGAACCAGGTCTAAACCAGAGGTAAATCAAGACAAAACTAGGCTTAAACCAGGGCAAATACAAGACTAAAAACGTCTAAACCAAAACCCAGACTAAATCAGAACTTAACCAGAACTAAACCAGGACTAAATCATGCCAAAGCCAGAACTAAACCAATACAAAACCAGGACTAAACCAGACTAAACCTAGACAAAACCAGGACTAAAACAGGGTTAAACCATGTCCTAAACCAAGTGCTAGACAAGGACTAACAAGTGGCCTAAACTTTCAGTTTAAGCCCTGACCAGAGCAGGCCTAAAACCAAACAAAATCTGGCTCTAAATTAAACTAAATCAGGACTTGAACTGTAAAAGCCTCCTGAGTCCCACCAGAAGAAGTCTGCGTACCACCGTCTGAGACCCACTGAAGATTGGGGGAGGGTGCTAAAGGGAGCGGAGCAATCACAGCGCAGAGCCAGAAGGATCTTGGATATCACGATGTTGTGAGGGTGTATGCAAAACAAGTGGTCCTGTGAGTCACGCATTGGCTTCGGAGGAGTGGTATTTAATGTAATATATCAAGGTCCAGCCTGGGAGCCCAGAGTGATGATTCAGTTCCGTCCCGAACAGTGACGCAGGGGTTTATCACCATCTGTGTGCACATCAATCAGGACACTTACGTTTAAGATAGTGACGTTAAAAAAGACTACCATGACTTATCACAGTAAAAAGTCATTATACTTAAATATTTCATGTATATCTCTGTATGTACTGTATACTGTGGGTGTGTATTTGTGTGTGGCCCAGTTTCAAAGATCTTTTAAAGCCATACAAAGGAAACAACAGCTAGGTATAAGTAGGCTATGCTAAATTTGAACAGATACACCTGCACACATTTACAATTAGCTGAACACAGTAAAACAAACAACACATTTTGACTGGCTTTGTCTATCTTTGGCACAGATAAAACAGGTTACAGTCGCATTCAATACTGTGGTAAAGAGAAACACTGAACTGATACTTTTTGGGGGCTTTTTGAAATAGTTTTGGACACCTTTTCATTAGTATTTCACCTTTGATAATTAAAGTAGTTTATATGTATGGAAAATGTCCTCTTTTGGGGAGCTGTCACTTGCAGAAAATGCTTGGATTCGGTGTCTGTTGCTCTTTGCTGCCAACGTTGAGGAATGGACAGAGAACAAAAGAGCTAACAGATAAATAAATGAGCTGATTGCTTTGTAGTGACAGCAGTTTAAGCGCTGAAATGATCAGGATGAGGATGAGGATGATGGGCTTCAGAAACAAAGAACACTTCCTGGTTTCACATTTTAACATTTGAGCTCTTGCAAGAGACAGCAGATCAGCATACAGCATTACTCAAACATGCGTGAATGAAACAAAATACTACTCCAGGTATGTTTTTGGGGAGCACACAACAATATAATGGTTCAAGTGGAACTCAGTAACTCTGCTCTGTTTCTTTGCTGTTTTGCCTTATTTTCCTCTCTCGAGCTCCCCCTACATTTTGGAGAAAAAGCACTCATATCATAAATACTCACAAGTCCAGTTGACTTCTTGTGATCCCTCGCTTGGCTTTACTTTTGTTTCACAAAGAAAATCAAGACATAAAACCATCATTGCTTGTTGTTTTGCTAACCACGTTGTGCCGCTTTCTCGCGAGACCTGAGACTTTTCTGACACCGGGTCAACAGCGCTCACTGTGGCAAGTGTCACTTTTGGCTCAGAGACACCAGGGGGAGATGAAGGGTGCTTCATTTTTCTATACGACTGTTTCTGCCACTTATCCTTTGTTTTAATCCTATATACTTCATTCTCAAAATCTGATAGGGTGCAGCAGTGCAGTATGAGGTGAGTACAATCGTCAGAAACACATACACTAACAGACCACCATCGCTTTACTATAGGAGATATTTCACTTATGCATTCTGTTTCCTCTTTTACTGAAGAGACCTTATATGCCCACCATCCCAAAATGAACCTAAAATGCATTATGATGTTCATTTCCTTTAATTCCTCTCTTAAGGGGATGTGGGTGGCTGGAGCCTACCTCAGGTCCTGAGTCTGAGGCGGGCTACACCGTGAACAAAAGCCAGTTAGTCACGTGGCTTGGCTAATCTTCTCTGCATGGTTCTCATTTTAGTTTCTCCAGTGTTGCTCCTGCCTGTTTAC
This sequence comes from Bostrychus sinensis, assembly GCA_020698575.1. Taxonomy (NCBI): domain Eukaryota; kingdom Metazoa; phylum Chordata; class Actinopteri; order Gobiiformes; family Eleotridae; genus Bostrychus; species Bostrychus sinensis. The sequence goes on from CM036246.1 coordinate 29,478,301, forward strand.
TACATCACTCTCAAGATCATTCGGACAATTCAGCCATAATTCGATGTGTATCAATCAACATTTCAATTAACACAAGCACCATCTGTTCTCCTTTCTTTCCTTAAACACCATTTCACCTCCCCTTTTTCTTCTTCTCCTCTCTGCTCATCTGTCTGTACACAGCTCACTACGGCAGCAGCACTGACCTAAAAGATGAACTATGTGCCACTCTCCGCCCTGAATTTAAAGCCTCTCTGTCAGAGTCGCTCACTGGCGGAATGCAAATGATGGCTGCCGTCGCCGTGGTAACCGTTCCCTCGGCCCGGGGTGGGCGGGGCCCGCGCTGTGCTGCTCCCTCTCTCTCTCTCTACGCCAGACGAACATAAGGAGCGTGGCCAATCCATCGACACGGCTTTAAAAAGTCAATATGTGGAAAATAAAAACCACAGCAAGAGCCAAGGTGGAAAAAATAACACAGACACACAGAGAGAGATTCCAGGACTTTCCAGGACAATGTGAAAGGGAAGTACAAAAATTAGGGCTAAAAGAGAGAAATATAAGAAAATGCAATAGTAAATTTTAAAGAACCTACAAAAGAAGACTAAAGGTCCCCTTTTATGCTAACATGTTGTGATGCTGTTTGCACCTAAAAAACATACCTGGAGTAGTATTTTGTTTCATTCATGCATGAGTAATCCTGTTTGCTGATACCGTCTCTTTTGCTCAAACGCTCAGTCTCACCGCTCTACGCAGACACGTGAAATCACAAAGTGCTCCTCTGCATTTCCAAAGCCCATACACCAGCTATTCCCCAAGTCAAGAGAGTCGCAGCGGCCCTAAATTTCAGAAAATCCCATGCAGACCCCCAAGTATACGACTTCCCTCTATTCAAAAACCATGTCATATTTTTCTCTGTACTGTATATTTCTATAAAAACCTTACAAAACACTGATTGTTGGTTAAAAATGGATTTAAAGCAATATTCTTAAACAAATACGGTAACTGTAATTCATTTTACACTTAGTATCTTCTTATCATACATGTAAATAGAAAAGCACTACTCCATTGTTTACTGTTTTTTTAACTATTTTGGTGAATATTTTAAGTCAGTTAAACGTGTCTCTAACATGAACAACAAAACTGCCATGATCTACAAAAAAAATTGCAAAATCTTTCTTGTTTAAAACATGATGCCTTGCCTGTGCCGGATTTGTTTTTCTTTTATAACTTTTTGTTTACTGTTCAAGAATATTTAATCACGTCGCCATTTTGTACTAAAAATTAAAATTTTTATGTCAGATGCACTTCCCTGATTTGTTTTGTACATGTTACTTGAAAAAAAAAAAAAAAAAAAAAAAGTTATGTACTTTATATCGACAGCCCCCATTCAGGTCCTTCGCAGACCCCCAGGAGCCCCGGACCCCACTTTGGGAACCACTGCTACACCGTCACCAGACTCATTGTGATAATTTCAGCGCTTATACCCCCGTCACTACAAAGCAGTCAGCTCAACTATTAGCGTTATGTTGCTAATAGCTGTGCTAATTAGCCATTTTATGCTCTGCCCAGTCCCCACCATTGCCTGCAGGGGGCATCAAGGAGTCAGACACCTAATCCAAGCATTCACTGCAAAGACAAAGCAACAGCTCCCTATAAGAAGACGTTTTCAACACATATACATTATTTTAAGTTATAAAAGGGGAAATAATAACGCAAAGGTGTCCAAAACTATTTCAAAAAAACTGAAAAAAAAAAAAAAAACATAAAATGTGACCTTTTTAAAAAAAAAGACAAAAATAAAATCTTACTTGGAGAGTGAAGACCTCTACCAAGGCATTACAATTCTGCCCTAAACCTAGATGCATACTATGCACACTTCCGTTCCTTTACTGACTCCTCACAGCTGATGTTCTTAATTTTAGCCCTATCCCACAATGGTACAGAAGCCTTCAAATAAATCCAGGATCCAGACACTGATTTGTCTCCACACCAAAAAATGAATAATCTCCTCCTGGGCCCATTACCAGCTGACCTTTTCCTTAAAATGTCAACAAAGTCTCACCATGACTTCTTGCTAAAAGACAAACAAAACAAGACAATGGCGGAGAAAACAAAACCTCATTGGTCAAGGAAATACTTCACGCCAATTCATTATCGTCAGGAATTAAGTATTTTAATGAGTCGGACATAAAATAAAACATGTTTGCAAACATATAGGCAAACCTCAAGGGAGTCTAAAATGGAAAGTTACTTGGACATTTGACTGTTCCTGATCTGTGGCACTATTTTCCAGGATTTCCAGGAGGAGCGTGACAAAGTTGGACAAAGCCGGAGTGTTTTGTGTACCTGGATTACATGGCGTGTCAGAGCATTAGCATGTGAAGAGCTGAGGACTGATGGATGACCTCGAGCTGCTGTTCACACTTTAGGACTAACATCTGCTGGTGTGAGGTGAGCGCATTCAGCAAACACTTAACACATTTTCCAGAGCTAACACGCCGGCTATAAACTGGCTTTATATGCTCATTGTTTTGAGGGAAAGGATCATTCTTCCCTTTCTTTGCATCTGTCCACATTCAACAACTTTGTCTTCCATCCCAATATCACAGAAAGAGCCACTGACTTATCACTATTTGGCAGAAAAATATAGAAAAGACAAATGTACATTTATTTATTCCACCATACAGTATATCTAAGATCAAAATAATATCCAGTTGCATCTACTTACAGAGAATTTCAAATTGTTGAGTGGCAAAACGACTATATACTGTAACATTTCATTACTTAATCTGAGTTTTGTACACAGCACTAACATAATAATAATCATAATCTTAATAATAGCTTTCAGTTCTTTGCAACTGTTTGCTGCTGTGTTGTTTTTCTTTAACTGGTAATATCAAAAATGCTAACAAGCAATAACCTTAGCATTTTTATTTTTGCAAAGCCCTAAAGCCTCATAGTGTTTCTTATATCTGTAATTGTACATCTGTATAATCTCCTTTTTCCTAAAATGTCAAAAAGTGTATGCCAACCTATAGTCAGATCCCAGTTTAACAGTCTTTGATGAAGAAGCAGTGGTCCTGAAACACACATTTCTTCATGTATTGTTATTTGATTGATTTTTAAAGGGTTAGCATAACTTATTCCAAGCACAGAGTGAGGGTTAGCTTGTAGCTCTTAGTTGCTATAGCTTTGTATAAATAGAGCAGCTCACTATAAGTGTGCTCTACCCACTCACTGACAGCACACATGCAAGAACCAACTTGTTTGAGCAGAATTTACTTTTTGTGTCTTTTCTAGCCATTGATAAAGTATTTGCAGATGTGTTTGGTTCATATCATGTTCTGGATTCAATGTAGATTTTGACTTAAAATGTTTCCTATAAATGTACTACTACAGAATATACATTTTACTAAATGCATTGTTTCAAAGTATTTAAGATGCTCTTTGTAGTTGATGTTTTATGAGATGAATTTGTGTTTTTAGCGTGTACTGGGGATGGCTCAAGATTTACTTTTTACTTTCATTTTTTACTGGGTAGACCTACAGGTTGCCTGGGACCCTCCCACTCGTTGGACAGGACCACAGTCACCTGGGCTGGTCTCCTCAAATGCACTGTGCTCTAAAGAAGTGGTTCCCAACCTTTTTGGTCTTGAGTACCTCCAGGACCTGGATTAGTTTTGGTTTAAACCCGGCTTAGTCCTGATATAGTCTTAGTTTAGTTCTGGTTTGACCTGGTTTAGACCTAGTTTATTCCTGGTTTTGTTTCAAGTTTTGTCCTTCTTTAGTATTACATTTGTCTGTTAATCCCTGTTTTAACCCTCAGCGTAATCCTGGGTTAGTCCTGATTTAGGTTTATTTTAGTCTTTGACAGCCAAATATATAAAGCTACTATAAATTATCATATAACTCCTCATACCTCCTGCAGTGTGCTCACGTACCCCTAAGGGTCCCTGTACCCCTGGTTAGGAAACACTGGTCTAAAGAATGATACAATGATCTGAAGAAGGCTGCTTACCCAAATAAATGTTCTGACATATGGAATAATAACTGAGTGTGCGATGCTGTTTTGAGTTGTTTTTATCTACCACTATTACCTCTATTATCGCGCACATCACCATCAAAGCCATGTAAGTTTTTCTGTATTTTTCACTTTCTTATCTTGCTTTTTACACATCCCAACATCCCCCAAGTAGATTAAACAGTCTTCACTTCACTTCACACATACACTCGCCCCAACAGTAAACTGTATATTCCATGTGGCTGCCTCTCGTCTGCACACTTCAGCATAAACGCACACAATCGCTCCGAAGCGCTGACTGGCCCCTCCAGATAAATCAGCTTTATGAACGTGATATAAATCTGCTTTACTCTGGGTTTTACACATACATGTGTGCCCACACAGCCCCTGGAGTGGAGCCTGTTTAAGGGAAAGCCCCCCCATCCCGGACGAAACGCCGGTCCATCTGTTATCCCGACAGCGCTGGACAGACAATCGATACATGCACTGCAGATATGTGACAACTGCTGATTGTCCCACCGCACTCCCCTTCTCCTAAATGAGATTTACTTCATTATATTGCTTTATTTAATTGTAGCCGCACTAGCATGCAACCGCAAAATACCCTCTGGAGAAATTTGAGTATAGCCACTGAGGTCTCTGGTCACCGTTTTTCCAATTTATTTTTAATAGAGCAATCTCAGAAAGCATATATTTATGACAGCACAATAGAACAAGCTAAATTATATTACCAGTGCATGTGTATTTTGCCGGTTGCAGTAAGGATTTAGAGCCAGAGAGATGGTGTAGACAAATAGCTCAACGAATCTTAGCTTCCAATCCTGTGAGTTGTTAATATAGTGTTTGTAAAGGCATTGATCTGCACACATTGTGGACTGTGATTAGTGGAGTGGCTTATACAGCGGCGCGCGGCGGCCATGTTGATCCACTGCCGAGAACAGCTGATAAGAGCCAGGCCGGAGATGAAAAGGCTGGGAGCAAACACTGGAGAGCTTAGGCTGCTGCAGCACAGCGCTGTGGAGGCGATGGTGGAGCTAATGCTACAGAGCGGCAAGTCCAAAACCAGTGTGTGATACTGTGGAGGAGATTGCAATAAGCAGTCAACACAATGAGTATGCTATTTTTGTTTTTGGACAGCAATTAGTCATGTTAAAACTGTACAGCTTTCAAAAATGGTCACATTTATATAGCAGATGAATTCTCCACCTCTGATTTGAGGTATGTTCATTATCTTCTATAGCAAGTGATCTGTGTTAAGATACAGAGGTCAATTTGGGCTTAATCTGAAGCCAATGAACTGTTGAAGTTTTCTATTTAAATGTAAGGCAGTAATTTCAACCACACAGTGAGAGAATGTAACAGTTAGTGGAGAAAAAACATTAGTGAAAAGGTTAAATAATACAAAATGTTTAATATTTAAAAACAGAATAACATTAGGCTCAATAATGTTATATAAGTATTATCCTAATGATGTCAGGATATTTTGTACCAAATGTCATCATCTTGTCACAGTGTGTGCACCTGTAGCACCCCATTACCTACACTCCCAGAATTCCACTTAGCTTGTACCAACAAAAAGGTTTTTGGGTCGTGGGACCAAATACATGCCCACCTTGGGTTCTCTAAAGCAGTGTCTCCCAAAGTGGGGTCCGGGGCCAACTGGAGGGCATCCAAGGTTCTGCAGGGGGCCCCCAAAGGTTTTATGTATTTTTTATTTTAATGTTTATTTTTATTTATGTATTAAGTACATAAAAATAAAGTATATACTTAATACTCTAGAAATGAAATGAAGTACAGTTATATACTTGTTTAAAAATATTACTTCAAAACTATTTATAGCCAATAGTCAGTGCTTTTTGTTTGTTTTTATAGAAATATATGGAGAAAAACATGAAATAGCCTTTAAAATAGGTTCAAGTTTAATTGATAGGGGTCCACATGGGATTTTTGGAAATTTAAGGGGGCCGCGACAGTCTTGACTTTGGGAATGGCTAGGCTACTGCCACTCATGACCTCTCAGGAAAAAGCTGAAAACATGAAATGATGAATAGCCTTTGATAGCAAATAACTAGCTATTGCATACAAACCTGTGCTAAAAAAAACATGACTTATTCTCAGTGATCCATTGTAGAACCTAAAACATACCATTGGTTTGTTCAGGCCATGGATCAGTGGTTATAGCTTAAAATAGGGACAAGATGGACATCAATAATCACAAAAACATAAACATTTGCTAACAGTGTACAGTATTATCCACAAACCTATGTTCTACAAGCAGCATCTTCATAATGTGACACTTGTCCTCCAGGTAAACTGCCGGAAACTAAAGTAAAACCTCGCCTAGAGCCACAGAACCGAACAAAGACCCGACTCAAAACAAAGGCAAACCTCACATCCGCACCACTCTGGTATCTCCGAGTTGAGTTGACAGTGAAGATCTCCTGTTTTAGATGCTAACACGACGAGTCTAGCAGTAATTCTCACCTCGTGCACCTGCCACACTCACACACAACACGCTCCACTGTGGACCAGAGGCTGTGTTAATGAAGTGGTGTGCAGCCTGATAATGAGGCTGTTCACAGATCTGCACACAGCACTCTGCCCCAAAACACTGAGGAGGAGTTATTCAGAGCAACCTGTGGTCCACACACACAGCTAGTGTCTGGAGGTAAACAGGAAAGGCTATTTATTTATTTGTTTCATAATTTAAAAGAGAAAAGAACAGAAAATTCATCTTTTACATGTCAGCAAAATGAAAAATGAATGAAAAGGAGCTGAAAGAAGAGTAATCTTATATTATCTGCCCCTTTTAACATAAGAATTGTAGCATTTTCATTCTTACAGAGTCGTTTCAGTCTGAATTTACAATATAAGCCCTAGACACAATCTGCATAATAATTCAACCCTTTACAAGATTTGAGCAGTGTCACAGATCAATTTAATTAGCAGTTTTATACTTAATATATTTGATTTTATAGATTTTTTTAACACAATAAATGTTTTTGATTCTTTGATTTTATTTTTTAGATAATTCCATAAATGCACCCCTTTCACTGTAATATTTTGTTCATCACTTAATCTCTGTTTTTTTTTTTTTTTTTTTTTTTTTTTTTAAGATTTCTGTTCCTTTCAGGCTGCAGTGACTCACTCTTCGTTCCAACCTTTTCTGGAATAAACCACTTAAGATGAGGCTGAAGAAACAAAATGAATGAATGAGTATTACGGTTATGTTAATGTGTCCTGGATTCAAAGGGCAATGGATTTAGTAGTCTGGGGGTAAATGCTCTATTCATTTAGATACAAAGCTAAATGTATCTGTTTTTTTTTAGGAGTTTTTCCTTACCGAGAAGGAGGGTCTAAGGACAGGAGTGTCCTGGGTCTGTTTAGTTTAGTGTAGTTATTGTTTGTGCTGATTGTGTGTTAAGTCTGATTGTGTGTTTATGTTTGATCAACTGTTTGTGAAGCCCTTTGAGGCGACTTTTGTTGTGATATTGGGCTATACAAATAAACCTGAATTGAATTGAATTGAAAGCTCTATAGTTCACAATGTTCCAGGTTAGTTTCAGGTGTTTTTCTTAATGTTTTTGTCTTTGTATGATTGTGTGTTTATTTTTGATTGTGTGACTTAGATAACTAAAATTATATTGAATTAAAACTCAAAAATTCAACAATACAGGCATTAAAAACAACAACATCTCAGGTTTAAGAGAGCGGCTGAGCCTGAGCGTGACAGTTCAGAGCCACTGCTGCGGGGGAAAGAGCAGAAGGAGAACAGGCAGAAGGAAGCTCGGGTCTCACTGATAAACGGAGCCATCCCGGTCCAGAGGGGCCACGGGACACGACCTCAAATCTATATCACTGTCAACTGCTGCTAACATGATCTGTGTGGTGTTCAGGGCTGGACCGAAAGAAATCATATTCCCCAACAACAAAGTCATAACAAGGTCCGACCAAAATGTTTTCTGTGCACTAGGCAGCCATACTTATTCAGAGGGCAGTTCACAATAAATAACACTTATAATATCCATCGTTTTCATGCTAAATCTTTAATTAACCTTCATCTCTCTAATCCTCCGTAAGTCCAGTTGTGTCTAGACCAGTGTTTTCTTGTTTAATTGTTTTGTTATTCCATCAGAAACACTGACGACTCTCACTGTCTTCATCCGGAACGAAATCCCGTGCTCAACTTTTTCGGCCTTCCATTTGTGTTCAGAGATAAAATTCATAATCCACAATAATCCACGGCGCAGTTTCTAAACTCAAACTTAATCATATTAGGCTTTGTTTTGGCTCTCTGTTTTTGTCGCAATACGGACAACAGGGTCATGCGGGTCACTTTATGAGAACATATCTAAACTGGAGCAGGGATTCCCAACTGGAGGGTCAGGGCCCTGATAAAGGGTTAAGGAGAGGTTGAATATAGTTTCACTGTTCAGCTTATTTGAAGCCTAAATGTTCTTTTAATCTTTTTAAAAGGTGAAGCAGATTTTAAAAACTGTGTTCCATAAAAGTCAAGACATCTAGCTATTAGCGGTTGCTTTGTTTATTATTAGCTAATGAAGCAAGAATGCTAACTCCTGTAGTCTTATTGTCATAAATCTTTATTTTAACCATGTAAGTCAATTAAAAATCAATTATTATTTGACGACCTGGCCAAGAAGCAGCAGGAAGGGCAGGTACAAAACAATTAGACCGAGGACTTAAATGACATCAAAACATTCATGCAATTACAAAATAGATCACTGATATCATATGTACAACATAAAAACAGTACATACAGGGTCAGATATTACAAGGTGAAAGGCTAAAAACAAGTGCAATGAAGTTGGACTATAGTTTGGTATGAATGAGCTGAGCTTTAGGGTCTCCATTCATTTGCAGCAGAAAACTGAAAAGAAGAGCGACTGAAGGAGGATCCAATGACTGCTCATAAACTCACTGTGGTGACTGCTAACGTTGTAAAAATACAACAGCTACAATATGAGCTAATGTCCGCTACCCACTAGGGGTGGGTGATATGGCAAAAACTTCATATCACAATTTTCTGAAAGCTTAGATCACAATTTCGATTTTATCACGATTCATGTACACATTGTAATTTCTTATTGCCTTTAACAGAAACCTAAATCTCTGCTTCATCTGAAAGTAAAATAAACCTATACTACCTTTACTATACCATTTTACTATGGACAATTTAGAACTATAAGTAACGGTAAATTATGTGTAAGTATTTGCTTTGTGTAACAAAATGTGCAAAGAATGTTATTTTTTACAAACCAAACCATTCATTTGAGTTAAATGTATATCATTTCATTATACATATTTTTAACCAGACTGAATTTGAACATGAGCAAATATCTTTTGTAACATGACAATTAGTAATACGATTTAAAATGCTTTTTCTTTTTTGCTTTTCCATAAACAGCTCTACAGTGCTCTGAGCCTGTCGATTGTTTTCTGTTCACCTCACACGCACATGATCCACTATCCGGTTACCCAGATTATGATTACAATCTGATGAATAAAAAATAATAAATTAGTGGTAAAGTGGTGGTGTGACAATAGTGGTGTTTTCGTAGTGTCTTCATATCTTAGTAGCACACTGCTTTCAGGCATACCACCAGGGACACACACTTATGTTTAGACGCAGCCATTAAAAGTGATTCAAAACTATTTCAAGAAAATGCTGAAGAAACAAACAACCATCTGCAAAATAAAACGTTTGTAAAATCACTAAACATGGCCCTCCGTACCTCAGGTTTTGTAGGTTCAGGGCTATACTTGTACAGTAATGACATGTTTGTGCTCACACTTAGCAGCTACAGGAGGGCACAGCAAACACCGAACCAGGCATGCGAGTAATTAGGACTGAAATCTCAGACCTAGATTAGAGAGCGGGCCTTTAAGACTCTGACTGGACGAGAAACAGACTCCGGTGGAAACAGCAAGACGAATAATAATCCCCCAGAGGACAGCTGTCTCCCTGGTACCACTGATCTGAATATAAACATCAACCTTAGAGGATTCTAGTGGATTAAAGATGGAGCGAATGCCAGCTTTGCAGTTGCATCATCTTTAAAATCAACAGCACCTCCTCATATGATCCCCCACTCCCTCCCCCGGAGAGGACCCCCTGCTGCTGCTGTGGACCGGCAGTAAACAGAGGGCCAGCTCAGAGTTCTGTTGTTTTGTAAGAACTCATGACTTAAGCATGTGAATAACAAAGACAGAGCAGGAAGTGGTAATTATTTTGTTTCAACAGACTGGAACAAGTCAGACATGGACCAGAACTTAGTCGTTAGTGTTGTGTACCCCCAGGGCCAGGCTTAGTTTGGTTTGGACCTGGCGTAGTCCTGCTTTGACCTGGTGTAGACCTAGTTTAGACCTGGTTTATTCAAGGTTTTAGATCTGGTTTAGTTCTGGTTTTAGACCTAGTTTAGTTCTGGATTTAGACATGTTTTTTCCTGGTTTAGTTCTGGCTTTGGCTTGGTTTAGACCTGGTTTATTCCTGGTGTAGATCTGGTTTTAGATCTGGTTAAGTTCTTGCTTTAGACTTATTTTATCCTGGTTTAGACCTAGTTTATTTCTGGTTTAGTTCTGGTTTCAGACTTGTTTTTTTCCTGGTTTAGTTCTGGTTTGAGTTCTGGTTTAGTCCTAATTTTAAACTTGTTTTTTTCCTGGTTTAGTTCTGGTTTTGGACATTGTTTAGTCCTGGTTTAGTTCAAGTTTAGTCCCTGTTGTGTACTGCCTTTTCTGTTAATCCCTGGCTTACCCCTCTGCATAGTCCTAGGTTAGTCCAGATTTAGGTTCTTTGCCATCTCTGACAGCCAACTATTTTCGGAAAAGGTTCTATAAATGATTAAACAACTACATGTACCCCCTGCAATGTGCTCGCGTACCCCTTGGGGTCCTCATACCCCTAGTTGGGAAAGTAAGCCACATGTTAAAAAGTCAAAAAATTATGCAAAATGTTTTTTTCATGAAGAACAAGTTAGACATAGCAACAATAGTTTCATCCTTCTCTTAAACCAGTGGCCTTTGGTACAAAAATACAAAGTGATGCTGCATACTGCCCAGTATCTTATTTTAGGTTACCAGTCAAAAGGTTATAATAAAGGACAAATAGAGCAATAAATCATACACAGTCATGCACACGCACAATAGACTAATCCCCCAGCTAGGTTTTAGGCTTTCTGAAATAGTTTTGGACACCTTTGCATTAGTATTTCTCGGTTTGTAACTTAAAATAATGTATATGTTTTCTTTCAGGACAGAGAACGCATGGATTAGGTGTATGTCGCCCCCTGCTGGCAACGGTGAGGACTGGATAGAGCTTAAAATGGCTATTTAGTGCGGCAATTAGCGGAGTAGCGCTAACAGATAGATAAATGAGTAGTGATGGCAATTTAAGAGTTGAAATGATCAGAATGACTCCAGGGTTGGTGTATGGGCTAAACAGACGGACACTTCTTGGTTTTTACACAGAGCGGTGTTTCCAGATCATTATAAGAGAACAAAATTACACAAAATACTACTCCAGGTATGTTTTTGAGGTGGAAACAATATTATAACATGATTAAAAGCATGAAAAAGTTGATTTAGTATGATAGGGCACTTTAACAAGTTGAAATGACAGTGAACTGGATAATAAATGTAAGAATGAATGGTTTTCTTCCAGGGCATGTTTCTAAGTGTGGCCCTGTTGCTAATAGGCAAACTTCACTTTCAGTCCACTTTACTTTAAGTCAGTCCCCTGCAACTCATAAAAACAGCTAAAAAAATACAACAATTTTGAAACAAACACCTCAATTGACACAAACACAAAAAGCTTGACTATAGAGGATAGAGCAGGCTGCGCAGTGTGTGGGTAAATACAATGTTTGATGTATAATTTGCAGACAACAGGACACAAAGACTCAATAAACGCTGATGAAAAATGTCCACATTTTCAAATCCACCACACAGCTATATTTTTATGTACTGTGTCTAAACACTGGAGTCGCCTTCTTTGTTAAATAAAGCCTCCATCTGTCGCTGTTTGTCCTACGTCCAGTCTCCAAGAACCTGCAGGAAAGTCCATCAGACCAGCCATAGATTACCCTGGTCTGGAGCGAGGTGAGAATCCTAAATCAAAGCTAATGAGTGTAAAGCCACATGATTACACGCTCCAGCCGAGAGAGACGGCCACCCACCGCAGACCCCACAGCCTGTTCCCGGGAAGAGAGAGCCACAAGTCCTGAGGAGAGAGCTGTGGACCCCTCCCATGACTGACCACCAACCACAAACCCTGTCCTAACAAATTAAGGAAAAGCCTCGGTGAGTCCCGCTTGTACTTCAGAACCCTGAGCCCCCCGACCCGGCCAGAGACCTCACCCCCTGTCACTGTGCAACACTGTTAACCCACAATAACAGGTCATATTTATTAACTATGACAACTGATGGAACAATGGTCATCACATATAAAGTCTCCAGAGCACATGGCTAATACATGGCTGCATACATAAACAACGTATGGAGCACAGCACATCACGTTATTTTGTTTTTGCTGCCACAGAGGTAAAAAGAATAATTTCTCTGGATGATTATTAGTGTTATTTAACATCTGTCAGTATTTAAGCTGCTCTAGAACTAGCAGTAGCATTAGTCACAACACAGCGCACAGTGTATTATATAGATTTCCACATTTGGTAGCTACTTTCACACCTCATTTTTACTTCAGTTTCACGCTTGTATTATACTTTAACACATATGACAATTATTTAATACTATTTTCTCTATCTGATAATAAGAGATGTTTAACATGCTGTACGGTCACTTTGTCATGTCAAAAACATCAATAAAAACTTGAATTACACAAAAAAAAAAAAAAAGGTAATAGATTTAATTTAATTTATTGCCTAGGCCTAAATTCACTTGTGCATTTGTCCCATCACAGCAGCGTCGTTCAGTTCAGATTGACTTCGTCTTAAGACCCACTTTTATTCTCTGGCTTTTAACTCTGTGTGAGTTCTGTGGTCCTGTGGTGCGTTTTATTAATTTGCTTTTACTAGTTTTATTTTTATTTTTGTGTTGTTCTTGTTTGTTTTTACAGACTTTTATAACATTTAGTGAAAACTAATAAGGTTAAATAGAGTTATTTATTTCTTGTTTTATAAGTTTATTGCAGCACTTTGGAAACCACTTTTTTGTAAAATGTGATAGAAATAAAGTGGCTTGGACTGGACAGTGTCTTTTTAGTCGTATACTCAAACACGGAGAAGCCATTTAGAGGGCATCCACTTCATCCACATTAAAAAAAAAACATCCTCATTTGGCGCTGGTGATCTCCATACATCACAACAGGGAGTGATATATTCCCATAATCATCATTTGTGAGCCCATTAGAACGTGTCAGAGTCCTTCCATTAAATCCTCGTAAATCCATCTCCTTTAAATGTTGGAAACTATCGGACACCACTTACTTTCTTCCTCCGTTCTTCCCAACAACCTCTCTGCACGGCGCTAATGCACAACACAGGCATTCAGCAGTGCCATGTGAGGTCAGGCACGCAGCCACTGACCACAAGACAAATTCTGACTGACTGGGGGATTTAGGGAATAACCGAGACCGGGACAAGCCCCCAAAAAGTCAAAGAAATTCCTCCTATGTCTGAGGACAAGCCTGGGCTGTGTCAGTCTATCATGCAGACGGTATAACGATAACCAGAAACAAGAGTGCGCATCCACTTTGGCACGTAAACACAGCTGGAGAGGGTTAGGGAGAGAGTGCTGCTCGGTTAGACTGCGGTGAGTAACTGTCTCCACTCCGGGTTTTAGGGGTATTTTTATGAGCGGTGATGAGCGCAATGATAAAAGCAGAGTGGAAATGAAGCCAGTGTGGTACAGAGTCAGCATTTATTGGTGGACTGGAGTAACTCTGGGATGAGCCAGATGAAGACAGAAGGCTTTAGAGTCGAGGGAAAACCGCTGTGGAGTTGAAGTTGAAGTCTGTGTAAACAAATGGGAAAGAGAAATGTTGATGTAATGCGCTGGAGTGGGACAATACTGCGCTGGTCTGTAGAGGTCAGCTGCCATTGTCAAAAAAAGTGCAGAAAATGAGCATCTTCTTCTTTAATTTAGGCTTTTCTCTTCTGGAGTCCCCGCAGCAAATCATCAACTGCATATTGATTTCACATTTGATTGATTTCAGGTTACTACACTGCATGCCCTTCCTGATGCAACCCTCTTCATTTATCAAGGCTTGGAACCGGCACAAAAAGTGCAATGAATTGTGACCCCCAGTGGCCGGCTTGCACAGAAATTTGGTATAGGTTTTCTGGCGGTATGGTTACGGATAGAGACGCACATTCGGTTAATTTATCGATTATTTGGTAGTCTTAACAACAATTATCATTACGTATTATAAAAAAAACACCTCTTTTTTATTTCAAGAACCATCCATTTCATGAACCATAATAAAAAAGTGGCTCTTTTAAAATAAAGACAAGTTATAGGCTTGTATATTTTAGAAAACAGTTGCTTAATTTTGTGTTTAATTTGCTCTGACGCTCCAATGTTACTGTACCTTTACTCTACTGTAGCCATTAATTGTTAGTATTTCTTTCAATCAATTATGGCCATCATGCTGATTAATCAATTAACCATGATCACCCCTAGTTACAAAAAAAATAAAGTTAAATAAAATTAAATAAAATAGTCTTGTTCCTGGGCTGAACGGCACCCATGGCCAATTCTTTTTTACCCAGGACGGATGCTATACTGAGTAACTTTTGGCTTATGAGAGCAAAAAAAAGCCAAACATTTCCCTCATATGAGTTCATAAAGTTTTTAAATTAAATACAATTAGAAATGATTATGCCCATTGTGTTTGAACTAAATTATGTTAGCTCTGTGTAGCCAGAGGGTCAAAAAGTTTACTACAGTTAAACAAAACCCTGTGTGATTTTTTTTTCAACCTGAAACAAACTCTTTCTAAAATGTTCAACCAGATTACATCTCGGAGAAGTAAAACAGCACACATTACTATTTTCATGATGCAGTTCATTTGACATTTCTGACCCAAGATTGTGAGTTTCAACTTGGTTTGAAACAAAGCCACTCTCTAAGAATTGTGGATATGACTCAGGTTTAGCTCGAGTTTTAGTCCTGGATTTGACAAGGTATCACTTGAGCTTTAACTGCAATGCACGTGCAACTCAACAACTAACTGTGTAACATTTTGGGCGCTAAATGAAGCAACATAAATCATCTGTTACAGCTCGAACCAGCACAGCCAGTTGTTTTCTGTGATCAGGTGTTTATTCAGTGTCAGGCTGTGGTCTGCTCCCAGCATTTTCATTAGACACATAACTTAAATTCATTTAAATAAGGCAATGTTTTAGAATAAATATGTGTGGAGCCTTCTGTTTATGCTATGTACGAATTCTCACTGTTTTGATTATTAATAGGAAATAACCCACTAGTATCTTCACTGACTAAAAGCAGGACAGTTAAGCTTTAGTAAAAGGTTTGGGCCAGATTAAATGCATAACTTACACATTCATCCACTTATTCCTTATTTGGAGCCTATTTCTATTTGCCAAAATCATCACTGTTCATGCAGAATTTGCCATTTCAGTAGATAATGGTCTTTTGTTTACAGAAAATGTACTATATTATAATATCCACGGCCAAAATGCACACATACAGCAGCTCACATTGTTCACAAACGATTTTCTTTCAGCTTTTCTCTTCTGGCGGCGCAGCAAATGTCAAAACATCCTTTTAGCTTGCAGTGATTTGCATACAGATTTGTCGTTTTACGCTAGTTGCCCCTTTCCTGACGCAACGCTCTCTAGTTATCTGAGCTTGGGACTGGCACAAATGGTACAGTTGTGGTTAGATTATAGTTTGGACAAGATCTTAATTCATCCATGTTTCCAGAGACAGATCTATTTTTGAGTTTATGAAAAATGTGCAGACAGATGGCACAGTTATCTATATTTTCCTCTATAGACATCATTCATATATGAAGTATAAACGTAACATATAATTACTCGGCACTGGCTGGCGTATGGAGTATGATAAACAGTGAAGTGTATGTAAAAGAACCATAGCAACCGCTCTGAACTTAGCCTCAGTCCACATCCGGCCCCGGGACCTGGAGTGACTTCAACTTCGGGAGCTCCATGCTGTGGTCTACGGCGGGCCAGGCCCAGTCACCCAAACTCAATGCTGCGCTCTGTCATCTCCCCGCAACGTGCCCCACGGCTAAACTCATTTACTGCGGGCTCGTAAATCCAGCCGCTTTAGCAATGTCTCTCGCCCTCGACACCAGAAAATGAATAAGGAAAGTGAAAGGGAGGTGCCAGAGTAAGATAAACTACGGCAGAGGCTGGGTGTGATCGCTAACTTTGTATTCTCTGAGGAGAACGGGACAAGAAGAGAAGACGAGCTCAACATGAAATAGTAAGACAATTTTCTATAGACAGTGTTGCCCGCATTTCAGATTAATTCATGAATAAAATAATGTCATTAGCATACCATGAATACTGTTGCCCATAAAGTTGGTATAAAATATTTTTGTTGCCTCTTCTAATGAAATGCCAAACAGTTGTTAAAAATGAAATTGTTTTGTCTGGTTAAGTGACACCTGGACAAAGGTTATTACTGATGTGTGTGGATAGGATTACAAAGAAGAATGTGGCTGAATTTCTGTAAATAAAATTAATCCAACTTGTGTACCATACTGCAAAAATCCTAAACATGAAACCTAACCTCTCCTAACTTCAAACACTGCATTAAATAAAAACATAAGGACATAAAAACGAGACATTTCATGGTCATTTTAGCAAATATTACATCAACAATGGGATTTTTGTGGTTGTTTTTGCCTTTATATCTTTATTAGACAGTGGACTAGTGACAGGAAAATATGGAGAAGAGCAAGGAGAGACATTTTTAAGTTGAGTCCAGGCTTGAACCCACAATGCCACAAAGCTGGCACTAGTGGCTTCTGCAAACAGTATTTGGCATCCTCTTCGCTATGCAAGTTTTTTAATTACAATGCCAGGTGTTTATAGATATATTTATAACATTACAGCAGTAATATACAAATTTAAATGTGTTTTTAGCGGCAACAGTATAAACACTATGAACCTCTAACACTGCTTTAAATGGATAAAACATTTCATGGTTATTTTACCAAAAACACAACACTTTTTTTTTTTTTTTTTTAGATATTTTCTGCCTTTTTAACTTGTTAACTATAGACAGGATGGTGGAATAGTAACAGAAAAACATAAAAGAGGAGGAGGGAGCAACATGTGGTAAATTAAAGAGTTCTGTTTCAAATGCATACACCAAGGTGAGCTGTAGTCACTCTGTATATGTGCCACATGCTCTACCTACTGAGCTATACCAATTATTTATTATTAACACCTTAGCAGCAGGTGTTTATAAGTGTGTTTGAACCGTTACAGCAGTAATATATTGTTTTTAGCTAGTTGTAGTTAGTAATGCATCTTTGGTGCGGTTTATCAGCAATGGTGTTTTTTGAATGGTGTAAAAAAACAAACTGCAGACACACACTGCCTTTAAGGAACTGTGTCTTACTCAGCAGAAAGGACAGTTCATAACTAAAATGTGTTGATTCTTGCCAAATGTTGCACTCTTTAAGTGAATAATAGTATGACAGGATTTACATTTTACAAAGAAATAATTCATTTTCTCTTGTGCATGTATAATGTAGCACATTGTCTTGCAGTCTATTTTATATTCACTAACTCTTAAGCTGTGTGCAAAGGCTCCTGTGTATGTGGATGTAAACAAACTATAAGTAAAGGGAGGGCAATGTAAATTTAGTTAAACTGACACAAAAGAAACTACATAGTTTAAAATAATACTCTATAAATTAGTGGACAAATAAATGGGAATATGTCTACTGAACATTTATTTCAATGCTGACAGAAAACTGCACGTATGATAACTACAGATAAATGTTTTAAAGTAGAATTAATATCATTAGGCGTATAAGTGCTGTGGTGATTGCTGGTGACAGGAGCCGCCCACCTCTCCTCACTGACCGTTACAGGAGTTAAACGAACGGCCGCTGCAGCTGATTGGTGCTGACAGGAGCCTCCCACCCGTCCCCTTCACTACATTTCATAATTTTACACTTTCTCTGATCTATGGGAGGAGAGGACTTCCAATAAAAACGCTGCACCCCTGATACCAGCACTGATACTGGAGATCAAGGTCGGATGGACACAAGCAAAGAAGAGTTATTGAACTGGGACTTCTGAGCTAATTTTAACTTTTAGACAATAAGAGCTATCCTTTTTCCAATAAAGGTGAACACTGTAATATTATGATTAAAGAAAGCTGCTTAAAATAATAATAGATTTTGGCTAAAGCTACAGAGACAAGACAGTTACCACACTCACACCAGTTGGCAAAGACTGGGTTTAACTCTGGGGAGTGGATACTGTTGCAAATGCTTGGCCCGTTGTTAGATTTCTTAGAGATGACTGAACCTTAGTTGGCCCCATCTGTGCTCCTGTCCCAGGCACCCTCCTGACCCCTCTCTGACCCCATCTCCTCTCATGTGTCTGCCTGGATGAGCAGTTCCCCTCCTGCTGGATCTTATATGGACTTAAATTGGTGTACACGATGAACGACTGTATATAAAACTGTGCTGGTCACATCTATAGCACGACCTGTCCGTTATGGGAGTGGATCTTTCTGTGGCTGTCCCTGAGATTTTACTATTTTCATGGCTGTTTAAGCGCTTGTAACTTTGGCAACCCATGTAAATGACCGGCCAGACAAACTCTTTTTCTATTCAATACAAAGAAGTTAGACTGGTACCCCTTCGCATTAATGTTGTGATGTTAATGTGTGAGAGTGGGACATAAAATGTGCGCCACTGACCCAAACAAACATGGCAGTTGGCTGTGTATTATGAGCAGCTGTGTACTTATTTCTGAACGGTGACAGCAGCAGAAGCCAGCTGTACAAAGACTTGTGGAAAAAGTGTGTTTGTTACGTTGGAGGTCAACAGGACTTTACTGTTGTTAAAATGGAAGCAAGACAAAGAAAAAAAGCACACAGAGAACTGAAAAAAAATGTGGACTTCAGCAGAATTAACAGGTGACAAAGGAAAGCACTAGACACTGTTTAACAAGTCAGAAGTTGGTAAATTAGCTCGGTAGCCAGCACTACCTTGTTTAGCTTCTGTATTTGTAAGACACACTGCAGATAAACAGTGATAGGCCAGTTCCAAAACGACTGGAAAGAAATGCTTCACTGCGAGAGAGGAACCAGACTGTCCTGCTTTTGAAAAGAAAGTAGCAGAGGCTGCCTCACCAGACTAGTATACCAGTGGATAAAATCTTGAATACTACAACTTTGCAATAAGCATTGGTTGCCAACACATGCTTACCAACACACAGCTGAAGCTAAATATCCAGCCAATACTACTGCAGAGTTGGAGACAGCTAGAACCAAGCCAGAAGCCCAAAAAACAAAACAAAAAAAAACCTCTTGTATTGTGTCACTTCTCTTGTGTGTTTTTTATTTTTTTATTTTATTTATTTATATGGGACAGGATGTATTAATGAACAGCAGCTAGTGCCGTAAATACACCAGATTATAGCTCAGAGCTAATTTCCAACCGTAGTCCCCACTCACTCACTCACATTCACACCAGCTTCCTGGTGTTCCCCAGGGGTCTCCCATCCAGGTACTGACCAGGCCCACCCTGCTTAGCTTCCAAGGTCTGACGGGATCAGGCATCCACAAGGCGGTATGGCCTTTTGGTGAGCAGAAAGACCAGTCAGGGTGAAAGGTTGTGTAGCGTTTGATCCCATGTTGTCACTCAGTCTGGCAACATGACCGCATGCTTCCTGACCACACCACCAGGCAGTGGTGAAGTGTTGAGCAATGGGACTACTTTCATAACTGTAAACAATGTGTATTATCTGTTTATGAGCTATAACAGCCCTAAGCAAAGAGTTACTTTTGAAGATTTTAGTAGACAAAATGCTTCTTTTACTCAAGTATGTTGTAAATTTGTAGAATCACTAAATGAGATGTGAAGTATTTTAAACCTACAGTAGGTTTAAAGTGGGTACAGTTACAGTAATAGAGAAAGTAGTAATAGTTGTAGCAAAAGTAGTAGTGATAGTAATAGTAGAAGTAGTAATAGTTGTGGCAATAGTAGCAGTTATAGTAATAGTGAAAGTAGTAATGTTAGTAGTAGTAGTAGTGATAGTAATAGTGGAAGTCATAATGATAGTAGTAGTAGTAACAGTAATAATTACAGTAATAGTAGAAGTAGTTATGGTAGTAGTAGTAATAGTGGTAACAGTAGTAGTAGTGATAGTTATAGTAACAGTAGAAGTAGTTATGGTAGTAGTAGTAAGTGGTACTAATAGTATTAATAGTACAACCAATAGTAGTAGTAATAGTGGTAGCAGTAGCAGTATTCATGGTGGTAGTAAAAGTAGTTGTAATAGCAGTAGTCATAGGTAAAAGTGATAGTAGTAGTAGTAATACTAATAATAGAAATACTGGTAGTGGAAGTAGCATTGTAAGTACTTAAATTAACTTTATAGTGTATATTTTTTTAATACTAATAATAATAGTAACATATTTTTTGAGTACTTTCAGATCTACTTACAGCAACACTGTAGCACAGATTTTCAGTGCTTTCTTCCACCTCTGCTCAGAGTATCACATGTGCTCCTGCCCAAAATTTAATGAATAATTAACAAAGTAGTGGAACAAATGAAATAAACCCAAAACCTACATTTGTGTTGAGTATACTTGTTGTTTGAGATAGAGCAGTATAAAGTATACAGAGAAGGATCCCAGTGCTGAGATGTTAACAAGGCCCTGGGAGGGACACCGAGAGGAGCAGCACAAATCAATGCAATGGAGATGGTGAGGGGTGGGAGGGGGGTGGTGGTGGTGGTGGGATCGGCCCGCTCCAGACATTGATGTATGAGGCTGCGATAAAGTAGGCCAATCCCAGGGCTGACACTGAGCAGGGATCTGGGAGAGGAACGGGAAAGAGAGAGGAGAGAGAGGGGAGGTTTTTTGGATGGGCTGTGGATAGATGTGGGCAGTGGGACGGGGGTTTCCACACAGGGATATGAGGCCTGAGCGCTGACCAAGGCATAGTTTGGGTAGCTGTTATTTTGTAAGCACAGCATGAAACCACAAGTAAATCATGTAATAAGCTCTCTTTACTGTTTCAGCCGAATTAGAGGAAGTCATCATTCAAAGCTGTTTTCAGTCAATCATGTTTAATATGGCATTTAAAGCTTCATAGAACATTTTGCAAGTCGTCTTTTAGTTTTATTAATTTCTACAAAAGCCCATAGAGGACAAACTGTATGGGTCAAAATGCATTCTCGTACACAAAGACATATAACCTATTATTATTATTATTATTATTATTAGTATTAGTAGTAGTAGTAGTAGTAGTAGTAGTAGTATAAGTAGTAGTAGTATGTGCAAAGTTAACATCTGATACATGTCTATAACATGTCCTCAGAAGGCTACCGTAGTTGCTCATTTGCTCATGTAAAAGGGAGAAGCACTGTGCAGTAAGACTTGCAATAATAACACAGTATGTGTAGCATATTTGTAATAATTATGAAAATATTTGCTAAGGCAGCAAACCATCAAGAAAAAACACACTGAAAAACTACACAAGAAACAGTAAATGGCATCAAAACTGAATTATAATTAGCATAAAATAAATAGCTTTACTAAATGATAATTACCCAAACAACATTTGGTCCTTATAAAAATACTATTTGTTTAAATTTAAATGTCTAAGACAAAATTAACTTTGTTCCTATTTTCAGCTCTAATTCCATGACGGGAAAACTGGTCGGGTATAATCCAGGTTTTCCAGGAAGTGCAGTCACTGTGTCTGGGATCATTGACCATATATGGACAGGTCACTGTGGTCTGACCTTCTGCACTTGCACAGGAAGTGCACCGAGCCCTGACCTCAGTTCAATCATACAGTACACATGCAAACACAGCACATGCACGAGAATAACCATGATGAGAAAAGTGTCTTTTGTGAGATAACAACATGAAAACAGGAACAAAGACAAAGTGACCACCCCTCCATATTTTTACAGACATGACTGACCCAGTGACTAACACACTGACAGCAGCTGAATCAACTTTCCATTCCTCTATTTATTTTGATTTGCTCTGAACACAGCCCTGACTCAGCTGAGAACTAGGCCAGGGACTTTACCAGATTACATTCAGTAGACTACACTGTACTGTCCACACTGGAGACTGGAGATTTTGTCAAACATTATGTCTGGCTGGTTAAAAAAGGTCTTCAATTAATGCCATATAAAATCATTTCTCTGTGGGAATTGCTCTCTCAACCATGCAGGGATTGTGTGTAACCCATACACAACAGCCAGAACTGTGATGTTATCCTGGGAGATTTATGCTCTAAAATAAGAGAGGAGGAAGTGAGATCATACACTGAACATTAGAGTTAGTTCCCTACTGTGCTATTAAATGCTACAAGCAGTATTTGCTTACATGTGCATTTTCAACAAGAGTGCACACATTTAGAGGCAAAAAAGAACAAACAGGCTGCCTGTTTGCCATTTAGGGACACTGGCTGCAAAAAGAGAGCTTTACCAATATCTCTATGTATACACTACATGAATATTTTTTTCTGTCACCAGTAATCAGTGGTGGAATGTAACAAAGTAAAAGCACTTTACTTAAGTACAGTTTTCATGTATATGTACTTTACTTGAGTAAATTTTAAAAGGAGTATTTTTACGTTTACCACTTTTCAGCCAAATCCCTCACATTTCACACATTAATAAGTTGTCAAGCCTGTGCGATATACTTTAACTTTTTAAATTGCAAGTACATTTAAAAGTAAGTACTTTTATACTTTAACTTGAGTAGAAACTTTAAGGTGACTTTTACTTATACTTGAGAAAATTTTTGCTCCTTTATCTGTACTTTTACTTCAGTAAAGAACTGGAGTACTTCTTCCACCACTGCCAGTACTCATGTAACACTGCTGAAGACATATCATAAGAAAAGTGCAGTATCTCATTGTGACTTTAATGTTGACACTCTTACATTGGATTGCTTGTGCAGCTCCATCAGGTTCACACTGTACTAGAAAATATCGCTCATACCGGTGATAGCATTGCCATTTGGCCAAACCTGCTCTTCTAAGGGTGCACTCACACCAGGCCAACCAAACTGTGCCCAGGCCCAGATGTGCACACGCACGGCAACCAGCCCTGTCATGTACACAACTGTTCTTCTCACAGTAAAAAGTGAATAAACATCATATACTCAGATAAGACCCAAAACAGAACAATTTCTTTTACTGAGCCCATTTTAAAGTGTTAGCTACGGCTGCACAATCAATCGAAATTAAATCGAAATCACAATTTGAATTGACACAGTCGGTAAATCACAAAGGCTGCAATTATTTAGTTGATATAATGTCCTCCACAGAGAATAAATCATCCCATCCTCACTGGACCCTCACATGTATAAACTGCTACAGCTGTAGTTCAGACCTCTACAGACATGACCCGAAAGGCCTTTGTATTGGTTCATCGGTAAATATTTCAGTTTTCTTTCAAATGTCATTGCTCCATCACATGCTTAAAATGCAAACTGTGAACTGAACATTGATTTTGCAAAATATATCACAAATCTAATCGCAAGCGCAACATCTGCCAGAAAAATCACAATAAATTTTTTTTTTTCAATCGTTCAGTCCAGTGTTAGCAATTTTGCATAGATTGTTTGTGCAGGTGTGAGTGTGGGCCAGGGGGGGCACACAGACCCCTTCCCAATTGTGCCTGGGCATGCTTTGATTGGCCCTAGTCTCAATGCGCCCCAAACTGTGTCATTCAAACATGGTCTGTCCAATTGAAAAGCTATGTTTGCAAGTCACACAAAGTCTATTGTGCATATGTGACAATTGCACCCTTTATCATGCTGCGTTTTAGGAAATTATGAGCTAATTTGAGCCCGAAAGACATTTGGACACCTTTTCAAAATGGCACAATCACCACAGAGCAACATACTATAGTGACAAAATTATAGTGGCATAATTACTGTTGGACATACTTCACTAAACTAGAAATTAAACTGGGATATCCACTGAAAATCTGGCACACACATGAACTGTTTATTTTTGTGCAAATCAAGCAGTTTTTTTGCCATAATTTCCCCCAGAAACTCTATTGAAAAATGATTATTTCTGGCTAACCTCACGGCTGTAGTTACTGAGTTTGTTAAATCTTGACACAATAAAAACAATGCAGACAATGATAAGAGCTCATTGTTCTTCTCTGTCCTGTTTGCGTCCACACTCAACCTGACCTCTTTTCACTCCAATCTCTCACTTCATAATCACGTCACTGCCTCCATCCAGACCCACATTAAAAATTCCTTCATCCTTCGCTCCAATTAAATAATTAACACAGCTCACAGGCATCAGACAGAGGCTTGGCTCCGGTCCTCGAATCATCTTCAGCGTTAGCCTTCCTCCCGCTACACGCAACACATCACACAAGCGGATTTTACTAACTGCGCTAATGATTTTAAAGGTCACACTGTTGTTGTCTCTCAAAACGTGCCGAGATTGGAAACTACACTCCTGTCATTTCACCGAGCGACAAACAACGTTTCTAAAGAGTCGTCAGGCAACAGAGAAATCAGAGCAACTCACTCTAATTAAATGAATTTAAATACATTTCTAAGGCTCTGTATATTATTGTGTGTGATTCAAAGAGAAAGTTTTGTATTTTTTTTCATTCATCTGTTCACCTTTTCCTGCTTTTTTCCTATTAGGGGTCACAGGTGTAGTAGTAGTAGTAGTAGTAGTTGTAGGAGTACTACAGGATGGAAACAGGACGGACAAGAACAATGAGTCTTATCATTGTCTGCATTGTTTTGATTTTGTCAAGATTAAACAAACTGCGTAATGACAATCATAAGGTTAGCCAAAAATAATAAATTCAGTAATTCAAACCATGTCCAAAGCCATTTTTGTCAGTATGTGTTGCTCTGTAGTCAGTCTGCCATTTTGAAAATGCCTTACGGGCTCAATGCAGCATAAAAATGAGTATAATGATCTCTATATGCACAATATAATGCTTTGTGTAACTTGCAAACATGTCTTTTAAATTTGACACAACATATTTGAAGTAGTAGTAGCAGTAATACTAGTAGTATTATTAGTAGTAGGAGTAGTACTAGAAGCCATAGTAGTGGAAGTGGTAAATGTAGTAGTAGTAATGATAGCAGTGGTAGTAGTAGTAGTAGTAGTAGTAGTAGTGGTGGTGTAACAATATGATTTTGCAACGATTCGATACGTATCGATTAGAATTGTTTTGATCCGATTCAAGAACAATATTGACTGATTTAGAACAAAATGATTCAATATGATTCAACACTTTGATATCATTACAGTCAAAAGAGAAACTTTTTACCAAAAATCATAAAAGTATACTCTCAAATCCAGCATCGCGGCCGGGGTTGATTATGTCCAGCAGACATAGCAAAGCAAAATCAAATATAACATTTTATTTCATTAGAAACACAAAAAAAAATCCAAAAAGATGTATCTGATTTTATCTTAATATGCTATTAATTAATAATATTGACTGTTTCTGATATGAATCAATTTTTTTCATGTAAATCGATATACTACCTAGAAAACGATAAGATTCGATACAAGGTACAAGGCGTATCAATATAGTTGTATCGTAGGAATAAATAACTTGTATTGTAGTAGTAGTAGTAGCAGTACTAATAGTAGTGGTCATAGTAGAAGGGGTTATAGAGTAGTTTTAGAATTAGTAGTAATAGTAGTAGTAGTGGCACTTGTAGTAGAGGTAATTACAGTGGTAGTGGCTCTCTCATTCATTCACTAGGGGCAATTTAGAGTCACTAATTCACCCAACATTCACCTGAAGGGAACCGGAAATAACTCTGAATACCACAGACAGGACATGCAGACTCTGCTCAGATCATAGTTGGCCTGTCTGGGGATTGAACCTACAACCGCCTTGCTAAAAGTAGAGTTTTTACAGTTTTTTAGCAAATCTACTCTCATCTGATTATGTCCACTCCACAAACTTTTAAAACGTAAAAAAACACATAAGCTTTCCAACACAAGATTGCAAAAAGTGTTTGTTTGAAGTGGTGATACATTATCTCTTCATTTCCATACATACTGTACATGATACTGCTTTATCAAGGGCATGCAAATATCCGTGCATCTTTAGCAGCCATTTGACACAGCTGTATTTGTTCCATCGACCGAGTGCGTCTTTGTTTTGTCCTGACACTCTTTTGTTGTCGGGGGAAGGCGCACTGTCAGCTTCAGTCACTGCAGCCTCTTTTCCACTCCACAGGCCACATACAAGTCTAGCCAAGCACAAAACACCACTACACCACCTCACACTTGTCCTACGCCCACTTCTCATGACCCACAATCGCATCGTCAATCCGCATTCGATGAGTCACAAAAAACAACCGTTAAATAAAAAAAACAACGTGATTTTTAAAATGCAACCAAAAGAAAATCCAGCATGATAAATATGCATATGAGAAAATATCAGAGAGTCTGGTGCGAATCCAGGACAAACCCACAGTTTCGTTTCTGAGATAAGGCCAAACGAACAGAAACTGCCTCATTTAGGCACATCAAACACAGACAGCTCTCTCCCATCTGCAGTGTTCACACAGGGAGCCAATAAATCTATTTGCACGGATAATTACATGACAAGTGCATGTGCAGAAGCGTCTAGACCAGAATACATGCCTCGGAGATATGAGTTCACAAGGCCGCCGAGACTTGACTGACAATGTTGGACTGCAGTGGACGTTTGTGGCAATCAAGAAAAATGATTGTTCAGGGACAGCACTGGATAAGGACAGATAGAGATGGTTCTATCAGCACAATGTGGAAGTCTGAGTACAGTGTTTTCTTATCACAATTTAAGCCACATACATTTCTTTTTCTGAGCACTAAAATGCAACTCATAACTAAACAGCATAGACCGCAAGATGTTGGGGTTCATTAGTAGTTACTTTACTATTGTAAGGATACATTTTGACCCAGCTGTATTAGCAGAAGAGTTCATGGCCCTTGATGCCCTTGATCCAGAGTCCGCATATTTGAGTCCTCACTAGGTCACCTCCCTTGATGATACACACCTATGCTCTTGTGTGTTTTAAGCTCAAGTTAGTGCTGAAAACATCTACAGTATATTGCCAAAAATATTTGCTCCCCTGCCTTTCCACGCAAATGAACTTAATTCCTAATCCATAGGGTTAGACATGACATCGGCCCACCCTTTGCAGCTATAACAGCTTCAACTTTTCTGGGAAAGCTTTACCCCAAGGTTTAGGAGGGTTTATGGGAATATTTGAGCATTCTTCCAGAAGCGCATTTGTGAGGTCAGACACTGATGTTGGATGAGAAGGCCTTACTCGCAGTCTTTGCTCAGATTCCTCCCAAAGGTGTTCTGTCAGGTTGAGGTCAGGACTCTGTGCAGGTTCAGTCAAGTTCTTCAGTTTATCACAAGGCGGCCTAGGTGCTTGATTTTATTCACCTGTGGCCATGGAAGTGATTGGAACACGTGGATTCAGTGACTTGGATGGGTGGATGGATGGCTGTGCCTTGTCTGTGAGCATTTATACCAAAAGCATACCAAGCGACTATAGTGCCTGACAGTTCTTCATTCATTTCTAATGCATGTTTGCACAAGGAAGCAACTGCAAATCACAGTACAAGCAACAACATAACCATAGTGACTAAAACCTCCTGCCTGTTCTGCACAATTTAATGAGAAGCCTATTGGTGGGACAAATCTAGCCTGTTGAGAAATACCTGGTCACTTTCTTTGAGGAGTAAAGTGGGTCTGGAAATTCTCCCATTCAAGCCGTCTTACACCTAAAATTATCCTAATGACCAATTATATTCATATGTATCTAAAAGTTGGCAGGCTTAAATGTGATGCTTAGTTTCTTGTGTTGGTTTTAAGATTTATAAATTGCATTACTTTATTTTGCATAAGTTGGCACCGTCCCCTAGTTTCTCATTGGATAAATGTTTATCTTATTCAATTTAATGTGTCCATTTGTTCTGACCCCTGAAAGTCAAAGTAAAAAGTCTTCTAAAAACTAGAGGTCGAACAATAGATCGGGACGATTTTTGCCCTTTTTAGACAATCTGCCTTTAGTTGATTTTGGCACTTTTATGCTGATCTTTCTTCAGGCACATGTCCAGGCAACTATCTGACTGAAGGACCTCAGCAGTTTGGACATCTTACACTGCAGTTTTTAGAAAACATCCAAAATCGCTTTAGCTCAGCCTGAAAAGCTCAAAACGGCAATAAAAAGATTTTGCTCATTTCTCAGGCGTAGAACCCTGTAGAACAAAAAATCAAAATGCATTTTGTAGCTCTCCCCAAACTCTACCTGCACAACAAGATTGATTGAGATTACCTTACTAGTTTTCTCAAAAGACTCATCTTTAACTGTTCTCACTGTCCAATTCTAACACAATTTTATCCATTTCAATCAACATTACTAAAACAAATGGCAATATTAAATTAATTTCTTTCATAAAATTAAGAAAATGGGTCCAAAAAACTGCAGTGTTTATCAGGTGCTCTGAATTTTAAAAATCGGTATTGTAATCAGCCATAGAAAAACCCATATCGGTCGACCTCTACTAGTAGGCAGTTGTTTTAATCCAATCAGCAAGACATAAAAAACAACAACCCCATAGTTTTGGTATTGGTAGTTTAGAAACAATACACAACTTTTCTGACTGGCGTTTTCACTTTTATGAAGTAATGTATCTTATTCTTAACACACTTCTTATAACGTGAATGTAAAGTGTGCCCTTTCAGCTTTTTAATTTATACCAAGCGCCGACACATCCTCTGTTACTATGCTTTTTACTTCTACAGTACACAGTCTGGAGCCCCTTATCCTCTCAGTGCAGTCTCTCGGTCTAATCCCAGAGCTGGCTCAGTCTGCCAAAGGTCACCGCACTTGAAGCTCCATTATGGCCCGAATATCGCCGCACTCTTCAACAACCCCCTCCCCCCCGTGCAGCACCACGAGCACCAGCACTCGCAGCAGGGGGGGATTAGTACTTGCTTGTGTTTTGGGTACTGACCGTTACACAGCGCCTGGCCCCTCTGCAGATCCCGATCCATCTCAATGACGTATTCCTCTCGTGTAAAGCCCCTCTCGCACGGCGCCGACCCCTGCATATCTGACAGAGGAGACCCACCGGCTGCTCCAACAACAACAACGACCTGAGCAGAGAGGAAACACAGAGTCAAAACATGGTCAGTGGTTGCACATTGAGAAATAGTTCGCATTTAATAAACCATGCACAATCTTTGACAAGCTTTTAAAATAATATTGCATAAACTATTTTCCTTTTTAGTCTGCAGCAATGGTGAGCCTTCATCAGTTAGCATGTTTGTGCAAAAGGCCTATATAATGAATTTTCAGTGTCTATGCAGCGTCCAACCGTGTCAATGTTTTTTACAGTTTTATCATTACCAGACAATGCCAAGACACTGGGTTTATCTTAACATTGTAATGAATCCAGTAAACAATTCCTGGATCCATATGGCTTTCCAGATTTTTTCTTCTTTTTCAGGATACACCATTATCATTCAATCAGAACCTTTTGTGTTATGTTATTTACAGACAAACAAACTCTACTCTTGCGTCACAGCAAGAAGGTCCCAGGTTTGATTTTCAGACAGGAGCCTTTCTGTGTGGAGTTTGCATGTTCGTCCTGTGTCTGCGTAGGTTTCTTCCGGGTGCTCTGGTTTTCTCCATCACTAAAAGTAGGGCTGCACAATATATTGCAAATTTACCATTATCGCAATATCAGCAAGCACAATATACGTATCGCAAGAATCTAAATATATCGGAATAAAGCTGTGGTCTTCCATCTGACAGAGATTTACACTGAAGAATCATTTTCCACCAGAGCCTTAAAAGAACATGTGTTGTGACTAAATAAAAATGTTTAAAAAGTCTTAAAAAGTTTTAGTGGTAATTTAATTAATTTAGTCACAGCTTAGCCTTGTTTTATTCCTGGTTTAGTCTGTGTTAAGTTTTGATTTTGTTGTAAATAAAGGAACTTAAATTTTTGTGAAATGCAGTGAATTTAACATAAAATGTTCGAAAAGTCGGCTCTATTTTCAAATATCGCAATAATATCGTTATCGCAGTTTTCAACATAGTTATCGAATATCGCATTTTTTTCTCCATATCGTGCAGCCCTAACTAAAAACGTAGGTCAGGTTTGCCCCATAGTGGCAGCGGCTCAGGCCTGACCCCATCTCAACATCCGCGCAATTTCATTGTACACCTTGTATGTATAATGGCAAATAAACCACTTTACTTACATAACCTCCTAGCTAGGAATATTAATCTTGAGAATAGCATGTGTTCACAAAAATAATGAAAATGTTAAATATAGTTTTATCCTTGGAAACATACATTATTTGTGGCTAATGTAATTCTTTGCTGTGGGAACACATTGCACTGGTTTTGTAGATTGGCTCTTTTAATGACTAGAGGTTTAACAGTGTTGGGGCAAGGCTGATTTTCACTACATTAGTAAACAAAATATGCAATTTCAGTAAGTAGTTTATAGTAGTTTTAGTAGTTTTGGGGAAATAACTATAATTTGCAACACAAATGCAATATGGGACATTCCATGTGAAATGTGGCCTTCCCATGCACTTAAGAGGCCCTGTAGCCTGCCATAGTTTCATAATAGATTAAGTAAAAATAAAAAAAAAATAAAAGATTATGATTTACATTGATGGCTGGTATGCTTGAGTCTATTGCAATGGCCTGAGTGATATTTAAGAGGCTATTTGTCCAAGAAAGGGTAAGTTGGCAGATTTTGTAGTAAATGCTATATGTGGCTCCTTAAAACTTGTCTGAATGAGCAATGAAAAGTAAAGCAGAAACACATGAATGATGCTTTGGTGAAAGATTAGCAAAACGTAAGCAAAGTCAAAGTTTCTTTCTTCGCAGCAGCTTACAACATTTTGCTTTTACAACTCAGCATGAAGCTCCATTTAAAGATACCAGCCTTGTTCGGTGAAGGGTGAATGTCTGTGTTGACTGCAGAGCACCACACACATTTATTGTCATTAACATTACTTGTGTCTAACTTGCATAAATTTGAAGTAAGCACTGAACAGAGAGAGCTTTTATAGCAAACTTCAAGGTCAGTGTAACTCAAACAGTACCTGAACTCTGGGGGGAAAAGCAAACTTTACTTTACTATGTGTCAGCAGGGAACTTAAACAAAAATGCAGTGTAGCACAATTTAACAGACTCTGCACTGACAGCCAATCCTTCACAATCTGATATTATCACATCAAACTTCCCTAGTCCAGTGGTTCTCAGACTTTTTTACACATAGTCCCAGCTCAGAAAACATTTGGCTTCCCAGGTGCCATGTCAAGAGCCAAAATGAGGACTAAACCAAAAAAAGTAAGCCAGAAAATGTATTAAATAAAGATTAACTGTGGCTTAACCAGGTCTAAACCAGGACTTAACAGTGGTCTTCACTTCATTACCGAATCAAGCACTAAATTAAACTAAATCAGGACCTGCTTAAGAGCTCTGAGTACCTTTAAGAAGAGGCCCGCGTACCACCAGTGGCACCCATACCACAGTTTAAGAAACACTTCATATTTGCAGCTTGGAACAGTTGCTTTAGAAAACAAACTTTACACCAGCTGTGTATTTGCTGGGTTCTTCTTGCAGACAAAAACGCTTCTTTGCCATAGACACCACTTCTTACTATATCATGTTTCAACATTTAGAGGCTTATTCAGGATGTGTTTTAGCGATAGTTTATGACTCAACACTTGAACACAGTGGAAAAGCTTGGGACCAGTCCAAATACTGCAACACCAGAGAAACCTAACTCCTCCTAAAGTGGACCACAGCACACAGTCCACAGAAAACAACCAGCAGCTGCATTTCAGGAACAGGACATTTCTGTTACTGTAGGAGCAGCATATTAAACACCAACCAAAGATATGCAGTTTTAATCTGCCATATATATATCCTATACAGTATTTGCATATAATGGTGAGCTATAATCCAACAGTAACCAGCCTGGGGCATCTGGACTTTGTGGCAGTGCTTCCATTCATTTGACAAAGCTGTGGCTAACTATTCACTCTCTCATTCATTCACAGAGAGTTTAGAGCAGGGGTGTCCAAACTTTTTCCCAAGAGAGTCACATTTGAAGATGTGTGCATGTTCAAGCGCCAACAGTTACTTATGAAGTTTTCTACGAACTGATTGCACATACAATATAAATTAAATGCACACAGTTTTATACGTAGTTTGTTTTTAAAAGCCAAATAATTATAAATTACATAACTGAACTGAAAACAGGCCCTAACAAAATTAAATCTTTGAACATAAATGCTTCAACTTCAGTTATTTTTTGACCAATTAATCAGAAGACACAAGGAAGAGAGAACTAGATGAGATGCACAAATGTACAAAGCTACAGAAACACTTTGTGAAGGTGAAGGAGGGCCAAAAGTAATATATTTTCATATAGAAGGTAAGGGCCATATGAAATCTCAAAAAAATTCCCCCGGGCCGCACTCTGGACATGTCTGGTTTAGAGCAGCCATTCCCAAAGTCAAGAGTGTTGCGGGCCCCCTTAAACTTCTAAAAATCCCACATGGACCCCCACCTGTAAAACTTCCTTCTCTTCAAAAGACTAAGTCATGTTTTTCTCCATAGATTTCTATAAAAACCTCACAAAAAACATTGACTGTTGGCTAAAAATTTAATTTAAATTTAATTTAAATTTAAGATTTTAAAGTTTTAAACTCTTATTTTTAGACAAGTATATAACTAATAAAGCAAGTAATTCATTTCAAACTCAATTTATTTTTATGTACTTAACTTAGACAGCCTCTGCAGTACCTTCGCGGACCCCCAGGGGGCCCCGGACCCCACTTTGGGAACCAGTGGTTTAGAGAAATAACTAACATGCATGTTTTTGGTGGGTTCTTTTATTGGTAAGACAGAACCAGTCTGAAATAGCCACATTGCCAGTGAGGGCAACTTCAGGTCATCACATAATGCAGGTGATAGCACAAGGACTACCCAGTACATCACAAATACTGTATAAATATTGTTTAATACCATGTTTGAACCACAATAGTGTTATTATTTTCTATATGGAACTGACACATTGCATGTCCATTGCCACAAATATAAAGGCAGAAAACATAAATAAAATAAAAAATACAATAAATAATATTCTCAGCCTGTAACTAGGGGTGTAACCATATGCGATGCAATACATAATTATTTATAATTGTTTCGATTTGATTCAAGAATGATATTGGCGAATTTAGAGGGATACAATCCGATCTGATTTAACACCTTCATATTGTACAATCGGTAGAGAAACTTTTTGCTAAAAATCATAAGCTTACTATAAATCCAGCATCACGTTGAATATAACAATTTATTTAATTAAAAACACAAAAAAATCACATCCAAAAAGACTTATCTGGTTTAATTTTAACATGCAAATTTCTAATATCGATATTTCCGATATTATAGATTTTTTTCCGTGTATATCGATATAAACTTAAACTCCTACTTGTAATCAATATCCCAAGTTATACTGTTATTGTGATATGCACCAGACTTTGGGGCTCTGTATTTTTACTGTAACATAGTTTTTGATTTTCCATAGTACATAAGTCTTTAATGGATTCAAATGCACAGCCGGAAATCACTAATAATGTTCATACCCTCGTCTTTTTGGTATATAGCTCCTTTCAGCTTGTTAAACACCAGTCAACATTAGAAATCCAGGATTATAAGCGTCCATTATCCACCTCCTGCGTACTGAGAACAGTGAGAGATCCTTTATATTTTACTACTCAGTGACTTATCTCCAGTCTGGTTCTGGCTAATCCTCCTCACAGAAAAACACGCTTTATGCTGCCGAGTTTACCAATAACATCCACATCTTTATTTACAGAGATATCTCTCCCAAACTGATTTTGTTTGACTGCTATTCCTAATGACAGACCAGAAACAGCAGATAGGAAAAGCAATTAGCGCCGCACAATCGTTTAATTGTCTTCTCTATTCTCATACGCCATGTTGTCCTATCTTATTGTTTAGCAGGGAGGAAAAAAATGCACTGCGTCAAACGGGAGCCCAAACAAATAGGCTATTATTAATCGCGCCTCACAACTGGGTCAATTAATTTTGATGATAATTAGCGTCTAGACTGTTGCAAGGATTCCCGGCGCCCCCCTCCCTCTGCACCGCCGCCTCTACCCCCCCCCCCCCCTCCTCCTGCCCTGTCCCACATCTACCCCTGGTACAGTACACGGGGAGCGTGTGAGCATCAGCAGCATGTGTGGGGGAGTTCTCCTAAGATTAAAGTAATGAAGCCAAGAGGCGAGCTGCTTCCCACTTAACCCAAAAAACTCAGAGCTCTTCCCGACATGAGGGAGCGCAGAAGTGGAGGGGGAGGACGGGGTTAGCAGGTCTGGCTTTCATCTCCATGTCCCATTAGCGCCAGAGGAGTGGTGAACGTGGATCAGACCGGTACGGGACAGGCTGAGTGTAATGGCTGTGAGGGGGAAGCAGGAGCAGGAGTCACTGACAGAGCATCCCGGGGCTGTTTAGACTTTGACAATCAATGTGTTTCGTGAAACAATAACCAGAGGAATGTCCTAAAGAAGTGGTGCAGCTCGACACCAAATCCCATCCTGGCACTGGTTCATTTTCACTTAGTTTTGTTTTACGTTTTGATTTAGATGTCACTGGAAGACTGTCCATGTTCACATCTTTCTTTTATCCCAATTTAAATACCGTTATCTCACCGATGTCTGCCTAATTCAACAAATATATCCTCCTCAATAACTTTGTTTTTGGCCTAAGACTGATCTTGTGTTGTTTGGATAACAAATGTTGCTATAACCACCAGTGGATTGCTGATCTGTCCTGGTCTCTGTCTCAACAAACTCTGGCCTCAGTCCTGGCTCGGTCTCTCTATATAATGTACCTGACAGGACTATCATATTATTTTTAGAAAATGTTTTGCTGATAACTGCCTTTGCCACCTAACAAGATAACTATGCTCTACTTTATGGGAGGTGGAAGTAACAAATGTTATATATGTTAATATATGTGATAAAAGTACATTTGAATTAAATACTGCCCAGTATAAAATTTGTCAGATTGATAAAAATGAGTGTGATTTAAATATGAGTGATAAAACTTCATGTGATTTAATAAAAGTGTAAGTTTGTTTTTTATTAAATCACAATCACATTCATCAAGTCAATACTACTTTTATCATTTATTAAAATAAAAAAGTCCCTGGCTTAAAATGGACATTACTATTGGACCCACTGTGGTTGGGTCTCACGTAGTTAATTAACTTTCTGTGTGCCTTATATTTACAGAAATAAAGTGCGTCAGGTCTGGTGACGGGTTTCATTGTCCCACCTCAGGGCTCAACGATATTAAAAAAAAAATAAACACATAAATGATAAAATCTTTGTCAGAAGAATTAGATGGGAGTTTTTATTGCAGGTATTTTGATCATTTGTTGCAGTGTAGAACATTTAAATTTGTCCTGACGCTAGCTTACAGCTGTGAGCGGAAGTCACCTCTACACTGCCTGGATCTAACCCGAAATAACAAAAAATCAGCAACAACGCGATTAGATGAAAACAACTGCGACTTTATTAAGTTGACCAGATCTGATAAAAGCGGTAGTGACTTGATAAATGTGGTTGTGATTTAATAAAAACAAACTTACACTTTTATTAAATCACACAAATTTTTATCAGTTTGACTATTTTTACACTGGTCAGTATTTAATTCAAATGTACTTTTATCACATCCACTTTTATCAAATAAAGTTTGTTATTTCCACCCCCCATACTACTTGTATTTATAAAACCATCCAATAAACCATACCATAAAACCAACATAGCTATGCTATGCAATGATACCTATTGATT
Organism: Bostrychus sinensis; assembly: GCA_020698575.1. NCBI lineage: Eukaryota > Metazoa > Chordata > Actinopteri > Gobiiformes > Eleotridae > Bostrychus > Bostrychus sinensis. The sequence continues at coordinate 29,514,415 of CM036246.1, forward strand.
GGCAATGTCTCTATCCAATTCAAAAATTATATTGACTGATTGAGAACGGTACAATTCAATACAATTCAGCACCTTCATATCAATAAATACAGTCATTTTTTGCCCAAAATCATAATACTGTACACTCAAATCTAACATCATGGTCTGGGTTGATTATGTCAAGCAGACAGAGAGCAAAGCAACGTTGAATATAACTTTTTTAACATCAAAAACACACAAATTACATCCAAAAAGTTGTATCTGGTTTTGTTTTAACATGGACATTTTTGATATTGAAATGTCTCATATTATTGTCTTTTTTTCTTCATGTATATCAATTTAGTATCGATATACACTTCCTAGAAAATGGTTCGATTTGATATGAGGTGATGCATATCAATATAGATGTATCATATGAAAAAATCAATACATCAGTATAGTAAATGTATCATTACACCCTTACTCCTGACTATTGACTACAGGTTAATGAAAATAACTAAATTATAAACACAAAAAGTGCAATTTTACTAATTTTACCGTAGGCGCACGGTGGCAGCCACGCTTCCACCACTGAGTGTGACTGAGGAGTGAATGAATAATGCACCAAATTGTAAAAAAAAGAAACTCTGAGTGTCTAGAAAAGCACTGTATAAGACTAATGCATTATTATTATTATTACTATACTGAGCTGTTATGCTAAACACCCCACTGCATTACAAAAGCGATGTGTAAAGGCAAAAGTAAAACGCCATATTTATATTTATGAAGGTCAAAGGTCAACACACTGGTACCTGGAAGTGACTGGAGAAGCCACCTGCCAGTAACTCTCTCTCACTGAGTCATTTTATCCAATCAGACCACCGTCATGGGATTTACAAAGTTAGTTTTATAACCTAATGGACCAAACCAGGAGTGATTGAAAATGCTTCACTCTGCTCTATCTGATCCCCAAATACATGCCCACATATATTAAGTTTGGAATAATCTTTGTTGGACCAGTGGATTTTCCTTTAAGGAGATATCAGATAAAAAGGTGTATTTGAATAAAAAGCCCTCTGTGTAAAGATCAGAAGTAGTTTCCCGCTGCTGAACGGAGTGTGTGCATATCTCTGTGCAGCATTAGCCACATCCTTTTATTTCACTCAGCTATTGGACCATCAATCACCGCTTCATATGATCCTATCTGAGCTCCCCACAGAGCTAAGCCCCGAGCCGACAGCACTCAACCACACACACGTCCACAAATGACATTATCAGCCCAAAGACAAGCGGCCGGTGATGGAGGTGCGCATACATAAAGCACACGGGGCTGGTTCTGTCCGGTTCAGCCCCGTACCTGCCTGGTTTTAACCCTGTCCCAGGACCAACATCCTCTTCTGTATGAGGTCAGGCGAGGCAGACTCTTCACGTCTCGTTTTGGCGTTTCTCTCTAATTAGCTGCTGCTTTGAAAATCTGCCAAATGCTGCAATATGAATTCTGTCTCAGGCAGCAATCCATGACCCTGTCCGGCACGTGACCCACTGCAGTCCCTCACAAACTGTGTGTGCCGGCACAATCCACTGGACTGCAATACTCACAGTAACACTGTATTTATTTAACTAGCAATGCACTTAGCCTATACTCATTTTATTTTTTAATTGAGAAAAGCTGTTTAGTAACATTTTACAAGAAAGGCCTGAGAAAAAGAAGAAGTCTAGACCAGTGTTTCCCAACCAGGGGTACGTGGACCCACACTCCAGGGGGTACGTGGAGTAATGTGATCATTAACAGTAACTTTATACATTTGGGTTTCAAAGATTAAAAAAAATCTAAATCAGGAATAACCCAGGATTAGAGAGAGAGATGGGACACTAAAGAAGGACAAAACGGGGACTAATACGGGACTAAACCAGGAAAAAACAGGTCTAAAACCAGAATTCAACCATGAAAAGAAACAGATCTAAACCAGAGCTAAACCAGAAATAAACCAGGACAAAACCAAGAACAAACCAGATCTAAAACCAGAACTAAACTAGGTTTAAACCACACATAAATCAGGACTAAACTAGGACTAAACCAGCAACAAACCAGGTCTAAAACCAGAAATAAGGTCTAAACCAGGTCAAACCAGGACTTAACTAAGACTAAACTGTGTCTCAAAACCTGAAAAATACTAAGACTAAACCAGGACTGTGCTGGGTCTAACCCAGAACTAAACCTAGACTAAACCAGGACTAAGCCAGGTCCAAACCGGGACTAAACCAGTTCCAAACCAGGACTAAGCCGGGTCTAAACCAGGACTAAACCAGGTCCAAACCAGGACTAACCCAGCAACAAACCACAACTAAAGTCTAAACCAGGTCAAACTAGGACTTAACTAAGACTAAACCAGGACAAAACTGTGTCTAAAACTCTAAACAAAACTAAGACTAAGCCAGGACTGTGCTGTGTCTAACCCAGAACTAAACCTAGCCTAAACCAGGACTAAGCCGGGTCCAAACCAGGACTAAATCAGGTCCTGGGGGTACATAAAACCAAAAAGGTTGGGACCCACTGGTGAAGACCATCAGAGGCAATGTTTTTGGTTTTACACTGGGCGCCTGAAGATGTTAAAAGAGACAATTCCTGTTGTACTGATCTCTGCATCTTTACACTAAACGCTGTTTTTATGTTTTAAAGTTAGACAAAGAGCGAACCATAACTGAATTAGGACACATGGAGAATACCAAGCTTAGTCAGATTATAGAAGCCTGTAAATAGTTTGTCCACAGATAATGAATGACGGTTGCTAATGAGTGGAGTGAGGTCAAGAGGTCAGGACAATTAAGGATCAGGTTTTCTGCCTGAAAAATGTTTATCATCTGATATCAAAATGGAAGAAATCATGGACATGGTGGTAAATTCAAGAAATACTCAATGCCTGCGCCCAGACTAATGCTCAAGTAAGGAGAACTTAAGTTTATGTTCAGCTAAACATTAGGGCTGCACAATATATCACATAGTTATCATTATCGTAATATCAGCAAAGACAATATCCATATCACAAGAAAATAAATATATTGCAATAATGCTAATGTCCTCCATCTGACAGAGATTTACACTGTTAATCTTGTTCTCAAGCCTTAAATGAAAATGTGTTGTGGCCAAATTTATGGTTTTAATTCCCTTAATTAATACAGTCCTGGTTTAGTCTGTTTTAGTCCTCTGCAGTTTTGACTAGAAAAAACAGGGACTTATAGTTATACTTTAATTTAATTGAACTTGAACTGTATTAAAATAGTGTAAAAATATAAACAATTATACTGTTGGCAATATTCAACATTAGAGATCGACAGATATATATAGGTCGGTTGATATATCGTGCCGATTTTTGAGCGTTTTAGACAATCGGCCGTTGGACGATTTTTCCCATTTAATGCCGATTTTTGGTCAGGCACATGTCTGGACAACCACTGAAGGACCCTAGTTTTTGTGTCCATGCCATCCATGCTACAGCGGCACTATTGAATGTAGAAGGTGCTCAGGGCGACTGAGGGAGATCACTCAAACAAGGCTGAGGCAAGGCCTATTGTTTTGAAAGAAAAAAAGAAAGACTTTATCTTTTTTTCTCGCCAAACCTGCGCACGTAACGCTGATTTAACTTTTAAATGTCTGTTTGAGAGAAAATGTAAATGCCCAGACACTTTAGGCTATGTTTGAGCACTTTTTTATGCAACCTGCAGCATTAGCTTTAATTGCTAGCTTAGCATCAGGTAGGTACGGTCCGCTGTAAAATAACGTCAGCCTCGTTAACTTGTTAAAATGCTGCATAAGAGAAACATTTGGTAAAACAGGGAAAGGTGGTGGCTTCATAATCATGGTTGAGGCTAATTTTTTTCCCATCTAATACATTAACATGGAGCAGTGCGCCTCAGTGACCGCGGTATAAAAACATGTGCATTACAAAAGACGTTAGCCCGAACTACTTTGACCTTAGATTCGGACATTCTGCTGTGTCCGTAAGTGCCACAGAACAGAGAACTGTCTGTATTTACTGCCGACATATGCATGTGTTTTCAGCCGGTAGCCGCTTTCAAATAGAAAAGGAGTGTTGACTAAGTGACGCGGGGCGAGCGTCAGTGCGTACCCGGTATGAGGCCTCACATGGAACTAAATTGAAGCAGTATTTTTTGCGCGAGTGAGCGAGTACTTTTATATCTGCAGTACACAAAGATACGTTTTGCAAATATAAAATGCCCCTCGTTTAATATTTTTATTTTAAAATATGTGCTTTGTGATTAATAATAAAATTAATATATTGTCAACTATCTAACTAACTTATTTAATGTCATAAATATCATCCTTTACATGATACAGAAATGCTTAGCTCTTAACTTTACAGCTCAGTACAGAACAAAGCAGACTATTTGAAGACAGTAGCCCAGAGAGCAAAGCTGAGAGATTTTACCTTTTGCCTGCATGTGAGTCCATGTTTTTCTGCATTTTAAAGTGATGTTTTTATGTTTCTTTACATTTTATAAGCAAAATGAAAACAACTGACTATATTAAACCATTTTTATTCATAAAATTAGGAAAATCGGCCCTCCATATTGGCCTCAAAAATCGGCATTGCTTATCGGCCTCGGCAACCCATATCGGTCGACCTCTATTCAACATAGTTATTGCATATCTCATGTTTTTCTTGTCTCATGCAGCCCTATAAGCATAACAGTAAAGAAAATCATTTCCTTAGATGCCATCAAAATAGTTGTTGGAAAATGATGCACTTATGCTACTATTAGTGCACATGATTGGTGTCTTCATTGCTTTTAACAGGATTATATCCTTAGTTGCATTCCACGCCAACACCTTATTTAGAAAACTGTCTTAAGCCAAATGTTTTCCTAATTGAAACATAGTGCATATGCAACCACTGGCAACTTGTAACAGGCTACAAAACAAAAACAATGCACCGGTTTACGTCCAAAATTCCTGATTATAGGCAGTTCAGTTAAGTACAGTGTGTGATAAATACAGTCTCATAATGAAACTATGGAAATGATAGCAAAACCATCCCTGGGTGTTTTAGGGGATTGACTAAAGCTTGTGTCAGTGCTGATGCTGCTGTTTTAGATGAATGGCTTCATTTTGGGAGGCGACCTTTGACCCTGTGGCACAGCGCGGCTCTCAGATATTGATTTGTTCCTGGTGTGGATCATGACTCTCTGGCTGCATTTAAATTCTGGCCTGAGGTGAAAATGCTGTGTCTGAGCATTACACTTTACAAATGGGACCATCCTGCCAGAGCTCTATTAACATTAAAGCAGAAATACATGCACTGCCGAATATTGTTTATGGCAGAGATAAAAGCACACAACAAGTACCTGACAGAGCTGTTCATTTTGTATATTTCCAAAGACCATCTCAAAGGTTTTGCTAAAATATCCCTCCACATCTATGCACTTAAAGGTCCTCTATTATGCTTTTTTCAGCTTTTAACCATGTTATAATGTTGTTTCCACCTCAAAAACTTGAATAATATTTTGTTTCATTTACGCTTGTTTGAGTAATCCTGTTTGCTGAGCTCAGTTTCTACAAAGCAGTCAGCTCATTTACTGTATCTGTTAGTGTCATGTTGCTAATAGCTGTGCTAATTAGCCATTTAATATTGTGTCTAGTCCCCACCAGCAGGGGGCGACGAACACCTAATCCAAGCCTCCTGTGCAAAGTCAAAGTAACAGCTCCCCAAAAGAAGACATTTTCCACACATTTACATTATTTTAAGTTATAAAATGTGAAATACTAATGCAAAGGTGTCTAAAACTATTTTAAAAGCCTGAAAAAAGCACAATATGGCCCACTTAATGAATCTTAAAAGTTGGATGCCCCCATTATTCTCAGAAAAGAAATTCTATATTTGCCTCCATAAAATACTAAAATAATAGCACCAAAACCACATTTGAGGACCAGCCTATAGTCTTAGTAGACATGTCAAAGTCTATGCCTACAGCCTTCTTCCATATCTTTGTTTATCTAATATAAATTCAGTAGCATGTGTGAATAAAATGTGGTATTCTTCAATGTTCATAAAAGGCAAGAATGAAATACATACAGTACTTCAAAATCGATCACAAGCACACTCGTGGATCAACATCACACAATACTTGATACTTGATACAATACTAAAACAACAGGCCACTAAAAATCACTAAAAAAGAAGTGCATGGCCTTCACGGCATTGAGAACAGCCTTTGTTTCATTGCATCTGTGACCATTGAGGAGACCGGCCTATGCAAAGATGCATTACAACCAGGTCTGTTTATTATTGTTTATTGTATATTACTAAGTCCCAGTGTTTAAAAGCATATTGCGGTTACCAATGTATAGTCTAATAACACATTTAATCCAACAGAAGAATGGGAGACAATTGGATGTTTCCTTGTGTAAAAAACCGGACATTACTGGGTTCAATTTTGTGCTCCAAGTGTGCTGTGGCCCCGCTCACACCTGCTCCAACCTTTATAAAGACTAAACTATGATAAATGTATGTCTCGGTCTCAGAATGAACAGCCTAAACATTTTTTTTTCACCAATAGATCACCACTTCCCAGAAAACCCCATGTCCCACCATAACCTCTGACTCCCACAATGTGTCAAACTCTGCCCTAGTCAGGTGCCACTATCCATTCACAGCCATAGGTCACCACAACTGACGCGCGCACGCACACAGCAGCTATAATGCACGAGCGCACTAAACGTTAACCAAACACATGTCTCAAATAAGCAGACAAATCCTCTCTGCCATCTTTTTGGACCGTCACAAAGCCCCGCTCTGCTGCTAAACCCGAACGACCCGGGTTACTGCGCCGCTCATGGCGGGGCTGGGTGCACCGAGGCTCGGCTTAAACGACCGCTCACAGACACCGGCCCGTTACTGTGAGCGAAAAGCACCGCGAGGAGTGCGTAAAAGGCGAGACGCAAGCTTCCAGAAAGGATGCGAGCATTCAGAGCATACGTCCGATCGCGATTACAGCACAAGTCATGGGTACTTTATTGAAATTCTGCTCGTTTTTACGCTAATGTGCCGCTAATGTCGCTTCGTATAAGGCGTCAACACTGAATCGTTAAAACCCGAGCGCTAAGGCTGCGTTATCCTCTTCTCCAGCTCTGCATCTCTCCGCTATTTCCCCCCCTGCTCGCTGCTAGTGGAGACTGGTGCGAGTGTTTACCTGCAGAGCCGCCATCAGCATCGTCGTCCCCATTAGAAACCCCGAGAGACGCATCGTGTCGAGTTGTAGTCCCGAGCTCCAGAAGCGACAGCGGCGTCAGAAGGCGTTAAATCCCGGTGAAGGCCGGCGGCATGAGGCAGCCTCTCCGCTCCACGGCACTGCTCCGTGTGTGAGGCGAGCTCTGGCCGCCTCAGACGCTCTCAAGCCCGGGCTCACTGCGCCGCCCCCTCCCTCACTGGATCACACAGTAAGCAGTGACGCGCGCAATGACGCCCTCTAACGGACAGAAAACACAGCGTAAGGAGACTACAGGCCTGTTTGAGAGCGATGGAAATGTGAACAATAGATTCAGTTTTTCAGAGGCGTTAATAAAAACTTTGGGCACACTAGGCAGTAGGTAAAAGAAGCCCCCATACACTTAACTAGGAGCATCACAGGCATATGTACGCATCTCTAACCAGATGTCTTCATAGAAATAGGTCTTTATAAACGTGGACATGTACTTGGCTATAGAGATGTAGACATAGATCCTGATAGAAATACTTTTTATATGTGTGAGTAGCAGTGATGGAATGTAGCGAAGTAAAAGTACTTAGTTACTTTTGTACAATTTTCATGTATCTGTACTTGAGTAAATTTTACAAGGCTTACTTTTACTTTTACTTCACTACATTTTAGAGCAAGTATCTGTACTTTTTACTCCACTACTTTTATGAGTTGGTTTGAAATTATTTTGAGTTTTAGATTAAAATAATTTGTTTGTAGACACACAGTACCTAAACATAACAGATGCAGTAAAGTAAAGACCTCAGTGACAGATTCAGTCTCTTCTACTGCACCACTTTGTTCATTTCATCTGGAATCAGCACAGTTTTTCATTAAAATTCCTCACATTTAACACATTAATCAGTTGTTGAGTCTGTGCGAATTACTTTTACTTTTCACTTGCAATTACAATTAAAAGTACTTTTATACTTTTACTTAAGTAGAAACTTTAAGGTCATACATTTACTTTTACTTGAATCAATCTTTGCTCTTTTATCTGTACTTTTACTTAAGTAAAGAAATTGAGTACTTCTTCCACCACCGGTGAGTAGTGAGTATAATACCTTTGTGCCCTGTCTGAGTATGTTATCTTTTAATATTTTAAAATAAGGAAAGGGTAAAGATTAGCCTAAAGATAATGATGCTGTCAACATATTATTGCTGCCTGTCTAAAGAAAAACAAGTCATTTGATATAAATAGCTTTCCATTAACTGACCATATAATGAATTTCTTAAACTTTATAATATCTTATGATGAAAAAGTAAATTCAAGTGTAGTATTTTAAAACAGTAAAATACTTATACTGTAACTTATTATTGATTATATTTTATATTCTTCTTCTTCTGTGTCTTTGTTTTGTATCTCGCTAATACTGCATGCTGAGTGCCTTTGTAATTTGTTATTGAAGCTGTTGCTGGAACATGAATTTCCTTCGGGATCAATAAAGTATCCATCTAATCTAATCTTATGTCTAACAAGTATTACCTTTCAAGAACAATGTACCAGGAGAGATCAGTGAAAAATACAACAACTTGAGTTGAAAATTTCATTTGGAAGTCTCTCTGAAACTCTGTTAGCAATCATCAACTGCGAGAAAATCCAACATGGCTGCACCCTGCGTTACAAGAAAGTAAAAAAACAGGTAACCAGAGCTTGACATTAACACTAACCAACCATCCAAATGCAGGTAGATTTTTAATTTGGTTAGTGACACAAATGCTCCCACTGCCACTTTGTCTGGCTGAACTTTATGAACACCTGTTGTACATCTTAACTTTAAAGGTTAGGCCTGACTTTATGTCGCACTACATGAGTGTACACCATAGCAGGGATGTAACCATGTTCATATTTCATGCTACAATATTTATTGCGATATTGTGGGGAGGCTCACGGTGTTGTAGAAAAGCTCACAATAACAAAACGTATTCTCTAAAAATGCCCTGATGAGCCTTTAGTGCCACAATTATTGTGACATTTCAAAAGATTAAGACTGAAAAAGTGTTTAATAATAATTTTGCCATGTTGGCTGCATTGAAATAGAGCAAAGGATCATGGTCTATGTAGTTCACTCTGCTTATATATCATTCCACTGCAAGTCCATGATAATAGTGAGACTTTTGAAATTGCAATTTGACAATATTGCCATATTGTTAAATCAGTTTATCCTGCCTAGGTTAACCTTTTTTCCCTTGTCCATACATAAAACCAAAATTTACATTTATTTAACAATAATTTGTGGCTAGTAAAAACACTAATTGGCTAGCAACTTTTGACAAATACTAGCCACGGTTGCCAAAAACAAAAACAAAAAACAACAACAAAAAAAACCCCAATATAACTACCATAATATCAATAGTGCTTGTTGTGTATATACAGTGATGTGTGCATATACAGTGATCAGGCATAACATTATGACCACCTGCCTGATATTGGTGGTCAAAAATGTTGTGTTTTAACCTAATGGACCCTTCCTGTGTTTGTAAACAGACCGTTTGCATTCCAAACACTGGAAGTGTAAAGATGATAATACTTTTTCAATGGAGGAATTAGCGCTAGCCACCAAACATCGCAAATTATGAAAAATCAGGACAGGTTTGGCATCTGACAACCACTCTGCCACATGTTGTAATGTTATAGCCTAGTTTAACCCTCTATGGTACGCTGTATGATGCCAGTGGGGAAAAAAATGTTTGCATTGTTTGTTTGTCTTAAAATAATCTACATAAACATAATCTAAAGAAATTTTTGAAAAAAAATTTTTTGGGGTGACTTTTTGGGGAGCGTTTCCTGAAAGCAACATTGTACCATAAGGGTATAAAAATTTAAAAGAAATAATTCTCTTTAAATAAGAATAAATTTATTTCATAAACATTTGTAAATTCTTTAAAAAGTATAATGGTTTACAAAACATACAATTTTAAATGTAAAATTTGCATAAAAGTCAAAATTTTTAAGGACTACTTGTCCAAGTGTTGCCAGTAGGCAACATTGTACTATTATGGAACAGCCCATAGAAATGAATGGCTCGAAGTGTCTAAGACTAATTCTCTGAACTGTAAACAAACTTCCTTCAACACAAAGATTATAAGCATTTGCTAAAACAAGAGAAATGAATAACAAATACAGAGATAATCACCAGAATTTAATTTCAGTACATATTTTTGATCGGTTTTCAGTCTTTTTAGGCACTGTTCACATATCATTTCTGCTCTTTCCCCTCCATATACAGTTGAAAGAAAAGGTATTGGCACCCCTTGGAAATACTACAGTAAAAAACATGAAAAAATATTTGTTTTGCAGCATTAGTTTAAGCAGACTGTGTTTGTCTATTGTTGTGACTTAGATGAAGATCAGATCACATTTTATGACCAAATCATGCAGAAATCCTAGTATTTTCAAGGGGTTCCAAACTTTTTCTTTCAACTGTATATGGAAGTCCATAAAGCAGTTTTTTCAGGAGTGAAGCATAAGAAGGTGGCACATTTTGTGCACTGCACTTTCACGATACCCTTACATCCAGGGTATTTGCATCGACCCTTCTTCTCCTCGCAAATAGGCCAATGGTCGGTGTTGTCTTTACACACTGGTGGTAAAGCAGGGCCTTTCCTCTTCACATGACTGGTTTCCACCAAGTCTGCACTGACTGGTTGTCTTCCTCTCTTCCTCTGGACCTTCGCCTGATTGCAAAGGCAATCTGCAATTTCAGTTTTAAATTTGAGGAGACTGTACTGACCTTCCGTCTTGATGATTCCATAATAGTACACTGTTGCCTCAGGGCAACGGCTGTATTTTAACAAGTTTTCAGTATTTAATGAGCAAAAAAGTAGCAAAAAAGTATACAAAAAGTAAGTTTACTTACTTATTCTTGTCAGTATATTTTTTTCCAGATGAAAAACAGACTAAAAATTATATTTTAAGATGATTTAAGGTGAGCATAAATTGTAGTGCTGTTTTGTTTGACAAAGTCCACCAAAAAGGGTTTCAATATGGAATCTTGAAAGTCTCATGACAAATTAAAATATTTTTAATGGATCCCTATGCTCTTCCCTCTATTTTAAAATGCTACATGACATAAATTGATACATGGTGGATAATTCACAGGCCAAAAATGTTGCCTGAGGACAACACCGTACCATAGAGGGTTAATAACATTAGCGAGTGTATCAACGGTTAGCCGTTTAATGTAGCGTTGCAATTAGCATCAATGATTAGCATATAAGCTAAAGGCTACATAATTTACATTTCTTAATTTCAATGTTACGCAGGACAAATAGTAGATGTATGTTCAGGTTTAATTTGTCAGTCATCACAAATCATACTTTTCTAAATTAACTTTAGCAACTGGTACTGACAAATAAATCTGGAATATATTAATTCAGAGTGATTTTTAATAAATATATAACCAACAACCATTCGTTCCTGCTGCCCAGAATGTCTAAATTGATATTTTTATTTTGTTCCCTTGTAGAAATGAACAGGTTATAACGTTAATCACGGTACCAGGCTACGTGCACAACTTTTCTAATAACGTCACTCTTGGAAGGCTCTATTATTATTGTTTCCAACTTGACAACTGGAACGTGGTAACTCAGGAATAACGTCACTCACAGAACGACTGGAACCCAGCGTTATTACCTAACAAGAACAATAACAAGACGTAAACAAGACACTGATTATGACTTACAAATGCAAGAATTCTGAATAACCTTACTAAAAATAAGTAGAAACATTTATATAATTTAAATAAATAAAAATATTCAACTAAATCCTTCGGCACAACACTTTCATTTGATGCAAAATAAAAACATCTGTGACACAGATGTTTCCATGGCAACAGTATCCAGTGACAATTTAGAAAAAGACGTGTTTTCCATATTTTCACAGGGGTTCATTACATTTCACTGTATAATGTCATATATACCACTAAAACAATGCTTCTGAGTAGGCGTTGCTAGTAGTTTACATATAATGGTGCCTCTTAAATCTGAAATATAAGGGAACATCTCAGAGCTAATGGAGAAAGGTTACAGAAAGTGTTATGACGGCGTGTGCATCCCCTCCTCTGTTGGTTTTTAAACTTTTATACAGCCACAAAAACATTCCTTATGATTTAGTTTATCTGTGAGTGGTAAAACTATCGGCAAACCAATTAATTACATGCTCCATATGGTATCGGGCAGTGGAGGATAGCAGTGTGTTCCCCTCCAGGCTGAGTATGTGGGGCCACGCGAAAATGATAGAAAACAGATATTTACTTGAGGCTTGTATTCAGTAGCGCGGCCTGGTTTGAAGTATTGACTACAGCGGAGTTGAGGTAGGAGCCTAAAAGTAGAGATTTAGCAGACAGCAGTGAAAGATTGTTAAGATTTAAACTCACTGTGCATATAAATTGATCAGGCATAACATTATGACTTCCTCACTGCAGTTTTGGAGATGCTCTTGCACACTCGACCTCTGAATCAGGTCTGAGTACATAAAAATGAATGAGTAAGCCATGAAGGGGCATTAATTTGGAATTATATACTGTGAATGTACTTTTTTACTTTAACTCACTAAAGCATGCTGTGTGGTGAATGAGTTTTTGGTTACTGTAGCTTTAAGACTTTTGTGACATGCTATTATTGATAAAAAAAAAAATAAAGCTTAGGCGTAATTAAAAGGGCTTTAATGTGTTTTAAGTAGTGCTTGATTTTTACTCTTTCACTTCAGTTTAAAGGTACTATGAGCAGTATATTTTTTTAATACTTCATAAAAATTACCCACGTGTGTGCATATGATGTAAACATTTTCAAATCAATTAGTTTTACTGATAACAATGGTACAGCTGATTTAGTCACAAAGCAGGACACAGCTAACAGCAGCAAAGAGCAAACTGTGACTGCCAACCCACAGATCATTGTTTTTATTTAGACTGCAGTACTGTTTTTCAACCAGTAGGAGTGCCTGCTGCCTCCAGTTCCTTTAACAAGTGGCCAGCATAACTCAGCAAACCTTGTTATTCTTCTTCTTCCATTTTTTTCTTTCAGAGGAGGCCACGTCTGGCTCCTACTCTGCAGTGATTTACTTAGGTTTGGCACAGGGTTTAGGTCTGATCATCTTCTTGTCACAATCCTCTGCATTTATCTGGGCTTGGGACAGGCACATGACCTCCTGTGGCTGGATTAAATCAGTCAATTTTCACTCTTCCTGTTATAGGTCACAGTTGACTGGAGTCAGTTGTAACCAGTTAGGTCTAAGGTGTAATGTTTAGGGTGAATATGACTCAGTAGACCTGGTTCTTTTCTGGAGCTTGTGGTGAATGAAAAGGCAGGAAACAAATGCAAAAAATATATATATTGAAGGGGGGAGCAACATAAATATAATAGATAGTAAACAACATTCATAGTTTGTGAAATACTTGGACCCTCAGTTTACTTTAAATAGTTCATTTCTTTGCTGTTGATCATAGAGTTAAGTTTAGATTCCTTTGTGAGTTCAGTCTTTCTCATTTGAGTTTGTCCTTGTCCAAATAATTCAAAGCAAAATAAATCCACAACTAAGGGAAGAGAAGAAAGGGAAAAAAAAAAAAAAAAAGTCCTACAAGCTTGCCACCTCTGTAGAAGAAGAATCCAGAAAGAAAAAAAAACTGACCCTGAAGTAGAGGTAGGAACTGTAGCAGGAAGACCAGAGACAGGAAGTGACCCGACATATTTACTCCTCTGTTCATTGGTGGACAGACACGTGCTCAAGTCACAAGAGTCACACAAGAGATGAGCTGAGACTTGCGCAGGTTCTGACATGCTCCCTCCTGGCTCTGATGCCACGAGTGCGACGGTCACCGAAAGCTTGCGAGATCCAAACGAGAGGTCATCCGGAGCAACTGCGGAGGCTGCAGGGCTCAATGCATGATGGGAAAACGCCCACCTGTCAGCGGTGATTGGATCTGAGTGTAGTGCTGTTCAGAAACGTAACGCACTGACACTTCTCTGCCCCCCTCTCCTCCTCTTTTTCTGTTAAATACAGACTAACGCCACAGTTTGGACTTGAATAAACTTTTGGCTCCGCTGCCCAGTGTGAAGTACAGTATTTTTAAAGAGATTGTGTTACAATATCTGCTGTTATGGGAGACTGTTATTATGGAATATGTAAACTTAGATATAAAAGCTAAGAATCACTGCTGAATGTGCCTCATGCTCCTGAAGAGCAGCTCAAGCATGAGACAGAAAAGTTCTTACAAATCAGTTTAATGCATTTATTTGCAAAATCACATCCAACACATGGAAGAAGTGTATTTCAGGCTCATGCTACGTGATCTGAGCCACTAACTGTCCGATTTCAGTGCAGACGTCGTTCCCCTCCTCCTGCTGTGGCCTTGTATTCTCGTTCACAATCCAGGCGAGGCGCAGTTCATCTCGAGCAGGCCTAATCCCAGCAACTACTGGCCTTAAATGTGGGTACACCCTGGTCAGTGGCATACACAGAGAGACCTCCCTTCACTCTCACTTTCATTAGGAGAGTCACAAATTCACCTTACACCTGCATGTCTTTGGACAAAGGGAGGAGCATTCAAGAGACTCATGCAAATTTGCCAATGCATGTTGCTTGCAGCTGTAATTAGACATTATTTCATGTGGAAACAGAAAGCGAAGAGCCTCCAGGAGGTACTGGACCAAAAAGGCTCCATGGCGTGTGTTTTTGTGCGCTGGAGCTTTCACACGCACACGGTGAGATTTCTATTTTTCAAGACGGTCTCTGTGGGTGTCTCGGACTAAAACATCTCCTCCCTGAGCCCATTTACTACCTACCGTTTACTAAAAGCACAAGCACTTCCACACGCTGGCACAGAGGCAAACAGCCGAGCGCTAACAGAACAGTGGAAACTTCAATCACCGTAAACCCTGAAAGGTAACATCAGAAAACGGTTCGAGCGCTGGCAGCTTTCAACACACACTCGTCGGCTTTGGGAAGGCACTACAGTGATGGGGTTTAATTTGGAGGAGGGAGGAGGAGAGAGTGGAGAGATGTGGAGATTTGGACCCAGAAGAAAGACACCGTTTATCTATACAAGCATCATTCCTGAGTGTGTTCAGTGGAAAATAATCTCTCGCGAGCAGAGATGGATTTGGACTCGTCTGATCTAGGGGCATTTTGAGACTCGTGACTCAGTGACTCGACTTGGCCTTGAATCTCTTTATAAAGGCCCACACTTGGACTTGTGACTTGACTTTTGAACCAGTGACTCAGACTTTGGTCATTTCTCAATATCTGTGGACTTGTGTTCTTGTGGACTTATGAAACGTCATCTGTCACGGCCCGGGTCCTGTTTCTATTTAAGGTCCACTTCTTGGCAAGTCCGATATAAATCCCCGGATGTGTTCTTGCTCCGGCCGTTATACCGTGCGCACTAACGCAGACACAACAACCGCACGCCAGAGTCCAGTCCATAGAATAGATACTACAGTATATCAGTAGGCTTTATTTGTTCCCCTTTAGTTGTACACTTTCAGCGACTTTGTTTTCGAGCAGATAGATTAAACTTTGACCCATCACTTTCTATATGCATTCATTTCCGCATGTTATTTATATTAAGCAAATTTTATTTAATAAGGACAAATGCAGGCAGTCCGGCTGTAGCTGAATTATGAATAGATTTGATCATTTATTAAATACAAAGACATTAAAGTAGTTAATAACGACAGTGGGTACCATTTTTTATTTATTAAAAAGAAATGCATTCTTCAGATGTTCTATATTACAAAACAAAAGGAACATTTTATTAATAACAGACATGTAGTATCATGGTCTGCAGCAGTTTCTGTGTTTCTCCCTGTGTTGTCCCTCTGTCTCCCCCTACCCAGTGTGTTTGTATGTTTGTGTGTTTGTATGTTTGTGTGTTTGTGTGTTTGTATGTTTGTGTGTCGCCAGCTCCTCCTCAGTGCAGAGCAGCTCACTGGCTTCAATCTGTAATCTGCTGCACTTCAAGAGGCCCAGCTTTCCAGTTACTCCTCGCCAGTTTGTTTGTTGCACATTTGGCTCCAGATCTTTCGCTGTTTGTGGATTTTGTATTTACCTACCTTTTTATCCAGGACTTACCTGCTGCCTGCCTGTGCTCCACATCTACTGGTCCTCGCACTCTGGTCTCTGGGTCTTCTGCTTCAATCTCCGTCTTTTGAGATAATCACAAAGAGAGACACTATTTTGAACTTTCCCAACTTGTCTGCTTTTGGGTGCAGTATTAAATCGTGACACGTAGCTTATAGGGTCAGAGCCACAGGAGAGAGCTTCTTCCTGTGCTGTTGATTTCACTTCCTCACAAAATCCGAAAAAAGCAAAGTCCGTCCTTGTGTTCTCCTCATGTTCATTCTCCGAGTCTGCTCCCACAAGTCCGTACCTCAGAGCACACAAGTCCGCAGTCTGCAGACTAAGAATTAAGAAACGGCTCATGACTCGGATTTGTGGCTCGATAGTTTGGACTTTGACTCTGGTATTTGCAAGTCTCTCTTGTGTCTAGTAGTTTGCTTTTAATACTGAGAGCTAAAACAGCGCTTCATTATGTAATTCTGAATAAAACATCAGTTAATGTTCTGTTATGAGATAGGCTCATACAAAGGTAATGTCCCACTTAAGATGTCAGTGTCAGCTTTGGTATCCATTCGTGTCAGATTCATTTATTGGTGGAAATTATTATGATTTTGTGAAGCAGTGAGGCAGCCATAGTTAGATGAAAACCGACCTTCACCAAGGTGTTGGCTCTATCTTGCAATGATGAAAATATATTGCCCAGACCACGGGTTATAGTCTAGTTCAGTGGTAAATGCTCTGTCCATTCAACCACAAAGCTCTTATTTCTGACAATGGTAGAGAATTCATTAAAACTATTCATCCTTTCATTTATGTTCATGTGTGGCTGCAGGTTTCTGGTCCTATCTCAAAATGATACAAAAATATAATAATAGTTTTGATTTATATAGAGCTTTTCAAGGTACTCGACGTGTTCTACAACTGAGTCCATTCTTCAGTCACGCTCGGTGGTAGTAAGCTAGTTTTGTTGCCACAGCCGCCCTGGGGCAGACAGAAACAAGGCTGCCATTCTGCACCAATGGCCTCTCTGACCACCACCAAACACACAATCACACTGACGCATTCACACAGGCAAGGTGGGTGAAGCAATGTTTTTACCGGGGATCGAACTGCCAACCTCTATAGGTGAATGGGTGAATCAGCTGAGCTACTGCCGCTCCAACAGTACTGACTGAAGATTTGTGGATTCCATACACTAAATTTGTATTTTTCTTTGGCCCTATTCCTGAAAGGAGTTTTGTACAGTCATGCCAGTTACTGTACCGTATTTTCCGGACTATAAGGTGCACCTAAAAGCCTTTAATTTTCTCAAAAACCGTCAGTGCGCCTTATAATCCGATGCGCTTTATATATGGATCAATGTAGGTTAATTATGGCTACCGTATTCAGGGGGCGTTGCCGAAGTGACAGCGGTAAAAACAATAAAGGGGAATTCCAGTCCCAGCTGTTCATGTAGAAGAGTTGCGACATTGAGGGGACAGAAAACTGAGCGCTCGAACGCTGTTCATGTAGCTTTGAACTGTGACAAATGGAGTTGGAAATACATTGTTTTCAACGAGGGAGTTGTAAGAACACTGTTTTGTATTCTATTAATAAAGTTTGACTGACTGACTTATCTGACTGTTTTATTGACATTCCCTTTAGCGCAGCGCCATCTAGTGGATGCGCCTTATAATGCGGTGTGCCCTATATATGAAAACAGTTTTAAAATAGGCCATTAATTGAAGGTGCGCCTTATAATCCGATGCGCCTTATAGTGCGAAAAATACGGTACTTTAAAGACTTTAGTAATGTGCTATAATTGATAAAAAATATATATATATATATAGTGTATTTTATTTTTGCAACAATATGTTTATTGAATTTTTGAAACAAAGTAAACAAAGGGATACAACCAAATTAAATAACATAAAAAAGCTAATAAAATGGTAAATTAATATCAAAAAGAAACACACACACACAAAACACTCCAATATATCCCTGGTTATGCAATTACATTTCCCCAGGTTCTCCACTTTCCATTAACACCTGTGAAAGATCCGTTCCCTCCAATCTAGTGTATAGCTAAGGTGTAACCAAAAGGGGTATAATGGGGTAAAGTAGTGCTTTATTTTTACTCTCTTTCACTCCTTACAATAGGTATAACAAGACAAAACTCAAATTGAAAGTGTCAGATGATATCACTTGCACAGTGCACCTTCTTTTCCTTTTCTTCAGTTTTTTCCCTTCTATCGTTGCCACATCTGCCTCCTAGTGTGTTGTGATTGGCTTATTGATTTAGCATAGGCTTTACTGACCGTTCATTTAAAAACAATAACAATCTGCCCATATCTTGTTAACTTACAGTATCTTGACAACGGGACTAACAGTGAAAAAACAACGTGCCTGGCGAAGGCAAAAAGCCGCCGTTGGTCATGGTGTGTTCATGTTGCTGTACGTTGCTGATGTTGAGGTTGTGCTCAAATGGAAAGCTCTGGTCTTCTTCTTTAAGTGGGGTCACCTACTCTCACCCCTCTCTACTGTTTCTCATGTTTTATCGGCCCATCCTCAGGT
Organism: Bostrychus sinensis; assembly: GCA_020698575.1. Lineage (NCBI taxonomy): Eukaryota > Metazoa > Chordata > Actinopteri > Gobiiformes > Eleotridae > Bostrychus > Bostrychus sinensis. Next base: position 29,533,241 of record CM036246.1, read on the forward strand.
TTCTCCTTCTCTCCTGTGGCTCCCATTTCACCTGTTCTCACTCCAAACGCCTCTCCGTTGTTGATCGCTCCATTTCGCTCCAGGCACTTCTCTCTCTTCATCTGCCGACTCTCCGTCTTTTTCTCCTTCACTCTTTCTTTTCTTCATGGCGCTGTGTAATGTGGCTCAGCTGCAAATACACACCACACAGAGAGCCACTCCACAGATTTGTCCACAGATGTGTGTTTTTACTTCCATAGTCGTGCACACTTCAAAGGCCACACTGACTATTCTTTAATGGTTTACCAGAGTCTGTCACTCTCCTCAACAGCAACAACAACCCTGCATAAGGACACTATATATAAATACTTTCATTTTACTCACGTTTAAAGCTGTCCGATGTCGTCTGTGACCCTGTGTCCTCAGTTAAGACGTAATGTTTACAGTGATGTGAGGGGGAGACTGCACAAGTGTTTTTATTTTGAAATTTACTGGATCCTCTTCACTGGTCCCGGGTCTGACTTCCTGTCTGGCTCCATCTGCTTTGTTCAACTTTATACCTGACAGATCCGGCAAAAATAGACTTGATCCGTATTTCTGACGGAGCGCCGGACACGGAGACGTACTGCAACGCAGCCGGTGTGAACTCACGCATTGACTTGCATTGCGTCTATTTTTTGCGGGAGTCATATGGAACACGCAACGGACACACAACGAATTCAGTGTGATTTGGGCTTAACACCTAACACCACTGGAAGCCATCCTGGAAACTTTTAAGGTCCCCTATTTTGCTAAATCTGAGCTTTTACTTATGTTATAAAGTTGTTTCCACCTCAGAAACATACTTGGTGTTGTATTTTATTTCATTCACTGTTAGTTGTAATAGCCATTTTACGCCCTTTCTCCACTGTTGCCAGCAGGGGGCATCAGACGCCTAATCCAGCTCCGCAAAAGATAATGTTTTTCATAGCTATACATCATTTTAAGTCATAAAATACTAATGCAAAGGTGTCCAAAACTATTTCAAAAACCCTGAAACAAGCTTAATAAAGGAAGTGCTGTCTTTTTAGTCCTCACTGACTGATCTGGAAGAGGGGAGTGGCTTAAATCAGAAAAACCCCGCCTGCCTTTATTCTCAGTTGTCTGTCTTTGTTTGCTACACATCAGGTTGTTTTTTTTATTTCACACTCTATACCATACATTCACACTCACACTATGTACTTTACTGGTGCCTCTTTACAGTACTACATCAAAAAACCTCATCAAAAGCTAAAGAGAAAAAGGAGCTAATGGACTTCTTTTTTGTGAGACTTCTCTTTTGGTTGCCATCTGTTACTTGAACAAGAAGAAATCATCCTGAACCGACCCAGTCACAATACAGGTCCACCCACTTCTTTTTTAGCAACAAAAAAAGTGCCCATTTCAACACAGATGAGAGAGATATGGCCTCTCATTACACTCTTATCAGTATTGTTTGAAATGGTAGCAGGTCATTTGCATAATTATCACATTTGTTTCTGTTCAACTGATTGAAATCTCCCACAGTGCAAATTTCATTTATCTTTATTTTAACATATGACTAATCTCTTTATTCACTTGGTTGGGACGTTTAAAGATATGCTGCTGTTTGGTAAAATTAAATGATATTATTTGAAGCGTGGGTTATCTGTGAGAAGTTGGACTAATTGTTATGGTATATTTGGTCATAAAGGGTCCTATTATGTAGTAACAGTGGTCATTTGTAAATCCCCAGTGAAGTGTAGGTGCAGCTGAGGACACGTAAACAAATAAAATATGTATGAGTGTATAACGGCAGAACCACAGAGGAGCGCTGCCATGAGAAAAAAAAACTGTTTATTGTGAGTGTACGAGGAAAAATGTAGCAATATTTTACTTGTAGTTTAGTAGAAACAGTGGTTTATATATCAGTATCAAAGGCTTTATGCTCAATTTTGATTTTTTTGGGGATGAAATCAGATTTTTTTTGTCATGGTTGTTCACATTACATTTTAAATACAACTTACATCAGTCTTATTACTAATTTAATTAAGATAAAGGCAGATTGTTGTGGGTAAGCATTTATTTCTGACATAGCAGTACTTCCTGATAACTTCTTGTCAGTTTTGAAAAGAATGAATAAAGGACTTTGCTTACATTTTTCTCCAAAGATCTCTATACATCTCTATAAGAAGCTTTATGTCCAAAAATGTTGAGCTGTTCAAGTTGAATTTCCTCTGTAGTCTCTTATGTGTCAAGGAAAGTGTGAAGTGATAAAACTTTTAGAGCAATGACATTTCTTCTATTCTTCAATGTGATATTCAGCTCTGGAAAAAAAGGGACACCTGAAATTCATTCTACCTTCAGCCTCTCTCTGCGTCTGACAACCGTCCCAGGCCAGGGTCTGGGAAATTCCTTCGCACACCTCACTCTGCTTCACGAGCTCACAGACCACCAAATACTGATTTCTTTCTTTAGTGAAAACACTACTAACATTTTGTTTAAAAGTGAATCTTTGAATTATTCTGCAAACAGTGCATCATTTCTGTTATTTTGATATTGTTATGGTCTACACTTTCTACACCAGGTACCACCTCAGAAAATACTGACATTTTAAAATACAAAGTATCTGTAATGGGCTACAATGAGCTTAAACCAAGCCTAAACAAAGTCTAAAACATGATAAACTAGGTCTAAACTAGGACTAAATTAAGACCAAACCAGGTCCAAACCAGATCAAACCAGGACTAAACCAGATCAAACCAGACTAAACCGGACCAAACCAGGCCAAACCAGACCAAATCAGGACTAAACTGGACCAAACCAGGACTAAACCAGACCAAACCAGGACTAAACCAGATCAAACCAGGACTAAACTAGCCTAAACCAGGACTAAACCAGACCAAATCAGGTCCAAACCAGACCAAACCAGGACAAAACCTGATCAAACCAGGACTAAACCAGACCAAACTACGACTAAGCTAGACTAAACCAGGACTAAACCAGACCAAACTTGGACTAAACTAGACTAAACCAGACTAAACCAGGATTAAACCAGACCAAACCAGGACTAATCCAGCCCAAACCAAGACTAAACCAAATCAAACCAGGACTAAACCAGACCAAACTACAAATAAACTAGACAAAACCAGATCAAACCAAGACTAAACCAGACCAAATCAGGACTAAACCTGATCAAACCAGGACTAAACCAGACCAAACTACAAATAAACTAGACAAAACCAGATCAAACCAGGACTAAACCAGACCAAACCAGGACTAAACCAGATCAAACCAGGACTAAACCAGACCAAACTACAGCTAAACTAGACTAAACCAGACTAAACCGGACCAAACCAGGCCAAACCAGACCAAATCAGGACTAAACTGGACCAAACCAGGACTAAACCAGACCAAACCAGGACTAAACCAGACCAAACCAGGACTAAACCAGATCAAACCAGGACTAAACTAGCCTAAATCAGGACTAAACCAGACCAAATCAGGTCCAAACCAGACCAAACCAGGACAAAACCTGATCAAACCAGGACTAAACCAGACCAAACTACGACTAAGCTAGACTAAACCAGGACTAAACCAGACCAAACTTGGACTAAACTAGACTAAACCAGACTAAACCAGGATTAAACCAGACCAAACCAGGACTAATCCAGACTAAACCAAGACTAAACCAAATCAAACCAGGACTAAACCAGACCAAACTACAAATAAACTAGACAAAACCAGATCAAACCAGGACTAAACCAGACCAAATCAGGACTAAACCTGATCAAACCAGGACTAAACCAGACCAAACTACAAATAAACTAGACAAAACCAGATCAAACCAGGACTAAACCAGACCAAACCAGGACTAAACCAGACCAAACTACAGCTAAACTAGACTAAACCAGACTAAACCAGGACTAAACCAGACTAAACCAGGACTAAACCAGACCAAACTAGGACTAAACTAGACTAAGCCAGACTAAACCAGGATTAAACCAGACCAAACCAGGACTAATCCAGACCAAACCAGGACTAAACCATTCCAAACCAGGACTAAACCTGATCAAACCAGGACTAAACCAGACCAAACTAGGACTAAACTAGACTAAACCAGACTAAACCAGACCAAACTAGGACTAAACTAGACCAAACCAGGACTAAACCAGACCAAACCAGGACTAAACCAGATCAAACCAGGACTAAACCAGACCAAACCAGAACTAAACCAGATCAAACCAGGACTAAACCAGACCAAACTACGACTAAACTAGACCAAACCAGGACTAAACCAGACCGAACCAGGACTAAACCTGATCAAACCAGGACTAAACCACACCAAATCAGGACTAAACCGGACCAAACCAGGACTAAACCAGACCAAACCAGACCAAACCAGGACTAAACCAGACCAAACCAGGACTAAACCAGATCAAACCAGGACTAAACCAGACCAAACTACGACTAAGCTAGACCAAACCAGGACTAAACCAGACTAAACCAGGACTAAACTAGACCAAACTAGGACTAAACTAGACTAAGCCAGACTAAACCAGGATTAAACCAGACCAAACCAGGACTAATCCAGACCAAACCAGGACTAAACCATTCCAAACCAGGACTAAACCTGATCAAACCAGGACTAAACCAGACCAAACTAGGACTAAACTAGACTAAACCAGACTAAACCAGACCAAACTAGGACTAAACTAGACCAAACCAGGACTAAACCAGACCAAACCAGGACTAAACCAGATCAAACCAGGACTAAACCAGACCAAACCAGGACTAAACCAGATCAAACCAGGACTAAACCAGACCAAACTACAGCTAAACTAGACTAAACCAGACTAAACCAGGACTAAACCAGACTAAACCAGGACTAAACCAGACCAAACTAGGACTAAACTAGACTAAGCCAGACTAAACCAGGATTAAACCAGACCAAACCAGGACTAATCCAGACCAAACCAGGACTAAACCATTCCAAACCAGGACTAAACCTGATCAAACCAGGACTAAACCAGACCAAACTAGGACTAAACTAGACTAAACCAGACTAAACCAGACCAAACTAGGACTAAACTAGACCAAACCAGGACTAAACCAGACCAAACCAGGACTAAACCAGATCAAACCAGGACTAAACCAGACCAAACCAGGACTAAACCAGATCAAACCAGGACTAAACCAGACCAAACTACGACTAAACTAGACCAAACCAGGACTAAACCAGACCTAACCAGGACTAAACCTGATCAAACCAGGACTAAACCACACCAAATCAGGACTAAACCGGACCAAACCAGGACTAAACCAGACCAAACCAGACCAAACCAGGACTAAACCAGACCAAACCAGGACTAAACCAGATCAAACCAGGACTAAACCAGACCAAACTACGACTAAGCTAGACCAAACCAGGACTAAACCAGACCAAACCAGGACTAAACCAGATCAAACCAGATCAAACCAGGACTAAACCAGACGAAATCAGGACTAAACCGGACCAAACCAGGTCTAAACCGGACCAAACCAGGACAAAACTAGACCAAACCAGGACTAAACCAGATCAAACCAGGACTAAACTAGCCTAAACCAGGACTAAACCGGACTAAACCAGGACTAAACCGGACTAAACCAGGACTAAAGCAGACCAAACCAGGTCTAAACCAGATCAAACCAGGACTAAACCAGACCAAACCAGGACTAAACCAGACCAAACTACGACTAAACTAGACCAAACCAGGACTAAACCAGACCAAACTACGACTAAACTAGACCAAACCAGGACTAAACCAGACCAAATCAGGACTAAACCTGATCAAACCAGGACTAAACCAGACCAAACTACAAATAAACTAGACTAAACCAGATCAAACCAGGACTAAACCAGACCAAACTACAGCTAAACTAGACTAAACCAGACTAAACCAGGACTAAACCAGACTAAACCAGGACTAAACCAGACCAAACTAGGACTAAACTAGACTAAGCCAGACTAAACCAGGATTAAACCAGACCAAACCAGGACTAATCCAGACCAAACCAGGACTAAACCATTCCAAACCAGGACTAAACCTGATCAAACCAGGACTAAACCAGACCAAACTAGGACTAAACTAGACTAAACCAGACTAAACCAGACCAAACTAGGACTAAACTAGACCAAACCAGGACTAAACCAGACCAAACCAGGACTAAACCAGATCAAACCAGGACTAAACCAGACCAAACCAGGACTAAACCAGATCAAACCAGGACTAAACCAGACCAAACTACGACTAAACTAGACCAAACCAGGACTAAACCAGACCAAACCAGGACTAAACCTGATCAAACCAGGACTAAACCACACCAAATCAGGACTAAACCGGACCAAACCAGGACTAAACCAGACCAAACCAGACCAAAACAGGACTAAACCAGACCAAACCAGGACTAAACCAGATCAAACCAGGACTAAACCAGACCAAACTACGACTAAACTAGACCAAACCAGGACTAAACCAGACCAAACCAGGACTAAACCAGATCAAACCAGATCAAACCAGGACTAAACCAGACGAAATCAGGACTAAACCGGACCAAACCAGGTTTAAACCGGACCAAACCAGGACAAAACTAGACCAAACCAGGACTAAACCAGATCAAACCAGGACTAAACTAGCCTAAACCAGGACTAAACCAGGACTAAAGCGGACCAAACCAGGTCTAAACCAGATCAAACCAGGACTAAACCAGACCAAACTAGGGCTAAACCTGATCAAACCAGGACTAAACCAGACCAAACTAGGACTAAACCTGATCAAACCAGGACTAAACCAGACTAAACCAGGACTAAACCAGACCAAACTAGGACTAAACTAGACAAAACCAGGACTAAACCAGACCAAACCAGGACTAAACCAGATCAAACCAGGACTAAACCTGATCAAACCAGGACTAAACCAGACCAAACTAGGACTAAACTAGACTAAACCAGACTAAACCAGACCAAACTAGGACTAAACTAGACCAAACCAGGACTAAACCAGACCAAACCAGGACTAAACCAGATCAAACCAGGACTAAACCAGACCAAACCAGGACTAAACCAGATCAAACCAGGACTAAACCAGACCAAACTACGACTAAACTAGACCAAACCAGGACTAAACCAGACCGAACCAGGACTAAACCTGATCAAACCAGGACTAAACCACACCAAATCAGGACTAAACCGGACCAAACCAGGACTAAACCAGACCAAACCAGACCAAACCAGGACTAAACCAGACCAAACCAGGACTAAACCAGATCAAACCAGGACTAAACCAGACCAAACTACGACTAAGCTAGACCAAACCAGGACTAAACCAGACTAAACCAGGACTAAACTAGACCAAACTAGGACTAAACTAGACTAAGCCAGACTAAACCAGGATTAAACCAGACCAAACCAGGACTAATCCAGACCAAACCAGGACTAAACCATTCCAAACCAGGACTAAACCTGATCAAACCAGGACTAAACCAGACCAAACTAGGACTAAACTAGACTAAACCAGACTAAACCAGACCAAACTAGGACTAAACTAGACCAAACCAGGACTAAACCAGACCAAACCAGGACTAAACCAGATCAAACCAGGACTAAACCAGACCAAACCAGGACTAAACCAGATCAAACCAGGACTAAACCAGACCAAACTACAGCTAAACTAGACTAAACCAGACTAAACCAGGACTAAACCAGACTAAACCAGGACTAAACCAGACCAAACTAGGACTAAACTAGACTAAGCCAGACTAAACCAGGATTAAACCAGACCAAACCAGGACTAATCCAGACCAAACCAGGACTAAACCATTCCAAACCAGGACTAAACCTGATCAAACCAGGACTAAACCAGACCAAACTAGGACTAAACTAGACTAAACCAGACTAAACCAGACCAAACTAGGACTAAACTAGACCAAACCAGGACTAAACCAGACCAAACCAGGACTAAACCAGATCAAACCAGGACTAAACCAGACCAAACCAGGACTAAACCAGATCAAACCAGGACTAAACCAGACCAAACTACGACTAAACTAGACCAAACCAGGACTAAACCAGACCTAACCAGGACTAAACCTGATCAAACCAGGACTAAACCACACCAAATCAGGACTAAACCGGACCAAACCAGGACTAAACCAGACCAAACCAGACCAAACCAGGACTAAACCAGACCAAACCAGGACTAAACCAGATCAAACCAGGACTAAACCAGACCAAACTACGACTAAGCTAGACCAAACCAGGACTAAACCAGACCAAACCAGGACTAAACCAGATCAAACCAGATCAAACCAGGACTAAACCAGACGAAATCAGGACTAAACCGGACCAAACCAGGTCTAAACCGGACCAAACCAGGACAAAACTAGACCAAACCAGGACTAAACCAGATCAAACCAGGACTAAACTAGCCTAAACCAGGACTAAACCGGACTAAACCAGGACTAAACCGGACTAAACCAGGACTAAAGCAGACCAAACCAGGTCTAAACCAGATCAAACCAGGACTAAACCAGACCAAACCAGGACTAAACCAGACCAAACTACGACTAAACTAGACCAAACCAGGACTAAACCAGACCAAACTACGACTAAACTAGACCAAACCAGGACTAAACCAGACCAAATCAGGACTAAACCTGATCAAACCAGGACTAAACCAGACCAAACTACAAATAAACTAGACTAAACCAGATCAAACCAGGACTAAACCAGACCAAACTACAGCTAAACTAGACTAAACCAGACTAAACCAGGACTAAACCAGACTAAACCAGGACTAAACCAGACCAAACTAGGACTAAACTAGACTAAGCCAGACTAAACCAGGATTAAACCAGACCAAACCAGGACTAATCCAGACCAAACCAGGACTAAACCATTCCAAACCAGGACTAAACCTGATCAAACCAGGACTAAACCAGACCAAACTAGGACTAAACTAGACTAAACCAGACTAAACCAGACCAAACTAGGACTAAACTAGACCAAACCAGGACTAAACCAGACCAAACCAGGACTAAACCAGATCAAACCAGGACTAAACCAGACCAAACCAGGACTAAACCAGATCAAACCAGGACTAAACCAGACCAAACTACGACTAAACTAGACCAAACCAGGACTAAACCAGACCAAACCAGGACTAAACCTGATCAAACCAGGACTAAACCACACCAAATCAGGACTAAACCGGACCAAACCAGGACTAAACCAGACCAAACCAGACCAAAACAGGACTAAACCAGACCAAACCAGGACTAAACCAGATCAAACCAGGACTAAACCAGACCAAACTACGACTAAACTAGACCAAACCAGGACTAAACCAGACCAAACCAGGACTAAACCAGATCAAACCAGATCAAACCAGGACTAAACCAGACGAAATCAGGACTAAACCGGACCAAACCAGGTTTAAACCGGACCAAACCAGGACAAAACTAGACCAAACCAGGACTAAACCAGATCAAACCAGGACTAAACTAGCCTAAACCAGGACTAAACCAGGACTAAAGCGGACCAAACCAGGTCTAAACCAGATCAAACCAGGACTAAACCAGACCAAACTAGGGCTAAACCTGATCAAACCAGGACTAAACCAGACCAAACTAGGACTAAACCTGATCAAACCAGGACTAAACCAGACTAAACCAGGACTAAACCAGACCAAACTAGGACTAAACTAGACAAAACCAGGACTAAACCAGACTAAACCAGGACCAAACCAGACCAAACTAGGACTAAACTAGACTAAACCGGACCAAACCAGGTCTAAACCAGACCAAACCAGGACTAAACCAGACCAAATTAGGACTAAACTAGACTAACCGGACCAAACCAGGTCTAAACCAGACCAAACCAGGACTAAACCTGATCAAACCAGGACTAAACCAGACCAAACTAGGACTAAACTAGACTAAACCAGACCAAACCAGACCAAACCAGGACTAAACCAGACCAAACTAGGACTAAACCGGTCCAGACCAAACCAGGACTAAACCTGATCAAACCAGGACTAAACCAGACCAAACCAGGACTAAACTAGACTAAACCAGACTAAACCAGGACTAAACCAGACCAAACCAGATCTAAACCAGACCAAACCAGGACTAAACCAGACTGAACCGGGTCTACGCTGGACTAAACCAGGTCTAAAACATGACTAGTCCAAACTAAAGCAGGACTAAAACTAAATTAGGACTGCAAAAGACCCCTGAGTACCACCAGAAGATGCCCGCGTACCACCACTGGGACCTGTACCACAGTTTGAGAACCACTGCTCTAAAGCACAACCGTTTTATTTGGAAATATGGCGAAATACTGTCAGCAGGTCACAAAATATAAGTGTTCAGTTCACTATATGCCCCTAAAGGAAAACCAGAGACATATCATTTTACAGTGGTCTCTTATTTTTTTGTGTCCTTGCTATTTTTTTATTTTTATTATCTATTCACAAATCCTGGTTATTACCTGGAACATAAGGACTGGTTTAAAATGTAAAAGTGTGTACTCCAGATGCTGTTGAACTTTTGCCCTGTGAAGCTGTACACATCTCATTTACTGTATGGAGCATATTGATTGTAACGATGTTTATGTAGCTCTCTGTGCCAAACGCACAGTATATGTGCTGTTTTATGTATGTGTGTCCATTATCCTGTGCAGGGAAGACAGGTGAACATAGTTAAATCTAACAAGCTGCTGTCAGGTGGGGGCAGAGCAGTGTGGGCGCTCATACAGCACACACACACACTCATACTATACTTGTACTGGTGCATAAAGTAGGTCACCAAACCGAAAATAATGAGGTTTTCACACAAGATATCCTTACAATTGTCCAGACCAAAGTTCACTGACTGGTCACGGTGCCCTCTTCATGTCAACAAAGGAGCCAAGCATTTTCTCTTCTGAGTTGAATGTATAATGCAGCAAGTGGCATCCAATCAAATCCATAATTCATTCAATTTTATTTTATTTACAGGGCCCAGTGTCACAACAGCAGTCGGCTCAAATGGCTTTACAAACAGTTAATCAAAGAGAAACACATTAGACATAACACACAATCAAACATAAACAACAAAGACACTAAACTAAACATCACCTGTCCTTAGACGCTTCTTCTCGGTTAGGAAAAACTCCTAAAAAACCCAGCTGTGGTGAAAAAAAAAAGAAGAAACCTTATGGAAACCACATTGAAAGCCCTCCTAGGATGGATAAGCTATAACTGTGTCTCTACTGCTAAATAAAGTCCATTCTATGCATAGATACAACTGGAGTTATGTACCTCAACCTCTATTTACAGGCATGCATGTCCGTTAACAACATATCTCAAAAACTTATGGTTAGATTTTAATGGAAATTTCAGGAAAATTGTGCAGTGGGTAGGAGAAAACTATTTGTTTTTTGTATATGCATCATGGCAGTTTGTGTTTTTGCCTTCCAGCAGGGAGGTCATGAGCTCAATCCCCATGTCAGCTGTCACATGATCTCTCTGAGTGGAAAAAAACAACTCCATCCAATTGTGTTAAGGGAATTGGTGACTCTAAATTAGCCCTAGTGTAGTGAATGATTGGTTGTCTGTCTGTGTGTGTCTCTAAGTGTCAGCCCTATGAGTAAAGGCTCATTTATTCTCCCATTTCATACGTCTATCTATCTGTTCCAAGTGTTGTTGGCGTCACAGCATTTATACTTCGAACTACTGTCTATGTCAATGCCTGTGTTATGTTAAGTAACCAGTAGGGGGCTGCAGTCAAAGATTTTACCGAGACTGAAGAAAAAGAGCAACAACCACAACAAACATGGCAGCACTGGCACTGGTTTTTAGACCACATTTACTAAAAAAGATCAAAGAAAATTAGGCAAAAATAGCAATTGTCTGTTCAGTCTTGGAATAGGCTATAGTGTGAAAAACCTTCTCTAGTCACTCCTTAAAAAGTTTAGCTGTTTTTTCTGCTGTGACTGTTGAGCTGTGTTCACTAGCGCCCCCGACAGTTTACGCATGTACTTCTCCATTCATCTGTATCAGCAAGTTCTGGGTAAACAGACCAACGTATGACAGAATGAACGCAGAAGACAGACAGAGTGCTTTTTCGTCTCCGAATACACATCTAACAGAGTATAAATGAGCATTAGTGTCAGCCCTGCAACTGTTGTAGTCAGCCCACCTGCTGCTGAACAAGGAGCGTTTGATCCCCAGCTGACAATCTCACTAAGATGTGTTCGCATGTCTTTGATTTTGCATGCATAGGTGAATGAAAAAGTGAAAAAAATATGTTTGTAAGTGTATGTCTCTTAGGTGTCTCGCCCATAGCAGCTGGGATAAGTTAAAGCGCTAGAAGATGAATTAATGTACAGTATCTTTCTTCATATAAAACTCTGACATCCAGCACCTCATTGCTTTTTAATCAAATGTTTTAGTGTGATCTGCTGGTAGCTCACATTATCAACAATTCTTACAGAAGAGACTAAATCATTCAATTCTAAAGCACTCGGTTTTCTAAAACTAGAGATGATGGCTTTGGTTGAGATTCTTAAAATTTACAGCAAAGATTTAAGGTTGAAGTCTGATCCTGCAGCATGATCATGTTGTTCAGTGTCAGCCGTGGGACAAAATGGCCACTGGTGAGGATGTACCCCACCTAAGGCCCACAGTTACTGAGATGGGCTACAGTACCCACGACCTCCCATGGAAATAAGCGGAAAAAGATAAATGAAGGAATTATTATTGATTATGTACGTTTTTTTAACACTGTAAAGCACTTTAGTTATCTCTGATTGCTGTAAAAAGCTATATACACACACATATATATAAAAGTTGATTTTTTGATAGAATGAAAATACAGTATAGTCATACAGTTTGTAGATATTTTATTTAACCCTATTTGGTGAAAGAAACCATTTATCTATATTGGGACCAGCAATTATTTGTTTCTGTGATTAGTTTTATTTATTCATTAATTTTATTGGATGCAGAGGTGGTTTATTCTGCATTTGTTGAGTCTGTTCCCTGAAAGTGCATCTACGTTTTTGTATAAAAAAAAGAAAAGTGTTAGGATTGTTGGTTTGGCTATGCTTAGGCTGCGTTACCTGAGGAGTGCCTCAAGGTTTTATAAAAGGCCCGATATCATTCTAAAGTTTTCTTTATGGAGGACCAAAACTGCCAAATCAATCAATCAATAAATCACACAAAAAAAATAAATAAATAAATAAATAAATAATAATAATAATAATAATAATAATAATAATAATAATAATAATAATAATAATAATAATAATAAATGCTCTCTTTGACAAATAATTTCTTTAACAGGAAAAGAAATGATGAAATGAAAAAAATAAATAAATGAAGAAGTAAGTTTTGGTTAAAATAAATAAGTAAAGGCCTATGATTAGTCCCTTTCTGAATTTATTTCTACATTCCATCATTTTTGTTTTAATTTATTTTTGCTTTATTTAATTATTTATTGTTTCCTCTTTTAATTATTCACACATTTATTCATTTCTTGATTTCTGTCACTGACATGCAAATGAAGGAAGCATGTTAGACAAAAGCAATCAAAGCAACAGATAATCTGCAGAGAGTCCATGCAGCGATAACTTGCCCAGATCAACCAATAATACTGTCAGGACACGCCAGCTTCATTTGCATTTGCAAGAGAGCATTTATTCATTAATTTATTTATTGATTGACTTGGCAGTTTTGGACCTCCATATTTCTCAAGTGCACTTTTGCATTTATGGGGCCAAATGTCAGGTTTTGTTGCCTCCTGATGTCCACACAGACTGCACTGATCTGGTGATTGAGGTCTATCAGAAAGAATGATCCCTCTTAAGACGATGTGAAGAATGATGAGGAACGCCACACTTGTATTGTTAATGATATTGTCTCAAGTTATTACCAGTCCTGTGTACATAAACACCCCCCACCAAACCTCCCTCTCTGAACCACTCTCCATGTTAGGTGCAGCTCTCTGTCTTTGCCAAATGAAGATCCTCTAATTCCTCTCCAGTCTCTCGTCTGTAGTGCGTCTCGGCGCGCACTCACTCGCTGTCGACTTGAATTTCCTCCCCCCTTCACTTTCATGTTTTATGGTGTGCCCTCTCTGCCTTCTCCGCGCTGCCTCGTCTGTCTCCTTGATTACTCTTCGCTCTCATCCCGACTCCGATCTGCCAGCTCGAATTAGACCACTATCTCGTCTGAGGGCGGTAGAGGCGAGGCGTGACACATGGCACAGGGTACGCTTAAGGCTGGGAACTGTTTCATCACATAAAGGTGGAGGATTTTTTTATTTTTTTGGTAAGTTATCAAGTAGAAACCTTTGGTGCTTTTATGCAAAAACACTCAGATGTATAGGGACAAGCTTAGAAACAAAGTCGCTCCTGAAATGTGTTGGAGGCAAGAACCGCAGATGTTAAAGTAAAGTAAGAGCAATGCAGAAATCCTACCAACATACTGTATCTTTGTTAGTGTTACCAGCTAGCCCCGCCTCACACCCATAGTAGCAAGCATAGGCCCCACCCCCCTGCAGCCCCTAAAAGGAAAAAGCACTAGAAGATGAATGAATGTACAGATAAACATCTGACATCCAACACCTCATGACTTTTTAATAAAATGTTTTTTTTTAGTGTGAGCTGCTGCTGCTAACATTAAAAACTGTTCTGTTACTGGGGACACTGCAAAAGAGACCGTTCCTGTTTTCTAAAACTAGACATGATTGCTTTGGTTGTGTATTCTTCAAATGTGCAAGACAGAGTTGAGATTCTATCCTGGACTATTTTATCATATGTGCATTATTCAGTTATGTACAACAGGGTTAAAAATGGCTGACATTTGCCTGCCTGCAGTCCAGATCCAGATAGAGAGAACAAATAGAATGCGTCATTAAACAAAAAATACGTCAAAGATGGCCACAAACTTTTCTGCAGCAGCAGGAAATCAGGCATATCAGGCAAGAATGAGACCAATGTCCAACACCAAAACTCCAGAAACTCATAAACTCGACACCCATCCATCTTCAAATTGTTCTGAAAAGAAGAGGAGATGCTACACCATGGTAAACAGGCCCCATCACAAATCATTTTTAAAACTCTTTTAGTTTTTTATTTTACTCAAATTTAAAAAACATCCCAACATTTCTGGAATTTGGGTTGTAATGTAACATCAGTCATAAATTCAGATTGAATTGATTTCAGATTAAAAAGTTAAGATCTGGCTTGAGAGTAGAAATGCACAGAAAAAACAAATGAAATGCTGCTTGATTTTGCTCGAGGTCCATTAACCATACATTAGGGGTGTAACAATACATTTTTGCAACGGTACGATATGTATCAATTAGAAGTGTTTCGATATGATTCAAGAATGATAATAGCTAATTTGGAATAACAATTCAATACGATTCAACACCTTTGTATCGATAATCAATTCAGCCAAAAATCATAAAAGTTTACTCTCAAATGTAGCACTGCGGCCGGGGTTGATTATGTCCAGCAGACAGAGAGTGAAGAAAAATTAAATATAACATTTAATTTAATTAAAAACATTCAATTTATCTCCAAAAAGCCATATCTGGTTTTATTTTAACAAATATTTCCGATATTTCCGATATTATCGATCGATACTTCATGTGTATCGATTTTCACTTCCTAGAAAACAATACGATTTGATACAAGGTCATGTGCATCAATGTAGCTGTATCATAGGGAAAAAAATCAATACATCGATACAGTTACTGTATCGTTACACCTCTACAATACATGTCATGATGAAAGCTGAGGGCCATATGAAATCTCACCCTGAGCCTTAACTGGCCCTCGGGCTGCACTTTGGACATAAAAGAAATTCATAATTTTTTAAAGAATAAAAATATAGATATTAACAAGTGGCAAAAGATGCAGCAAACAGAGCTAATTGCATGTGTTATGTTATGTTATGTATTTGTATTTGCATTTTACCCTAATGTAAAGTTTTACAGCTTAATTCTCAGACAGGAGAAGGAGAAGAGAGAAGCACAGGTCCTAAAACATTTTGTGATTCTGTTTTTCTGTTCAGCACGTCTAACCGAAAAATCCTTGAATCCAGCAACTTGTACCCTTTCAGCGGGTGAAGCATAAAAGTTCACATGTATTGCTTAGTCAAATATTGAGTTACTTGCTGCTCTCTCTTTTGTATTCATACACTGACAGCAGACTTTAGACATTTTCTAAAATCTTGTTTTAGCAAAAATTTAGCAAATGTCTAAAATCTTATGATACAAATATGCAGTATTTGCAAATAATTCTCTATTTGCATTGCACCTTATTAACATTTGTGGTGTAAAGGCATGTATAAGTTCATGTCACTTCCTATCTGCGTCTGCTGTGTATCCTTCCTGCGTTATTGCTCAGCTACTCTACATATCAAACACATCATCAGTTATTTATATACATATTGTCAGACAGTGACTTGTACATGCACTTTACATATATCTTCTCCACAACGCTAAACTCAATTGTGATGATTTGTAACATACGTAATGATATTAAAATGTAATCTTTTGTAGATAAACTTAATTCGCGCGTTACCAGCTAAAACACTTCATCAGAGTACGTCTGACTGTACATAAGTGATGCTTGTCTCATAATGGCCTGTTTCACAGATGAGTGGTGTAATGTATTCGCTGCAGTGGAGACAGATCTTTTATCTGCTAACACAGCTGCTAATGCCATTATGAGGTTAGCTCTCGCGCGGTGACATGTGAACCATCTACATAAGCGCCCTCACACCACAACGTGCTACAGTTATTATTAGTGTTCAATCTGTTATCAGGGGCGGGCCTCTGCGCTCTGCTTTCACACCGAGACTGATAACAGAGAGAATAAAGCACAAATCCTTTATATTTTCACCATGCAGTATCATCATTATTGTTCAGTTTGGTTTGTGGTATTCATGATCACATTTCTATAGACCTTCCATGAATGGCATGGATGCAAAGAAGCCAAATAACTTTTAAATACAAACTTTTAACAGCACACACAGTATGCTCACTTAGCCAAAGTTAACTTATTAAAGTAGGTTTTGTGGTTGACAGGTTAAACATGAACATAGCTTTTACACCAAACTTTTGTGGTCTGAAATGGTTCTGTTTCTTAATCCGTGGACCAATAGACCCTTCTTGTGTTTGTAAACAGAACATTTGCGTTCCAAAGACTGGTACTGGAAGTTAGAAAAGACAGTAATACAGTAAAAAATTTCTAATGGAGCAATTAGCGCTAGCCACAAAACATCACAAATTATGAATAATCAAGACTGACAACGACTCTGCCACATGTGAGTAATATCAGAGCCTGGTTAATAACCTTAGCGAGTGTGTGAACCTTTAGCTGTTTAATGTAAGGTTCCAATTAGCATCTATAATTAACATACAACCTAAAGGCTATGTAATTTACATTTCTTAACTTCAATGTTACACAGGACAAATAGTAACAGAAATGTGTTGGACCACAATAGTTTGACATTGTATGCTCAGATTTAATTCATCAATCACCACAAATCCTACTTTTATAAGTTAACGTTAACAAATGGTACTGACTCAGATCTGGATTATATTGATTCAGAGTAATTTTTAATAAATATATAAATAACAACCATTGGTTCTTGCAGTCCAGAAACGTCTAAATTAATATTTTTATTTTGCTCCCTTAGGAATGAATGGGATAGAGCGTGAATATTGGTACCAGGCTGCGTGCGCAACTTTTTTAAGCACATCATTCCTGGAAGGGTCTATAGCACGTAGCCTTTAGCTCATGCAGCGCTAATGTTTTCAGGCATTGACATAACAGTAACTATGTAGTCAGTTGGTTGCCATTGCCAAGACTATTTGCATTTTGATCATAATATTTTTGGTGGCTATTACCAGTTCATTTTATTTAAAATATCTTGCAGTTTGCTCAGTTTATGGTACCTCAATGCTCACTGAGCCTGTCTAGTTAAAGAGCAAATATTCTGCAACATCGACTTTCTACCATGTTATAATGTACTCTCATCAAAAACATAGCTGGAGTTTTGTTTTGTTTCATTTATGCTTGTTTGAATGATTCTGTAGTCTCTGAGGCCCTAGAACGCTTGTTTTCACAAAGCCTCGCCCACTCCAGGAAGCAGTGACCAATCAACAAGTCCTCTACATCCAGTCTGCTCTCTTTCATTTATCCAAAAAAACTGTGTACAGCTCTGTTTCCACTGATTCCTCACAGACATTTTTCATTTTGTAGTAAAATGGCATCATACAGAAAGTTTAAGGAAGTGAAGTGCTTCTTTTCTTTGATTATGTTCAAAAGACTGCAACACTCTGCTGCCCTCTGCTGGTCCTGATTTTTATAGAACTTATTAAAAATGTTTTCTTCTGGTCTGAAAATGTTTTTTAAAGGTTGTAAAACGTGCATAGCTGTTCTATAGATTGGTTTAAAAATATGAATAAAAAGATTATATATTTCCTTTGATTTAATTTTTTCACTGTGCGTGTTCAATATTGCCCTGCGCATTGCTCACCTTAAGTTTTGATGTGTCCAGAAATATTTGTCAAAAGTTCTGATTTTAACATATACAACACATATTACAATAAATACTGTCACTGTATCCTGAATACACTGCACTGAATTACTAGAGTGGGTTCCTAAAATGTTGATCTCTCGCTTTTTCTTGTCTTAGCAGAGCTTTCTTTTCGCATTCTCATTTCTCTCTGCATGTTGTTAGTGACTTTTTCCCGAGGTGTTAATGTAAGCCTCACACATTTGGATCTATTCGCGGTGTGACTGGTGTAAATATAGTTATTAGTTTTATCACACGTCAGATCCTCCAGTGGTGAGGCTGTCAGGCTGCTTCTTTGTCTCAGCTCATGTACTGTGTAATCTCTGAGGTGGGAAGCATAACTAGATACTAAAGTCATTTACTGGGGTCGATTTTTTTGAATAATATGCGCTTTTTTTCTGTGCATTTTCTACAACATATTTGTACTTTTATTTGAGTAAATTTCGAAGGAAAAAACTACTCTGGATTTTTTTTTTTTTTTTTTTTTTTTTTTGCTAAATGACAGATTTTTTTTTTTTTTTTCTTTAGGCAAAGCAGGTAGAATGCCTTGAATTCAGAAGGTCATGGGGTCCACAGTAGTAGTGGTAGATGTTGCTGTGATTTTAATTCATTTGCTGATTACATTTACTTCTACGTGATTATTATTATTATTATTATTATTATTATTATTATTATTATTATTATTATTATTATTATTGTTGTTGTTGTTAGGTGGCATAGTGGTTATCACTCCTGCCTCACAGCAAGAAGGTCCCGAGTTTGATTCCCAGACCTATCATGTTCTGACAAATTAGCTCACAAAGCAGACCCCATATGTGGTTAAACATGAAAAGATATTAAATAGATCCAAGGCAAAGGTATCAAAATCACTACCCAGAGTCAGAAGTCAAAAAACAGGCAAGGTCCAAAAACACAAGAGAACTGCTCACAGAGAAATGCCCTGGATGCTCACACGAGGGTAGAGACAATCTGGAACAGAACAGGGGAAAACACTCAGACGATATAGGGGAGACAATGAGGCACAGGTGGAACACACTGGGGCGGCGCAGACAATCACAGTGGAGGGAAAACACGAGGGCAGGAAGTAAATCTCAAACACAGACAGGGGTTAGATATTTCAAAATAAAACAGGACATAATATGAACACAACTTGACAGTACTGTGTGGGGCCTTTCTGTGTGGAGTTTGCACGTTCTTCCCATGTCTGTGTTGGTTTCCTCTACCACCAAAAACATGTGCAATAGGTCCCCAATGGGGCCATGACTCCCCTGCAAAAGAGATTGCTATTCTCAATGGTACTTTCCTGGTTATATAAAAGGTTAAAAAAGAAAAAAAAAAAGACAGTTTTCACTGTTCTCAGTTTTCATTTGAGAACAGGTTTTGAGAACTTCTTCCACTTCTGCTTACTCCAAACCCCACCGACCTCTAACACCACTATATAGGCACGTAATTTCTGGGGGGGGGGGGGGGGGGGGGGGGGGGGGGGGGTTGAGCCAATATAACCCCCCCAGTAATCACAACATTGCGATGAATACAAATATGCATTATCCTGCATGAATAACTCGTCGATTGTCTGTATTCATTTCGTTTGCCTGCAAAATAGTAATTAGTTTATTCAACCCCTCCCCTCCCCGTGCAGAATACTTGGTATAATCCACTGTCTCTCCTCTCAAGTTAGCTGATGATTTGACTAAATTGCCTGTTTGTGGTAAAGCTAAGGAGGCTGCCATGGAATCTGTGCTGTGTGCAGGACTAATGTCAGTTTACCATTCATTCATTCATTCATTTTCTACCGCTTATTCCCGTTAGGGGTCGCGGGTGACTGGAGCCTATCCCAGTAACTTTTGGGCCGTAGGCGGGGTACACCCTGGACAGGGGCCAGCTTGTCGCAGGTCAGTTTACCACTGAATGTTAATTTAAGTTAGTGCGGAGATGGCTTTATTTACTAATCAGCCTTGCTGTTGTGCTAACACTGACACTGACACTAGCCTAGTACATAGCTGAAGCTAAGTAAATCATAGTAAAAGTAATCATAATGCATTTCTAATACAGAAACTTCAAATTAGCATACTCCTTTTACAAAAGTACACGATTCAATGTGTAAAAAATAAAATAAAATAAAATAAAATAAAATAGGGGGAGAGTTTAACCCCCCCGATATTACACCCAAAGTTACACCCTTGCCACTATAGCAACCTTTCTTCTATTAAAAAAGTAAAACTGGTCCAATTTGCTATTTCAAAGTATTTTACATGATATTTGAATTTAGCAGTAAAAATGCAGTTGCACAGTTACCTCTGCCTTGGTAAACATCTTGTGAATGCATAAATAAAATGCATCCTTTGATCCCCTTTTTACTATTTATACTTTTCTAGCTGGATCATACTTAGTGGAGACTTTTGATAAAACTTAAACAACATCTAGTTTTTCTCACAGAAGATTCATTATGCTTACCTTTCTTTAGTCATTTTTTTTTTACTTTTCATCTCATCTTACTTAGTGTCTTGACTCGTTACCCTGTGTTTTCAGCAGACATCTAAAAGCAGATAGTAAAGAAAGCTGAAGTCCCTGACACTGATGTGGACCACAGCAGTCCCTCTGGTGCAGCAGACGATGGAGATGTGTGCGGTTATCATTGTGGCTGTGATCTGGCCTACTTTATGTGATCAGCTGGGGGGATGCGGCGCTAAATGGTTAACCAGCCTTAAGAGATGAGAGGCCATGACTAATCTGGCCCGGAGGCTGCAGCGTTTATCAGAGCAACGAGCCGGAGTCGTCTCAGTCCTGCTTCAGATCCGAGCATCACGTCACGGACTAAGAGTCTGCTCTAAACATAGACTGTTATTGATATACGGGAGGCCTAAAACATGCAACAATGTTATCTCAATACTACACCACTGCATTACCTGACATAAGCCCTGCCAACCATATCTTTATAGTGAGACCAAAAAGTCACAATTTGGGTCAAAAATAAATTATACAGAAATACATTTTGACAGATCAAAGTTGGCAGTATATGTGATGTGTGAATAAGACCAATCAAAAAGCAGCTAGACATCACATGACTCACTAGAGCTTTTTTCTTATGAAATTAACTGAAATTATTCCATATTGCTTATTTTACATATGTGTCAAAATGTGTCAAATAATAAATGAAAAAAAGAAAAAAATTGAAAACATAAAAGTTAAAATTTGTTGAAAACTATTGTATAGATTTACCTGGTGGTTGATAGCTGCTGCTGATTTTATGTAGAGTTGATGTCTTAAGGCCTCCATACACCAAGGCAGCGATCGCCCATCTGAAGCCATCTGAACGGTTCTTCCACGTCGCTCATTTCCGTCCTTTTGATATGTATGCGCCGTCTGCCCCCATCGCTCCAGGACGGAGGCCGTCTGACCAGTTTCCTGCCGATTGGCCTTGTTGTTGAATCAGCGTCTTTGGTCTTTGGCACGAAGCGCTCTGATAGGCCTAGCACTACAGCTGCCGCGCCAATCAGCTCACGGGAATTTTAGCGGAAGTGACGGAGTGACGAGAGGTGAAAACCGCTGTGGCAGCGTACCGTCACCATTTTTTCATTTTTCACAGTTCTGTGCGGAAAGTTATCTTCTTCAAGTAACAGAGCAGCGGCACCTAATCCACACAAAACAATGTCCATACCGGCCATTATCACGCTTCTGTAATGTTCAAACAAGCTGAGAACAGTGGCAGACCAAGGCGCGCTACATGCATACGTACTCCGCAAACATTGTGTCACTTCCGTTTATCTTTGTTCACTGGCTAGCGCCATCTGCCGCTTCGGGGGGGGGGGGGGGGGGGTAATTACATCACGCGCATGCGCAAGACACGGTCTTTAGGTCGGTTGTCGCTTCGGTGTATGGAGAGGGGAAAAGGTCATTCGATGTGAGGAAACGTGAGGGAACGAGAGGAGACGGGAAGAGACGAGCTGTCGCTCCGTCTTTTCGGTGGCAGTCTGGGAGTCGAGGCCTTTACAGTCTTTAGTAAAGTCATTTGATTAATGTGATAAGCTGTGAATGTCATACTAAACAATCTGAATTATACACACATTATACTCTGTATGTTGTTTCAACTTCAGTGAGTGCAGCCGCTTCCAGTTCAGAAGCTGGAACCTGTTTGCTTGGAAAAACAATTTCATAAAAAATTCATTTGGATGAAGTTGAGTTTTTTTTTGTTTTTTTTTAAGGGACCAAGCTTTCTGATTGGTTGTATATTGCTATCCAGTGGTCTTTAGTGGTATGTAGTAAGTTACTTTTCATGGCCATCCATTTGTACAAAGACTTGTGGAAAAGTGGGTTTGAATGTGGTCATTACATCGGACGTCAATGGAACTTTACTTTTGTTAAAATGACAATGTAGGACTGAACAACAACGCAGACTTCAGCATATGAAAAAAGGAGGCACTAAACACTGTTAAGCAGCTCAGAGAAGTTTGTGGTCCTGTCTCTGTCCTGTCCCGTGTGTTTTGTTTGCCCTGTTTTGTTTTTACTCTCTTGTGTTCTCCTGTTTTACTTCCTCCTGTGATTGCCTGTCCTGCCCTAATGTGTTCACCTGTCCCCATGTGTGTATAATCCCTGTTCTTTGCTGGGTCATTGTCTGAAGTCGTCTGTGTCTGTCTGAAGCCTCTTTAGACACACAGTTTCATTGTTTTTCCAGTTCCTAATAAGTTTATTTTGTATTTTGTTTTGCTTTTGTTTTTTGCTGTCTTGTTTTTTTCCTCAATTTTTGTAATTTGTCTTTTGGACAGTTAATGGTTTTATCATTGTTTTTTCCCCATGGAGTTTTGTTTAGTTCATTAAAGTTTTCATTTTGCAGTCCTGCATTTTTTGGGTCTGTGTCCCCTTGTTTATGACACACACAAAAAGACCCTGCTATAACCGAGGGCCGAGCTTTGAGTCTTCTTGTCATGAGGCCACAGTGCTAACCACTTTGCCACTGTGCTGTTTATGTTCACAAAAATCCAACTCCGTCAACAAGGAATAAAAGAAATGACGATAGCCAGGCTTTTTTTTTTTTTTTTTTTTAAACAACACTAGATGGACACTAACTATGCATTACTTGTCCCAAATTGTGCCATCCCCATTATACTGTAATGTGGCTTTGGCTTGAGCATGTTATGCCATTATCAGTGGCGACAGTTAGCATATGTGACCAATGAACAGTGCTGCACTTAATGTAGCGTATACAATCTGCTTTTGCTTAAACTGAACTGAATGGCTTTTAATGTGTGGAGCTATAACTGTGCACTTAAACCTCATTTATGACATGAGAAGACGTGTTCAGAGGTTGCTCTTCTGTAGCGCAGTGCTTTGGGGTCGTCCTATGTCAGCCCCCCGCCCCCGCGCGGAGTCCTGTCATGTCCTTACACCGCTCCATCCGTCACAGTCATAAAGCAACACACTTTTATGACACTTTAAGAGCCACCAGGAACTCCATACCAATTTAAACAGCAGAAATCTACTCGCAAATCTTGTGCCGACAGCCGCCGTAAACCACTATGAGGGGGATTTAAGGAATCGGCTGCATAATCAAATTTTAAAGAGCGCGTATACCCGGGCTGTGACAGTACAGCAGCCAGCATAATTACACTGCAGAGATGAGCAGCCAGATATTTGCCTTTGTATCATAACGTTTAATGGCTCAATTTAGGACACTTAAAACGCCACTGTGTAGGTTTTAATAAATCCCCTTTACAAGTACGCCATGCTTCTTTGCATTTGCCAAAAATATCAAGTCTGTGGTGTTGCAGTGTGGCGTTGGTAAGATTGAGGCTGTAGAGACGTAGACCCAAATAATGCACTTTCAGAGCTCTGCATAGATAATGACTGAACAGACACATTTAAGGGATCAGTAACTAATGATGTATTCACACTGAAGGTTAATGTTATTGGTAAAATATTCACAAAAAACACTTTTATTTAGATACATTTTGTGTACTTTTGTGTTCTTTTGGCTTTGAAATATGCAAATTTCCCCTCCATCAATCTTCTGCTTATTCGGGACTGGGATGCAGAGGCAGCAGGCTAAGCAGAGATACCCAGACATCCCTCTTCCCAGATACTTCTCTAGCTCTACTGTGGGAATCCCAAGCCGAGAGACATAGTCACTCCAGTGTCACCCTGGGGTCTCCGCCTGGTGGGAGATGCCCAGAAAACATCTCATAGGCGGCCTCTGAGGGAGCTCCCAGCCATCCTGCGGCCGTGTCCAAAAACCTCCAACTCAAAAATCCACAAAGCCAAAAACAGAGGAAATTACAAAATGTAAAAATCTAAAATCAAAAAGCTGAACAAATTCAAAACTTATGCTCAAGAGAAATCAAAAAGACACTGGGGACAAAGGAGAACACAGACAAAGGCATAGTCTACACTGCACTGTTCTGATGAGAAAAAAAGCTACTGAGTTTTATGTTATTAAAAGTTTTTGTTTGACGGTCGCAATCAAAAAATGCAGCACAGACGCCATGTTTGTTCAGAACTGTCAGCCATGCAGTAATTGTTTGAACTGGCATCTGTTGCTCAAAACTACTAAGTCATTTCCATCACTAATGCTGCATTGGGCATGTATCGTTAATGACTTTGCTTGTAAAATTGTCTTTTGAGTCATTTGGTTAAAAGATGTGATAACTCCCTTAAGTCTCAAGTGATAACTGTTATAATGTTATAATAATTTCTGCCAAACAAGTGAACGGGAATCAGGACGATCCACAGCACAAGCACAACATAAAACCAACAAACATTTTTCATGGCTATGCATCTTAAAGCTCATTTTCCACCTAATCTCCTTCATCTCTCCCTTGTGGTCTGTTCCACTGTGAATCCCTCTGTCTTCCCTCAGGGCCTGCCTCTGGGCTGCTCTGATGCTGCTCTGGGTTGCACCTCCGACTGTTCCCCCCCAAATCACAACAAACCGTCTGTCCCGAGGCTCCTCTTTAACCAATCACCAGTCTGTGTTCAGATCACCGTACTTCCTTATGCAGATCATTCCTCCGGGGCACACTTTGGCTCCTCCACTGCTGGTTTTGTCTAAATCATTTTTAGACAAAACTCCACTAAGTTTTTATGCTGCTGAGGTTATTCCCAGAATATGTAGAACAGTGTTTCCAGCACAAAAATATGTCTGACATGTACACATGATGAAACATTAAACACAAAGTTTTAAAGTCTTATTTAGGACAAGGGGCATGTTAGGTGAATAGAACAGAAAACAGAATATACAGTAAGTATCATGTTTCACCAAGCAGTGCTAAGAGTAACTTAACTAAGTTTACATTTAAGATTTACAATAACAAGATACTGACCTTGGATCAGTTTGCTCATTTATTTTGGTGCAACATAAAAAAATATTTTCAAACACAATAATGTCTATGTACACTCAAGGAAAAAAGAAACGCACCACTGCTTTTTTACCACATTTTTGTTTGGTTACTTATTTTTGATGGAAATATTCCATGTGCACATCAACCATATACCCGTCCCTGATATTCAGACCCAATTAATCAATGCTTATGACAGTTTCAATAACAATAACATGACCAAACAATAATAATGCAGCAGTTGTGACATGTGGTTGACCAGATCTGGGACGGTCATTTGAGGATCCAGTGGTGTGGAAACGCTCAGCGAGGCGTACAACAGTAGAGTGATGGACTCCAAACTCCCTGGCTACAGCCGTGTGCTGCTTCCAGCTTGAAGCATGCCAATCTCTCTCTGGTTGCAGTAGTCGTGGCATTGTGAACAAATGTGCTTTTTTTTCCATTTTGGTGTCTTTTTATAGGGAATGGTTGCGCACAATTGAGGACAGGTCCAATTTATCTCTGAGTTTTCCTCATGACCCAGACATAGGTGATTAATACAAAAATACAGTTGTTATTGCTCATCAAAATCAATCAACAGGAACCAGGAAAACAGTCATTTCATTTTGACTCAGAATAGTACTAAACTCATTGTAGTCTGTAATTTTTCACTGGCTGTAATATTTTTTGACAAATTGAGAAAATGAAAGTGGTGCGTTTCTTTTTTCCGTGAGTGTAGTTGTGAAAACATTTGTGAAAGTCTGAATTATATCCAGTTGTTGTGTTAAATCTTATTGGACATTGGTCTGGACATTTTATCCTATTAGCTGCTATCAAAATGGTACATTTACAGTGAAGCCCAAAATTATTCATACCCCGGGCAAATTCTGACTTAAAGTTACTTTCATTCAACCATCAAGTTTTTTTTGACCGGAAATGACAGGCTTCTCCCAAAAGATAGTAAGACAATGTACAAGAGGTATCATTGTGGGGAAAAATAAAATAAAAAATTCTCAGCTTTTTTTTATTTTTTTTTTTTACATTTGAACAAAAAGTGGCATGTTGGTTGAATGAAAGTAACTTTAAGTCAGAACGGGCTTCACTGTATATATAATAATATAAAATTATGATTATTATTACTACTAATTATTACATTTAGGTGCATTATTCAGTCACTCCTCACTCAGTGGGCAGCCATTCTGCGCCTACAGCCTCTCTGACAACCACCAAACACAAACCAACACATTCTTACATATGAAAGGTGTCTTGCCCAAGGACACAACAGTATGAGCAGCATTCGAGGTTTCAGAGTGGAGTTGAACCCCTTTGTTTCTGTGGGACCTCTTCAGCTTCCCCCAAAGACACTGGTGAACTGGTGAATCTAAATTGCCCCTAGTGTCTGAATGTGAGAGTTGTCTGTGATGGTTTCTTTTTAAGTATTAGCCCTGTATCTGGGCATTGTCCGGCGTGTACTCTGCCTCAGGCCCATAGCTGCTGGAATGAGACGAACGGGACGAAATGATAGATTAATTTTGCATATTGGACAAATTTTGTACAAAAATTTAAATGTTGCATGCCTTATCATCTGTTGCCTTTATCTCATTATAAGGTTTTTTTTTGTAAACATCCATGAAAAGTTACATAAAGTTGACATACCCATCCATCTTCTACCATTTATCAGGGGCTAGGTCGCAGAGGCAGCAGTCTAAGCAAAGATTCCCAGACTTCCCTCACCCCAGATACTTCCTCCAGCTCTACAGGAGGAATCACAATGTGTTCTCACCTCTTTCTTCACCCCAACAGACTCTCATTATTGATAAACCAATGCATTATTTAGTTTCGCATAACCCTAACCCTAACATTTTTGTTCTGTATATTTTTCGTTTTCTGTTTTCAGGTGATGAGCTCAGACCGATTGTTCCAGAGCCCAGTGGAGGCAGGGCTTTTATGACGATCGTGCGGTTAAATAAAGTGCAGACGTTTCTCAGGCTCTCTCAGCTCTCCTCCTCTGTCTGTCTCCTCCGGTCGGCTGCCATGTTCAATCACCTCGCTGTCTGTCAGGAGCCACAATGCGCTGCCAAGAAGAACTCAAACGCATTTAACATGTCAGAGAGTCTGCAGCTTCAGTACACAGGTCTGAGGACGCATCGGCGGTAAATACCAACTGTCAGACACACTACATGCGTTTGTTTAGGAAGTGAAGCGGTTTTTAACATGAGTGAACTAGAGGCACAAGAAAAGCAATGCATTAAACAACAATCAGGCATATGACGGCTGTGTGTGTGAATAGCACTATTCATGGCACTGTATAGGCAGTAAGTGAACATTTTGTCCTCAAAGTTGATGTGTAAGAAGCAGGAAAAAGGGCAAGCATAAGGATTTGAGTGAGATTGACAAGAGCTTCATTGTGATGGCTTGCCTTTTACTTCTATGGGCTTCTACAGTCTTTACATTTACCTTGAATATTGTGCAAAATTTACTTTTTTAAGCTCTCTACCATGTTATAATGTTGTTCTCTCATCAAAAAACATACCTGGAGATGTGTTTTGTATCCTGTATTCTCTGGCACGGACATTCTGAGCCTTCCAAATGCTTGGTTCACCGCGCATGCACCGCTTCCTAAAAACCCCGCCCACTTCAGAAAGCAATGACCAATCAACAAGCCAGCTACATCCAGTCTGCTCTCATTCATCTATCTAAAAAAACAACTCTGTTTCCACTTATTCCTCACAGATATTTTGTAGTAAAATGGCAACATAGAAAAAGTTTAAGGAAATAAAAAGCTTTTTTTACTGTTTGGCAACACTCTTCACTCTCCTGCCCTCTGCTGGTCTCTTTTCTTATGGCACTTGTCAAAAACATTTTCTTTTAGTCAGATATTGTTTTTACAGGTTGTAAAATGTGAAATGCTGTTGTAGAGGTGACCAAGATCAGTTTAAAAACATGAATAAAAGCATAATATAGTCCCTTTAAGTAAAAAAGAAAGAAAAAACTGTTTATATAGCAGTGTTTTGTTTTGTTTTTTAAGCTCCAGAACATCACAGTACATTGATGGTTTAGATAAGGTTGTTGTTGTTTGGGAGAACATGAGGAGCCCTTCAGTCACATGTCGATCAGTGCGCCTCATGTCCTCAGACAGCTCCACATGTCATTATCATGATCATATTCATAACATCCAGAGCCATCTGTGTTCTTGTAAAACCAGCTCTCGCTCTGAGAAGGAGACCCATGTTTGTTTAGGTTATTTCCTTCCTCTTGTTCTGCTCATGCCAGCAGCTGGTGGCCTCACAAAGTGGTTCCTAAACTTTTTTTGTGCTGCGTACCCCTGGACTTTTTGTCATACAATAAGTACCCTCTCATTTATTTATGTATTAATTTTTCAAAAAGTGGTCATAAAGTGGTCATCTGTGTTTATTAGTACAATGACATTTCTATTTTATTGTAAATGCCAATTCTTCTGCATTTTTTCCCTCTAAAATAACCACAAATATAAAACATTAATAAAAATATAACAATATAAAGTTCCATTACAGTGATTTACTTTACTGTATGTTTCAAATTACTTGTATTTTCTTATTTTTAAAAAGATTAAGATTATTTACTAAGTACCCCCTGTAAAGTGTTTGTGTTCCACTAGGGTAGGGGTGTCCAAACCTTTTCCCAAGAGAGCCAGATTGAAAGATGTGCAAATGTTTAAGGGCCAGCAGTTCCTTCTGAGGTTTTCTAGCAAATGAACACACATACAATATAAATTAATTGCACACAGTTTTATTTTGTATTAAGCATTTTGTTTTCAAAAGCAAAATAATTATAAATTACAAAACTAAGATGAAAACAGGTCCCAACAAAATGACAAAACTGAACATAAACACTTCAACTTCAGTTATTTTTTGACCAATTAGATAACACAAGGAAGAGAGAAGTAGATGAGATGCACAAATGTACAAAGCTACAGAAACACTGCGCGAAAGTGAATGTGTGAATGCGAAAGTAAAAAAGGAGAATCGATCTCGCAACCTCTTTGCTCGGAGGCAAGAGCGCCAACTTCCAAACTTCCAAAACTATATCCAGAGTTTGTAACACAACTGAAAGCCTTGTAATAGCACAAAGACACTGCAAAACTTTTTTCTAAAATAAAGTAAAACCTGCTGAAGGCTGTTCCGGTTTAAAGAATATCTGTGTGAATGCTGATGGACAGCTGGCAGTTTTTTAACTGAGTGTATAGTACAAGGCCAGCTCCTGTTTCTGCTGTAAGTAAGAACAAGAATAACAAGAATAAAGGTCTTATATTAGGCTTTTAGGCTTTTTGAAATGTTTTTTGACAGCTTTGCATTAGTATTTTATGTTTTATAACTTAAAATACTGTATAGAAAACATCTTATTTTGAGAGCTGTTACTTTCAGTTTGCAGAGAACGCTTGGATTAGGTGTTTGTCGCCCGCTGCTGGAAATGATGGAGAATAGACAGAGCATAAAATGGCTATTTAACCTGGCTTTTAGCAACATGATGCTAACAGATGGATAAATGAGCTGTCTCCTTCAAAGTGATGACAATTTAAGAGCTAAAAATATCAGAATGAGTCCAGTGACGGGGCTTTAAATTTGCACAGGAGCACTTTTGGTTTCATGAGTCTACGTAGAGCCGTGAGACCGAGCGTTTTCAGATCTTTAGAAAGGCAGCAGCTCAGCATAGAGGATTACACAAACAAGCCTGAATGAAACTAAACACTACCCCAGGCATGTTATTGAGGAGCAAACAACATTGTAACATGGCAAAAGCTCAAGAAATTGTTTTAGCATAACTGGGGACTTTTAATAATTTCTTCACTTCTACCCAGAGACCTATTCACTCTGTTGAATTTAATCCAAAATGTTCAAGCACACAGTTATGTTTGTATAATCTCAGTCCTTTTAAATTCACCATAATAGGGGGGAAAACATGCAATAGTCATAATAATTTAGGATATTGCAATGTTCAGTTCTCCTCTTTGGCATAGGTGAAATAAAACACAGGTGCTGGTATTCGGATAAGATATAAGCTATCATTAAGAACAATAAGCTATATTAATTACTGATGCCTATCACAGCATCCATAGACCTTAGGCACACACAGACACACAACCATTCACTCTCACATTCACTCTCTAGCGGCTATTTAGAGTCAGCAGTTTTCCTACATGTGCATGTCTTTGGACAGTGGGGTAAGCTGGAGTACTTGAAGCGAACCAATTGAGAACCACTCATTGCTGGGAGGCAAGAGCACTAACCACTCTGCCACCGTGCTCCCATATTACTTGAATAAAATGATAAAATGTATTCAGTGCTAACAAAAATACTCCACACATTTGAAAGCCACTCTCACTGATCATAGATTATAAATGGATATTGTAAGAAACACTTTATTCTTCCAAGAACCAAAGTTCACAAGAAAAACTGCTGTGACTAAAATGAAAAGCGTACATTGTGTCTGTTTAGTAAATCATCAGTGCTAATCATTAGCCATCAGAGCCTGAAGAGGGATCGATGCGAGGTGCTGAAAACATTTGCTGTGGGTTAATTATCACTCTGAATATGCCTCACACACTGGTTTATACACACCGCGCTCTCGCCGGATCGAAGGCGGCAGACATATTTCCATTATACTGAGCGATGATCCATGCAGGACTCAGCAGCTCGGCTCAATAGTCCTCAGAGTCCCCAGGGACGGACTTGGATCAGGTCTGAGTGCAGGACCGGTTCAGTGGGACTATACAGATCTTTAGACTTTCAATGATATGTGCTGTTGGTGTTATAGTACTACTCTACAACTTCTCAACAAAGTCCTGAGTCTTAAGTACACTTTTTATGGTTTTGTCTTGTTTTGTGATCACACTCAATGCCTCCATCACCTGGACTCAATCCAAGATCCAATGGTAGAGAATACACTAAAACTAATCATCTGTTCCTTTTTCTGACTTCTTGTGTCTGCAGTTAGTATCTTTCTGACCATTTACTGATCTTTTCTGAAAATGCATTTAATATTAACAGAAAAACAGCAAAAAACTAACTTCCTTGGTGGAGGTCAAAATTTGTGGATGGTCTTTGAACGAGCGAACAAAGTCAAGAAAGTCCATTGGAAGTTGTGTTCTTTTCTGTCATTCACGCCTGTTTGAGTTATCCTCTGTTCTCTGGCACGGTTGTTCTGAGGCCTCAAAATGCTCGGTTGCATGAACCACGAACCCCGGCCACTCCAGGAAGCACTTATTAATCAACAAACCCTCTACATCCAGTCTGCTCTCATTCATTTATCCAAAAATAAACAGTGTAAATCTCTGTTTCTACTGATTTCTCACAGCATTTTTTTATTTATATGATGCCATTTTGTAGTAAAAAGGCGAAAAGTTTACGTTCTAAAGAGTCTGTTTCTTCATGGCACCTGTAGAGTACTTATTAAAAATATTTTCTTTTAGTCAGATAATGTTTTTAAAGGCTGTAAAACATGCAGTGCTGTTCTAGAGGTGACCAAGATTGGTTTAAAAATATGAATAAAACCAAAATTCCCTCTAATAAATGAATGTTTATTCCAAAAAGGCACAGTAATGAGTGGTAGACTAATGTATGACTGTAGTTAAAGAAAATGAATGCTATCTGCAAAAACCCTTTGTCACTGTTGCATCACATTAGTAAACTCTGGTGGAGTGGGAAGTTCTGAAATCAAAGATGCAGTAACTCAATATATTCACTGCTAAATTTGCTGCTGATCCAATCTGCTGATGGTTAACAGCCGCTAATAGTAACATGACACTTTGAGATGTGTAATGAGTGTATGCAATGTTTTCCTGTGTGGGAGTGGAAATTTGATTGTAGACTGTGTTCCTCCTAATACGCCTCAAACATCACATAATGGGCTGTTTTATTTACTTGGGTTGTTTGACATCTGACCAGGAAACTACTACCACTAATTTGTATAAAAAAATTTAAAAAACAACAAAATGAACCAATTTACCAACACAAAAAAGTAATACACTATATCAAGATTAACTTTGGACGCACTTTTGCAGTCTGATGTTAGTCACCATTGATTCAAAGTTGACATCTAATGAGAGTGTTTTCCTTTCTTTTATTCAGGTGTTGGCATGCATGCAACATTTTTATCCAAGAAAATTGTTATTATTATCAGAGAGTGTGTGTGTCGCCTGATCCTCTCGGTTATAATGATGGTCCATGACAGTTGTGTCACTTACAATATTATGCTTTTTGTGGGCTTAAATTTAATTTGGACAAAAAAAAAAAAAAAACTTGCATGAAAAGAAAAATTGTCTATTTTCAGACAAACACAACGCCAGGTATGTTTTTAACAAGGGAACATCATTATAACATGGTAGAAAGCACAGAAAAGTCGATTTTGCATTTTATATCCCCTTTAAGTAATTGGCTGCTCCCTTTCTTTCAAGGGTTTCCAGCTCAAACTATTTTCATGGGTACTTGGCCAGGTTTTAACACCAGATGCCCCTCCTGATGCAACGTGCAACTCTTCATTATTCAGGTTTGGAACCAGCAGATATTATAGCTGCAGGTTTTGGCTCCACATTGAGGGATTAAACCCCTGACCTTCAACAAAGTGTCATTTTTTTATGTCAAGACTTGAGAGTACATACAGTATTTATGTATTTTACAAGTAAAAAGACTATCACTTCTTGTATTACAGATTATTGGTTTTCAGATGCCTTTTCCAACATAGTTTTCTCCTTTTATTGTCTTAGCCACACAAAAAGTACACTGACCCGTTGTTGCTAGATTTTAAGATCATGACATTGTACAAATAAACTTCAGATAGTGCCTTTTTATCTATTATCAGGCAGCTCTATTGTAGTTGACTGTGTGTTATGTAATGAGACCCTTGCGTTAGTGATTGATTTCCTCCTGGTGCTGGTGGTGCACACATCCCCGGCCTGTCTGCCTCGTGTACTCTCTCTGGATGTGAGCAGATCTTCTCCCCGAGTCCCCGACCTCCTCCAGCCTGCAGTCTGTGGGCGTCTGCATGTCGCTGCTCCGCTACGAGCTGCAATCCAAACTCAATTACAGTGTGAGGGCTTAGTGCAGGAGCCTCATTACTAACACTTAGGAAAAGAGGTTCACGGTGCTCCCATAAAACTGTCAAATGAACTCAGAGTGAACTTTGAGAATGTTGGCAACAAAGAAGAGACTAAACTGTAGCAGTATCACAGATTTGACTTGTTTTAAAGGGGAACGGTGTTGCTTTTTTACCTTAAATAAACAGTTTCAGAGTCAGTGTTATGGCTAAAGAGTTGTTGCAAGGTGAAAAAAGCCTCTTGCACCTCCCCCTGGCGTATCTTGGCAAAAAAACAAAAAAAAAAAAAAACAGGCTGGCAAGTGAGAGGTTTTACAAAAGCCAACTTGACTCATGAGTATTGGTGATTGTGCTTTACTCTACAGAGAAAAATGCATCCAAAATAACGAAGAAACAAGCAGTTTTCCTTTAAATTTGGAAAGGGGCATGTAAAAATCTTGCAGTGAGTCAAATATCACTGCAAACACACTGCTGCCCTGCTCAGTTAGCATGGTTTCCACTCAGCATGGTACAGATCTGTTCAGTTAGTCTTTTATTGCCAAAGTGATGTGAAGCGTAGTCAAAAAGTGCATTAGACCGTAATAGTCGACATTAGTATCTGAATATGTCAACACTGCATTGTGTAAAATGTGGTATACTGTGGAACAAAATGTAACACGTTCACATTAAAAGCAGTGGTCCTCAACCGATCTATACTCAGGACCTACTCTTTTTTTTTCCTGGTCATCAAATCGTGACCCATCTTTTACAGACACACAGATGCGTAGTAAAGGTGGGTAATGTGGTTCCATGCAAACATTGAACTGTGGCAAAATGGAAATATGTGTTTCCTTTGAGGATGGCTGGGTCACAGTTGGCTTTGAAGCTGACCGGCAAAACATGGATGCATAGCCAAAAGGTAATTTACAGAAGAAAGTAAATCCTGGTGTGTAGTGTTGCGAGACACTTTATAGTGCCACAGTAAACAGCAGTTGTTTAGTCCCAGCTGTGTGTACAGTAAATTCACAGAGCTGCACCATTTTTTCTACATTTTCACTATTTGTCTTTGTACTTTTAAAACTTGCCTTTTTTGTTTTTTATTTTTTCTGTAAAGCACTTTGAATTACTCTGTGTATGAATTGTGCTATACAAATAAACTTGCCTTGCCCTTGCCTTGCCTATTTAATGTTGAGAGTTTGGCTTGTGTTTACTGCAATGAAAACCATAAATGTAATATTTTTAATCATGAAGCCTGATTGACGTTGATTGTTTATAACCAGGAGCAGCTGTTACTAATCCACATTTTGCTTAATTTCTCCTGTGACTGTGATTAAAAAAAAATCTAAATGTTGTAAACAGTGTGTTCTTTGAAGAAAAAGTTTGAATAATAATTATAATAAAAACAAACATTCAGCTGCTTTCAAACTCAATAAATAACATGGTCCTGTTCACATCAGTCATGGTCCAACCATGACTCAGGAACAGTGACACACAGGACTCCAGCATCAACTGGACATAGATTTTTATATAAATTATTGTCATGATATAGGCAGTATAAGTTATGAGTGTTAATATTTATATGAGGGTAATTGGTGATGTTGTAAATGTGCTCTGACTTGGCGTGAGTGCTTTTGTGGTTGTTGATCAGATGATGCTTAGTGTTGTAAAGAGGGGAATAAGTGCTGTGTGTGTTTTTTTGCAGTAGTGCTTTCCAAATTCATCTGACAGACAAAACAGTTTTTCATACACACTAGGGTCCCCCTGGTAGCTTCTGCAGATGAGTGTGCGAAGACCTACGTCTCATGGTTCACCACTGCTGAATAATCAATAAAATGCAGTCATTTTTTTTTAAATAAAGACATCAGATCATGTGTGGCAAAGTTCTCCTGTGTCATGGATCTTTGTTAAATTTACACTGAAATGTTAACAGCAGAGTAGAGACTTTAACACTATATAGACAAGGACAATATAGACTTTCAGCACTAACACATTTACTGTGTGTTGTCCAATCAACAGACTGTGATTAGCCACATCTTTAGACTAAAAGAGTTGAGAGCCCTTTTAGTAACAGAAAACTAACAAAACCCATCATAAACGTAGCTATAGGTTGTACTGATCTAATGAAATGCTGTATATTTATGGATCATTATTGTGTGTTGCTCCATGTCTTAAACCATGGCTAGACAACAGATTTAAGCTTTTTTAGTCAGTACCCACTAACAGCATCCCTTTAGAAGTAGTCATTCTCTGCAGAGATTGTGGATTTTGGGGCGAAAACTTGTTGTCTTTCTCCGATAAGACAGTGTGGTTTATCTTGTCTTAACACCAAAAAAACAAGCCGCTTTTTAGAGACATGTGCAGATTTACTTCAGGGCCTATTCCACCAAATGTTCCTCCATATTTATGAGCAGAAAAACAAGTGTGTAGCCCTCAAAGTCTTTAAGAGCAGTGCCAGGGAGCGGTGTCGGCTCTGGTGCCTCAGATGCAGATCACTGGCTTTGGGCACGTTTCGCAGCGGGCAGGATTTACCGAGTGTCACATTTACGGAGTGCTGAAGCAGAGGCTGTGAGTGGAAAGAGAGAGTTTTCAAGCAGCAAAGTCAAGAGCGAAGAAAGTAAACAGGAATCAAACACTGCAAACTGATCATGTATTCTTATTGGTCTCCCTCTGAGGCTTAGCATTTCACACATTTGGTCGATAGTCAGGTTTATAAACATACTTATTTTGCAATTTAAAAAAGGGCAGTGGGATGGATTATGTAAACTGCCAAATAGAAACTAGGTAAATTAATACTTAATGTGCAAAAATGGTCGTTTCTCACAGCACGAAGGTTGTGAGATTGATCCTGGACTGGCCGTCGCAGCACAGTTGTAGTTTCCTGCAGCAATAAAGTAGTGTTTTCAATAGCTTTAGTAGTTTTTGTTAGTCTGTCCGCAAGGCTACCGTATATTTCAGGAAAGGTCAGTAATGGGCCATGGAAGAAATGCAAATTCAGGAATGTTTAAAAGCATTTTGTGCCATTGCAAAAGATACTAACTCCAGCCACAATGGGTCAGGAAAGGAACAAAGTATTCGTTTTTGAAGATGCATTACAATTATGATATATAGAGGCTTTGTAGCTCAGTGGATAGAGGAGCTACAGTGAACTAAAAGATCCCTGGTTCAAGTGTAGGTCCTGGCACTATAGATTCTTTCATGAGAGACATATTCAGATAAATTCCACAGGCAGTAATGTTAGGAGATGAAAGTACATCAATGGGTCGGGATGTTTAAAGCCTTTAAGACATCTGAGCGAAGAAAGGAAAGAGATCCGAGGCACTCTGGCTTGAGCTAAGAGCGAGGGATGAGGGAAGTTCTGCACGCAGTTTGTTGACAAGATTAGCTGATTAGATTTTTGTGTTTATTTTTATGAGGGAGCAAACTAAAAACATTACTCTCATATTGGGTAATTGTCTGGATAATACTATTCTTACTTATGACAGTAATGTGTTTTAGAGGGTTGTGTTTGATTACAAAATCCTGTTATATTCAGTGGTGGAATATAACAAAGTACTTAAGTTAATTTTTCATGTATCTGTTCTTTACTTGAGTAAATCTTACAAGGTGTACTACATTTTTGAGTTGGTTTGAAGTACAAAGTATTTTGAGTTTTGGTTTAAAATCCTTGTAGACACACAGTATTTAAATATAAAAGATTCAGTAAAGTAGTACTTCTTTAGAAACATCAAAATAATAAAGACAGAAGACCTCAGCAACAGTCTCTTCTATTCTACCAATTTGTTAATTTTGTCAGAAATCAGCACTTTTCTTTTTTTTTTTGGGCGAAATCCCTCACATTTAACATTCATGAGTTGTTGAGTCTGTGGGGAATACTTTAACTTTTTTACTTGCAAGTACATTTAAAAGTGAGTACTTTTATACTTTTATTTAAGTCAAAATTTTAAGGTGATACTCTTTCTTTTAATTGAGTTGATCTTTGCGCCTTTATCTGTTCTTTCACTTCTTCCATCATTGGTTATACTATCTACTATACACATTACACATTACATTACAAGGTGTATTGTTATATTGCAATTTAAATTCGATATGCATTATTTACAGAGCCATAGATCATGTTATATATTATTAATGCAAATGTCATAAAATATTGCATTTGTATATTAATTAATGATGATACATATTGATATTTAAAGCATGTAAAAAGATAAAACATGTCATACTTCCACTATAAGAAACATAAATTTACAAAAAAAAAAAAAAAAAAAACTAAATGATCCTGACATTTACTAAAGTGAACTTATTAAACTGATGGGACAAATCTGAGCAAACACTAAAAACTATTGTGATCTGCCACATTTCTTAACATTAAAATTGCGAAACACGTCTTATGTAGACTTTAGCTTTTATGCTAATTATGGATGCTAATTGCTACGTTAAAACAAATGGCTAAACCTTGATACAAGGTTTAATGTTTTCTAACCATGCTCGGATATTACTTGTCTGTAGCTGACAGTTTTTTAGTTGCCAAAATAATCCTGATTATTCATATTTTGCGATATTTTGTGGCTAATGCTAATTCCTCCATAGAAAATGTATAGTGATCTGTTTGGTTGAGGGCACCATTCTTTGGAACGTGACACTACAAGGGGTCTACATCAATGCAATCTTTACCATTGCGAGACAGGGCCAGTGTCATGCTTCTAGCTTTATAGGACGTTTTAATTGTGGTTTGGTTTGTCTGATCATGATGTTGACAGAAACATTAATATTTTTCCTTATGAACAATAGATTAGAAGATTTGTTGTGGTGCACTGTGGGTTGTTTTGTTGGTGCGAACAAAACAAGGCCGTCCAACCGGAATCTGCTCCAGTTGTCACGGTAACGGAGAACCACCGTCTGATCAGTCCCAGCAGTCATTTCTGATTCCTATTCTTCCATTATTCTCTTAATACATGCATTTAACACACGCAAACACGTCGGCTTTTACTTACTCACCCCTCAGAGAAAAGATTTGTAATTAGAATTTCCTGTGTTACCGTCGGCCATAGTCGCACAAACGAGTGTAAGTCCTGCAGGGATACATGTGTTTGTACCTTTTACAGGCGCGTTCACCTTTTAGCGCTAAACGAATAATAATGTCCTCAAAGTGAATACAAAGCGCTTTAATCATTGCTCCAAATGCTCTGCCAAAAAAAAAAAAAAAAAAAAGGTGCAGACGTGTCCCCCGAGGAACCCCCAAACATGGCACAGTGCACCTCACAGCGAGCAATACGGGGTCTTTTTTTTTTTTTTTTTACATATTCAAGAACATGAATATATCAATATAAATGAGCATGCATAGGAAATGGGTTTTTCTGTTAGATTTCAGCACAGAGAATATTCATTATTAATAAAAAGGAGACTTCAAATATCTGGGTATAGTCAAAGCTTTGTTGTTTGATCATTACTGAGAATGGGATGACACTTTGATACAGGCACAACAGTCACTCTATACTGCATAATGAGCATAATAAATAGACCTATGTACTTTTTACCATTGCTATTTTGGTTACTTTATACTTCCTGGTCTATGAAACAGTGTTGTTCCATATAAACATTTCCTGACCCCCTCCTGCGCATTGATTCTCACTGATGGGTTTTGTACCAAAGTGGCATCAGTGTGAGCCTTATTTGAAAGCTAAAGTTTGTTTTAATTACAGGAAATGGCTGCAACAAGCTTGAGCCTTTAGTTGCTTCAAATTTAGACCTATATCAATTTAGGTAGCTCCCTGTTCAAACTGTCAGCCAGGCCAGGCAGCTCCTCTTACTTTCTTTTCGAAGTCACAGTGAACCATTTCTCCTCAGTCGATTTGGACCCGGCCTATCACAGACGTTTATCTGTGGAAGATAATCTCCTGTCAGAATTAACCAAGATGGCGCTGGTGTACACAGAGTGAATTTAATAACTTCTTTGACCTGTTTAGTGCTTTCCTTCGTCACCTGTTGTTTCTGCTGAAGTCCGTGTTCAGTCCTCTGTGTGACTTTTTTATTCGTCAACAGTAAAGTCCCACTTATGTCCAACCTAACAACCACATTACAACAAACCGACTTTTACAGCAACTCTTCAGTGCAACTGGCTTCTGCTGCTGCCCCTGTTTAGAAATAAATAAAGTAGTTGCTAGTTGCTAATAATATGGCGTGCACTGCTCAAGTCCCACCTTTTGTTTGTTTGATTGGTTTCTCTGTCTGTGATTGTCCCACCCATAGAAATGAAACTCAAGCGAAGGGATACAAGATTAACATCATTGTATAGAATTGGAGTTTGTCTGGTTGGCCAGGCTACCAAACTACTACACAGCGGTCCCAAGCCCAGATAAATGTGGGGTTATGCAGGGTGTAAAAGCCTGTACGTGGAGACCCGTATGAGAAAGTAAGGCAGGAGCCAAAAGTCACATTTGGCTGCTTCCTGAAATATGACACTCAATGAAAAACGTTTGGTGTAGAGGTTAGTTCCCTTGCCCCAACCTTTTTGCAGGAGATTAAGGGTTTGATTCCCCAAGTGGGCTCCCAAAACTAATGTCACAGTATGTTGCATCGAGAAGGGCATTGTAGAAATCTGCCAAAGTACCCATGCCAATGATTCACCATGTCAAGCCCTGAAAGAAAGGGAGCAGCTGAATTTAAAGTTTCTATCTATTTTCACTGGCTTTCATTATGGGACCTTCACAACGCCCAATTCTCCTACACCCTTTACATGCTTTAGGTGATGGGATAAGTCAAGTGCATGAAGAGAAAACAAAACAGCCAAAGCAATGTCCAAGTGAGCATATGATGAGTTGTCTAGGTCC
Organism: Bostrychus sinensis; assembly: GCA_020698575.1. Lineage (NCBI taxonomy): Eukaryota > Metazoa > Chordata > Actinopteri > Gobiiformes > Eleotridae > Bostrychus > Bostrychus sinensis. The sequence continues at coordinate 29,574,017 of CM036246.1, forward strand.
ATCTCCGTTTGTAGATTACCTTGCATTACTGATCTATTTCTGCTCTATTTTGTGTGGCCTGCCTCTGTACAGGTAAGCCACAGTCAAACAAGTCAGAATATCCCTTTATGAGGACTCACACTCCTTGAAATGACTCATTGCAACCATCCATCTCTGATATAGCCGGAGCTGAGGCAGACCACTTAGCTGCATGGCTGACCTGTGATCGACCTACATTACTGTCTGCTCATTTTACACACTGAACTCTTGGACCAGACAAATGACAGTATTCATAGGGCTGCAGTGATTCAGACCGGACCCTGGCTGACTAACTGCTGCCATATGGAGCGGGCAGATGCAGAAGCCACCACCGAGCTTTTCCACCAACAGCTATTTATAATGTTTCCCTATACTCTCAACTTCCCCGGCTGCAGGCTGTGTGTGAAGTCTGAGTTTCATGCAGGAGAAAAATCCACTCAGGTAAATTATTCATCACAAGTCGTGCATCTAATAGAAGAAGCCGGGAGCCCGCAGCACGTGCCCCAACAACGGCGTCTTATAAAAAAAAAAAAAAGTGGGTAATATTTGTTCAGATCAAAGTGACATGAGCCAAATGATAATTGATGGGACTGAAGGCGGTGACAGTGCTGTTTCTAATGATCAAAGACGCGTTAACAAGCAGTGCAATCAGGATGCAGCCGCCAAACACAGCTGCTCCGGCAGGCTGCGCAGGGGTGATAGGCGACAAGTCATGCTTTCTATATGAGTAAGTAAGTGTCAGAAGTCAGTAGGGGGCCTAAGTCATGCCCCTCCAGCAGACCCCATGGAGAGGAAGTTTGAAGTAGTAAGTAGTGTGCAGTAGTTTTTTATTCACTTAGTCTCATGTTTTAATCCATGGGTTTGTGGAGAGTGAAAGAGAGAGAGAATGTAGAGAGCAGCATTAAACAGGTGAACGCAAATTATTCATAGGAAAATCAGTATATCGGTGATGCAAGAGTTGTCACCAACCCAGTGTTGCAGTCGAGTCTTCAGTTTTCAAGTCCAAATTACTCTTGAGGCCCGAGTTTGAGTCTTGAGTCCAAGTCACTGCTCCGAGTTGAGTGTGCATCGTCAAAAAGTGTGTCCAGATGTCCATGTAATAAGTTAAGTCATCAGTTCACAAGTCAGAGTCCAAGTTCAAGTTCTTTGTTCTGGTCTGTGAGAAGAGACAAATCCAAGTGCAAGTCTGAGCCTCAAAACAATTATACCTAACTCCAAATTGAGCCCAAGTTGAGCCTAAGCTCAAGTGGAGTCACACACACAAAAAAAAGTCTTATTCCAGGACCCGAGCACTCCATCTCTGTACCAAAATGATGCTAATAGCTCTTGAGTGTATAATGACTCCCTTACTAACTCCAGCAATGGCCACATAACTGCTAACGACTCTTGAAACTAGTCTGAGGAATTCATTTATTATTAGACACCAGATTAAACCACCCCTCTGAGGAATGTGAACTCTTTGAGAGCTCTCCTGAGATTTAACATCTTCAACTCTACAAACATCCACAATACTTCTTGTTATCCTTAAGTGCCCTGCTAGTGATTGTCCAACGTACACCACCCCATGCCCAAGGAAGGTACTAAAGTCCACCAGACATTTGATTAGAGAACACATTTTACTCTTCTTGGTCTTACGCTGAACCCAAGAATCCAGCTTTAGGCATAAGCAATTGATGATTGGCTACAGTAACTTGTTTTATTGTATTATTACATTAGTTTTATTTCTTGGTGTCCTTGGTTTTGAGATGCTTTGGTCTTAAATGTAACTTGGTATTGGTCCCCAAAAGTCTTGGTCTTTGTTCACTGTTGTCTCGGACTGGATTTGGCCACTACAGTTTTGAATATAACTCTTCTACTCTGACCTGATTCTTTTATAGGGTGTTTTACATTTTTAGCAGTAAACAGAGACTCCAAAGGTCATAATTTGGCTGCATTACTAGAACAGTAATACCCAGAAGTAAATGTACCAAGCAGAAGTCTACCTCTTACACAAGACTTATTCATATTGAATACATCTGCTGCTGCTTGGGTCAGGAGGCAACGTGCTTCTCAGTGGGTGGTGTGACAGAGCAGCAGTCTTCATTAGTCCTGCAGTGTAACCCAGTGTCTCACATTAAGCTCTGCTATTCTGTTTTACCCTTTTGACTTTAACTCGCTCCTAAAAAATAACACAGCATTTTGGTGCCTGTTGAGCTGAGATTTGTGCTGCTGTAAGTGAACTAACACAAGAACACAGGCAGTTTCCCGAAGAGGACTCATGTTTGAGGGAATTAGGTTAATATCATTCGTCATCCGTTGATTTTTCCACTGGTTATCAATGTTTAAAGAGCATTTTAAAAGCAAGGAGTTCATTTGTGAATCTTTCAAAAGTGCAGAAACTGGTGCGCGCCTGTCCTCGCTCGGCTCTGAAGGCTCCCTGCAGAAGGAGAGAGAAGAAAAATATCTGCCCCGCAAAAAGAAAAAGTATGGCATAAATGTCATCTTTTATTCAGAGCCACTTCTCTTCATCATTCAAAGTCCCAGTCGAGAAACGTCTGAAGCCACTTCCCCAAACTCTGGAGCGTCCTGTCAGTCGGGCCTCCTCTGAACTTTTGACATGAGCTGATCGTGTCCTCAAACCATCAGCCTCAGTCAGCAGCAGCGGCCCGGGATTAAGGCTTCTTCTCTCGGGGGAGGCACGGTACAGGTCAGGGCATTGTAATGAGGGGTACAAAGTAATCTTTTGGATTTTGGTTTCAACTTTCACAACAATTGCATGCACAACTTCTCAGACTATACTTTCCATCTACCTTTTACTGTGCAGGCATTTACATATTGACATTTTTTATGCTAAATCCTGATGCAACCTTCTCCATTTATTCGGGCTTGAGAGCGGCACAAATAGGAGACTGGCTTGTTATTTTTTGTGGCTGTATTTCTTATTAGGAGTCATGTTTGGCTGGAGCTTATCCCGGCAACTATGGGCCTGAGGTGCGACAATGGACAGGGCTGACTCACACTGACCTAACACAAAATGCGTTTCAAGCTGGGTTACTTTTGGAAGACTTTTTTGAGGGAGTCCAGCACAGTTAAGTGGTCAGGAACGGTGAGAGGTGGGGACTGCTGCGGGTTGATTGGATGAGAGAGAATCCACACTGCCAAAGGACAGGAGTAAAAAGGAAAATGTTAATTTCAAACACTTGTCCTTGTGATAAACAGTCAAACAGAGGATGAGCGAAAACCTGGGGTGACTTTAAAAAAAAATAAAGCTAGAGTATATTACCAACAGCTGTTTCTGGTTTATTTAAGTCTGGCTTTTGCTTTGGGAATCAGAACATTTCATTTATAGCTTAGACTGGATTAAACACTAGGTAAACTCATGTGGTTATATGGTCAGGTGTTAAAGTGTTTTAAAGTGCAGCAGAGAAGTTAATTTAATGCACAGAAAGCTGGAGTAGTAGTCTCCTGTTTACTGAAGCTAATACAGCTTTACCTCCAGCCTCACACAGACACACACCAGCATTTACTCTCCTCTTTTTATTAAATATTACCACCTCCTTCAGGTTTTAAAAGTCAACTTCAGTTTTTATCTAATTTATTAACACAACATTTGCTTGTTGCGCTTGTGTGACAGATGCCAGCCTCCTGGACTCTGAGAAATGCAAACACAAGCATGTTTTGGGTCCTATACCTATACCGCACTGACATGACATGTTTGATACTGTCCAGTGGAAAAGTATCTTACATGTCCTCCTCATGGCACCGTCGGTTCTCCCCAGATATTGTTTTCTCCATCCAAAAACACACATGCCTGTAGTGAGTGGAACTATATGGCCCTGCAGTAGCTTATATCCTTCCTGAGCCTCTTAATGATCTGTCACCAGCAGATTTGACAGTGTCTATACTGTTTACAGACTCCACGGTTTCGCTTCTGCAGGTGCTGCCATTTTGAATTTGCTCCAAAGACAAAAACAGTGGGACGTGTGGGAACCCTCGGCGCTGTGAGCATGACATCATAGAAATGTGTTATAATGAACTCCTCCTGAATTTAGTTTTGAAGACGACGTCTGATGCAGTTTGTTTGAGGGAGCTCGAGGATGTGCAGCGCCAGGTTCGGTGCAGGTTTGATGTATTCTGTTTCTAGTGGCAGCCGTGAGCGTGTGTACAGCTAAAGTGAATACAGTATACAGGCAGTCCTCAGGGGAAGCCAGAGCTGCAGCACTGATCCTACACACACATGAGAGGAAGAGGAAGGCGGACAATGTGCAGGTGGTACAGTGAAGTACTCAAATGTAACAGGATGCTATATATAACAACAGGAACCATCCTCAACAAAGATACTGTCATTCTTATATCAACTACTATTATTATTGTATAGGACTATTATCTGAAATCTGACCAGCTAAAGTCACTCATTGCATCTCTCCCTGGTGTCTCAGGGCCCAAAACAACACTTGCAAGTATGAGTGCTGCCGACCCTTCTTGCAAGAAAGCGGCACATCACAGAGAGCAAAACAACAAGCTAGCAATGGCTAAATTTCTAGATTTCCATCATGGCAGAGCGGCCAGATAAAAAGAAAACTTTGTACTGATACGAGAAGGGGAAAACAAAGTAAAGCTAAGTGAGGGATCATACAGGAGTCGTCTGGACTTGTGTTTGTGACAGTGCTTTACTCTGAAATATAAGGAGCGCTCCACAGAAGAAAATGAGGAAAAAACAAAGAAAAGAAATGAGCAGCAGTGTTTTAGTTATGGCCACATAGTTTTTCTACCATTAATAACCAAGACAGCATGAATAGAATAAAACACAGGCCAATTTAATATAACAACTTCTAATAATTGTAATGGCTTACTAAAAAAATATGAATAAATAACGCAAGAATGCAAGCCAGTAAGCATAGCTACACTCTTAAAACAGATGTGTTATAAACAACACATAGTGTGTATTTTAACACACCTCTGTGTCTAGTTAAGGACAACACAAAATGTCCGTGTGTTGGCATACTCATTAACACATTACATGTGTTAAATATTTTAACACAAAGATCTGTTAAAAAAAACACAATGCTATGTTACTTTCAACACACTTATAATCTGAAAATGCTTATATTATAAGCTTGAATAATGCATCAAATGATCCAGAACTATAGCATAATTTTCATTCACATTTATTGTCAAGGTTTTGGACATTGGTATTCATTTCTGTCAATAAATTCAATAAAATATGCGTTAGATTTTAGAAGTCTATCACATTCTGCATCAGAATTTAGTGAACATTTGCAGACATCAGTAATTTCTGTAATGGTCTTGAGCTGATACATCTTAGAAATCTCCCTGCCATCCAGGCCATGGTCACAAGTGTCCTGGGAGTCCCACTCCCCTCCATTTGACAAACTGTAACACAGAAAACAGAGTGTTAGTGGAAAATATATATTTTTACCCACTTTACAAAAAAAAAGTTTTTTTCCTAAATGACTTTATTCACTGGACATGCATTTTAAAATATGTTTCACAATTGTGTCTAATTTAGCCAGGATTAGGGCTTTCAGAGACCCTGACCCACCATTTCAGGGTCACCAAAAATTCATCTATGGTCAAAGAGGTGACACTCACTACCCCTGACCATAACCCCCCTCCAGGTCTAAACCAGGTTTAAACCAGGCCTGAAGTAGGTCTAAACCAGGTTGAACCAGGTCTGAACCAGGCCTGAACCAGGTCTTAACCCGGTCAAGTCTGATTCTAAACCAGGTCTAAACCAGACCAAACCTTCGCCCAGCTCCGTGGTGACGTGACATAATAGCATTGTAACGTTATAAGTTTTGCATTATCGTGCTGCTAACAACAAACTACTTTCTGAACTGCAGTAAAACCGAGCGAACAAGTTTGAACACAGCGCTAATACTTCCAGCTCACCGTGCTCCTGTCTGCTCTGTCTCATGCTGGTCCCTCTCACGGGGCGGGGGTGAGTCTGACCCTGGCCGGAGCGAGTCCCGCTGGCTGCGGTCGCTTCAGACCGAGAACTGTGAACGGAGAGCGGCGTTAGCTGCACAGGAGCTGGGCCAGGTTTACTGTAGCGCTCAGACACACACATATGAGTGGTATCTGAACCGACAAATTGGTAAACTTTTACGAGAAAAGTACAGAGTTGCTTACATCTACACCCACCTCTCTCAAATTTTTTTTTTTACAGATTTTCATAATTAAAAAATAATGTGAAATAGCAGCAACAAATGCTAGCTTACCTTTAAACAGTTCTCTCCGCGCGCAGCTTCGCAGTCAGGACGTCTAACAGTCGTCACTGGGGTTTAAAATTAAATGAAGCAGCTTTGTGATTGAATAATAGTTTAACACATCTCATGTCTCATGTGTTACAACTTGTGTAATTTTAGATAAACATTTTAACACATACATTTGACATTTTAACATATGTGTTAAAATAGTAGTAACACAAAAACTGTGTAGAAATTTAACACATCCATTCTAAGAGTGTAACTTTATTGTTATACTACCTATCAATAAATAAAGAGCTATATTGCTGCATGTAAACGCCACGATTTAGAAATGAAAACAAAATACTCAAAAAATACTCAAAAAAAATCTTAATCCTATGTGATAGCAACTAAAGTAACTTCCATATTAAAAACTGTATTTAGACAAACTTACACAATTACATTATACCAGTGGTTCTCAGACTGTGGTATGGGTACCAGCGGTGGTACGCAGGCTTCTTCTAGAGGCATTCAGAAATGTCTGTAAGTTTTGGAGCTAAACTTTTTATAATAGATCAAACAGACTAGTTTGGTTCAAGTTTAGTCCTGCTTTAGTCCAGGTTTATATCCTGAATTTGTGTTGTTTTAGTTCTAGTTTTTAGGGTGGTCCAAGTCCTGCTTTAGGCCCAGTTTAGTCCCTGGTTTAGTCTTGTTTGCAGACCTTTTTCAGCTAAAGTTTAGTCCTTGTTTGTTTAGTTCTGCCTTTGCTCTGCCGCTTTAGCTCTGATACTAACTATCAGGACCTGGGTTAGTCCTGATTTAGATCCATTTGTTCTGTTATAGATGGTTCTTGAAAAGCCAGATTTGAGGTGATTCTTGGAGTAAAAAATGTCAGAATCTCTCCACTATACCATCCTTTCCTCCCATTTAGCTGATGCATATAAGCCTGCACCAATACTTAAAGCACATTCCTCTGCTATTTCACTGACTCAAGCATACATTCAAATACATTTTTTAATTTACAAAAAAGGTGATTTTCCGAGTTTCTACCTCACCACATTTCCAGCCATGCAGATGACTTTTTTTTTCCTATTATCGCTGCACTCTCTGTCTCTTCACACCTCTTTTCCCATTTCTCTCAACATCTCATCTAAACATGTCACGGCTCGCATTAAGAATCAAAAGTACTGTTTCTTCCTCATTGTGCCGAACTAAATTATACTCTCGTCTTCTTTATCTCCTTGAGCCGAAGCTACATTTTCATCAAATCATTTCATCGTGTCATCTTTTATTTATCACTCCTGTAGATTTATGCTATATTCTCAATCTTCACATATATTTTCTGAAGTCCTTTACAATAACATCCTTTTTATTATTCCTAGCCCCTCCCACTATCCGGTCCCGATGATGTATTATGCTCTCTGAAGTCACTTGCAGCTCTACCTGGTCTCATAATTGTAATCATGTCTGAAAGTAATGAAATTATGCTCAGTTGGGCTAATTTAATCTCATCTTCTGATTGCATTTGTAAGCAGGCAATTAATAACCTCCAACAGATTTAGTGAAGGCTGGGGCTTTGGTCTGAACCAATGGGAGCGGCCCGTCTGGCTCTACGGCGCCATGTAGTCGCCGGCTTCGAGATAAGATTGATTTAAAGAGTCGCGCAGTATCGCAGAAGTCATTGCGGAGGAGACTAGGCTTGACTCAGTAAAATGAAGTAAAATAATATTAGGGTATTTCTGGCGGAGAGAGTAGGAGACTGGAGATGAATTGAGATGGAAATGGTTGGAAAGCATTGATGAATGATTCATGAGCGCGAGATGGGCCTGAAGCAGAAGTTAGCGGCCCACCACGGCAGCACTGGAGCAGAAGAGGAGTGGGAGGATTTCTGTTCCTGAGCTGTGTACATTTGAAAATATGAAAATACCATGTTTTGTTTGCTGTATTTCTTGTTGTATTAATGGTGTGTTGGAAAGAGACAAAAAGCCCAGAATTTTGATTTGGGCCTTTCATAAAGTAACATATGTGTCCTGAATGTGTCCTGAGAGGTCGGTCTAAGGACGCAGAAGACTCTGGCCTCTCATGGAGCTGGATGTGTTCAGATCTCTGTGATGTGAGTGTTATTCTGAATCCATCCATGGCCAGTAGCATAATCAAAACTACTGCATCCACAAAGATATACTATATCTGCCAGGCCAGAAGCGTGGCTGTGCATCCCATATTGATTTGGCATAGGTTTTACACTGGATGTTCTTTCTGACACAACCCTCTCTGACTTTTGACCCTTTGTGATTCTCTATTCTAAAAACACATTATTTTAATCCCTGGATTTTCTGTTTTTTTCATACTAACAATGCCATAACAAAATCATTTTTCAATTTTCTGTTTTGCTGGGTATTTTGCTGCAACCAAACAAAAATTGCTCCTCGGTCAGATCCAAAACTCTGTGTTTTGAATGAGAATGGCTGCTTTTGCTCTTGTATATATTTTGGCAGCCAAAGCATTGCTTGTAGAAGCTGCACACTGGTTTGATAAAGCTACTAATTATGCTGTGGCATTAGGAGTGCATTGACAAGACAGCCGTGTCTGTATTATAGACTTGTACATAGAATGTGATCACCATCATCAATCATTTTAGACTGAGAGTCATTACAAAGGAAGAATGTGAGAAGGGGATATGTTATGCAACATATATCATCTGAGCTTTCTACCATGTTATACTGTTAAAATGTATAATTCCCTCATCAAAAACATATCTGGAGTTGTTTTGTGTTTTACTCATGCCTGTTTAAGTAATCCTGTATTCTCTTGCATGGCCATGCTGAGGCCTCAGAACGCTTGGTTGCACGAATCTCTGTCCCCTCCAGGAAGTCTGCTCCCAATCATTTATCCAAAAACAGTGTACAGCTCTGTTTACACTGATTCCTCACAGCTATGTTTTTCTTTTTGTGGTAAAATGACAAAAAGATAGTGAAGTTGTTCTATGTTCCAAAAACCACAGCAGTCTGCACTCTGCTGGTCTTGTCACCTGTTTCTTTAAGGCACAAGCAGAGTACTTATTAAAAACTTCCTCTTTTAGTCAGATAATGTTTTTAAAGGTTGTAAAACATGAAAAACTGTTCTAGAGGAGACCAAGATTGGTTTAAAAAATATGAATAAAAGCAAAATAATGTTTACAACCTTAAGATGTCATCAATTCAAAAGAAGAGTACAGTTTATCTTGTAAGACACGAGAAACTTTTGTGTCACTCTGCTTTGTCTGTTGCAAGTCACTGAAAATATTTCAATTAAGCTGCTGTTAACAGAAGCACAGCCTTTTTAAAACATGTCCTTGTGAAAATAAATGCCATTATAATGTACTTCATCACATCACTTTATTTTTCTAACACCGAAACAAAACCTGCCTCTGTCAAAAGCACTTGATGAAGCTTTTAACTGAACGGCTCACACTGTCAACACAAAGCCTGGATAACATTTTCAATAATAGAGGTAATACTTTTTTTTATTTTTTATTTTTTTTATGAAATGCAACAAAACACTAGATCACTAAAGGTTAAAGGTAAAATTAGAAAAAAAATGTGAGTATTCATAGGACACAGTTGATTGCTGCCACTTGAGGCTAATTTATCCTCATTTTGTCTTTTCCTGCTATTTACTGATGGCAACAGGGCACTTGAGGTAATCCATGGAAGTGACTGATTATTAGCACTATAAATAAACAATATTTTTTATTTTCATTTCATTTTTGATTTTCATTAGGTTTTTAAATAATAATAAAAATTATAATAATTAAATGGACAATTGTGCATTAGCATTTAGTGAATTGACAGCACATTCATGTGGAAGACAAAAATAATCACATTATAATAGAACTTACACCCACATAAACTATTTTTCCAACAGTATTCACTCACCCACCCAAATAATGAATTCAGATTATGGTGTGGGGTTGTTTTCAGGAGCTGGGCTTGGCCTCATAGTTCCAGTGAAATGAACTCTGAATGCTTCAGCACCAAGAGATTTTGGACAATCCCATGCTCCCAACTTTGTGGGAACAGTTTGGGGATGGCTTCTTGCACAAAGCACAGTCCATAAAGACATGGATGAGCGAGTTTGATGTGGAAGAAGTTGACTGAACCTGCACAGAGTCCTGACCTCAACCTCACAGAACACCTTTGGGATGAATTAGAGCGAAGACTACGAGCCAGGCCTTCTCTACAACATCAGTCATATTAAACTCTATGGATTAAGAGTGGGATGTCACTTAAGTTCATATGCGTGTAAAGGCAGGTGAGCTAATACTTTTGGAAATATTGTGTATTTTGAAGATGTCCTATTGTTTAATCCCACAGTCTGATAGATTGTTCATATACATTATGTATTCAAGCAGTAGATAGCTCCAAATAAGTGACATCTATAAAAGTCAATAACCGATGGCAATGGGCCAGAGTTGCAATCAGTTTTGTTTTTTGTTTTTTTGTTTTTTTGTTTTTTTGTTTTTTTGCGGCAGTAAACCCTACCAGAAAAAATTGCTCCTGCTCTATGGGGAAGTTGGATAGATTATTTAGGATTTTAAGCTCTTGGAAAAGATGGGAGCTAGTAGAAGCTAAACTGTAGGCCACAGCCTCCAGAAAACATGTGACCCCAGGGCCCTCCCAAACCATGTGGTAAAAAGTGCCAGCTGAATTTGTATGAGTGTATAATGTACTGTAGTTACTATGTTAAATATTCAGACATATTTTTGGTTCCTACTTGTGTTCTCAATGGCGTCCTACCTCTGTCCACAGACATGCATGTAGAGGTCTTGGGTCTAAATTTGCTGTTATAGTATATCATGAGAATCATTTGGGGTGGCAGTAGCTCAGTAGGTAGAGCAGTTCGCCCACTAACCAGAAGGTTGGTGGATTGATCCCCACATTATTGCTTACTGCTGTTATGTCCTGGGGCATGACACTTTGCCTATCTTGCCTGTGAGGATGGTGTGATTGTGAGATTGGTGGTGCTTTGCGAGGCCATAGGCAGCCACGTCTCCAAAATTGTCATCTGTCAATTTGCATCTGTTAAGTTTCAGGTCATTATGCATCCCACTTCAGGCCCATATTTACTGGAATGGGCCCCAGCCACCCACAACCAAAGAAAGTGAATGAATGCAGCTCACAATCTTGCACAGACCTGCAAAGCAACTTAAAATTCTTCCTACAGGGTTCCTGCAGGCATCAACACTAAATTAATTATTTTAATGCTATTATTAATGGAGTTTTTTAACAGTTTTTATGCCACAAACATACAATCACTGCAGCTTAAATCAACAAAAAGAATTTTCAAGTACAGTAAAATACAATTCTTAAAGCACCAATAATGTTGAAAGTCACACATTCTGTGTTTAGTTAATTTCGCTGGATGCAAACGTGTTCCACCTCTCTATCACGCTAGCGTAGGCTTATACAGAGGCCTCTAAATGAGACCCAGTGTTACTCACCCTCAGAAGTCACAGAAATAGTTAGATAAGGTTGGCCTGACTGCAATGTGTCATTATGCCACAAAACACAATTTAATTCATCATTACAACATGTAAAAGATAAGGAACCACACCAAACCTGCCTAGAGAGGACCATGTAAAACTCACAAACCGGGCAAGGAGTGCATTCATCAGAGAGGCAACAATAAGACCAAAGGTGACCCTGCAGAGCTCCACAGTAGAGACTGTTGTATCTCCTGCTGTGGGGATATTTGTCATTGGTAGGGACTGGGAAACTGCTCAGAACTGAAGGAATGAAGGATGGAGATAAATACAGGACAATTCTTGAAGGAAACAACTCAAACTGTGCTGTAACATGCAGCCAACCTGAAGGAGCTGGAGCTGTTTTTAGATGAAGAATGAGCACAGATCCCAGTGATTTTATGAATCAGGCTCATAAACAATTATCCTAGAAAAGTTGGAGCTGAAAGTCCTTCAGAAGGTGGTTCTACAGACGACTAACCTGAGGGGGTACATATTGTTGTATGCTCAAGTTTTTTCTTTTTCTGTCATATTTCTAATTTGCTTCACGGCAATTTTTTATTATTATTATTATATTTTTTTTGCATTTTCATAGTTGTTGTCATGTGATGTAAAGTGACTTCACATGAACCTCTCAGTAATCCATTTAAATTCCAGGTTGTAAGGCAACAATAAAGGAAAATTCTAAGACGGGTACATACTTTTCCTTGCTCCTGTATATTCACAAATAAAACTAATGATGTTGGTTACTTTAACATTTTTTTATGCCTGTTGGAATCAAATTAATGCTTTTTTAAGCTTTTTTATGGTCTTAATTTTTTAAAAATCAATTTAATGACTGGGAACTTGTCCTAAAAGGGGACATATTAATTTGGTCATCACTGAGGAAGTTAATTTAATTTATCTTTTTTTAAAAGTTTGGTCTTGGCTTTCACCAAATCCAAGGCAGTAGATCTCAAGTCAAGAGGTTAGTAACCACTTTTGGATTATTAAAGTTATTAGAGTGACTTTTGGCTGTGGTAGCACTGGTAAAAAGCTAATTTTGCCTTATTTCTCATGCAGGAAATGACTTGGGTCAGGCAGGTTCACTCAGACCACCTCCAGCCCTTTACCCTCTGCGTTTACTCATTTATAGATATTTTTAGAGTGCATACATCACATTACCATTCAGCACTGGTCTGGCCCTGAGAGGCAAAGGTTAACTGTCTGCTTAAATGCATTGGTGCTCTTTGCACACTGATAACTGAAGAGGTCACATGATCAAAGAGAAATCTCCATCTCCTGTCCGCCCGCCTACAAACATCCTCCGGACACGACCAGTCCCGGGTCAGAGCTAATTCAGGATTCATGCATGAGTCAGATAGAAGTATATATGAGTGTTGAAACATTTACAGCACACATCATCAAGGAATTACAGTCCAATTAATAATTATGAACTTTGCATGCTTCCAGACCAGACCAGTTTAAAGCATTTAGGGAAGCAATTAGGTTAAAATTTAAATGTGCAACTAAAGCCAAGTACGCCAAGTCCACATAAACTAGACAGACTGGACAGTATGCCGGGATTTTTCCGGGACAGTCCAAATTTTAAGAAGATTTTCCCAACAGATATCTATTAAAACAGTACTATGTCTTGCTTTTGTCTTGACACTGTCATGTTTCATTTCTTTGTACACTTTCAATCACTTGCCACGTGAGTTCCAACAGCTGTTTTTTATTGTTTATGTGCACCCCCAGGCTGATGCCGCAGCCGCTGCACAGCTGATCAGCGACGTCACGCTCCGGCTCGACACAATCTGCCCCGGCGCCCCAAAATTTATCCTAGGGGACTTCAATCATTGTCGTCTTGATGAGACTTTTAAGACATACGAGCAGTACGTTACTTGTACCACAACACAGAGGAATACGACCCTAGACTTGTGTTATGGTACAGTGAGTGGTGCGTACAAGTCTCTGCCACTTTCTCCTCTGGGATCCTCCTACCACAACTGCGTCTATCTGATGCCGCGGTATATCCCTGTGTTCAGACGTCTGCAGCGTGAGGAAAAAACTGTGAAGTGCTGGACAGAGGACAGTATTTCCACACTTCAAGTCTCGTTTGAATGTACTGATTGGGACTGCTTCTTTAAAGGATGCGATGATATAAATGACTTGTGCGAATCCATCTCTGCATATATCACTTTATGTGTTGATTCCATAGTTTCAACTAAAAATGTTGTTATTTATTCTAAGGATTTGTTCATTTTGAGTGAAAGCATCAAAGAGGACGATAATTCAGAAGTGTAATCAAGTCAGAAGGTTTAGTTGAAATCACACAGGTAAGGTCACAGTCAGCAGAATGAGCGCGCTCCTAGAGGGTGGAGTGTTCTAAGTTTTTATACTATGTATGACGATGTATGACGATCTCCGCATAGCATCATCTTCTTGGCTTTGAGTAACTTTTTTGTGCATAGGGCAGGGCCACAAAAAGTTCTCAGTTTCTGCAGAGTCTTGGGTCCGATAACTTTGTAGCAAGCTCATTATTTGTGCCATATTTGGAATGCACCTAAGAGTAGATTGACCTTAGAGTGAAAGAAGAAAAACATCACATAAAATCAAAGTATTATTATTACTAATGTTGAAGCGTTATTAACCTTAGCAGTAGAACATCAAAATATAAGTTTAATGGTAATACGCAAAGCTATATGTAGAAATATTGAATATTATCCAAATAATAAACTGTGCATAACAAAAGAGCTTAAATCAATCATTAATAAAAAGAAAGTGATCTATTGCACTGGGAACCAATTGGAGAAAAAGTCCATTTCTACGGAAGTAAAAGGAGAGATAAGAAAGGCCAAACTTAAATACAAAGATAAAGTTGAAGCCCAGTATAGCAGTGGAGACCTTAGAGCAGCTTGGCGAGGTATTAAGAACATGGCCTGCAGTAGCCACCAAAACGAGGACAAGAAACCTGTAACTGTGAAGGGTGTGTCGCACGCAGAGTTGCCAAGTGCTTTTAATTCTTTTTTCTCTCGTTTTGAAAGGGATGATGTCTTCAAAAATGTGTCTGACTGCAGGAATTCTCTTAAACCTGCAAAGGAAATTGAGATTTCACAGGATCAGGTCACTGCTTTACTAAAGAAAGTAAAGACAGGAAAGGCCAGGGGTCCTGATGCCCTCTCTGGGCGCACATTGCTCAACTGTGCCACTCAGCTCAGTGTGGTTTTTACTAGAACGTTTCAAATGTGTGTTGATCTTTGTCAAATTCCTTCTCTGTGGAAGACATCGAGAGTAATACCTCTCCCTTAATCAAACAAATCAAAGGAGTTGAGTGAGTTCAGGCCGGTGGCACTCACATCTTTGGTCATTAAGACTTTTGAACAGATTTTAAAGACTCACATCTTGTTTTTAACTGAAGGAAAACTGGATCCAATGCAATTTGCATATCAGCCCAATAAGCGAGTAGTGGATGCAAAACTTTTTTTATTGAACATTGTCTATAAGCACCTTGAAAATGCCAAGGCACATGTGAGACTTTTATTTGCGGATTTTCTCTCTGCTTTCAACAAAATGCAGCCCCATGTCCTGATTCAAAGGCTGGCTTTAGATTTTAATCTCCTGGACCAGCTTCTTTTATTGATTTTAAACTTTCTCACCAACCGGGTCCAGCGCGTTTTTGTAAATGGTCAAATGTCTCTTCCCTCCATCTCTAACATCGGATCTCCTCAGGGTTGTGTGTTGTCACCTCTCCTTTTTATTCTGTACACGGACAGCTGTAGATCCTCAGAGGAAAACAGATTCCTCATTAAATTTTCGGATGACACAGTCCTGGTGTCACTACTTTCAGGATCTGAGGTGAATCATGGCCCTGCGCTGGGGCAGTTTGTCCAATAGTGTGAGGACAACTATCTGGATTTGCTAATACCAAGGAGATGGTGATTGATTTTAGACGCGCACCTTCCCACAGTGTTAGTGTCATCCACAGTGATGTTGTCGAAATTGTCGATAGTTACAAATATCTAGGCACTGTGTCGGACAATAAATTGAAATTTGAATTAAACACTGAAACCATTGTTAAACGAGGGCAGCAGAGAATGTACCTGTTGAGAAAACTGAACTCTTTTAATGTAAACAGGACTATCCTCAAAATCTTTTATGGTTCTTTTATTGAAAGTCTGCTCACTTTTTCCTTCATTTGCTGGTTCCAGTCCCTGTCCTTGAAGGATAAAACAAACTGCAGAACATTGTAAAAACCTGCTCAAAAATCACAGGGGTTAAACTGAGGAGCTGCATTCTCTGTTGGAGGAGCGAGTGCCTCCTAGCTCAGCCCGTCCATCCTCTGACTCCTGATTTTATCTTGATGCCTTCAGGGCGTCGATTTTATGCTCCGGTACGGAAGACTAACCGGTTCTCCAATTCTTTTGTGCCTTCAGCTATTAAATTGCTAAATTTTGAGGGTCGTGTTCTTTGAGGTTTTACACTGTAATATGTATATTATTCTTATATTGTTTTTTGAGTTCCACTTGTGTCTGTAATAGACTGGCACACTGTGTGTTTGTGTGTACGTGAGAAGTGACAACTGCTCTGAGAATGCTGCAAATGAATTGCCCTCTGGGATCAATAAAGTTATCTGAATCTGAATCTGACTTTCATGCACAAAGACAACTCAAGCTGCTTTACACAAATATACAAACAAATTGAAAAACAAGATGAGAATATGCCTAAGAATTGGAAAAAAAAACATACAATTGTATCAAAAATACTAAAACATAAAATATTAATTAAATATAAGGTGAGTTTTTAGTTTGATTTTAAAGTGATGAGCAAAGTTTCAAGCCTGAGATTTTCTTGGTAATAAGTTCCACAGCCTGGCAGCACTAAGCTTCGCCCTGCTTGGTCCGGACCAGTGCCAGCTGATCTCAGAGTCCCGTGTTGTTCATAAAGAGTTAAAAGATCTGAAAGATATTTTGATACTAAAGACACTTTAGCCCTCCAGCCTCTGAACAAGGAGGTTATGGGTTTTAATCTTCAGGCCAGCTGACACAATCTCTGTGAGATTGCTTCCTTCCATTGTCCAAAGACATGCAGGTATGTGTAGATGAACTGGTGAATCTAAATTGCCCCTAGTGAATGAATGCGAGAGAGATTGTTATTATTGTTATTGTCTAATCTGCGACAAACTGGCCTCAAACCTGGAAGTCTGTACACGAGCCATGAGGTATCAGAATAACATAGCAGAGATCTGGAGTTAATTCTTTAAAATAAAAAAATAAAAATACTGTGAATAAGCTATGAATTTTGAAATAAAACAATATCTCCTTCACGTTATTCCTGATAGATTCTAGTTCTGGATAGATAAAGGATGTATTGACCAATCAGAGCGCTCCTGTCCTATGAAAGCGTGTGATTGGTTAAACTGTTCCTTCCCTCGCTCTAAAACAAAAACCCTTATAACACAGCCCACAGGTGACCTCAAAGTCTGTGCAGCACCCAGGGGTCCTTCTCCAGATTTAGAGCAAGGATCCTGGTCCGGAGTAGCAAGCTGGAGGATTAGCCTATTGTGCAACCCACGTAAACTGGGATCTGAATAAGCAGAATTATGAATAAAATGTACTGCTTTTACAAGAACATATGATAATAATATGATAATGAAACGTGCCTCTGCAGTTATAGAAATGTAGTTTTAGGCATAAAAGCTTCTTGTTTATCCCTTTTTCATTCAAACTATTATTTTGTTCCGTTATGATGGAAATTATGCTGCGTGTAAAATAAGCTGAAGTGATATGTCCCTGGGTGGAGTACAATAGAAAACAGTAACACGACGCAACAAGGGGCGACATTTAGATCGTAATCAGGATCGGCTTCACCTGAGCCGAGGCTGCGTTTCCACGGCAACTGCACTGTAATCCTGAAGGACCCGAATCATCCAGTGCTGTACTGTTTTTGAATATGTAACAAGGATGAGGGAAGGTCTGTGCAGCCTCGCTCGGCCGGTGCATGGCCTTCTGCTGCTGCTACTCAAGTCCTGGTTTAGTTTCCTGTCTCTGTCCTGCTTTAACTGGTGCTAGTGGTTTAGTCCTGGATTAGTCTGTTGTTGGTTTAATCCTGGGTAAATTCTGTTATAGTCCTCGATTTATCCTGTTTTGTGTACTGGTATAGTCCTGGTTTAATCCTGAATTAGGTATGGTTTAATCCAGGATAGTTCTGGTTTAGACCTGGTTTAGTCCTTCTGGTTTAGTCCTTTTTGGTCCTTGTTAAATCCTGGATTAGTCTTGGCTTAGACATGGTTTTATACCGTCTTGTACTGGTTTAGTCCTGGATAAATGTTGGTTTAGACCTAGTTTAGTCCTGGTTAAATCCTGGTTTAAATTGTCTTGGTTTTGTTATGGTTTAGTTCTGGGTTAGTTCTGAATTAGTGCTGGCCCAGACCTGGATTAGTCCTGGCTTAACTAGTCTTGGTTTGGTTATGGTTTCATCCTGGTTTAGTTCTGGTGTATTTCTGGTATAGACCTGGTTTTATGCTGTTTTGTACTGGTTTAGTCTTGGGTTGGTCCTGGCTTAGTCCTAGTTTAGTCCTGGTTTAGCTCTCGATTAGTTCCAGTTTAGAGTTAGGTTAATTCTGGTTTAGTCCTTGTTTAGTCCTTGATTAGTCCTGGTTTAGTCGTGGTTTAGTCCTTGTTTAAGCCTGGATTAGTCCTGGTTTAGACATCAGTTTAGTTGTGTATTAGTCATGGTGTTTTTGTACTGGTTTAGCTCTGGATTAGTCCTGGTTTAGTCCTGGTTTACCTCTAGATTAGTTCCAGTTTAGACCTGGATTAATTCTGGTTTAGTCCTTGTTTACTCCTTCATTGGTCCTGGTTTAGCCATGGTTTAGTAATTGTTTAAGCCTGGATTAGTCCTGGTTTAGACTTAGTTTAGTTCTGCATTAGTCCTGGTGTTTTTGTACTGGTTTAGCTCTGGATTAGTCCTGCTTTAGACCTGGTTTGATCTTGGTTTAGTCCTATGTTAGTCCTTTTATTCAGGCTTTGGGCTCATTGTAGTCCATTCAATCTGTCAATAGGAAAGTATTATAGGAAAAATAAATATCCTAATATTTCTTGAGGTGGTACTTGGCGTTTGACAGTCTGACAGTCTGTGGTTTAGACCTGGTTCTAGTGGGATTTTCGCAGTCCAAAAGACTCACTGGGGACCTGGACCATGCAGAGCGGATCATGGCTGTCATCATCTGGAGTCGCTGTGGTCCTCCTTGGCCCAGTGATAAGTGAGGAGAGGAGACTGTAAGCAGCAGTGGAAACTTTTAATTAGGTCTGAACTATTTCTGGTCCTCAGTCTCACCACAGCCAGGTACCAACGCAGAGACCTGCACTTATAAACGCACACGTGGCACACTTAGACACGCTTAAAGTACACAAACAGAAAGAGCTGGGGCTATTCCTGTCCCTTACTCCACTTACAAGACTAGGGCAGACATGTTTTTTTTATCAGTTATTTCCACAACAACATTAAGACATGGTAGAAAACTCAGAAAAATACATTTTGCGGAATATGGCCCCTTTAAATGAACAATATATTTTCACATGGTTTTCTTTTGTGATTTTTTTTTTTTTTTTGCACAAATATCTGCACAAATAATAACTGCCACCAACATTAGAGAGCCACATTCTTACATATTTGGGTTTATTTTATTTAAAGACAGATCTGTGCTTTCTTGTTATTTTGGCATTTTCTGCAGTTTTGTGGTGTAAGCCAGTGGTTCCTGACCTTTTTGGTTCCGTGTACCCGCAGGACCTGCCTTAGTTCTGGTTTAGTCCTGGTTTAGTCTAAGTTTAGTTCTGTTTGACCTAGTTTAAACCTGGTGTAGACCTAGTTTAGTTCTGGTTTAGACCTGGGTTGTTCCTGGTTATGTCCTGTTTTTTTTTTTTTGTGTTTTTTTTTCTGGTTGAGTTCTGGTTTTGGACCCTGCTTAATCCTGGTTTAGTTTAGTCCTGGTTTAGTCATAGTTTAGTGCTGGTTTAGAAATGGTTTAATCCAGGTTTGACCTGGTGTAGACTTGGTTTAGTTCTGGTTTAGACCTGATTAGTTGCTGGTTTAGTCCTGATTTAGTCTTAGTTTTGTTCTGGTTTAGACCCTGTTTTGTCCATCTTTAATGTCCTGTCCCTCTCAATAGTCCTGGTTTAGTCCTTTTAGGTGTATTTTAGTTTTTGAAAGCCCAATATATGAAGGTACCATAAATGATCATATAACTCCATGTACCTCTTGTAATGTTCTCGCATATCCCTAGGGGTCCCTGTACCCCTAGTTGGGAAACACTGGTATAAGCAGCTGGAGACAGCGTTAGAATTACTTTCATCCAAGTTGGACTTGTCGCCGCCATTAGTCCAGTGTTTAAAGACGTGTACGCGCTTGGACTCAACCGATGAACGTATCCCTGATCTTAATGTGACCATCCCCCTTTGTTCTGAGCGTGTAATTGGTCAAAAAAATCCATTCCTTCACTGAGTAATTCATTTTCCTCAAATGCAAGTGGAGAAAAAGCGAGTAGTGTATCTTAAAAACAAAACAAAAAACAGCAGGCCTTTTCACAAGCTTTCAATACAACCAGGAAAACCACATTACAAAACATTAACCAACCAAAGTGTTAGAATGCACACAGCTGCCATCAGTGGGCACAACAGATGAGTGGATTTCGTAAATGTCATCTTCATATTTTGGATATTTTAATTGCAGATACTTGCTGTTGCTTGAAATGCCTCAATGAGAAAAGACAGCAGATGAGGCAATAGATTTTACACAAACCTAATGCGAGCAAGTGTCTGAAAACCTATGGCCTATGTTGTAACTTCATAGTACATTGCAGAAACATCCAAATAGCTGCAGTTTATTAGAGCTTAGTCATTATAATCTGTCTGGGATAATAGTTCTTTCGTTCTCACATTCCCGCAGCAGCTCTGGGACTTGTGATCCAATGTTGTGAATACCAGAACTTTTTATAGAGCGAGTGTGATAAGAGAGCTGTATCTGTGAAAAAGTGCCCCACTGCGAGAAAAGCTGAACTCATATTTTCTCATTTACTTCTGCGGTCATCTGCCCTGATTGTGCTGCTCTGCTCCCATCATGTGTTTACATATGGTTAATATTGTACAACAGCAGCGTGGAGCAGTTTTACAGCTAATGAACAACTCAAATGAGAGAAATGTCACAGCACAACTGCACATTTCCACTTGTGTTGGTTTAATGAAGTCCCTTTTGGCTGCTCACATCCTTTCAGGGGTCACCTCAGGGAATCATTAGCTTTGGTAGTTTGGCGTAGCTTTAAAAGGCAGATGCACTTTCAGATGTAATCCTATTTATCAACACTTGGGACTAGCACAAGTTGTGGCTTGAATTTTGGCTCATTTTTTTTTTAGCTAAATTTTGGAAGACCCACTTCTTAAACTCAAAGGGGTTTAACTGCCTGAATAATCCTTGGGACGACAGTGTAAGGTAAATGCTCATCCAAGGCTAACTATGCGAGAGGTCAGACAAGTGGAGGTTGCAAGTTCCTTATTAAAACTTTAAATCAAGTTGTGACTCATAAATGGGTGGCTTAAGAATGCAGGTGCTGAGTGAGCAGGCAGTGGAGTAGGTCACGTTTTTGAAAACTCAGCAGAATTTTATCATAAAACTTTGACCTTTGACCATAAAATCATCAAAGAATGGAATCAGCTCCCAGACAGTCTGAAGTTGTCTGTAGATCTTCATCATCTTTCTCACAACCTTAAAAAATATATTCTCAATAATGGACTGTGCCAACCTAAGTTGAACTAACGCTGTGTTTACCTGTATTCATCATTATTCACTATTAATAACTTGTATTTGTAAGTACTTTTATCACTTATGAATTAAGGCTAAAATGCCTTTTTAAGCTTGGTAACATAGGAAGTATTTTAACTATGACTAGTGACTGCAGATGGAAAGTAGCTTGTAGCTAAATCTGGTACAAAGCATCTCTTTTCTTGTGAAATGAATGTATTTGTACATGGTACCTGACAAATAAAGAATAAACTAAACCAAACCTCTGGCGCTTGATACACCCCAAACAGGTGCAAAATATACTGTACGTGTTAAGCTATTTACCACTCAATTCACAGCATGATTTTATGGCGACCAACTTGCAAAACTTTGCCTACATGGGAAGAAACACCTACAGCTAACAAGCCCAAGAAGTTACCAGCTAGTAAGCTATGATCGATAAAGGAAGATATCACAGTGCTGCTTAGGTCAGATCTGAAAGATATACTCCCTGACAATTCGACAGAGTGAAAAGTGAGATACAAGAATACAGGAGCTGAAACTGTCCATTAGGCCATGGATTGCAACTCACTGGTGAAGAAAAGACTGAACATTTGTGGGAGGTTGAGAGATCTATTCTTGGCTTGAAAAAGGCTGAACTCTCCTGGAGTTGCCCACAGAGAGAGAGATGGAGGTCTGGTGTTAACTTGCTCATAGCTCCCTGGCTCAGCCCCATGTGTTGGAGCTTACCCCGGCTGGTATGGGGGTCCTAAGGTAAGGTGCCAGCAGGCCAAGTGGACTGCATCCTGGACAGTAACGCCCATTTGAGCCTCAGGAGGGGTACCAGTGCTCCCCAAACACTGTTCACAGTTTAGGTTGGAGCTGACATTAACAGGAGACATTACTTAACAATACTAATACTTAAAGTTACCGTACCCAAGCCAAGTCAAGTCACTGGTGCGGACAAAAAGCTCTTTGGTTTTGCAAGTAAATATCTGGGTGTTATGGGACTGTCTTGGTTGATGTTCCACAGAGATTGATGACCTCTGGACTGATCCCTCTTTTTAAGAAAGGGGCTGGAGTTTTCTGGGCCCCCTGAAAAGATAAAACATTGGGCCCTATCATCACAAACTAAGATAGCCAAATAATATTGTAAGATTTTCCCGGGCCCCTATCAGCCATCCCATCTTACCTCCTGCAATGGGCCAATAACACAATAGCAACAAATGAAAGTCACAGAAAATACTACTATAGAAGACAAGAAAAAAATGAAGCAATAAATAAACACAGGGAATATATAAAATTAAAGATAGCTAATTTCTTCTTCACAGAAATAGCAACACATATATATCATTATATGAGCATGATACAATATAGAAAGGGAAGAAAAGAAAAAAAATCCATATTGCTATATATTGTATCAGATAAATTCATAAAATGTGAGAAAATAACAATCCAAAAAAAATAAGTTGTACATAAATTATTAAAATGAACACATACTGACAGTCACTCCCCAAGCCTGGTCCTTATATTCTCCAGACTAACCACACATCCTAATCATCTGTTTCTTTCAGCAACTTGATGCAAAATTGTCTCCCGGAGGAATAACAAGTCGAACCATAAACAACAGAATATTCCTCATTGTTTAAAGCACTGTAGAGCTGCACTGGGTCAGCGTGTATTTAATGACACAGTCTGTCTGCAGCTGTCGTGTAAAACTTTGCCTCTTTTCATCTCGTCTTGTCAATCACGCTAACAAAGGACCCCGCTGCGAGGGTGGGCACACTCTGCGTTCTTTATAACTATCTCTGCTGCTTTAAAACTGCTTTGTCTCGTCTCGCACAATTACCCAACGCTGGTTTTAGGACCCCTCTTATTCACTCTGACATTAATATTACCCCAAAACATACTTAACTGCAGGACTAATCGATACACAATTGAACAAAGAGTGGGGGAGGCTATAATGCGAGTTTACTGTCTACGGGATTCAAACGGCTGCAGACATTATTTTCAGATTAGGAATGGATCAAGTTGCTGCTAAAATGGAAGTGCTTGTTTTGATGAAGCCTGAGAGAGTAATCACCTGCATCTCTGCTGTTTATTATCTATCTGTCAGCTCACTGTCTTATGCATTTGTTTTTTATTGGGAGGGTTTAATGTGGTGGCCCGGCAGTAATAGCTTATCAGTGAAGAAGGATTCTGATGTATTTGCAGTGGGTTCACTTCAAAAAAACTGAAGAAAAACAGCTGGAGTGAGCATTTGGCAATAATTAGGTTAATTGAGTCTCTGTGGTGGGACTGCTCTGAAATTAGTCATAAGTCTGTCCTGGAAATCACTGCATGGATCAGAAACACTTCCAGAACTCACAGCTTGCTATTGCCACAGGTTAAGCAATTGTGTTTTTCATTTTTCATAACATGGACAGAGCATAAAATGGTTATTTAGCACGGCTGTGAGCAACATGATGCTAACAGATAGATCAATGAACTGGTCTTCTGTTTAGTTGATGGTGTCTTATGAGCCCAAGTAAGGGCTGGGCATGTTTGTATGCAAGACACAATAAAAAATGCATTTATTAATTTCCTTTTTTCATCTCATTCTTTTCTCTTTCTTTCATAACATTTTCTATTTACTCAAACATATGCACACACAATTCCTCCTTCCTCATATGTCAATCCTGAGCTAATTTGTTCATGCTGTTTTATTCTCTCTGTATGTATCTTATGTGTATGTCCTCACCTATAAAGACGTCTCTTATGTCTGCATCTAAAAAATAAATGAAACAACATAGTACTCCAGGTATGCTTTTGATTTGGAAGCAACATTATACCATGGTTAAAAAATTAGGAAATGCTGATTCAGCAGAATAGGGGATCTTTAACTAAACTTTTGATGAATTGTTGTTTACTTTTCCCTCAACTGGCAACCTGCCTGATCCAAACTTTGACATTTCTTCCTTTTTGATTTTATTGATTGTACTGTTTACCCTGAAGGACCTTATAAACATGTACTATGGACTGGAGAGAAAAAAATAATAAAATAATATCAGTAGAATAGGAATAGATAAACATATAGAGGGTTTGCATTATGTACAAATACAAGAGCTGACCAGGCTTGGGAGCGTTAACGACTGTCCCCCTCACTCCAGCTGAGGACAAAGGAATCGACCCGAAACCACTCAGGGTCATAGTCTGTTTAGTCTCAGGTTTAGTTTCAGGTCTAAATCTCCTCCAGAGGAGCATATAAACCAACTCTCACCAGTTCAATTTCAGAATTGAGAAAGCTTCTTTGAACTTTTTGTTATGAAATCTACAAGAAAAAAAAAAAAAAAAAAATAGCAGTAAATATAAGAGAGGTAAATATACACCATATACACACAGGTGGGTAAAGGATAATACATAATATGTAATATAGTAGTATCAGCATCAGTAATAGCTGTATTAGATGTAATAATAGTGGTAATAGCAGTAAGTGCTTTCGACTTTAATAAACCTTATCACTGGGTAATGTTGGATTTATTTTTGCTAATGTTAAGGTCAAGGGTCAACTTCACTTAGTCAGCTCATATATTTTGCTGTAGCTTAGGCCATTTCTTATTTCTTATATCAGTAAAGGTTAAGCCATAATGATCCTAAGTTTCATGTATTGATGTATGATTCTTATGTTATGTTAAACATTAGTTTGTGCTAGCTCTTGCATTTTAATACATTTTATTTTGGTTATACAATTATATGTTAGACATCTGGTGTTAACTGTGTTAGTGAATTTTCAAGTTCAAGTTACAGTGTGTTGTGTTGTTCAAGTCAATCGGCATTTGTCCTTGAGACATGTTTTCTATCTTGTGCTGGCCTTGTTGTGTACTTATTGCACGGTCAAAGTGTCCTTCAAAATGGGTTAATCTCAACTCAAATTCACTGTCGAGTC
Organism: Bostrychus sinensis; assembly: GCA_020698575.1. Taxonomy (NCBI): domain Eukaryota; kingdom Metazoa; phylum Chordata; class Actinopteri; order Gobiiformes; family Eleotridae; genus Bostrychus; species Bostrychus sinensis. Next base: position 29,599,401 of record CM036246.1, read on the forward strand.
TAAATAAGACAGCAGGTGTCCCCTGTGGGACGACGCCAATGCACAGAAAACAAGGAGGTGTGCATGAGATGGAATAAAGTCACAGATATCATTCCTGGTATAAAATGCAGTGGAAACCCTGGTACGGGGGGCATCTCCTTTTTTTGAGGGAGGGGATGAGGGTGCCCCACCTCGACGGGGATGTAGAGCTGTTATTTTATATTTGGATTGCTACTATGATTTTTGACTTTGCTGGAATGAAATAAGAGACTAACCTCATTTTTTGACTATGGGACATGTGGCAGGTGTTTCTTCCATGCGGTCTAACAGCCAATGTTAAATTAAAAATCCTGTTTTTCAGTTTAATTTCTTTCACTTTTACTCAAGTAACAATTTTGTAGTACTCTTTGACTACTTCTGACATTTTCACCCAGAATTCAGGGTGCATTTTGTCATTTCCCCATCTTCAGCATTCATCAGAATCTTCGTTTCCTCTCCAAATAAAAACCATTTACTTTTAACATATTTCTCCACACTTCCTTCCTGTCGTCTGTTTGTGGAGCTGAGCCTCGGGTGTGCAGCTAAAGGCACGCTGCATCCACAATGAGCCGTTTGATAAATGATCTCTCATCTTTAAATCAACAGATAAGCACTTTGTGGAGGATTGTCTTCATGTTGCGCTGGAGAAGACGATCCAGCGCCGGAGCCTGTGGGAGACACTGTGAAGTCAGCAGAGACCGCAGTGAAAATGATTTTGAGGAAGTTCAGTTCTTTTATCTTTGAAAAAAAATAAAAATAATAATCACTGCATTCATCTGAAAAGAACAATTTCCCTTTGAGATAAACACATGTTACATTTAAATAGGATCTGACAAAATAATAGATGGTTCCCTTTATGAGAACTGAACTAGAACAGAGAAGTTTCTTTGAGGCAGAGCTGGGGGACTTATGTGTTGTTGTTTATTGTTTACGGTTTTTACTTGAATTGTTATTGTTGTATCTTTTGGTTTATAAATGATAAGAAACCCTAGCCATATCTTATGTTTGTCATATGCAAGAAGTCATATGTAAAGCTGTCCCAATAGCAACTTGGTCTTTTTCAGACCAAACCTAATTTAAAACTAATTGAGGTAAAATGAAAAACTATTTTAAAGTTTCTTTTAACAGACAGGAGTGTTTGTTTTACCTGCTTTACATGACGCAAATACTTCCATAGTCTTCGTAGGGATGTCAGGAATTAACCAGTTTTACCATTATTTGCAGAGATGGACAGTAACGAAGTAAATTTACTTGAGTACTGTACTTGTGTAGTTTTTGAGAATCTGTACTTGAGTAGTATTTTTAGGGGTAACTTACTACTTTTACTTCCCTACATCTAAAAGCATCTGTTTATACAATAGATTTAGGCATTTTTGCTTCTAAAATAATATTTATATTTTGAAAATATTTAATTTCTCTGCATGCGTGCATTTTGTCCACTTCTAAGAGAGAGATTTCTGCAAATAAAAAAACATTTTATGTCAAAACTCTAGACATATTAAAATGAATGTATTGAATGTGCAGACAGCTTTCAGATAGAACTGGTTGCTTGTAGACACTGTACCTTCAGATAAACTACTGTTTTTGCCTTATTTTGCATAAATTTCCTATTTTGACCCAATACTGTTTCTTGGAAACTATAGCCAATCTGCACTTCTGACTTACTTTTTCTTTATTAGTGACCTAATCCAAGAAAAATTTCACTACTTTTGTTCCGGAAGCATTTTGCTTGTAGACCAGTGCTATCATTTACTACATAATACTACTAATATTTGATCTCAGGAACTAAAAGGAACCTCTGGACACAATCTGGAAGTGATTTAGCTTTTGCTTTGAACATTATTTGCATGATTATAAACAAATTTAAAAATAATTGATTAGTATGATCATAAAACCCAGCCTTTAGAAAGCATATGGCTCATTTTTGCTGTAGAACAATCTTATCTATTATGGTTTTATAAGTTGATCCCCACATTTCCTCACTAAAATGATGTAAGATGTATTTTACAAATTTTTGACTGCAGTTTTTCTTTTTTTAAAGTACTTTGAATACTTAAGCACATAGTCCAGTACTTTAACTCAAGTAAAAATTTGACTTAGCAACTTTTACTTGTATTGGAGTAATATTTGACCTGGGGAATCTATATTTTTAATCAAGTAATAAAGTTGAATACTTTGTCCACCACTGATTATTTGCGATTATAAATGTCAAGGTAAAATAATCATAATAATTTTAGAAGTTATTGCCTTCCTCTTTCCTTTAGGCTTTTTCCTTATGGGTTTTCAAATCATCTTCCTGACAACATCCTTTCCATTTATTCGGGCATGGGACTGGCACAAAAAGTACACTGGCTTGTGACCCCTTACTGCTGGATTCTGTGTTTTCAAGCATAATCCTTTGACATTTTTTACATTTATGGCTCAGCACACAGGCTAGATTTGTTTGGTCATTTTCAGTATGTGCGCATTTTGATCCTGTTGCTATCTTCTGATGTTATCTTAAAAAAACAAAAAAACAAGTAAAAATGGGTCTGGTGATTTCACTTAAAAACTATTTTATTAATGCCTCAAGGCTTCAACAAGTAGTGCTCAGTTTGACCTGGAACAAGCACATGAAGTAATGGAAAAAATACATCTCTTTCATTTTTGTTAGAAATAAATTAATTGAAAACTGAACTCTGAAATGCTCGAGGACGTTCAGATTCATATTAACAATCTTGTTGTGTTCTGGTTCGACCTGATGCCCTCTCACAGCCCTGCACCTCTCGGCCTTTCAGTCCTGAGCACCACCGCCAGTCCAGCCCAGCCCAGTGGAGCCTCTTCTAACCCCATTTCTTTTTTTTCTTTTTCTGGCCAGAGCTTGCCCCTTGAATCTGACCATCTGCTCAGACCCAGCCCCTGTGCCTCGCTGCAGCAGCTCTCTCTGGACACATCTGAGGCTCAATTACAATGTGTCACTGTTTCAGAACAGAGTTTAGCCCCAGAGCCAGTGGTCTGATGAGCCACAGAAAGAAAATACATTTTAACTAGAAAAATAAAATAAAGGTCTTTAAACCAGGACAAAAGCTGTTAACAAACTCCCTTGGATAATTCAGGTTAACTGCAGGTTTTTGCCTGGTCATTTCTTAATGTCATGTGACCATTGTCCAGGATGTACCCTCCTCAGGCTCAAAGCAGCTGGGCTCTATCTGTGGTCAGTGATCAGTATCTATGGTGTTGGCATCACGTCTTAGTGGGGAAAACAAAGGCTTTCACCCTCTTGAAAACACAGCTTTTTTATCCTTTTCAGACTTTTTCAGGTGGTTTATTCGTATATTAAGCAATCAAAACATGTCACATAGAGTCTTTGTCAGTGTTAATGAAATTAATTGTTGTCTCTATGTTAAAAAGTCTGACTCATCTTGTCTAAACTGCCCATACTGCCCCGCTAACGCCAGTAAATGAGCCGTGCTATCGCTATGCGTTAGTCAGCAGCCTGCTACGGTCAAGCCATGAATTAATGAAGTCTTAACAAATTACATCAGCAAATTTACTTATAAATATGACGAATTAAAGTCATCATGTTTTTATATTAGAGCCAGCTATGCTACAATGCAAAAACAACAAAATACCCAAGGCACTCTCTCATAAAACTAAAAAGCCTTTATATTTAGGCATGTCACAATAGCATCTCTGCTAAAACCTGGCACAAAACATATTTTCCTTCTGAGGTCAATGTACTGTTGTGCATGTCCCTGTCAAATAAATAAATTCAAATTCAACAGACTTTAAAGAGCCCCTGCGCGTATGTTATGATGCAACTTAATGTTGAGAATAGAATGTTTTAGGGAGCTAACGTCAGCCAGCGATGGTATTTTATGCACAGTGTCTTCATTAGGTAAAATATAAAAGTTAAATTCAGCATTTGTTTGTGTATTTGCTGAACCAAAGGCGACAGAGCAACACTTTTGAATTATCGGAAATTTGCAACAAAAGTTTCAAAGGCAGTCATCTGGCCTTGATTTTTGAAGTTGAAGATGTTTCATCTCTTATCCAAGAGCCTTTCTCAGTTCTGAAATTGAACTGGTGAGAGCTGGTTTCTCTGCTCCTAGGAAGGAGGAGTTAGACCTGAAACTAAATTCTATTGGTTCAGGAAACTATGAATAGCCTGAGTGGTTTCGGGTCTTTAAGAGTCCTTTGTCCTCAGCTGGAGCGAGTGGCAGAGTCGTTAACCCTCCCCAGCCTGGTCAGCTCCTTCAGATGTTAATGAGCTGAGTGAAACTGGTTTGTTTTGTTTGGGTTTCAGGAGACTGTTGTAGACAGATGGAAGGATGTATCTGAGCTCACCATTTCTGTTAAGAGAAGGTTTATCTTTTTTTGACAAAGACTGCTTCTTTCACTCCTCGCTCAAACCATCCTTTCTCTCTGGCTAAGAGTTGGACCTCACTGTCCTCAAAGGAGTGGTTTGTGGTCTTCAAGTGTAGGTGCACTGCAGATTATGGTCCACAATGCAATTACCCTGGATGAGTGAGAGTCTCCACAGACATTATCGGAAATTGGTTTGTTTTCCCCCACTATTGCTGAATGTATTTGTTAGAAGTGGTCCAAGGAAGAAACAGCAGTGAACAGGTGACAGGTGACTGGGAGAGAAGGCCCCATGTAGTCCAACAGACGAGCTACTGAAGCTCAAACTGCTGAACAAACTAATGCTGGGTCTGATAAAAAGGTGTCCAAATACTCAGTGCATGGGGCTGTATATTAGGCAGATCTTGTTAGTATTGAGGTAGTAAACTGTCCCAGCTTGCATTACCATTATTATTACAGCTACAGATGACAGTGCAGTGCAGTGGAGTCTCGGAGGATGAAGCCCTGACTCAGCTCTAACTCCCACCTCCTCTTTGGCTGCTCTCCATTTGTTTAAGCTGTTGTTTTAACTTTATTGTTTTCTAAAATATGACACCTATAAAAGCCATTTAGTCATTTTTCTTTGTGTCATATTTTGATTGCTTTCAATAGACTTTAATTTATCTAACATGATTACATTGAAGCTCCTGAAGATGTTTATGATTTTCTTATTGGACAACCAGGACCCGCCTCCTTCAATATTGTCATTAGCTTAGTGTCTCTAACGGCACTGATCTGTCATCAGCTAATTGCACTCCCCGTGTGTTAATTAGTTTGTGTTGTTGCAAATAAAGAGTTGTCCTAATTAAAAGTTTTGACCCTCTCTGTATTCTCTCCTTGAACTGGTATCGAGTGTACCTTTGTTAAAAGACTTCACCGCAACCAATTTCTTATCTTGAAACTATTTAAATAATATATATGGTTAAAAGTTTACATTTATATTGTCTTGTGTCGTTCACTTATGGAGAAAACATGCAGCTTCAAACAACTCATTTTCAAATAGCTTTCTATAGTAAGTATATATTAAATTTATAAAAGAATACAACACCAGATATGGGTAAGGCAGACTTTATTGCCCCTGTAGAGAGCTGTAGCAGGAGGATTAGCCTTGTTGTTCAGTCCTCTGTGGGATTTCTTTCTTATTCTTGTTGCCATTTTAACAACAGTAAAGTCCTGTTGACACCCGACATGACCACATTCAAACAAATTACTTTTTCTGCAAGTCTTTGTACAACTTGATTCTGCTGCTGTCCCCGTTCAGAATTAAGAACAAAGTATTCTGGTATTTTTGTTTCTCTGATTGCTTACTCCATCTGTGATTGTTCCACAAATAGAAAAGAAAAAAGAAATTCAAACCACCAGACTAAAGGTGCCAGACTAACTTCTTTGTATAAAACAGGAAAAGAGTTTGTCTGGCAGGCCAGGCTAGGTTTAAAGGTTGATGTTGGAAACCATGGAAACTAACGCAAGCACAGGGAGATCATGCAAACTCCACACAGAAACCCGGAGCTTTGTTGCTGTGAGGTGAAAGTGCTCACCACTTTACCACCGTACTGCCTATAGCCACAAGTAGTTTCTAAAATCTGCTTTGGTTCAAAGATTGATTTTAATGTTCCTCAACAGAGGACGCTAGATGCACTGAGATAAAGTAGATTTGTAAATATTACAGCAGTAAATGTATACATAAATGTGTATACTGTGACTTATTTATGATTTCATTTTTTTTTTCTGTTTTCAATATGGTCCATTGTAGGGCTGTGCAATAAATCATATATTTGATCAACAAATGCAATATTTTTATTGCAAGAGACGAAATGTAGCTCAGTAATGTTATAGTCCTCCATCTGACAAAGATTTACACTGTAAAATACTTTTACTTCCAAAGCCTACACGTTTAAATAAAAACCAGTTATGACCAGATAAAAATAAATATTATAAAATTTCCAGATAAGTCCAGATTTAGTTGTGATTTCCTTATTTTTATTCCTATTTAGGCTTGTTTTAGTCCTGCTTTAGTCTTTGTTAAACATATTAGGGAGGATTTTTAGCGACTGCTGACAAACCAGCGACTGTTTGTCCTTTTTTGAATACTGCGCATGCGTCAGGCCCCGCCCTTCACTGTTCCTCTCCAAGGAACTCCGCCACAGCGACGTGCACGAGCGTTGAAACACAAGTGTTTGTTTACAGCCGGCATCAGCAGAGAGTCGCCTAAACCTAGACCTGCATTGTTTGTTTGCGTGACCTTTGACCTAGTTCCCCACACAGACCCAGTCACATGCACAGTCCCTAAATGTGAGCAAAAATATATCCTCCTGCTATTGGTAGCATTAGCAAACTGACGTTGCTGTACAGTTGAAAAGGTTCAACAGATAAAGAAAAAAGGCATTTTTTTCAAACGATAAGATAAACTGTCCAGCAGAAACTTGGCGACCAGTGCATCAGTCTGAAGCCCTTTCTGTTCCTACAGCGCACGCTGTCCTTTGAAGGAATCGCCAATAACTACACGGGTTTTATTCTGCTCCTCTACAGTTATTCTCCTCCTCTGGTACACTTCAAAAACAGTTTTCCTTTTGTGACTGCCCGGTTCACGGTTTTCCTCAGCCATTGTGCTCTTCGAAGTCAGGCTGTCCGCGCTACGATGTTAACGCCGCTAATGCGGCGCTAATGCCGGACTACATAAACATAGTGTATACGCATGCGCAGGCACAAGAACGCGCACTATCGCCGAAACTAGGAAGTCAGAATGATTGGCGAGTCCGTGGAGCAATGGTTAACGTACTCATGACGAAAACGATTGGATGAGGTTTTTTAAGTCACACAGAGTCCACAGTTTATTATTATTATTATTATTATTTTTTTATACACCAATTTATAAGCCTTATACAGGGCAATGAAGGTAGTTTTAATAAATATTGCAAAAAATGAATTTATAAAGATCCTCCCTACCTTTAAGTTTTGATTGTGACACATTTTTGACAAGTGAATATACAGACCTCTTTTTCTGCTTTAATTTCACTGAATTTACAATGTGAAAAAGTATATCAAAATATCACCAATCATAGTGTCATCACAATAGTTATTCAACATGTTTGTCACAAATGTTTTTCTGATGTATTGCTTGGAATGTAACTATATTCATCCTGTGTGTATCTGTGTTTATACCAAAAGTAGATGAGACAGACCCTAATCACAGACAATCACAGCTGTTTGCTCAAATGACAAGTTTTAAATTGCTGTAAATCATTTTGAATATAAACTCCCATATGGGAAAAGTAGTCATAATTTAAAATCAATGCAGAGGCCCAATTGTCCATCTCCATAATTACCCTCTCCTTTATGACAGGAGAAAAACACAAAGAGGTGGTTGCTTCTGTCAAAGATGGGGCACCTAAAATAGCACAACAAGTAAAATCAATTTCATAATGACAGCCAGAATTACACCTGAGCACAAGCAGAGCACAATATTTCATCATTATATCATCCAAATATGCCTCTATCTGAAATTAAAATGGCTAAGGTCTACTTTTTAATGCATAAGTGAGCGCTGGTGGTGATTTAAAGTGGGGAAATAATTGCAGTTGAATTTATGTTGGCTTGTCACGCGCTGATAGAAAAATGTGCCTGTTTAGAGGCTGGCGGCCAACCGTTTTATTGGCCGAGAGTAAAAGTGTGTTTGATGTGAAGGCGCACATCCAGGTGAGCGGTGGTAAAAAGTGGGAGAAATGACAAGGCAGGAACAGACAGGCTGCTTTAGGAAACCTTAATACAGTGTCTTCAAGTAGTCCTCAAAGGCTTTTTCAGAGGACACTTTTGGGGAAGTCCTAAACAGGAGGAACCTTGAGAACTTGGTGACACTGTTTTGGCTAAAGAACATAACTTAGCTTTCTTGTGTCTTGCTCTCCACCAGTTTTTCACATTGCTGTTGGGTAACTTTATACCAGCTCTCTTAGCTTTACTTTATGGCGAGGTGAGCTAAGGAATTTAAAGGGGCTATATTATGATTTTTGTGTGTCTTTTTAATTAATTTAGTACATAATCAGCATCTTAAGGTTTGTTGGTCAGAAAACACAATAATTATTGAAAACTTCCCAGAAACTCATCATTTGACTCTTTGAGAAACACTTCAGATTATTCTCTGTCACTTTAAGAGCCCTCCCTCCCTGCTGTCCCGCCCCTTCAGCGTGTCCCAACAGCACGTGTCGGTGCAGAGCCAGTGTTTGAGTGTTGTCCGCTGCAGTTTGAGGGTGGGTTTGTTTGGTTGCTGCAGGGGAGGCGTGAGCTGTAGCAGTGCTTCCTGAACAGGACAGGGGCGTGTGGGAGGGGCGTGGTCAGGTGGAAAAGGCAGACACTGGTTAAATGAACCCTTTGGCCTCTCACAAACTCAATGTAAAAGAATAGAGGATTACTCAAACATGCGTGAATGAAACAAAGCATGACTCCAGGTATGTTTTTGATGAGGAAACAACATTATAACATGGTAGAAAGATCAGGAAAAAGTAGATTTTGCATAATATAACCCCTTTTAACAGACACTGACCTGGGATGGTTGTCAGACTCAGTGGCGTACTAGTGAATAAATTGTTACTAAACAAGCCACAGTAATATTGCTAATGTTAGCTTACCTTTGCTTGTACAGATGACAGCTTCCCCACCTAACGTTGAAGTTAAAGAGCTGCTATAATCCAGTCCGTTCTTTCTATTAACATCATAATTAATGTTAAACATAACACAAATTATTTAAATACCACTGAGGTCTGATAGGGCTTTATTACAGAAGTTTGGTGAGTTTGGTGAACTTTTTTACACGTACTGCCGAGTCACAACAGTGAGCTGAAAATAGTGAGTGAGTGTCCGTATCTGTTCACTAATGAGCCACTATAGTCCACACTACTTGAGTGCTTCCAGAGCCAGTTTGGACGAGACTCTTTGCCGCACACACTTGCAGATTCGAGTCTTTAAAGCTCCCAAACTAACCGATTTCTGGGCTGCAACTAGTGTTGACTGGCACAGACTCAGTGTGACTGTGAATTGTGGTATAATCGGGCAAATAATCATGTCATGTGTCCCTAGCTTTAGTGTATGAATGCGGCCCACGCCTAAAACAGCCTGATGTTTAGTGCACTGCCTGTTGTGCCCTCATTTCCCCGAAAAAAGAAAGAAAAAAGCTCTTTGCCAAACTCTCACCGGCAGTGCAGCGCCATGGCCTGTCACACACACGAACGTTTAACATGAAATGCGCAGTATCCCGTGCTGCGTGTGAGGGAGCACGCTGCTGCTCGTGCCAGAACGTGACAGAGCAATTAAATTTATTCCAAGACTTTTTCATATAATGCAGGAAAGTGTGTTGCCTAAATTGCATGAACAAGTACCACATCATGTTAAAGTGTAACTGTAATAGTAAAAATAGTAGAGACCAGATTTCTAGACCCGAAAACTGGGACACATACAGCATCTTTTACAGAAATCATGATGCATTTGAACTTATGAAGTGACAATAAATCCATACAACTTTCAGTCATTTAATTAAAAGTATGACACTAGGGCTTAAATTCTGAATATGACAGCAATTTATTTATAACAACAAAGACATGGTTAATAAATTTAATGACAGAAATCTTTTGGCAAATGTTTTTAAGCGTCCTATGGCTTTTCTATTGGTTAATATGGGACAAGTGGGATATGGTTTGTTGAAAATGACACATATTGGTGTTTTTACTGGGACTGTCCCCACTAAATAGGGCACATCTGGTCACCCTAGTAAATACGTAACGCCGGTACATGTATTCTGTAACACTGCCAATCCTAATACAAATGGTTTTCATCTTGGTGCAGTGGAAACTTGAGGAAACCTCGTTAGTACAACTGTGCTGCACTCTCTCTGTATCATCTTACATTAGTGTCATGTTGCTCTGTGAAACTTGTGTGTATATAGAGGCCTACATGCACAGAAAAACAACAAATGCACTACATACATTTTTTAACTGCTGGTAAAATATTAAGCTAGAGGAGTGTAGATGCAGGCCGGTGTGCGGTGGTTTGAATGTGAGAGCGCTCTGATGGATACTGCCAGCCCACACTGTAACAGCCCACAGTAGAAACACCACTCCAATATATCTGCCTCTTTATTGCACATCGATGCAGCCGGGCGAGCGCACAGTGACAGCACGCTCATGAAAAAAAGATATTAAAAAAAGCATCTCATCTTTTCCCTCTATGTAAATTAGCTCATCTTCCTCCTCCTCCTTGGTGTAAATAGACCAAACCTGCTCAGACTTTGCATACACATAAATAAGACATCTATTAAAAAAATCTACTATTGCTCCTCTGTCCCGCGTCTCACTGGCGCTAATCAAGAAATGAATGGTGCAGCGTGGTTATCCCTACTCTAATGCAATATTTATGGCTAAAAATACTTCTGCATATGACTGAACACGTACAAATATGTTGAGTGTGGCCTGTGTATGACTCCATGCATAAACAGTTTCTCTGGTGCTGACAGATGTGGCATGCTAAGATTATGTTTTTATATTGGGGGTCTCCCTCAACCTAATTTTTAACAAAATATTTCTTGTATCAAATTTCTATGGCTTTGCGTGCATATTTTTAAGTGTACAACTCATTCATCTTCTTCCACTTAATAGCATCAGGGGTCGTGGGTGGATGGAGCCTATCCCAGCAGCTATGGGCCACCCTTTTGTCACCCAATTGTCGTAGGGCTGACACAGAGACATGCAATGATAATCACTCACTCTCATATTCATTTACTATAGAGGCAATTCTCCTAACACCAGATTTCCACTGCATGCGTATACACTGCACTGCGGGCTGCCATCGAATGATGATGCAGACCCTCGCTTCGCCAGGCTGCAGAGCCCAAAGCAGCTCGGGGAGAGCATGCGCAAGAAGAATGACTTCATGTGATAAAAGTAACAAATAAAAATGAAAACAACTATTTATTCAGAAGGACAGAAAACAACTGATTGATATAAGAGCTTTGGGGGTGAAGTGGCTGGAAACAAAAAAGCTTTATGAGTGCAATAAATATTTAATCGTGTCTGTTTCTGTACTAAGCGAACAGCCTACTAAAAGATAGATTTCTCATATTATCTTTAATATGAGAAACAATGATTAATTATAAATATTCTAATCAAAAATGTTTGTATGGACCGATACTGCTTTGAAATACGGACGCTGTGCATGTCCAGTTTCCTGTTTGGTGCGATCTGAGCTGCAGAGGTTGATCTGAATGAACTCCGCCGTTGAACAAAACAGACTGGCTGCAAATCTCCGGCACTGGGTGGAGCACGGGCAGACCGGCGCGGAGGCTGTGGAAATGCTCTCATTCACTAGAACAGCTGCGTATTTACTATGTGGCACAGTGCAGTGGAGCGGAGTCACATGCACTGGAAATTGGGGGCAACACATGCATGTCTTTGGATGGTGGAAGTAAGCTGGAGACGATTCAGATGCAATAAAAGTGAGGACATGCAGAAGTATAACTCACAAAATTGTGCAAAGATGGTTTTGGTAAATGGCAACCAACTGACTACATGTGCAGTCACTGAGCTGGTAGACATTGATTCTCAATATTGATTCTCCTCTTTTTCTACCATTGAGGCTGCAGCTAGATACACTAGATGTAAGGTAATGTATGCTTTATTGTAGGGAAATTCATTCAGCTCATTTGACCGATCCTTCAGTGCCACTGTGGCAACGTGTCAGGAGCAGCTTCTCCAGGTCTTAAGCCAGGATCTTGGTCAGAAATACCTAGTTGTAGAATTAGTCTATTGTACTTTTTTTTTTCAGGTTAACCATGCACGTGCAGACACAGAAAGAACATGCAAACTCCACATCAAACACTCTTCAGAGACTATTCAATCATCTGAAGAGAAGATGCCCATCCAGCAATAAAGAAAAATGCATATAAGTAATTTAAATATGAATGCAACTACAATTATTGCTGTTAACATACCTATATAAAATGATCCATCATCATGCTTTTCACTCCAGCTTTAATGTTTAATAACTGAGAATAATCTTTAGCGTTTCCTGCTCATTTACTGCTTCGATCCCCTACTTTCAGTATAATTAGTAGGAGAGCCTGTGTAACCTTTCTGTGCACTAAAAATATGCAACCATTCTATATTACTCAAATTGATTTTTTCTGTTCATTTACTCAAGGCCAAGTAATTCTATGATCAATAGGAGATGGCACGCTGAGTGTGACCTTTTAGAAACTTTTATACATATGATTTATTCATGTTTAGTGTTTCTTTGTCCTGTTACATGGAGGAACTCGTCATGTTATTCCATCCACATGAAAAATTAAAAAGTAGGCTACTGGGCTTGATTAGACAATAGACAACCCACTATGGATTGAACATACTGGTAGAGATGTGCATATAAGCCAAGAGACAATGGTGTAAAATCTTGGTAGCTTGTGATTCAAAACCTAAGAACGGAGCGGCAACAGAGAGAGGGAGAGGCTTTGGGCATGCTTTTTTTTTTTTTTTTACTTTGTATGCACTGGACCGAGAGCTTTCAAACCTTTTGGCATCATACAAATGGCCACAGAATCATGCACATTTGCAAGGTGTAAGATATTGGTTTAACATAAAATAAAAGAAAGCTCATTCATGTGTCTTCTTTCGTCAGGGTTGCCAGATCTCACTGACACTTTCCAGCCCAGACACAACACAATAAAACACACACACACAAAAACTGCCCAAATCACAACCATTCTAAAAATCTTCTGATATATGTAAAAAAGAAGACAAAACGGAGCAGCAGCATGAAAAGAAGTAAACCAAACAAAGAGAGCTGTCAGACAACTAAGCCTGCCTAGTCAGGAAGTCATAAAAAACCCCAAAAACTGAAATACCAACATGAAATGTGAGCAACCAAACACATAAAGCACTCATTTTAAAATAAATGAAGTGATGATATGAGTGGGGGGGAAACCGCAGTTTATTTAAATGTGTATTTCTACTTTGTTGTCATAAAATTGCAACTATTATATTGTCATTTTCTCCAGAATATTTTCTAGAAACCTGCCAAATGTTGAGAAAAGCAGCCCAAATTTGATAAACCAGCCCAATGCTATTTTTTCCAGTCTAAGGTGATCAAAAGAAGCCCGGGCGGAAACCAGGCCAATCTGGCAACACTGTCTTCCCCTTATAGGCTTAAGGGTTGAGGAGGCTGACACTCATTCACAATGCTCAATATAGACCAATTCCTACCTAACTCCTGCATGCCTCATCACATTAGGAGGACGTCAGAGAACCTGGAGATAGGACTTGCAGACTTCACGGATGGTGTGGTCGTTAAACCCACAATATTCTTGCTGAAAGTTTGGAGCACTTACCTTTCAGCCATCTGTGCAGCCCATAAGAGAAAGTTATGCTAAAGGAACTCTAACTAGCTATAGCACAACCCCTTCATCAATTGTCAAGGCCAGACAAGCCATCAGAGTGGAAACACATTGGATGACAAACCCCTTCATCAATCTCGTCATTAGCAGATTCTCGTTGTACACTGGATCACGCTGGTATGGCTCTGGTGATTCTCTGGAGGTGCTCTGTGTGATGTTGTTGTATGATGGTGTGCCATGAAGCGTTCAAAGGAAACACAGAGATAAATGATAAAATACTAAAAAAAATAAAAGTCTTTGTGGGTGGGATGGGGCTGCACGCTGCGTTGTTGTGTTTTACAGGAGCCTCACTCAGCCGTCTTTGATCATCTCTGGAGGAGGATGTCACACTCTGAGGCTCCGAGCCGGTCCTCTCTGCTGCAGCGAGGGTGTGGGTGAGGCACTACAAACGCTTCAACGCTGTCCTGTGGCATCTGTTAGCAGATTAGACAGTGGATTAGAATAAATGATCAAACGAGACAGAACAGGCTAAAATACAAGACAACAATAACTTCTAACACTTACTATTTTTGTAATCAGGATTTACAAAGTGTGTTGTCGAAACAAACAAGGTTATAAAGAAGTTTTCTGGACATGTTTTAGAGCTGAGGAAGTTTCATCTCTCGTCCAAGTAACTTCAAGACAGAAGCTCATTTCACACTGCAGAGGGCATGCGTTAAAGGTTGTTTTAAATAAATTTATTAAAGGTGAATAAGATTAGTTATATGCTACTATTAGTTATGTTATGATTTTATATCAAAGTAAGAAAGAAAGAACTTGTCTCAGAGTTTCTCAAGTTGTTTACCTTAAACATATTGCGGTTTCTTAGCAGCCGACCCAATAGTCAGTCTAAGAACGGTCTATTTTAATTCCAGATATATCTCAGCTCACCACTGACACATGAAAAACCCTTTTTTACTGATGGCTGCCTTTTTGGCAGATGACAAATGTGTAAGGGTGTGGTGGACAAGCATATTTTGTGAAGCTACACACTGTTAAATATGTCTGGACACAGCCTCACAGTCCACTTGTTCTGCAGTAGATTAAAAACAGCGGTTACAGATGTTACCAACAGTCTTTGGTAAGTCTTTTACCTCCCTCTGTGTTTCTAACAAAGTAGCTAAAACTAATTTTGTATAAGCAGTAGTGGAGAAACTTCTTCACTTGAAGGTACTATGAGCAGTATATATTTTTTTATATTTCATAAAAATTACCCGAGTGTCCCAAGATATGAGGTTAACATGTTTATATGATATATATTTTACTAATAACAATGGTACCACTTATTTTATTAATCTTAATATATATAATAACAATGCATTAGTTGTACATAATGCTTTTCTTCACACTCAAAGTCGCTTTACAATGTGGTGCATTATTCATTCACTCCTCACACTCCATGGCAGAAGCGTGGCTGCCATTTTGTTCCTACGGCCCCTTGAACCACTCACACTGGTGGGTGAGTGAAGTGTCTTGCCCATAGACACAATGACAATGTGCACTGCCAGTAGTGGGACTTAAACCACCAGCCTACAGGTTAGTGAAGGTCAAGCATCTCTACCAACTGTGTGTGACCCCGGGGAACATGCTTTTTTTTTCGTACTTAGGGCTGTCGCGATGACCGCATTAGTGTCATACCATTATCAATCCAACCACATGGGGGCACAAGCGACCGCGGTAACCGCAGTTTATCATTTTAGTGAGACACTAATGCAATGCAGTTTAATTTCACTGTAAACTATGAAGCATTTAATGTTTACGCACGTACACATGCTCAGAGACGCTGGGAGTGAACGGAGGGTTAATAGTGACAATGGAAAAGGCTTCTGCATGAGGTGCGCTGGCTCAGTGAAGCTAACCACTTCCCAAGCAGACACGGGGCTTACGCGTGAGTTTGGGTTAGTTGGTAACAGAAAATAATTGAGAAGCACTGCATTAGGCAAACATTACCAGTACCAGGTACCTTTTTGGTACCTGTTTGGCTGAGGTTCCAACTGAGCGAAACCAGTACTAAAATGTGACACTGACAGATTGCTGGTCACTGATTGATGATTGATTTTGTGTTGTGAATCATACTGGATGTGCAGAGTTAGACACAAAAACAAATGCAGAATGTACTTGGTTTCACTCAAGTAATCAGCCAGCAGTTGTGGGAAAGTGGTGAGTTTAAGCTCAAGTTATGAGATCATGCAATAACAACCATGCACAGAGAGCTACATGTACTGTAAATAAAAGCTGTATTTGCCTCTGACCTTGATTTCCCGTTCATTTGGAGATTATTTTCCTGACTTTTGTGTTTCTACCCTGGGTAAGCATGTTACGTACAGTATATAAATACTTTCTTTTTACTCACGTTTAATGGTATCCAATCTCATTTGTGAACCTGTGTCCCCAGTTAAGACGTAATGTTTACAGAGGTGAGCAAGAGGCTGCACAACCGTATTTTGTTTGTTTTTTAAATATACTGGATTCTCTTCACTGGTTCCAGGTGTGACTTCCTGTCTGACTCGATCTGCTCAACATTTACACAAAGTATAGCTTACCTTTGCCAACGTTATATCAATCTAGCTTTTGCCAGGTTAGAGGTCAGCAGCATCCGTGAAAAAAGACTTGATACGTATTTTTGTTGGTGCACCGGACACATACTGCAACACAGCCGGTGTGAACTCATGCATTGACTTGACTGACATTTATTTTGTTGCAAAGGTCATACAGAACACGTAATGGACGTACGCGTAAGTATTCAGTAATGAACGTAAGTATTCAATGTGAATTGGGCGCATCTTGTACTCCTCAACAGTATTTTGTCTCGCTGCTTGCGGCCTTTTGCGGCTCTTTTCTTTGGCTTTGCGTGTGACAAAAAAACACAAAACCAGAACAAAGTACAACATTGCCTCTGCGTCCTCCGGGGAATGGAAAACCACCCAAACTGAGTAAAGTAAAACCAAGTAGTGCTGGTGGAAAAGGGCCATAATTAATGTGTTAAGCATGAAGGAAAAATGCTGATAACTGAATAGAAGAGACAGAATCTGACACTGAGGTCTTCTGTCTCTATTGATTTGATGTTTATAATGAGTATTACCTAACAGTATCGTTTATATTTGAAGGCACAGCAAAAGCAAATAATTTTAAAACAAAGCTTAAAACACTGTACTTCAAACTAATAAAAAATGCAGTTGAATTGGAAGGAGTGAAGTAGAGAAGTACAGACGCTTAAGTTAATATGTAATAACAAAGTACTTAATGTTTGCAGCTTGTGTTAAGTCAGAGAAAGATGACAGAAAATCAATCAGAAAATACACTGCAATGTCCATTTGAAACAACAGCTTTGACTCTCATGTTGACTAGCAAGTTTTACCAGGTATTGTCTAACACCTTTTGTTGTTGCTCGCTCATAAAAATAGAAGTACTAGACATGATTTACTTACATTAAGACAGGAAATAACATTTTAAAACACAGATCATAGTGATGCTGTCATAACGCAGGGAGCTGGAGAACACTTGTGATAGACTCAGTGAGGGCAATATCACATGAAAAACTGCACGTTCCTCTGAGTGGGACAGTTAATTAGAGCTGGGACGCTGCAGTAGTTTCAGAGAAAAAAAAAATCAATTTATATACATGTAACGTTACTGGACACTGAGCTCAGAAATATGTTTATGTTTTGCTGTAATGACAGTGTTTACTTCCTTAAAGAGCAAGAGCGTTGTGGCAGAAATACTGGTTAGAGTGTTAGGATTTGTAAATGTATGTTTTAAGCTGTGTATTATTCAGGGTTCCCATGGGGCATTAAAAGTCAGTAAATAGATTTTGTGAAAATTAAGGCCATAAGTAGCAATAAAAGGTATTAAATTTGATTTCAACAGAAATTAACAATTCTGAATAGTTCTGATGTGAAATCGCAGACATTAGTTCTTTTTGTAAATATAAATAGGTATAGACCCTTCTTGTGTTTGTAAACAGAACGTTTGTGTTCCAAAGACTGGTACTGGAAGTTAAAAAAGAAGGTAATACATAAAAAAAATACATCTCAGAAATAACTTCTGAATACTGTGAGAGAATCTTTAATAAGTCTGTGTAGTAACTGAGCTAACAGTGTCTGCTGAACTGTGCTCTGCATTAAATATACTGCAGCCTCTCCTCTGCTCCTCTCAGCGCCGCGGACAGGGGCAGGCGCGGTCACCTGTCAGGGGCAGGCGCGGTCACCTGTCAGGGGCGGGGCGCGGTCACCTGTCAGGGGCGGGGCGCGGTCACCTGTCAGGGGCAGGCGCGGTCACCTGTCAGGGGCGGGGCGCGGTCACCTGTCAGGGGCGGGGCGCGGTCACCTGTCAGGGGCAGGCGCGGTCACCTGTCAGGGGCAGGCGCGGTCACCTGTCAGGGGCAGGCGCGGTCACCTGTCAGGGGCGGGGCGCGGTCACCTGTCAGGGGCAGGCGCGGTCACCTGTCAGGGGCGGGGCGCAGTCACCTGTCAGGGGCAGGCGCGGTCACCTGTCCGCCGTGAGGCTGACGCTCTGAGTCGAGAACTGACGCTTTATGTAAAAAAACAAACAAACAAACAATAACGGTGCAAATGGATCATTTGTAGGAGTTTGCGGCTTGTGGCTCCATAAGTTCAGGGATGGCCATGGATTGCCCCCCGCTCTCACCATGGGTCCAGGACGCACAGAAAGCACAGCTCCCAGGAATGTGCGCAGGAAGCGATATAAAAAGCACACGTAACATTTATTAGTAGAATGTTTTACACGAGACTTGTGAGGGGAGGGAAAGGAGAGGGCTGTAGTGCAGCGGCCAAAGCAGTGGACTCGTCCTGAAGCCGAACCGTGGACAAACGTGAATGAGGCAGGTGCTCTCTCTTCTTTGGACGCGCGGGTCGTTCACCATGAAAACAAGTCTATGTTGTGATAGACGCACATTTCCAAGATGGTCACGCGCCCCCGACACGGCTTCACGCTCTCCAAACTGCTTTGAGAAGCGCTGGTGTACGGCAAAACAGATGGTTTGATTAATTTGTTAATAAATTTTAACGCTTAAATTTTTTTTTTTTTTTTTTATTAATCGCATGCGTTAACGCTGACAGCCCTAATATTTTTGTGTATTTCTACTGTGCCTACTGTCTGGAAATTGATCTTCTGTTTACACTTTATTGTTTTAATTGTCACAAATCTGTTTTTATTAGAACAAAGACATTTTACCGTTACTTTTTGTAAATTCTCCTGCATTTTTTAAAAACTCAAATTCAAATATAAAAAAAAATCTGCCTGCTTTTAAAATCAAAATATAAAATAGATTTAATATAAACTTGTATTACGTTTACTTATTTTATTAATGAATAAATAAACTTATAAAAAATAATAAACAAAATACATAAAATCTGTAGAATAACTCCTATTTGAAACAAACTATTTAACCCAAAAAATATAATATACAAATAATATATTTTAGCAGTTTTTCATTAGTCAGTGAGACGCTTGAGCTCATAGTTCAGTTTGAAAAGCTTGCAAATATTTTCTTATCATCTCAAATTATGAAATAATTCCATGTACCCCCTGCAAAGTGCTCAAGTACCCCTAGGGGTCCCGCATACCTGGTTGGGAACCACTGTCTTATGAGCCCAAGTAAGGGCTGGACATGTTTGTATGCAAGACACAATAATAAAATAAAAAGAATCAATTCATTTATTCATTCATTGAGCAATATAGTAACCCAAAGACATAGAGAATAACATACAACACAGATAATGATTTTTTTTCTTTATCTAATTAATTTTTGTTTTATTTATTTATGCTTTTTTTCTGAGATGCAGAGAACGGGGGATGTGTTTATGACGGTGAGTGGCAAAGCAGCTTCCTGTACCACTTCTTCTTCCTCTGCTCCAGGTCCCCATCTTCTCCATCAGCTGAGCGCCGTCCTCCTCGTTCTCTCTCAGTTCCTCCTTCAGACGTTCTGAGACAGGCAGATCTTCTCCTCGTCCCACTCTCTGGACCTCCTCTTCTCTCATCTGCTCCAGTCTCTAGTCCAGGTCAGTAACTCTCTGATGTTCCTCTGAGCTCTTTCTCCTTCTGCCGCAGCTTTGTGGTGACCTACTCCAGCTCTAGTGCCAGGAACGTCCTCTCCTCTGCCCACTTGATGGCTCTGATGCCGTTTTCTCTGGAGGTATGCTCAGTTTTGGCATTTTGACCTCAAGCTTGACCTCTGTCCCTTGCAGCTCCTTCTTCAGCTTCTCTGTGGTCTTCAGAAGGGAGCTCTTCTCCTCAACACTGGCTGGATCTGTGGGCTGCTTCTTTTGTGATCTGCTCTATTTGCTTCTCCAGCTCGGCCACCTGCTGTATCAGACGTTTTTCTTTCTCCACTTCTCTTGCCACATATCTTTGAGCTCCTCAATGAACTTCTCAATGGAGGTGATTTGTTTTTCAACCTTCTTTGGTGCCTGCTCCATCTCAGCATTTTTACACACCACATCTGTTATCCTCCTCTTTATCCTGAAGCTTTTTGTTCAGCTCTTCCATTGCTTTTACGAGTGAGGCCTTCTGTTGCTCCCACTCTCTGTGTTTCCTCATCTCTTCTTGTGACTTTTCCAAGGCAACCTTTAGTCCATCTGTCCACTTCAATCTGATGGGAGCTCATCAATCTTGCCATCTTGTCCAATATTTGCCACTTCTCTTTCTCAAAATCATCTTTCTACGATGCCTGCAGTTATTAGAGTTTGGCTAAGCTCTCGTCAATATTATTTGATTGCTGTTCTTTCTCACTGGTTATAGGCCTCTTTAGTTCTTTGGATGACTTTGGTAAAGGTCTGTCTCTCTGCCTTTCGCTGAAGATTGACCTTCTCCAGCTCTTTCTTGAGGTTCTCCTCTCTGTCTTTCGCAGCGAAGGCTTCAAACGGCATCTCCAGTTTGAGTTTGACCAAAGTCATCCCTCGCTCGTTCTCTGCCTGCTGCCTCAGTTTGTCATCAGCAGCGACCTCTGCTCTCAGTAGCTCAATCTCTGTCCTCATGGCCTCTTTCTCGTCTGCCTTCTCATTGAGCTCCTTCTGTGGCTCGGTGGACAGTTTTTTAGGCTTCTCCTGCGTCTCCTTAACCTGGACACTCGTGTTGTCCATCTTGGCAGAGGCGGGTGTTGCGAGGGCTGCCGCGAGGTTGAAACTCTGACCGTAGAACTTCTCGTCTTCTTCAGGAGGGTATTCGTCTCAGGGCTTTTGCATTTTGCTCAGTTCTTGAGTTTGTGGTGCTCAGTTTCCTGTCTCTCTCTGAAATGACCTATTAAATATAAATAAATGTATCTATTATTATTATTATATTAATTTATTTACATTATACATTATGAGGCACAACACCACATTTTATTCTCGGATCTAAACGTTTAGAAGCTCATACCCGTGTATAAAGTAGAACATCAAGTCTCTAGAGGTGAACGAATGTCAAGATGTTAGAGATTTATTCAGCCTATTTATTTTTCATGTCAAAATGTTTCATATGTAAGGCCAGGATGTGAACCCAAAAGCTATGGAGGATGAAAACAGCCAAATCAATTCATAAAACAATTAATTAAATGCTCTCACTGACAAATAATTATTTAAACAGGACAATAAGAATATATATTCTTTAAATGAAGGTTAAATTAAATAAATAAAGCCCTACTTATTCCCTTTCTGTATTTATTTCGACATTTATTCATTTGTGCTTTAATTTATTTTTGTTTTATTTAATTGTAAAGTTTTTCCTCTTTTATATAGTCCCACATTTATTTATCCCCTCCCTACAAACCCCCAAATGAACGTAAAAATTGTCAAAATCATACAAGCAATAAACATATAATAAGCAAAAAAAGAGCAAACTAAACAGTGAAAACAGAAATATAATTAATGCAAATTCAAAAGTGTAAAAAATCTGGGGATTGGCCTTTTTTCAGCAAGAGTAGAGTTAATTTTACTCCCAGTGAGTTAATAGTTATTTCATTTCACTCCCATTTAATCTGTAGTTGGTGTTAAATCTGAGAGTCACAAAGGAGAGTCCTCTAAATCCACTATTCTCAAAGTGGGGTCCGGGGACCCCTGGGGGTCCCTGAACCATTGGTTGGAGGTCTGCGGGGAAAAAAAAAGTAATTAATTGCTAATAATTCATTATCATTAACTTTGTTATGGCGTATAATTTTAAACATTCATAAATGTCAATGTGGCAATAAAATAAACAGTGAGTGAAATACCCTCACTTATATTGGGTTTTAGGACGTTTTAAACTCTTGATGATTGTGATGCACCACATAAGTCACATTGATCGGAAGTGAGAGACACTATTAGGGGGTCCTTGGGTTAAATTTACTATTCCTTACTTACTATTCTTTGTCTTTCTAGCAGCTACAACCAAATTTTAGTCTGCAAAGGCAACTTGTGACCAGAGGAAAACTCAGCCTGCCTGATGAAGATTTTTGATGAGCTGCAGAAGTCTGGGGTCAGGTCATATGACAGGTAACACTATAATTTTACCCAAGTCAAATTTAGTTGATTGTACATTTAATTTATGATAAAATATTTCGTGTTTTGTCCTCTTGTCATTTCCTGTGCCATCCTGGTTGTTCTAAATCAGGGGTATCAAACTCAATCAGAGCTGGGGCCAAAATTAGAAAACCAGTCTTGGTTGTGGGCTGAACAGGAGAATTGTATAAATAATAAAGCCAGCCTACTGTATTTTTGTTCGCAGTTAGGATACAATAGGCCTTTTAATATAGAATAATACATCCCCACAGAACTACAAATGTAGATTTGTGGTTTTAAGGGGCTTGGTATTAAATCAGAACTTAGAACTCAACAAATAGGACACAGACTCAGACTAACACTGACCAATTATTTATTTATGAAGTATTTACTTAACTCCTCATATAAGACAGGTGTTTTCACCAGGTCCACTCTGTTTTACTGTGACAGTGGGTACTACCAGCAGCTTAATATTAAGGTGCATGTCAAGCCCCTTATGTGAAAAAATATCATTCTAGCACAACTTTAATCCTGCAGAGGAGTCAGCAGCTACGTACAAACACAGGTCTACTGTAGTTTTACAGAGAAAACCACCTCTGTGTCGAGCAGGTTTATACCTCTGTCTGTGCAGCTTTAGCTCGCTGTGTGTTGTTAATGAGTGCATTAGAGCACAAGTAGTGACGAGGAAAGAGCGACGGAGGGCAGTGCCGTGAATGAACTTAGACAACTCTTCAGCCTGATAACTTGGCTTCACTGACACAGGCTCTTTTTAAACTGCTGCTGTCTGTAGCTTCTTTGTGGAAAAGGGGGTTTGTACAGGAGATGTTCTTACACTGCTGTGCGGTTGGAGCCTGTTTTTATTGCTGCCACATTAGGTCAACAAACAAAGTGTAGAGTGTTTACAGAGAGTCCCACCTTTTTAAGAAGCTCCTGCTCTCACTGACCCCTCTTTGTCCATTTCTTTTGTGGAAAGTTAAATGTCCTGCCGGAGAATCCTTCACTCTCTGCTCCTGCGGCTCATTAAATGCCGCTCGCTAAAACAGCGAGGAGGGGCAGCGGCGCCGCTTCTGCAGTGCATTATGGGAGAAGTAGTTCACACAAGTTGAGCACAGCATTCCGCCAGGCCATTATTAATATAAATTGGAAATTATCTGGCGGGCCAAAAGTAATTATATAATTACCTGAGTTTGTATGTTCTAAATGATGCCACAGAGTCACATGAACCATCACAACCTGCAGCAACATATCACAGCTCTCACTGCCAGGCAACTTGTCGTCATACTATTTGTTTTTGGAACAAATAAATGTGGCACTAAATCAAAATCATGAGTGTTTATGTTAATGTTGTAATGTTGTTGGTCCCATTATAGGAAGAAGGAAGAAGATGGAGGAAGTCCCGCAATATTCCCAGAGAAAAGCCTTCCGACTCCAACTCTGGAGCTTGTGATACTCGCTTCAAAGCCCATTATGTCTTCAGCGTTTCCTACAACAAAGAACGTGTAGGTTTGTACATATTTTTTCAAATCTCTGAACTTTATTTACGCACTAAATTGACCCATGTTATTAAACTTAATCGGCCAAATCATATTTATTAAAAAAATGCGTGTTTTACTCTTCAGACTCTGTATTTCAATTAACATTTTTTTGTGTTTATTGTACAGATAAACAAAGTGAAAAAAATTAATGGGATTGTTTTTATTGTACCATAATGTACCACATGTTTTAAAATGCTCTTGTTAACACGATTTAAGTTATCTTAAAAAAAAAAAAAGTGAGTTTTTATTGAAAGTGGCCTATCTCTTTTTTATTTTTTTATTTTAGTGATGATTCTAAAAAAAAAAAAAAAAAAAAAAAAGTACTTCATTTAACACCTAAAATAGTTTATATCTACATATGAGTTAAATTGTTACTCATGCAAAAAGTTCAGATTTAACTCAAAACTAAAAACAGTTACTGTTATCCTTTTAGGGATTTAATGCATAACTCCCTAAAAAGGATTACAGTAACTCTGTTCTTTGTGGTCTCATATAAACACTGGAAAAGAGTTGATTTTGCTGTGTTACTTTTATCAGACTGATGCTCTGGTTCAGGGATGAAATCTTGCCTTTTATTGTAGTCAAAATCTCTGAAATGTGAATGTCCAATGCGGTGCTGAGGTCGGACTCGGTGGCGTCTACCTCTGCCCACACAGAGGTTATAGTCGCTAGCGCCGCTGTGTTTGAGGGCTCGCATTCATCTTTTTCCGGAGCGAGCGGCGAGTCCTCATCAGGCAAATCCCAGGAGGCTTCCATTCTTCTGATTGTACAGGCTTAAAGCAGAACTCAGTAGCTCTGCTTGTTTCTTTGCTCTTTTTGCCTTATTTTCCTCTATAAAGCTCCCCCTACAGTTCAGAGTAAAGCACTATCGTAAATACTCACAAGCCCAGTTGACTGCTGTGTGATCTCTCGCTCGTCTTTACTTTCATTTTCCCCTCCGGGTATCTGTACAAAGTTTTTTCTTCCATTTGGCCGCTCTGGAATGACGAAAATTGAGAAATAAAGCCACTGCTAGCTTGTTGTTTTGCTAACCAGCATGTGCCGCTTTCTCGTGACACCTGAGACTTCTGTGACTCTGGGTCGACAGCGCTCACTGTTGAAAGTGTCACTTTCAGCCCAGAGACACCAGGAGGAGCTGCCGTACACTTCATTTAACAGCAGAACTCATTTAACCATCACACAGACTTCAAAACAGTTTATATAAGATAAAAAAGTTACTGAGTTCTGCTTTAACCACTTTCGAAAAACTGTGCCCAGTGGGTTCATGTGATTATAAAGTTTGCGAAAAAGTGTGAGTTTGATCCATTTTTAAGTGCTTTACAGATTTTTTAACCAAATTTTGACGAGCTTTTCTGAGACACGCCTTCACTCATTCATAGCTGACCAGCGCCGCTTTCCCACATTTATTTATTCATTGATTTCTGTCACCTGAAATGCAAATGAAGGGGTCGGGTTGGACAAAAGCAATGAAAGCAACAGATAATCTGCAGAGAGTCCACATAGTGATCACTTGCGGGTGCTAATTATATTACATTTTACCTGTGTCATTTTGGTCCATCTCTCGTGGTTTGGATCTTTTAAATCTTTAAAAAGGTCTGCACCAGGTCTAAAAACCCATGACTAAATTGGGCTTAAACCAGAGCAAAGGCAGGACTTAACCGGGCCTAAACTAGAACAAAGGCAGGACTAAACTGAGACTAAACTGGATCTAAATTAGGACTAAACTGGACTTAAATCAGAGCAAAAGCAGGACTAAACTGGGCCTGAACTAGGATTAAACTGGGATTAAACTGAGACTAATATACCGTTTTCGTAGTGAAGACTAGTGTGATAGACAGAGTAACAACTTTGCTTCCAGTGGAACCAAATTACCTAAACCACGGATGTTTGGGTAATTAGGTTATTACATCATTGATGCTTTATGAACTGCATTTACCTACAAATACATTTTCACAATATAAACTGCTGCGATTGTGTATTTGTGGCATTAAGCATGTTTAAAATGGCATTAAAAAGCATTAAATTAGACTTGCTGATACCTGCAGGAACCCTGTTATTAAATAAACCAAACGCTTGGAAATGCATTTAAAACCTTTGTCTGAAAAAAAAAGTACCATTGTGAGAGAGAGACCAAGACATGGGATCAGTAAAGAAACAAAGGATTAATTTTATTAATGGATATTTGAGAATAAGTGGATAGAGCATTTACCCCTGAACCTGACGGTCCATGGTTTTTAGTCGGTTAACATAACATTGCTATTAATGTTTGATTCCTGAGTAAAAAGCTCATGTACATCAGTGTTAGTGAGTATCTATTTTCTGTTTATTCACTATATTTGTAATAATTACATACGAGTTATTCTAAAGTGTTATCAGATTTCTTTATTTTGATTAAACTTTAGTTTCAAGTCATGCTTTTTGGTTTTAAAGAGGCAAATCAGAGGAAAGACTGATCATATCATGGTTGCAGCATTGGTTAAACAAAGGAACAACCGCTAGCTTTGAAGAACACAAGCTTGGTTCAAGTAGAAGCTGAAATATACACTGATCTACGGAGGAGTGCACTGGTCTAAAACAAAGATTATGAAAGATTATACAAAATTAATTACAAGAAAACCCTGCATGCCCAAAACTACATAAATATTAGTAGCCCCAAGATACTTATTGGCCTTTGTTTTGAACTTCCAGGATCTTTTTTGAGACCCTCCCCATCACTGACACAGTTGAAATGAACTATACAAAAGCTGCTGTATCCAACAATTTCCTCTTTTCACGATTTAACCTGAGGCGAGACAACAACAGAACTGAGCACTCCTAAAAGAGTCACTGGGTGCATTTAGCAAGTCTCTTTTACTGACAAACCTTGACATGAAGATGATGACAATCAGGAATGAAAAGCTCATTTTTGTCCCCGCTGGACAGATTAATGACTGCAGCTCCCTCTTCAAAATGAATATGCCTTAAAACTCAGTTACAACGATGCATTTCAACATTTTGACACTGCACTTAATACCAAAAAAATCTAAAACTTTAGTTTTTTTTTGCACACAGGCAACATTTGAGCTCATCATAACCATCCAAATGTATAGGCAAGTAGCATTAATTAAAATGATGAAAGCGTGAAAGACTGTACTGTACAAATTGAGACCCAAACTAATGAGTGGGTAGAGAACATTAGCAAGTGGATGAACACTGCTTTATTAAGTGTTCATTCACTTGCTAATTGTTATTGTTTAAATGGGAACTAGTGAAGTTAAATGGAGTATTTATTTATTTATTTATTTATTGTTTTTATAATTTTGTGCAGCACTTTGAAAACAGCCTTTGTTTGTAAAATGTGCTATATAAATAAAGGGGATTGGAGTGGATTAAAATAAACACTGACTATTCTTACTAAAGGCTACAAACTACAGGCCCTTGGATGCCAAACAATTTGTGAAAGACAGAGCGATTGGTTTAATCCTTAAGTTTTCACCAGCTACCTCCCACTGTCCAAATCCATGCATTTCTTTGGAGAACTGGTGACTCTAAATTGCCCCTAGAGAAAGTTTAAACAAAAAACAAAAAAAAAATGCAAGGTAATGGAAGGAATACCTTATTGTCCCCCATAGAGAAACTTGTTCTCTGAATTTAGTGAATATTTTTAAATGAAAGTGACAGACACAAACTATACAGCGCGAGATGAGTCTAATTTCCATGGCATTTCCATATTTTAGAGTCTTGGTTTGACGCTGCATAAGAAGATGCAACGTGAACATGTACAGAGCTCAGCCTGTACCTGAGATGGCAGCACACTCCCTTTCCTCAAGTACAGACAAAAAAATAAAAAAAAGTGGTAAAAAGAAGAATGCTGTGAAAACTATTACACTGAATTTCAAAGTTTCAGACTCCAAATGTGATTAAAATGTAAAAGTATCACACATTTAATAACATTTTATAAATTACCTCACACGACCAGTACAGGAGCAGACTGATCACTGACTACAGGTCTACAAGACGAACTGCAGCAGGGAGAATGGCACTGTCTACAAATGGAAGCAGGCATGTGCAGGGGGGGGGGGCGGAGGGGGCTTGAGCACCTGCCCCTTTTGCCCCTTGCCTCCAACTGCCCTTTTGGTCCTTGGTCTTTTTTTTTTTTTTTTTTTTTTTGTGGCTTTAAGCCCTCATGTGGCTCTTCATAAGAGCATTTATTCATTCATTAATTATTAATAATTTGAAATAAATTACATCACACGGCCGCCAGCACCTCGTGACCTTTAACCTTTTGTCTCCGTGAGTTGCGCAGCTGTCACGTGTCCCCTCGCGCAGCTGAAAACAGAGGAGAAAGAGCGCACTGTGGAGCCAATAAAGAGGGCTGTTAATCATTTTTTTGGTCCAGATTCCAGAACTTAAACCCAGTATAATCACTGGGAATCAAAGAACCGGTGAGTGAGCTGTTCGTGTCAGCGTGATTTGTAAGACAAACCCATGAAAGTATTATGCACGCACGTTAGATAATTTCTGTTTAAATACGGAGCTTTTGACCGCTACTTGCTAACCACCTAGATATTTACAAAATGCTTCCATAAAATGCTTTGTGATTGTTGTTAGCATAAAATCTTTTTATTTTTAGATCGGGTTGCTTATAAATAATGGATTGCAGTTAGCATTTAGGCATTTTAATGCAATTAAATTGCGAGAATTTGCTATAATTGTGCAAAAATACGAACTAGTTGGTGCTGGGAGCTGGCAAAATGTGATCTGAAAAGAAAAAATGTGATGTCCCAAAATCTTGTTCCCACATAACTTATTTAATTTATTACTAAAAATGTCTAAGGACTTTCTCATAGTGCTGGCAATATTTCTCATCTTGTCAGAGCATGGATAAAATTACATTATTTAGTTTAGTGTCATGCAGTGTGTGTTTTTGTTTACATTTTATATGTTCATTAGTTTTTTACAATTTTCCCAAAATTGTATTAAAAATGTATAGCTTCAGCCTTACTGTATTGCAATATATCATAGTATACACAGAAATGTAATAGTTGTGTGAGAGTCTTGCTTGCCACAGTCCTAACACAACAGTGTTTTAAAATCTGGTTACACGTATGTGCCCCTTTTTCGCTTTGAGCACCTGCCCCTGTAGAAGTCTCTGCACGTGCCTGAATGGAAGTATACAGTATGTTCTGAACAAAGCAGACGTGTGTACTAGTTTTTTGTCAAAGAAATATTTGGTGAACATAAACCTTTCAACAGCTTTTTTATGAATAACTCCTCATTAATGTTCTCTCTTTTTCAGTGGAGGACTTCATCATGTTCTTACCTCTTAAAATTACTCCATTAAAACAATCTCCCTCACTCAAAAACTCACTGTGCCCATTTGGCAGCAGTTCTGTTGTCCTCCTGACCCCTCTCAGTCAATGCATTTCTGTTGTCAGTGGCTTTAAAATGGTAGGAGAAAATCTCTAGTTTGTGTTAGTATTATGCAAACGTGCAAATAAAATCGGCACACTCCAGGTGTTTCTCATCTTCCCTCAGTAGTGACAGTATTTATAAAATGTTTGGTTTGTTGTGTACACCACAGTGGCAGAGTGCTCTGCACTGTTGCAAGAAAGTCCCAGACCAGGCTTTCTGTGTGATGTTTGCATGTTCTCCTCCTGCCTGGGAGTTTTTTTTTTTTTTTTTTTTTTTTTTTTTTGGGGGGGGGGTGCTTTGGTTTTATCAATCTAAAACCGTAGTAATCACAATATCCAATCCAATCCACTTTATTTGTACAGCACATTTTACAAACAAAACAGTTTCCAAAGTGCTGCACATAGAACACTAAATAACAATAAATTACTCCATTCAGCTCCACCAGTCCCCATTAAATAATAAGAACCAGTAAAACCAAATAAAAGTAATACAATAAAATAACAATAAATAAATGCCAAGAATTAAATAATAAAAACAAAACAATAAAACACAATAAAAGACAACAGAGGACCACACAATTCACGTCGAGTTAAAAGCCAGAGAATAAAAATGAGTCTTAAGACGAGACTTAAAACATTCCACTGTGGGGGCCGCTCTGATGTGGGGGCAGAGTGTTCCATAGTTTGGGGCCAGCAACAGAGAAGGCCCGGTCCCCCCTGGTTTTAAGTCTCGTTCTAGGGACCACGAGCTGGAGCTGGCTCTCGGACCTCAGAGAACGCGCCGGAGTGTAAATTTGTATAAGGTCAGTAATGTACTGTGGGGCCAAACCATTCAATGCTTTAAAAACAAACATTAAAATCTTAAAATCAATTAAGTGAACAGGAAGCCAATGCAGGGAGGCGAGGATGGGAGTGATGTGCTCATGTTTTTTACTTCCTGTTAAAAGACGCGCAGCAGCATTTTGGACTAACTGTAAACGATAAAGTGCAGTGTGATTAATACCAATGTAAAGTGCATTACAGTAGTCCAGACGTGATGAGATAAAAGCATGGATTAAATGCTCAAAATCTTTAAAAGATAAAATCGATTTAATTTTACAATTACAATAGGCTAAATACTCCAGCTCGGTACTCCTAACCAGGATCCTGGCTAAAGATCTGTAGAGGTGAGCGCTGCGGTCGCCCACTGCTCCTGACAGTAGTCAAGGCCGTACTAATTGAGACCAAGACCAGTCCAAGTCCAGAGTGAACCAAGACCAAGACACAAGAGACATTCACAGTTCGAGACTGAGATTTTTAAGGACCGACACCGATTCGCGACCGACACCAAGGTAAACCGAGACCAGGTCGAGCCCAAACCCTGTGAACTAACACAGGGGACATCAAGGAGAAACCCTGAGGAAATGTTTTAAAAAGTGGTTCAAATACAGTGTTGAGCATTGGCATTAGCATTTTTTTCTTTATTGTTGCCTTACAACCAGAAATTGAAATAGACTGAGAAGTTCATGCCAGTCACTTTACATCACATGACAACAACTATGAAAATGCAAAATATTTTTTTAGTGTGAAGCAAATTAGAAATATGACAGAAAAACAAAAAAACTTGTGTGCAGAAATATTCACCCCCTTTTTAAATGAGACCCGTTGTTACTCACCCTCAGAAGTCACAGAAATAGTTAGATAAGGTTGGCCTGACTGCAATGTGTCATTATGCCACAAAACACAATTTAATTCATCATTACAACATGTAAAAGATAAGGAGCCTAAAGAGGACCATCTAAAACTCACAAACCGGGCAAGGAGTGTATTCATCAGAGAGGCAACAATAAGACCAAAGGTGACCCTGAAAGAGCTGCAGAGCTCCACAGCAGAGACTGTTGTCTCTGTCCCAGGACCACTCTGAACCATAGACTCCACAGAGCTGGGCTGAGTGGAGGAGTGGACAGAAGATAGCACAAACCTAGCACCTGACTGTGGCCCCTCTGTAAAGTGAAGCCTGGTGGTGGCAGTGTCCTGCTGTGGGGATATTTGTCAATGGTAGGGACTGGGAAACTGCTCAGAACTGAAGGAATAAAGGTTGGGGTTAAATGCTATTATATTTTATTGATCCAATGCATCAGAGTCCACAAACAGAGACCATTGTTCTAGTTCTTCCAATGCGGAAAACTAATTACTCCAAAATTTTGAAGAATAGCATTTTCTTATAATGTTTGGTAAATAAATTCTCTGAGACTGCCACATCTGAGACCAAGACAAAACAGAGTAAAATTGGAATCAAGACCAAGACCAAGAAAAACTGCAGCTGAGACTGAGACGAGACCAAGACCGTAATAAATAGTCTCAAGACCAAGACTGGCCTCTGGCGCTACAACACTACCTGACAGGTTGCCCCAGTGGCATTGAAGGATGAGTCGAATGCAGAAAACAAATTTCCCTTCATTCCCTTACCTTATTTTTGTTTGTCTTTTTAAATAGACCAAAGACCAAAAAAGACCAAAGATCGTTCCCCTTAAACCTATCACTCCATATGGCTATCAATCTAAAGCCAAAAAAGGCAGTTTCACCATTACCAGACCAGCCTTTAAACAAGCTTATACTAAAAGTACTGAAACTAATTTGTGTTTTTTTTTTAACTACATGAATATTTTTGCACCTCTGATCTCGTCTTCTGTATTCTTCAGAGTGAGACTGTTGAGGAAGCATTGAAGCATTGGCTCAGCCTCTCTTCACAGCTGCAGCGAAAGCCCCAGTGTGATGTATTTATCGGGAAGTGCTGTTAAGACAGAGACTGATGATGAGGACCACTGCTTCCTTAATACAACATCACACACTCAAATGAAATGTAGCGCTTCGCCGAGCCCACCATTTGAATTGCTAATGGCCCTGTTTAGAGCTGATTTGCATTGCTAACAGCCAGATATCGACAGCAGCAGAGCGATTAGGACTCCGACTGTTGCTTCTGAATGTGCTGTAGTTGTTTTTGCATCAGGGGTGTCTGTGTTTAAGCCAAGAGCACGAGTTGGATGTGAAATGAGGGGGACATTTTCATCTTAAAACTTTAAGGAGTCCACTTGGTGCAATAAAGATTTTCTATTTGTGCTCCACTGCATATGCCTCGGAGCTATAACTTGAATTTTTCACCTATTCAATTTTTTATTTGCCAGCTCCTTAAGTAACAGTATGTCAAAGAAAACTCATTTGCTGTTGAAGGAACGCTGTGCAAATAGCAATACAAGTTCAGTTTTGCATGTTGCTAATAAAAATAAATAAATTGCTTATGTTAAACAGTCGTGCAGTAAAATGTGCACTTTTCAAAAGAGCTCTGTTCATATACTCACACTGTTGCACCCTTGTTCACATTGAGACTTGTGTCAAACCACTTGACCCTTTAATGCAACCTTAAACACAGACCTGACAGGAATTGGCCTATCCATGTGTCAGTATCTGTGCTTGCAGCTGGTTGCCTTCTTCCCCTTCCTCACCTGACTCTGGTTTTAGAACGTCACCATTACAGGCTGATAGTAAGAAAGCAGTAAGAACCTCTGTGCAGAAACATACAATATCTACAAGGCCCTCCAGCCCAGGGGTGGTTCCAGACTACTTTTAACTGGGGGGCAACACTGGGGCCAGCCTTTTTGCCGGGGAGCACATGGGACATTTTGATGTAAACTGATTAGGGCTTATTTTAAAAATAACAGTTAAAAATACCTCTGATATCATCTTTGTAAATATGATAAACATATCTTCCCCTTTTATAACGCTAGAATAACCTCTGCATTTCTTAAAGCATGTAGGACACTTCAGGAGGATGGCCACTAGGGGGCGCAGGCTCACAGTTACAGGGGCACTGGCCACTCCCTAGAACTGCCCCTGCTCCAGCTTTCAAAATGCTAATTCAGCTTGGACAGACTAAAGCAGAGACAAATGTATGCATTAGAAAAGATTTATTGAAAACAATTTTCAAAATAGCTTTGTTGCTTAGACAGGAAAGATGTTGAGCGATGCATTGAAAATGCAGAGCAGGGTAGACAATAGGAAGTCTTCCCCCGGAGCCTAGGCACTGGTGGTGGTGGAGAGGAGGTGGATCTTCTCATGCAGAGATGAAGAGGAGATATTCACTGCAGAGGCGGTGATGGGGATGAGCAGGGCTGCAGCAGCTGAAGAGCTGGCTGGTGAGGCCATGAGGCCTGTTTAAATGCTGGTTGAGTGATGACATGGTGAGTGATGATGGGCTGAGACGGAGCAGAGGAGGCGTGACGTGGAAGGTGAGGAGTCCCCTCAGCAGCAGTTGTAGGTGAAGCAGCAGCTGGATGAGTGGGGGAGGATTCTTCATTAATTAAGAAGGTCTGTGATCAAAATGCAGTGAGTTGCTGATGTGTGAGAAAGACATTTGTATTTATCAGTCAAATGGCTGTACAGTGGCTCTCCAAGTACCTTGGAAAAAACTGAAATGAGCCAAAATCTTGACTAAAGCAGGGCGAACGTAGGACTAAACCAGCGTTAAACCAAGACTAAACCAGGACTCAACAGGTACCACCAGAAGAAAACTGCGTACTATCAGTGGTTCCCATATAACACTTTAGTCTACACTACTTGTCAACATTGATTTCATGGCTGTTTTTACTGGCGGTTGTATAAATTATAATGTATGGATGTCCGTGTGCGTGGGTGTGAATGTGCAAATGTGTGTATATCTCTACAATCTCTATCTGTGGAATATGTTTTTTGGACATTTTATTGTATTCCCTGTTCATTTTTACCATCCATTTAGTGTAATATTATCTGTCAAAAGCCCTTCCAGGGACAGGTGTTGAGAATTATTTTGGCTATGACACTGTGATAATGACATTGGATTACTTTGAGAAGATAATCCATGTTCCCCATTAAATAAATAATAATAAAAAAACATATATAACACAGAAAGTCACTCTTTCAGTGCTGTCTATGTCTCCTCACACAGAGAAAGTAAGTCTGGAGGATAGTGTCTGTGTGAAAATATCTGTAGTGAATACTTATCTAACACTAATCTAACCCTGATTCTATGAAAAAGCAAGGCATTTTAATTTAGCACTAGCCCTATTGTAAAAAAAAAATCAAAAGAAGTTAGATGTAAAATATAAATAAAACAATGGTTACTTTATTTTATTCACAGCTGAACAGAAACTATATATATATGCTTTATGTTCCCAACCCTTTTGATGTGCTGCTGAAACAGTCAAATATCTCAATTTTCATATTGTTTTATTTATATTGTGAATAATATATTGTTTTTGATATTTGGAAACCATTGCACTTTGTTATTATTTACATTTTACACACATCCCAGTCTTTTCAGAATTGGATTTGTATAAGTAACAGGATGTGTCATTAGAAAAACGCTGACAGGTTTGATTTGCTCCTGTAGTTGAGTTACGACACACAGACGTTGTATAGCGGTAAAAGTACATACCCTCCTTGTACGCGTGCTTCCCCTGACTCTTTGTTTCTTTCTGGAGTGGCGGCACGTATGTGTATGTGAGCGCTTTGATCCTCGGTGACGCCAGGAGCTGACAGGGCTGAGGCTGGGGCTGTCATTACGGCTGTCACACACCGTACGCAGCCTGAGCGCTCGTGTGTCACTCAGCGCTGACACAACACAGCAGTGGGAGGCTGCGTGGAGAGCGTGCACCGCTAATGACAGCGGCGTGGTACAGGAGAGGAAACAGGCCTGAGTCACAGAAAGAAATGCTTCCACTACAGTAATAATAATAATAATAATAATAATAAAAGTAATAAAAGTAACAACAAAAACATCTATCATCTATCTATCTCTATCTATCTATCTCTATCTATTATCTATCTATCTATCTCTATCTATCTATCTATCTCTGTCTCTATCTATCATCTATCTATCTATCATCTATCTATCATCTATCTATCTCTGTCTATCTCTATCTATCTATCTATCATCTATCTATCTATCTCTATCTATCCTTCTCTATCTATCTATCATCTATCTAGCTATCATCTATCTATCTCTGCCTCTATCTCTATCTATCTATCATCTATCTATCTATCTCTATCTATCCTTCTATCTATCATCTATCTATCATCTATCTCTATCTATCATCTATCTATCTCTATCTCTATCTATCTATCATCTATCTATCATCTATCTATCTCTATCTATCTATCATCTATCTATCATCTATCTATCTCTATCTATCTATCTATCTATCTCTGTCTCTATCTCTGTCTGTCTATCTATCTATCTATCTATCTATCTATCTATCTATCTATCTATCTATCTATCTATCTATCTATCTCTGTCTCTATCTCTATCTAGCTATCATCTATCTATCTATATCTATCTATCTCTATCTATCTATCATCTATCTATCTCTATCTATCTATCATCTATCTATCATCTATCTATCATCTATCTATCTCTATCTATCTATCATCTATCTATCATCTATCTATCTCTATCTATCTATCATCTATCTATCATCTATCTATCTCTATCTCTATCTATCTATCATCTATCTATCATCTATCTATCTCTATCTATCTATCATCTATCTATCATCTATCTATCTCTATCTATCGATCATCTATCTATCTCTATCTATCTATCTATCTATCTATCTATCTATCTCTGTCTCTATCTCTATCTAGCTATCATCTATCTATCTCTATCTAGCTATCATCTATCTATATCTATCTATCATCTATCTATCTCTATCATCTATCTATCTATCTATCTATCTATCTATCTATCTATCTATCTATCTATCATCTATCTCTTTCTCTATCTCTATCTAGCTATCATCTATCTATCTCTGTCTCTATCTCTATCTAGCTATCATCTATCTATCTCTATCTAGCTATCATCTATCTATCTATCTATCTATCTATCATCTATCTCTGTCTCTAGCTCTATCTATCTATCATCTATCTATCTCTGTCTCTATCTCTATCTAGCTATCATCTATCTATCTCTGTCTCTATCTCTATCTAGCTATCATCTATCTATATCTATCTATCATCTATCTATCTCTGTCTCTATCTATCTATCATCTATCTATCTATCTATCTATCTATCTATCATCTATATCTGTGTCCTTCAGTACTGTGAGTTGTCTCTGGCGTCTCCCGTCATCCAAAGATGTTACTTTAAAACAGTTTTAGCCAATGGTGTGTTTGTGTCATGCTTTTACAGAAATCTATTGAGAAAAACATGACATTCTCTTTTGAATAGAGTGCAGTTTTTTTCTTGTTGGGGGTCCGCGTGACGGCATATTCTCTGATGACTGGGCATAAAGAAACACTTTCCTGAATGTTTTTGTTTTTTCTTCAGGGATTATAACATTATGTAGATTAAAAAAGTTGATTTATTTGCTTGTGGTAGCAGTATGTTGTACTGTATGTTGATCTTAGAGCCAAAATGTCAGACATGCATGGTGACTCTTCACATATAGAATCAATTCAATAGACTTTAAGTTAGACATGCAACCATCAACACCATTAAAACCAATTATAGCAGCAATGGTAAATAGTATATATATATTTTTTTTTAAACATTTACTTGTTAGAGACTGTATACAAGAGAAGTGGGGAAGAGAGACTGTCCCCACCTGTAAATCAAACTCAGGCCGATCATTATGTGATGCTGTATATGGGTTATTCTACAACTATGGTCACATTTGGCCCGGGCAGTGGCTGTGATTAAATTATTTGAACATTATAGGATTTTCCAGACTCTCCAGATTGGGGGGTGGGGTGGGGGGGGGTTCTGACTCAAGTGGAGGAGTTCAAGTATCTCGGTGTCTTGTTCACGAGTGAGGGAAGGATGGAGCGTGAGATCGACAGACGGATCGGTGCAGCGTCTGCAGTAATGTGGTCTTTGTATCGGTCTGTTGTGGTAAAGAAGGAGCTGAGCCGAAAGGCGAAGCTCTCAATTTATCAGTCAATCTACGTTCCTACTCTCACCTATGGTCTGGGTCATGACCGAAAGGACAAGATCCCGGATACAAGCGGCCGAAATGAGTTTCCTCCGCAGGGTGGCTGGGCGCTCCCTTAGAGATAGGGTGAGGAGCTCTGTCACCCGGGAGGAGCTCGGAGTAGAGCCGCTGCTCCTCCACATCGAGAGGAGTCAGTTGAGGTGGCTTGGGCATCTGTTCCGGATGCCTCCTGGTCGCCTCCCTGGGGAGGTGTTCCGGGTATGTCCCACTGGGAGGAGGCCCCAGGGAAGACCTAGGACACGCTGGAGGGACTATGTCTCTGGGCTGGCCTGGGAACGCCTTGGGGTCCCCCCGGTAGAGCTGGAGGAAGTGTCTGTGGAGAGGGAAGTAAATATTAAATGCCACAACAGTTACATGGCGAACACCTCTAACCTGATTTTTAATCAATATTTTACATGGAGAAATTATGAGATTTCCATTCCCATAAATTAATTGTAAACATAACTGAATATTTTTTTTATATCCTAAATATTTTTTGTGTAACTCTGATATTATTATGAGTTTTATGTAAAAAAAAAAAAAAAAAAGTGTTGAAAAGTTGAAAGTGATGGAAATGAAAAATGTTCACTTTTATTGTAATTTACTATGCAATACATCACTTACGAAACATTGTATCTTAACATAAAAATAAAAACTTTAATTCATATTGTAGCTTTTGCTGTTTCCCTGGCTTACGTATGTGCTCTACCAGGCGAGCCACCAAGGCACCCAAATAGTTTTTATTTTATTTTTATGCAATGTTATATGCTGTAGGTCTTAACTTATTCTTCAAAATAAATGAAAACTACCATTACCACCTCTGTCGCCGTTGTAAGTTTTCATGACACTGCGGGTCATTGTTTATTCAGGTTTGGTCCTAGCCATTGCTCCCCAAAAGTGATCCTGCAGTACATTTGTGGTTCACTGAACACAGATAAATGACCATGAACTAACACTATATCAACACACCAGACAAGCTACACATATATTTTTAGAATATCACCTTACAGACTGAATCTGCCAAGACCAAAAACATGTTGTTGACTCGCACAGGGATCAATCCACTGAGCTTCTTGTTGAGACTGGCGTGCTAACCTCTCTTCACTTCATTTTTATACGTGAATACAAGAAAATGTTTTTATAAAGACTCCCGAAGCCCCCATGCTGTTAAGAAAAAAACAAACATGAAAAGCCAACAGCAACTTTGAGGTCACAGTTTGCGAGCAGTAATACTTCTGCGCTGACCGAGAAACACCAAGAAAGAAAAACAGAGTCCAACAGAGCAAGAGAGGTAATTTGCGCAGTGTCTTTAAAGAGGACTTACACTAAAGAGCATGGGCGGTAAATAAAAAAAAGCCCTGACAGATAACTTATCCATCTAAAGAAAAGATGAAGGGAAGCTGTGACATACTCGCCCCGGCACTTTTGAAGACCGCGAACCAACGGCTGGTGCTAGAACGCAGAAATGTCAAGTCACAGTGAAAAGCAGGCTGGAGCTGAGTGACGGATGACATTCACTTTGACACAAGGCAGTCAGCGTTCAACGAGACGTAATTATAGTGTTTTAGCCGTGTCTTTGGTTACATCGTGGAGGAGAAGTGCGTAGTTCCTCTCGGCTGATTGCTTTGTGTGTGGTGTAATGGGTCAACAAGATTGGCCCAGGATTATCTAAGACGGCTAGGACCAAAAGGATTCTACCTTGGCTGAATATTGAGTTAAATTGTTTTTTTGTTTTTACTTAGTTAACTGCAAAGGCCCACATTTGCAATATTACAGCAAAAGATTGAACTTGCGCAAAATAAACCTTAACTTTTTTTTTTTTCAGCTGAAAACCAACATTTACATGAAGTGAGTCTTAGTGTTTTAGTTTTGTCTTGGTAAGTTTGCTCAACCTGAATTCGGGTTGCAATTCTCTTTATCTGACCTCAAACAAACCAGATATTTTTGATTTTTTTTTTTTTTTTTTTTTTTTAAGACTATCTTGTTTTATAAAACCTTTTTCTGTGATTAGTGAGATATACAGACTATGTCCATATATTAAATTTATAGCCCATTTTGTCAACGCTGCAATTTCCTTATGCACCTTGCCTGGGCCTGTTTCCATGGAAATGACACAAAAAAGTGGCAAAAGCCTGTAAGACATTGTGGTAAAGATACAACTTAAAAAAAATATTTTACATTTATACGAAAATGTCTCTGTACAGAATGACTCCTTTATCAATCATCAAAGTCAACGGCTTTTATTTTCTAGTAAGAAGACCACAATGGGATGGTTCAGGTTGTGTGAATGGCTTGGATGCATGGATTTGGATGCATATCTTTTTTTTTTTCTTTTGATATTTAATCAAGAAATGTAATATTAGCACAGGGTTAAAAAATAAACAATGCAAAGAAGTTTTACTTGTGTACACAGCTTTTTCTTCTTTTTTTCCTGTAAGCATAAATAAAAAATAAAAGTGTCATTTTTATAATAGTGAACACATTTCATCCTAAAATAACGTGTTGTTTTGGGGTCCTCCTCAGGGAATAATGGCCAATTTCCAACTTTTGAAGCGGAGCAACATCAGATTCCACAATATTCAGCAAAAATCCACAGAATTATAATCTACATTGTGAAGCCAATTACTCAGCAACACTTTGCACAGAAAACGATACGGTTCTGTTGCAAATTGGTTGTGTCTTGCACTAGGACTCTTATTTTAATCCTCATAAGTATTAAATGTATAGACCTGAGTGCTAAAACTCATTTGATTTTTCATTGAAATCTCAAGAAAGGTAATGAATGACTGCTTTAAGATATTTTGAGAGATTTTGAATGTGCGCAGATGTTTTTAAACTCAGTGATATTCTCTCAGTTGAAAGCCTTTAAAACCGGGCCTTGAAGGTTTTAAACCAAAAGCCAATTAGATATCATCAATGTAATATTTCATCACGATATTGCATTTTAACATTTACACTGCATTTAAAAAAACAACAACAACAACAACAAAAACAAAGTAAATCTTGTAAACTTTTAACATCACTCTGTTCAAGTTTTAATCTGTACCAAGGAGAAAACCCATTTAGGGACTCATGCTGCCAATTAGTTTTTGCTAAAAGCATTATGATGCATGCATGGGACGACTGAATTACAGTCTGTCTATGTTTTTTGTATCTGTCCCTATCAAATAAACCTAGGAAAGGAATAAATTATTAGCTTTTGGGTGTAGATCAGGATGAGGTGTGGATCTTAATTGGCAAAATATTCCGAAATCTCTTCCAACGTATCCCACACTGGGCTTGGTTCTGACCTGGCCCTGCCCTGCCATTGTCTGGTTTTAAAAAACTTAGGGCCATATTTACTAAGACGAGTGCATGCTTAAAAAATAGCGTCTGGTATTTGTGTGATATACGAAGAGAAACTGCACAAGTAACTGCTGCCGCAAATCTGATATGTAAATGAGAATTTTGCGTGAGCATAAAATGCACTGACAGTGAGAGCAACGCTGTTTGCCAGCTCTGACTGCATCTTTCCTACAGAGATGCGACACAAAACACAATCTGAGAGTCCAACAAATAACAGGACTGACTGTAGTAGAGCTGTGTTCGCTGACCAGAGTCACGTGACTTATGTCCCCTCTGTGAAAGACAGTGAAGGGAGAGGAAAGTCCTGTTCACTGTCTGTCAGAGCCAGTAACCTTTCAAACAATTATATAAAATGTATCAGTAGCCTACATGGCGTGCTGATGGTGATCGAATAAAAATAACAATTAAAATACATTTTTGATGTCCTCCGCTCGATCAACTCCACACAGCCTTGAGCCTCTGTGGGCAGCTGTCAGTCAAGCGCCGCAGCGAGCATTGGGAGGCAATGAGATAAACACAGTGAGTAGAGTTTGCGCAGCGTTTAAAGACTGTTCTGTCACCGTAAGGATTGCAAAGAATGTTAAACAGACTGAAAGCCCAGAGACAGCAGCTGTAAAAGGCTGAAGTTCAGGGAAATACGAGCGAGAATCAAGGAAAAAGTGCCGCGGGTAAAGTCTGTTTCTTTGTTTCCTTCATCTTCAAATCAACACATTACTGTTGTATCTTTGTAAATGAGCCCTGTTTAACATTAGAACTTATTTTCAACGCCTCATCTGTGCACTAAAAGCTAAACTCTTACCTCCGCAAAACTTTTGCACCTGCTCCTCTAAATTTTCACGCAGATTTAGCACCGTACTCATGATAAATCAAACAGCGACTGCAAAACGACTTAATTTGCATTTTCCATGCCTTGAATTTTGCGCGTTTTGGCAAGAACGCCTTGTTTTACAAATTCATTGAATCACAGGAGCAAAATCTGGGTTACCTGGGTTTGCTCCATTTTTAGCACGTCTTTTTCATTTAGCGTGCACGCAAACCTTTGATAAATCTGGCCCTTAAGCTGGGGACACACTACGCGATTTTTTTGCCCGATTTTATAATGATTCACAGTTGCAGCGAGTCTTCACCAGTCAACAACAGGTGCAGGGAATTGTAATCACCAGTCGGCCCTGAAATCCGTTAGTGTGTGATGTTCAAAGACTCGAATCGTTAAGTGTGTGCGCCGCAAAAACCTGGCCTGACGTCAGTCGCAAGCAATCAAACATGTTTGAATTTTAAAGCCGACTCTGGACGCACTCCTGTAGTGTGGGACTGTTTACAGATCCATCTGGGAATTTATGGAGTCCAGCAGCCGATGAAAAACAGTTGATGGGACACAGGAAATAGCGTCAGGACACAGACGAAGAAACAGGAAGCGGCAGGAAAATATAAGCGGAAATTTGAAGAAGAAGAAAACATAAACAATCATGGCAAACACCGAAGAAAGTTGAGCGCTACCCAAACAAAACTAGATACATAGTCGTTTTTTCTTTCCCTTTTTCCAAACAGATAGCTACGCACACAACGGCAACAGCGACCCAGGGAGCGTCCATGTTTGTTTACCATTTAGTTCTCGCGAGTTCCCCGCCAGAGTTTGCTGCGTTTGTTTGGCGTCAGTTGCAGTTACAGATCTTGTAGTGTGTGAGGCGCAGTCGTTAAATGTGTGAGCCCCAGTCTTTCAGTCATCAGAACTAAATTTGCTGAAACCAGTCGTTAGTGTGTGCTCCTAGTCTTTTCAGAATCTGTAACGACTGAGAAAATCGTGTAGTGTGTCCCCAGCTTTAGAGTTTGATTAGTGCAGTCTTTAAGGTTAAGGTAAACTTTTCTGTCTCTGTATTTGACCCATCCTTCAATGCCACGGGGCAAACTTCTCAGGGCGACCCCTGAACAGCGCCCGGGGTCCCTTCTCCAGATCCTGAGCCAGAATTACCCAGCTGCAGGATTAGCCTATTGTGCATGTTTTAGGTTGATGGGGGAAACCGGAGTACCCATAGAAGTCACACCCAGGCACCCAGAGAACATGCAAACTCCACACAGAAACTGGTCTAGGACTCCGACCCGGGACCTTTTTGCTGTGAGGCGAAACACTGTGCCATATATAAATGTATCTTTGTACCTAAAAGTGTAGAGACTTTTCTGTGGAGCTGTCTGGCAGCGGTGCTCAGGCCACAGTCACAGTCTGTTGTTCAGAGTGGATTGATTTGGCTCCACTTTTCGGCCCAGAGGAAAGTCTGAGTCCGCCGCCCGATGCTCCGGTGCGTCCCGTCCTCATCCGTAAAGGCGCGGGGTTAGTGTGTTGGAGTGAGAAAGCTTGTCTCTGTAATCCCGGCGCTTTGGCCCAGTATCGATGTTTTCCTTTCTGCGGGTGGCTCGCTGTGGTCCGCGGTCCTGCGTCCGGAGGGAGCTGCTGTTTCATCCTGCACTGCACAACATTAAACCCCATCGACCCAGGCTCTGCTGAGAACACAGGACACTGTCCCGCCGCAGTCACACCCTCACTTCAGCCCAAACCTGGACAAGCTCTGTCATGAGTTTTAGGTTTGTTAGTACACATTTAACAATTACAAATCCATAACTGTGCATAATGACAACTCTTAATGACGCGTGAACTTTAATAAGAGGTAAGAAAAAAATTTGTTTAAAATGAAATTGATGAGAAATTTTTTTAGAACTATTTCTACTACTACTACCACTACTACCACAACTACTACTACTACTACTACTACTACTACCACTACTACCACAACTACTACTACTGCTACTACTACCACTACTACCACAACTACTACTACTACTACCACAACTACTACTACTGCTACTACTACTACTACTACCACTACTACCACAACTACTACTACTGCTACTACTACCACTACTACCACAACTACTACTACTACTACTACTACTACTACCACAACTACTACTACTACTACCACAACTACTACTACTGCTACTACTACTACTACTACCACTACTACCACAACTACTACTACTATTATTACTACTACTACTATTACTACCACAACTACTACTACTACTACCACTACTACCACAACTACTACTACTACTACCACAACTACTACTACTGCTACTACTACTACTACTACTACCACTACTACCACAACTACTACTACTGCTACTACTACCACTACTACCACAACTACTACTACTACTACTACTACTACTACCACAACTACTACCACAACAACTACTACTACTACTACCACTACTACCACAACTACTACTACTATTATTACTACTACTACTATTACTACCACAACTACTACTACTACTACCACTACTACCACAACTACTACTACCACTTCTACTACTACTACTACTACCACTACTTCTACTATCACTGCTACTGCTACTACTACTACTACCACTACCACAACTACCACTACTACCACAACTACTACTACTACTACCACTACTACCACAACTACTACTACCACTTCTACTACTACTACTACTACCACTACTTCTACTATCACTGCTACTGCTACTACTACTACTACCACTACCACAACTACCACTACTACCACAACTACTACTACTACTACCACTACTACCACAACTACTACTACAACTACTACTACCACTTCTACTACTACTACTACTACCACTACTTCTACTATCACTGCTACTGCTACTACTACTACTACTACTACTACTACTACCACAACTACTACCACTACTGCCAGCAGTCCACATTTGTCCATAAAATACCATCACTGTCTGACGTTAGCTGCCTACAACATGCTAATCTAATCAACGTCAAGATGAATGATGAATTAAACTCGTGTCTTTATATTAGAGAGAGTTCTGTTATGATGCAACTTGACATTGATTAGATTAGCATGTTGTAGGCGGCTAACGTCAGACAGTGATGGTATTTTATGGACAAATGTGGACTGCTGGACCACTGTGTCCTCCTGTATGTCTCCATGTCTTTTTAATGTAAAATATAAAATGTATATCCAGCTCTTGTTTGTATTTTTGTAGAAAAGAAGACGACAGAGTAACTCTTGTGCATTGTTGTGAGTGGTCTGTTTTCTCCCATACTGGATCGGAAGTGACGTTTTGTGGGCGTTTCCACCGTTGCCGACTGTATTTGATATAAATGATTGGATATAAGACAGCCAATCAGAAACATTTGTGAATCCCAGTCTGTGATTGGCTGTCCTGCTTGCTACAATCATAGTTTGCCCTGTGCCACCTTGAGCGAGCGCAGAGCCAGAGTCGCGAGCAGAAATGAGTTGTCATGCGAGCAAAGATGTTGCGTGAGCGGGCATCCACGTACTCGCGCACCTAGGTAGACTTTGAGCGAGCATGTAGGCAGAGTCGAGCACGCACGGAACAAAGGTTTGTGTGCTCAAATTATTATTCTCTTTTCAAA
Source organism: Bostrychus sinensis (assembly GCA_020698575.1). Classification (NCBI taxonomy): domain Eukaryota; kingdom Metazoa; phylum Chordata; class Actinopteri; order Gobiiformes; family Eleotridae; genus Bostrychus; species Bostrychus sinensis. The sequence continues at coordinate 29,644,378 of CM036246.1, forward strand.
TGGTAAAGTTTGTGCTTGCGACACTTACTCTGTGCGCACGAAGGTGTCACAAATATCACACCATAGTAAGTAAACCATTTGCTGCCTGTGCACTTCTGCTGCCTCCACTCCCCTCCATCACCAAGGTCAGAGGCGGCAGCAGCACTTGAAAGCAAATTGAGACGATGGCCCATACAGAGACTGGTCCAAGGACTGACCCTCGAGGTGCTTCACAAAGCAAACAACCTGAGGAGGATCGTGACTGTGCTCAGACCTGTGTTTGTTTACTTACTAATACAGGTGTCTTGCTTTGGATGGCTCTTCTTTTTTTTTTTCAGGGCACCTCCAGCTTTTGTCTTGTGAAATGCAAGACCTTTTTAAGACTTTTTAAGGCCATTCAAAGGGAAATTTTATGCCACCATCGTCAACAACAGAACATGAGAAATGAATCATGCCTTTGAATGAAAACATTTCTTCAATTTTTGTAATATTAACATTATGTTTTAACTAATTTTAAGACCTAGATGAACAAAATTTAATACCTACTCATAATATTTAATACTTTTAAGCCTTTGATTTTGACACAATTAAATTTAATACATTTTTAATGCTTTTAAGGCCTTGAGGATACCCTGTTTATTGCCAAAATTCATGCAGAAAATTAGCTTTATAGGGTTACTTAGCCTAGTCTACCGAAAAAAAAAAAAAAAATCTTGCCTCCTCGTCTCACTATTTATCATAACAAAATAGCAACTAGGATTTGACTACGACACTATACCAAGCAAAAAATGTTAACCCAGACTAAAACTGGGATAAAAAAGGCTCTGAAATTAAACTAAATCAGGACTTGAGCTGCAAAAGACTTTTAAGTACCACCAGAAAATGACCACAAACTTCAGCTATTCACGTTTTGTTCACTCTTACTTCAACTTAGACTTTGAAATATTTTCTTTAAATAAAAGTTTCTAAACTTGAACGCTTCATTAAAAAGTGAGTAGGCTTTTTTACAGATGCTCTCCAGCCTGAGAGACCATAAAGCCTTCAGATGGAAGTTGTACGAGTAGATCAATGTAATTTGTTTATGAACAAAAGAATAACTCCAGCTATGTTTGGGCTTTAATTGAACATGTTTTTTCTTCAGTTTTTCACATTTTCCATTCTCATTTCTTTTATCTTCACTCGGTTTCTGTGCCTTCCCTCGGTTTTGTGTGGGTGGCCGCTCTTATAAAGCAGGTTTGTCAGCTCTGCCTCATGGTCGACGTGTGCACTCTACTGTGTGAGCTTTGTCCGATGTAGCAGCCGAGTCGTGCCCATTTATTAGCACGGGGCTCGTAGAAATTGGTGCCTGTGTAATTGGATACAAGTGTTATTTCTCACTCACCAGCTGTGGTAATGTCAGGCTCTGTATTATGAAGGGCAGGCTAACATTTCACTCTGCCAATCACTGACCTGGCTAATAATCCTTCAGAGAGGCCAGTGAAGATTGTGGCTGCGGCTAATGGCAGAACAACCTATGAGCAAAATTGTACAATGTGATTAGAGTCATTGGTTAAAGGTCCCCTATTATGCTAAATTTACTTTTTGAGCTTTTAACCATGTTGTAATGGGTGCACCTCAAAAACAGATCTGGAGTAGTGTTTTGTTTCATGCATGTTTAAGGAATCCTGTATGCTGAGGCCGTCCCCTTCTCAAGAGCTGAGGTCTCACAGCTCGACATATACACGAATTTAACTTCTCTGACCTGATTAGCGGCGTTTCCTACATCACCCGTTGGTTCTCCACGTTGTTGTTCAGTCAAGTCCGGTTATCGTCCGATGTAAGGATCTCATTCAAACAAACAGATTTTCTCCACAAAACTGGCTTCTGCTGCCGTCCCCGTGCAGAAATAAGAGCAAAACTACTCCTAATATGGCGTATTCTGGTGTTTTATGGCAAAACCACTATGTTATTTGAGTTACAGGTCAGCGGTGCACGGCTTATGTCCCACACTTTGCTTCTTTGATTGGTTACTCTGTCTGTGACTTTTCCACCCATAAAAATGAGACCAGATATGACCAGATATGAGACTAACTTCTTTGTATAGAATAGGAAAACAGTTTTTCTGACTGAGCAGGCTAACAAAATAATACACCAAGTGTCTTTTTGTTTTGTTTTGCTGCATTTTTTTTAGGTGGAAACAACATTATTACATGGTTAAAAGCTCACAAAAGTCAATTTCGCATAACAAGGGACTATTATTTTTGCCATTTTTAGGCAGAGTGTAGTAGGAAATCAGGGAGAGAATGGGAGAGACATCCAGCAAACTGTCAGAGACTTTTAAAGGTACTATAAATACTATTTTTTTTTTATATTTCATAAAAAGTACCCACATGTGTCCTCAGATGTGATGTTTAAATCAAATATTAGTTTCACTGATAATAAAAAATGCCCCAGTTGTTTATGTTTACATTTCTAAATCCTTGCTTTGCCGATGGCTCAATCAGAAAAGAGACCATTGTTTTTATTTACACTGCAGTACCATTTTTAAACAGGTACTTTTTTTTTTTTTTTTACATACAATATATGATAATGTTGGTTTGAATGCATATGGTGTAGTTTATTGTATTAATGGTTTGTGGTGTATTGTTTTGATGCAAGCAATAATACAAAATCAACATGATTAAGAATTGTAATAAAATTGTAAATATATTTGTACAATAAAACGTGACATATTTTTACCATATTGCTGGCCCTGTTTTGCATGCACGCACAAAGCCAATGCGGTTTAAACCAAGATGAAAGTGAGCGTTGGGTCCCGCGGGCCGTGTTTCACTCGCACTGAATCCAGCTTCCTTGTATTTACATGTTTCATTTACATATAGAATAGCCTTTTTAAAGCTACACGTCCACGGCACGGCGTTTTGCACATGTTCTTTTAATTCCCTCTGGTTCCTCCGGCGGATCACACATGACGGACAGGAGACAGCGCCGGGGGGGAAGATGAGAGACCGAAGCATAAAGCGGAGGAACGAGGAGGGATGGCAGGGATCAGATGGAGGGCCGGGTGGGCAGGGATGCAGCCTGTAATTGATGTGCTTGTGTCTCGCGGAGCCAAGGAAATCCACTGCACTTGATCTCATTTGGCACTTCTCCAGAGGACCGACTACACGTACACACACACACACACACACACACACACACATATGATTCATTCAGTGCACATAACATAAAACACAAAGCCACAAACATGCATACTAAAGCAGAGCACTCCTACGCACTCGCATCCCACGTAAATCTGAAAGACTGCAGAACTATTTATAATGAGGTTTAATAAAAGGAAATTCTATTATTTTGTACTACGCTCGTGTTAAAGTGGAATTACAGGAGTCCTTTAATTAAGGGCCACTTTGTAAAATTAGAGGAAGTACAAGAAAGAGGTGTACTAATGAAGCTTCAGACTGTGAATAATTCACCTCTTACTGAGACTACCGCAGTCACAGCTCCAAAGAAACATAGGCTTTCTCTGCCTTTTTTTTTTTTCTTTTTTTGCTTATTGTGTTTCTCTATGGACTCTTCCACAAAAGATGTTAAAAATGTCATGAAAAGGTAGATTAAAGTCACTATTTAAATATTGTCCCCTGATGTTCAAGCACAGTCTGTACAGTACTGCTCTCTGCATCTGTAAACCTGTTTACTGTCCTGAGTTCAGTACAGAGATAAAATGTAAAATAAATCTGATTAATCCAGTGCCAAAGGCCACACTGCATACTAACATTATGGTTTCACTCTGAATACTCCACTCTAGCACCACTAGAGCTAGGACTAATCCATCCTCCGCTCATGTACAGTCTACACAAACAGCACCTGGGCCATCTTCCTTTAGCTGCATTTGTTAATGAGCAAGACAGCGTTGAGCACAGCGACGGTCCACTTACAACGTCCCGCAAGGCCGAGCGGTGGGAGACGGAAACACCTGTCGTGCATCAGAGGTATGAGATATTTTTACTCATCATCAAGTATGTTCGTAACAAAATAATACGTTTTTAATAATTTGCTAAAACATATGTTAACTTGAGGATAGAATTTTACTTTTATCTAATTGACCTTGTTGGAAAAATTAGTATAAACAGTGGTACTGCCTTGCTTATAAAGCTTCTTATATGTATAAAATTCTCCCCATATCTGCCCCTCCTATTGCCTGGAAAATCCAGACTGATATGTCTCTGTGTTATTCTACAGAGAAATATCAGTCTGGTCACCACGCCGTCCGCAGTGGTTTACTCAAATCCCAACCGTACCGTGCATTTTGATTGGTTTATTTAAGTCACGTGTTCTTCGCGAGCAGTGTCACTCGTACGCGTCTCCTCACCGATAACAATCAATGATGGCGCACCGAGGAGCCGAGAGTTTGTTTCATTCAGCGGTATGGTACGGTAATGTTGAAATAACTCCTTCGTTCCTCCCTCGTGGCTTTACTACTCCGTTTGTTTACTTTCTCACTTTCTTGTCGCTTTGTTAACGTCACGTCCGCCATTTTCTGATTGGCTAACTCCGCTGTCCATTAACTCGGGTTTGCTCCGCCCTAGAAATCGAATTAATTCTAGGCAACCCCTCCTATATTCTTGGAGTTGGATTAAGTATAAATATTATTGACTAGTTAATTTCTCAATCAGTAATAAGTTCATATAAATCCATATAAAATTATAAACATCTATGTTAATAAAGTTTCTATAAACTATGTGAGTGTGACTGAGAAGTAAATTAATAATGCACCAGAACTGTGACCTGAAAAGCTCTGTATAAGATTAATGCATTATTATTTAATATTATAAATGCTTCAATAAATTATTTAAATTACATATTTATTAACACTTTATTGGAGTTTAATAATGGTGAGTTATTCTAAAAGGTTCCCAAAAATCCAATTAGTTAATGGCTTTGGACTTGCAAAGCTGAGAGAAATTTTGGTGTTATAACTCTGCTACACAACTAAATTAAACTACTCACTTTACCTGTATGGTTAAAAGTATCTACATATATGACATGGCATTAAGTAAAATATAAAATAATAACAAAAACATACCGAGTTTGGTGAGGCCTCTGTGCCACTGCAGCAATGTTGGGAATGGTCCAGAAGATTACACAGGTGTTTAGTGCACCTTTTAAAGCTTTAAGTGTGAGTAAGTGTGCAGTATGTTCAGTAAGGAGCCAGTATCAAGCAGCTGCAGCCTGCTGCAGATGTGCTGAGGGCAGCAATAGAAAAGTCCTGTCAGATAACCTGCACCACCTGCATCTCCACCCAACAGCACTTTTAACATGTTTGCAAACTTTTTAACAAAAACCAAGCCTAAAAGCTGAACTAACCGATTTTTACTAATGTTGTCCCGGATGCTATTACAATAAAATATGTTACCTATATTGTTTCCAAACCCATCACTCACTAACAACAGTATAGCTACCTTTTATTTTAATAACAAATGCAAAACATAATGCAAAGTCTTGAGTTTAGCTTCACATCTGTGCAAACCAGCAATTATCTCTGCCTCTTTAAACATCACATCTTGCATCGTCAATTTTCAGCTGCCTTTCCTTTGCTTCCCTTTTTCTCCAATATATTTGTCTTTTTTTCAGCACTGTTTCTGTGTGTAACAAGGAGAATCTAGTGTTAAAACAGAGACTTCCTTCGTCTTCCACTGTCAGCCATTATTCAACAACCACTGGGAGCGTCCCTTATTGGAGCGTGCCAGATTAAAATTCTTAATAATACAACCTATGTGACATATGAAAGTCTATTTTTTACACAGATATTTCCTTATTAAGTGATTCCACGAGTTTCCACCAATACAAGGAGAAAAAACTGCACAGTTGTTGAAGCTTGATGTCTGCTGCATGTGTTAACACTGAGACATCACCTCTATAACCACGAATAATTGTGCTTTTGAAATACTATGTAGCATGGTATTCTCTCTTTGAACAGCAATTCAATTCAACTAAAAAGACTCGGTAGATTATGTCTTGTGAATGAGAATCAGCTCATTTTAACTTCCTCCTCCCAGTCATTATAAAGTGCAACAAATTAAGACAGTCCAAGGATCTGCTTCTCTAAAGTCAAGCTGTCTGCACAATTAAAAGGGACGTATTAGCTCGGGCCAACTGTTGACTCGCCGCGGGCTAAACAAACTAATGAAGATCGGAGAGTCCAAGGGTGGCCAAGTGTTTGCATGTGGCTGGACTCATTTTAGGATTTTAATAATTTGCACGTTTAATGATGTGTTTTACCTCAGAAAATCCAGAGAAAGTTTGGCACAGAAAGCCTCTGGCGATAGGACCTCCTCTGTCTTCGGGATTGACCTTGAGGGCCACCGTAGCTTCTAATGTCATGGTCACAGAGACGGTGCGGTGCTCTTAAGAACAAATGTCAATGAAAGGAAAACTTTTCAAAAACTATCTTATAATGTCTTGTGGTAATAAAGTTGGTAATACTTGTATAAAATTGAATAGGACAATAACACGTTTAGAGAGACATTAAAAATTAGATTAGATAGATACTGAAACTTGAATTTCCTTTGGGATCAATGTAGTGTCTATCTGTCTAATTTAATCTAATTTTAAAAATTGTCCATATGCAGTCTCAGGGGACGTTTACATGACAGTGATCAGATTGCGGCCTTTTGTCTACACGAGAACGGGTTTCCATTTTACAAATACTCAGTTGGAGGTGTTTTCTCCTCAAAGCGTGGAGCTGCTCGGCCTGGCGATTGGTAACTATGGTGATTTTATGATTCATACATACTTTTACCATTCACTGTTATTATATATATATATATATATATATATATATATATATATATATATATATATATATATATATATATATGAAAAGGCCTGGAAAGTGAAGGCAACAGTGGTGCCCGTGGTCATCGGAGCACTCGGGGCAGTAACCCCCAAACTGGAAGAGTGGCTACAGCAGATCCCAGGAAAAACATCAGACATCTCAGTCCAGAAGAGCGCAGTCCTAGGAACAGCAAAGATACTGCGCAGAACCCTCAAGCTCCCAGGGGACCCCAGCTTGGATGGATGAAACCGCCCGCGGAGGGCGAGAGGACAATTTTTTTTTTTTTTATATATATATATTCTTGCTGGTGCTTAAGGGCATTTTCACACCTGAAAGTCTCGACCTTTACATTTGCTTTATCATCACAACATTAAAATCTTTTCCTGTGTGACGTGGTTCTTCAGGAAGAAATGAATAAAAACATAGCTTAGCTAAAAAATTATGTTCCTTATTTGTTGTGCTTGTCCTTCCTAAGGTGCAAAAATAGTGCTCAGGAACAAAAATGGTGCAAAAGCGTACTGAATTTACAATATGTGCAACAATGGCCAATAAACAGTCCTCCATTTAAAAGGCTCTCTGAGGTTACCTTCACTGTAAAAGGCTCTGGCACAAGGCACTCTTTTAACCTCTCAGGCCCCTCCCCACAGCTAATTAACCCAAAGAATTGGGAATTTCTTCCAAAAATCACAGTTGCTTACTTCACAAAAATGACCATAAATTACCCCCAAATACATATACCATTCATTCATCTTCTTCCGCTTATTCCCGTTAGGGGTCACAGGTAATTGGAGCCTATCCCAGTAACTTTGGGCCTTAGGTGGGGTACACCCTGGACAGGGGCCAGGTTGTTTCATGGCTGACACAGAGACAAACACAGGTTATGTTTTTGGATGGTGGGAGGAAGCCAGAGTACCCGGAGATAACCCACGGTAACACAGGGAGGACATGCAGACTCTACCCAGAGAGTTCATGTGTTGGCCGGCCGGGGATTGAACCCACAATCTCTTTTGCTGGGAGGGGAGAACACTAACCACTCTGCCACTGTGCCACCACTGCACCTCTAAAACCTGGGGAAAATAATAAAATTAATTTAATGCGAAAACCTGCATTTTGCGGTGACGTCACCATAACAAGCGTTGCGCGCATGACGCACTTTAATGAGGAAGTGAGAGTGTGGCTCAGTTTGAGACTCATGAATGTGAAGTGAATACTGGCTGAAAGTTAGAGAGGACAAAGCTCTGGGATGAAAGATGGTTTAACAGTCAGACGGTGAGACCACAGGAAAACCGAGCGAATGAACTGACAAATGGACAAACGGTAAGTGGTGAGTGTGCGTGTGTGCTTAGGTTAGAGGCAGTGCTTTTCCTGCAGGACCAGGGCTACTCTGTCACCCCCTGAAGCTATCATTACCGTCTCCATGACAACAAGGGTGTGTCTCAGAAACACAGTGAAATTTTTCTGTTTAAATCAACAAATATGACGATCAGACTGATGCAGGGCCAATACCTAAGCGATTATTTATACACCCTGTTTAGGTTCTTTTTAAGTTGCTGTTGAGTGGATTTTTACTTTCAGACCTGGCAACCCTGGCTGTGGGAGCTTTCACACCTGAAGATTTGGTCCAAACCAAATGGGAAAGTCAGAAAGTCCGGACCAAACAGCGCCAGTATGAAAGCACCTACAAGTTTATTAACACTGCCCAGAAAACCTCAGGATGTAAAAGTTGTAGTGAAAGTTGCAAATCTGTCAGCTCGTTGTGCAACTGTATAACCAGTAAACTACTAAAACAACATTTGGAAAGTGGTTCTAAATTAAATACCACTACTTTATAGTTTGTTTTAGAAGATCAAAAGCCCATTTATTTTGTGTCTTCCTTGGCTTAGCAGCAGAGACGACACCAGCACGTACACCTGTTTAATTTGCAATGTAAAGTCAGGGGAAATCAGAACAACATCTGGAGGACTGAGAAAATGTTCCTATTTAACAATTAGAGGACGAGAACAACACGGAGTATTTGGGTGAAATAAATACAGTGCCATCTGGTAAAACAGGGAGCACATTTGTCACAGGCATCAAGGTGCTCAGAGACAATCACACCTAGAGCACGCGGCTGCAAACATAATTCGATTAGGACTTTTAAGTGGATTACCACAGCGCTCACGATAATACTGCATTCATATGGTCGTTGTGTAATCAGCCCTGGTGATAAGAAAGCTAATGTTAAAGCTGAGTAGTTTGTGGCATGAACAGTTAAATAGGACAAACGTTTTGAAATATGTACAGTAGACGTCTTGGGAAAACTGTGACCAACACTGAGTTACCTTTACAGCTAAACCTTCTCTGCACCTGACACTAATAAATTCATTTCTCTAGTTTAAGTCTCCTAAAGTCCCCCAAAAAGGAGCAGCAGATGAAACTCCAGCATAGATCTATTTCTTTTTTTTTTTACCTGATCATGTCCAGTGCCCACAAAACGTGATTATTTATACGTAATGATGAATCTCCTTTTCCTATCTTCTTGATAACAATAACCAATCAACATTTTTTTAAAGGTGTAACTCAGTTTTCCTTTATGTAAATTAGATATTTTACCACCCTGACTGTAACAATGCTAATTCCTTGCATCAGTTATGGAGACCTGATGTATCAGAATCAGAATTGTGTTTGTTGCCATTGTAAGAGAAAAGGTTTCACATTTTGCTTTAGTTTTTTGGTGCATACATAAAATATAAAACATGTAATGAATAATAAGAAGCAGAAGCATGCAGAAAAAAAAAGTAAAATCAGGTAAAATGAGCTATAGATGGACAAATCTAGATTTATGAATAAAACAGTGTGTATAAGTTATGTATTAAAAAAATTGGCTTAATGATAACATGAGGTATTGTATAAGAAATGAGTGATGGAAATGGCAAATTCTGAAAGTAAAAAACTCAACTGATAAAAACTTTTCACACTCACTTCAGGTAGTTTTTGTTTTGAAAAACTTAATGTGATAAATGGAAACATTAGTGCTATCTTTAGCGAGGCCCAGTGTCTTCCCTCAGTTAATCAATCACAAGAATGCATAAATCATAACATGAGGCATTACCGTTATCATCGTGACGTTACAAATTCTGTACGCACTGACATTATCACTCTTGATTATATAAAGCACGATTATGCCTAAAACCAGCAAATGTGCATAAAATACAGATTACTCAAAGCTTGACGAACTTTATCAGTTTGTGTACAACTGGATAATGCAATTCAATGTAAGGCAGCATACTCTAAAAGCAATGCTGCAAATATTACTTTTTGCATAAACTTAAATGTGAAGCTGATTGTGACTAAAAGCTTTTGACATGTGACACCTAAAAGTCATAGAGACATCAGACAAAAAGATCTAACACTGAAGCAGCAAACATTGAAAACTAAAAGCTGTGTCATTCTCAAAAGTTTGGCCACTATTATTAACTCTGATAAAGACTGGACACAGCACTGTGAGCATGCTTCAGAGGCGGACCGGGCACGCAGCAACTTTTAAACAAACATGAAAAACAGGAAGGCCCAGTGTTTAGAGCCAGACTCACACATTTCCTGCGTATTTGAGTGACTTGAAGTCAATATTAGGTATGAAGTGAATTGTGATAAAAACAAAATCAAGCTCTTGGCTTAAGAAAATTTTGATTTGAAATTTTTCTTGCCACGTTGGAGTGTTATCAATGAAAATCCAGACTGTATAAATCAGGCACCTGGCGGCTCCATGTACATACTGTAGCTGCCAATGGTATTTTGTAGCCTGGAGAGCCAGACTGTCCTACTTGCTTTTCACAAGCAGGACAGTCTGGTTCCCCTCTCAGGGCGGCGCATTGCTTCGATTTAATTTGGAAATGGCCAATCACAGGTGTTTATCTGCAGCACGAGCTAATTTAAAAACTTCTCTGACCTGATTATCAGCATTTAGTGTTTTCCTTCATCACCTGTTGGTTCTGCTGAAGTCTGCTTTATTGTTCAGTGCTCTGTGGGATTTTTTCTTCGTCTTGTTATGTATCGAATCCATGTTTCATTGGTCAGCAGTACACAGCTTATGTCCCGCCCTTCGTTTCTCTGATTGGTTACTCTGCCTGTCATTGTTCTGCCACAGAAACGAAATGTTACCGACTAACTTCTTTGTATAGAATAGAAAAAGAGTTTGTCTGGCAGGCCATGCTAGGTATTTTGTGTTTATGGGAGGAAACTGGGTGACTGGAGCCTATCCCAATAACTACAGTATGGCTCTTGGACAGTGGCTAGTTAGTTACAGCTCTGACCAAGACAGACAACCTTCTTATCTCACATTCATTCATAGGGGCGATTTAAAGTCACCAGTTCACCTAACACATGCATGTCTTTGGACGGTTACCGAGAGAGAACCCACAGTAACATGGGGAATTTTTATATTACAGCATATACTCAAAAAAATGAAAAATGAACTACTTCTGGATTTATTTGGATATCTTATGCATGACTGTTACTCAAGTTATTGTTAAATATACTTGTTATATACCATACATTTATCAACATCATCAATGTGCTACTCTGTACTAAAACTTAAACTACAGTGTAAACAAATTGTTGCAAAAACTCAAGGCCACAGGATCCATGATTTTTGAGTTTTGGGGCCAACTCATAATCTCAGGTTTTCTAACTAATATTTTTTGTTAACCTAATTTAATGTTCATACATCTACAAACTTTAAATTTTAAGTTTCACTCTCTAAAACTTGAAATTGAAAGATTACATTAGACATATGAACATCAAATTAAGTGAACAAAAAATAGTAGTTGTTGGAAACTTGAGATTTTGAGTTGGCCCCTTGAGTTTTTGAGTTTTGGCAGCATTTTTCTTTTACAGTGTGCTGCAAACTTTGAGTAGGTTACTTCAGTAATGACAGGCCTCCACTCTCGATGGAAGTGCTCCACTAAAAGCATAATGAGTGTTGGAGTACAGGTGGCTTTAGCAGCAGTGCGCCCACCTGAAGAAGTGCCCGCACTCTCCACTAATGTCTCAAGTGCTCTCTCCTTGATGGAAAATCTAGCTTGAAATGGTTGCTTTCACGCTACAATGCATGCACAAGTAGCTGTCCGCACATCACACTCTTCCACGCTCGGTGATAAACTCCAGGTGGCGGGGCCATTAGCGTCCACTCAGGTGGCCTCTGTCACTGCTAATCCTGTTTCCACAATGACAGCCTGATGAGTGCTACACACAGGTGCTCCTCCACATCCTGGCCATTCACCACAACACGAGCGCTCTCAGGAAGGACACTAATACATCCAGATGGCCCTGGAGGTGGACCGGGGTCATGCTGACCGGCGGCTGACCGTCACGTCTGTCATTATGCACCGCTGAGTGAGTTTACAATCAAAGGAACAGGAAGTATCAGAGCCATCATACCTACAGTACATTCATGAGAACTTAAGCAGTGCATTTATGTTTGTGTGCCCTTTGTCTGCAACCTTTTTTCAGTGTCGAGTTGCCATTTATTTCTTTACTGAACATACAAGACAGACAAATTTCTTTATGCAGTTTGAATTGAAATTTATCAACGGGCCTTTTACCACTTGAAACGATACAAGCGATAGCAAAAGTCTCTCAATATCGTCGTAGTCTCGTTATGGTATCAAACAGTATTCTCCCAGAGCAAAAATACATAGTTTTGTTGAAGCGGCATGATAAAAAGCAGAGAGAACTACACAGACCATGATCCTTTGCTCCTGAGCATGTGCGCAGCCTCCAACTTTGAGTAAGAGCCCAGTGTTTCAGTAGCTTTAGCAAGATAAATCAGCAAATATCAAGACTTACGGCTGTTTTCTGTAGCAGAAGATTCAAAAGGTCAGTAAACAATACAATAAAAGTTACTGAATTAACTTTTTACGTTCATACGTGGCACCGCGATGCTTCGCTTGTTCATTTCCTCGCTCTCTCCTCGTCTTCGTGCGCTCGAGGAGCGGACTACAGGCTCGGACTGGACTCGCGCTGAAAACTATAAACTAACTCTAGTGTCCAGCAGAGGAAGAGTGTGAGCAGGAATTTGTGGATAAAAGCAAACAGTGAGCACTTGCCCCTGTGCTGACCCCTGATCAGTGATGTCTGAGAGACCTGCTCTTTGTTTACAAGAGCCTCATGTCCATTGACTATAAGAAGGGGAAGTTCCTTATATGGTCATTGCTCATGGCACCTGTTTGAGCTGCTGTTTAAAGCTTTTTGTTGTCAGACCAAACTAATGTGATCCAGATGAAAACTTAGTTATCTGTCACACTTTAGATCAGATAAAACATGAAATATGCCAATAATTATTGCACCAAGGGCTTGGCAGGGCATTTTTATATAATATATGTTGTTATCGTGAGCATTTCCACAATAACACGAGCCTCTCCACAATATCGCAATAAATATCATATCGTGAGGTTAATATTATGATAATATTGTACCATGAGATTTGGATATCGTTACATCCCTAGTGTCCACTAATCGTGGGCAGACAGGTTGAAATTAAGGTGCGGTCTGTAACATTTGCCGGAAGACCAAAAAACAAAATGATACAAAGTAAACAGATAATCAAAACAATATGGAGAATGACACATGATATGGGAGATAAACGTCAAATAGACTGTAATGTGATCACTTTTATGAAAAATACAGTATAACTCCATATTTTAAAAACAAATTAGGCTTTTACTGTTATCAGTGTGACAGGCCTAACTATCTTAATAATCAGTGAGAAGATTGACTTGACTACAAGATTTGTAATTTGAATTTTAAACTGCAATAAAATCATCAAAGATAAACCCCCCATTTTTTTTCATTGTTTTCATGAAGGGGTTCTGAATTAATGTATATAATGAATTAATCAATCTCTACTAATAATTAACCCTTTAGATGCCAGTTTTGGATGTAAACAACTGGCCATTTTTATGAAAAATACACTTTAATTAAATATTATGAAAACAAATTTGACTTTATTATCAGTATGACTGGCCTACCCACCTCAGTAATCAGTGAGAAGATTGACTTTGGGGCATTATTTGTTTTTTGTAGAATATCAGATTTAATAAGAGTTACGTTTGTACTGTCAGAGGAAATTTGTGTACCACATTTTTTGACCCCCCTGCGATTAGAAATGAAAACAAAAAAAAGTATTTTATTTCCCAATTTCCCACAAAAATTATGAAAACTACAATTTCTTGTTTGTGTCATGAGGCTTGTTTGTTCCTCAATGGGAAACTACATTAAAATGGATAAATCAACTAGATTTGAAAGGAAACATGAGGCCTTATGTTCATGATTGCAAAACCATATGGAAATCCTGATGCTGGTTTTATGGCTTTTTATGAGTTTACAAATATGCTTTTTTTACATAAGGAAGTCAGTGTCTTTGATTTCATTACACACAGACAAACTCCTGGAAAATATTTTTTCACTGCAACCTTTCAGACTCAAAGAGGATATCAGTGACTACACATCAAAACCGTTTTAGGTGATAGTTTTTTTTTACTGGTTTGTAGCCATGAATTACACAATGACTCTGTATGGCCCCAGTAGAGTGCATATTAAAAGCATTGTGTTTTAGTCAGAAACTGTTTTTAAAGGTTGCAAAACATGCAGTGCACCCAGTGAAAATTACTTCTATTGTCACATAGTCAACTCATTTTAATGTCATCAGCTTTCCACCACCACAAATCAGGAAATAGACACGGAATCAAAACTAAACATGGCTTTACCACAAGAAAAAGGAACTGCTCTGGTATAACACAGATGTAACTGAAATATAATGCCGATCTACAAAAGCAAGGCAAGAAGAGCAATGTTTCTGTACATGACATCAAGTCCATATATAGATACACTGTTGTTGGGTTTGGGGACTTTAACACAGGAGCTCTGTTAAGATAAAGGTAAGATAGTGGTTAAAATTCACAACAGTCAAAACAATAACTGATTCAACTTCACTGTCGCTGGTGGGTGGGGCCAGTCTGTTCCCCAAACACACACAGCATTGACTCACACACTGCTGCGATCAGAAAGCAAAAGCCTTTTAACCTCTGACAAAATCAGTCCAAGTCTTGGAGCCATGGCACAAAGAGAACCTCTGCAGGAGTCCGTGTCCTGTTCGTGCGGACAAGCCTACTGCGCGTTCTGCAACAAAACCTACCTGGAGCGGCAGAGGCTCTGGGCCAGCTGTCCCGAGTTGGACGTGGAGCTGCTGATCAGATCCCAGCTGGAACCAAGAGAAAGACAGGATCTGCAAGACAAACTGAGGAGTTCCAAGTATGTTACTGAGCTCACCATGGAGGCCCTACGTCGATCAAGGGAATCCTCAAGAAGGGGGTCCTACCAGGTCTTCCTGCCCATTGAAGAAGCAAGGGCCAAACCTTTACAACCTGATTTCAGCTCCAGAGAAGAATTCCTCCAGCATTCACAAGAGATCACGCTGGATCCAGACACAGCCTTCATGGATTTATCACTGTCTGACGCAAACAAGAGAGTGACAAATATTGGTCATTCCCAGAATTACACTGAACATACCGATAGATTCAATTTCTTCTGGCAGGTCCTGAGCAAACAGAGCCTAACGGGACGCTGTTACTGGGAGCTGGAGTGGCGCGGGCCATGGGTCTACGTCGCTGTGGCTTACCAGACCATGCAGAGACACGGAAACACTAAAGAATGCGGATTTGGCGGGAACGATCAATCCTGGGCCTTGCATTGTCGGAAAAACAATTATACCTTTTGGCACGAAGCAAAAAGCACTCCGGTCCTCGGTCCGGTTGAGTCTAGAATTGGGGTTTACCTGGATCACGACGCAGGGGTTCTGACATTTTACAGTGTTATGGATCAAACCATGACAGCACTCTACAGAGTCCAGGCCACATTCAGTCAGCCACTGCTCGCCGGACTTTGGATGGCCGTTGGAGCGACTGCAGTGTTTTGTAAACTCAAGTAAGCACTCCTCTCTTCTTATTGCTACTTTGGAAAGAAGGAGTCTCTAGGAAGGAGCCTCAAAGCTGGACTGCTTTACTTTGGAGTCACTGCCAGTAAGAGCAAGTTCTAGATGCTCAGAAGTTTTCTTGTTGAATTGTTGGTCATTGTCTGCTGGTCCTAATGCATATAATGTGTTTAAATTGTTAATTAGTTTGATAGTTGTGCTGCTTTTGGGTTTGCTGATCTTGCCGTTGTGATGGCATGCTACATTTAATGTTATTGTTAAAAGTACGTTTGTATATGTGTCAAAAAAACAGAGAATTACATCATACAAGTTGAAGGAAATAAAAAGGTTTTTTGCCTGTGTTTGTGTCCAAAAGATGGCAACACTCTGCTGGTCTCTTCACCTGTTTCTTTATTTCACCAGTACTTATTCATTTTATTATTATTTTTTTATCCAGATAATGTTTTTCCAGTCCAATCCACCTTTATTTTTATAGCACATTTGACCAACACAAAGTCTTCAAAGTGCTGCACAGAGAACAAAACAACACCAATTAAAAAAAAAAAGGAACACACATAACCAAGTCCCATAAATAGTGTAACTAAGTAATTATTTAAAAAGTAAAAGACAATAAAAACAATAAAAGACTGTCAGAGGACTACACAATTCTCATGATGGGTTAAAAGCCACTATGTAAAAGTGTGTTTTTAAACAAAACTTAAAAGCATCAACTTAGTGGGCTGTTTTTACGTGGGAGGGTAGGGGTGACCACAAGGAAGGTTTGGTCTCCCAGGCTTTTAAGATAACAAACAATAAAATCTTAAAATCAACTCTAAAATGAATGGGAAGCCACTGAAGTTTAGATAAAATGGGTGTTATGTGTTCCCTATGATGTGTGACTTTTAAAAGACATGCAGTCAGTGGTGCAGTCTTTGTGATACACAGGTATACGCCGTATATCCACTAGGAATGCTGCACATTTCCGTATACCCACTTCAAAGTGCAATAATGCGTAACAGTCATTATCTCTGTTCACAAAGACCTGTCCTAACTCTTCACAGCCTCTCCTCCTGTTCCCGTCACACCAGCAGCGCAGTAAGCTCAGTGGAAGACTAACTTGTTTCTCATTGGCTTATCTGACGCTTGTCCCGCCTCCCCTGCACTCTCATTGGCTCATCTGACGCTTGTCCCGCCTCCCCTGCACTCTCATTGGCTTATCTGACGCTTGTCCCGCCTCCCCTGCGCTCTCATTGGCTCATCTGACGCTTGTCCCGCCTCCCCTGCACTCTCATTGGCTCATCTAACGCTTGTCCCGCCTCCCCTGCACTCTCATTGGTTGTCTCCCGTTCATGAACGCGTGTGTTGTGACCCCTCAGCAGCGCCAGATTCAGACAGAAAACAAATGACATCAGCAGAAGACAATAATACAGCTGTAGAGATTTATAAAAATACAATAAACCAGGTGTTGGGCACAGATACCAGAGGAGTATGAGCTACAGCAGGAGAGGAGGTCACAGAGGAGACACTGAGCTAAAATGTAAGTAGGCTAATTTATCAAATTAGCATCTTAACTATAAGCTATTGAGACAAGTCACTGACCAAATGTTTTCACTCTGTTCATTAAACTGAATATTTTGTCAGGTAACAGAGGAGGAAACTAAGGCAGAAGGCTGGGAGTACAGGTAAAGAAAGTACAGTATTAAAGACAAATACAGCTACAGCAGAAGATGCTAAAGGAGGCTGATATCAACAGTGACAGTCTGTAAATCTGACTCAGGACAAGGTCGGCATTTTTACTGAGCACTGCTTCTCTGATCTCCTTAAGGCTTTGTTAGGGGCCACCACATAACAGCAGATGGTGACAATTTGTGTGTTGAAAGTTTTTCTATGTATAGGTGTTGTACAGCACAGATATGACTTTGTAATTTTTGTGATATTTGTAGAGGATTAGTTTAGCCTACTGTATGTATTAAGATTGTTTAACTGGTTTTGGGAATTGAAGTCACTTTTATTGTGAGACTCTGAGTGGTCTCAGATCTCTGTCCTGTGCTGTGTTTTCCAGTTGAATCAAAAATAAAATTTGTGTACGATAATAATTACCAACAAACTACAAACCACAGTAGATATCTTTATTGTACCATAGGCAAAGCAGGCCAAGTTGGCTGCTCCAGCACTTCTGAATGCTGAATGGTTTAGTATCAGCCTTTACTCTTCCTTTACTTGCCCTGGGTCTTAGTGTAGTGCATTTTTTGATCTTTGTATTTTGTTTTTCCTCAGTTGAGCTTTTGATATAAAACTAGACTATTCCTGTTTGGCTAAATAACATATAAGCCCTACATAGCCTACAATGAAAAAACACAACATGTTAATAAGCGACACTAATGCGGGTGTCTACAAAAAATGTAGACTACACTGCATGCAGTTGAATTCTGAACAAACTGTAAGAGTGTAAGAGTTGATTGGCTAAGACATGAATCACCCGCTCCAAATCACTAAAATATAAAACTGATTTAAGTCTCGATAAAAGCCGAAGATGGTAAAAACTGGATTTAACCATGGCATTGATCAGTTTGTCAAATTTTAAATCTCCATCTATTATGACTCCAAGGTTGGTGGCTGTGGGCTAGATATATTATTGGAGAGGGCCCAAAAAAGAAGAGTCCAAAGCCACACCAGGTTTTTAAAACTTGTAAGACGTGTAATGCTGTTCCAGGTGACCAAGACAAAAAGCATAATATGGAGAAAATATTCATATATAAGAGGGAGGAGGCAAACAGCTGCAATAATCCAGCCCCTTTTATTCATTACTGTCATCAGGCTTTTTTAATTTAGCACAAATGATTATTATTCACTGATAAATACTTGAGTTAACAGAATCCCTATATAACCATGGAGTTTAGTGACTAGCGCCACCTGCTGATGTAAGTAGTTATTGCATCTTGCACATGCACAGAACTAACTCGCTGCTCGGTCGTGGATCTTAAACGCTTTGGTGTCTCTAGATAGTTTTAGTGGCGACAAGGGGGGAGCTGGGTTGGTGTGTCCCAGTCTTAATGTAAATGCAGTGCCAGTCTTCTAACTATGTTGAGTTTAACCTGCATAGAGGACTGATATCCCTGTACAGGACATGAGACATTGAACCTGTGTGGAGGACTGATATCCCTGTACAGGACATGAGACATTGAACCTGCGTAGAGGACTGATATCCCTGTACAGGACATGAGACATAGCGTGATAGGAATCTAGTCCATATTTTGATACACTGTTGTGACAAGAGATATTGGTTTGGAATGAGATTCACAGCAGTCAAAATAATACCTGCCTTCACTTCACTGGAAAAAGGGTGTGTAGGTCAACATTCCTATCATCTGCACTCAGAGCTGGTGGGCGGGGCCAACCTGTTCCCAAAAACACACACACAGTATTGACTCACACACTGCTGTGATCAGAAAGCAAACGCATTTTAACCTCTGACAAAATCAGTCCAAGTCCCAGGAGCCATGGCACAAAGTAGACCTCTGCGGGAGTCCGTGTCCTGTTCGTGTGGACACGGCTACTGCGCGTTCTGCATCAAAACCTACCTGGAGCGGCAGAGGCTCCAGGCCAGCGGCCTCGAGTCGGAAGTGGAGCTGCTGATCGGATCCCAGCTGGAACCAAGAGAAAGTCAGGATCTGCAAGACAAACTAAGGAGTTCCAAGTATGTTACTGAGCTCACCATGGAGTCACTGGCCCTACGTCAATCAAGGGAATCCTACCCGATCTTACAAAATTTCATGCTTGCTGAAGAAGCTTTACAACCTGATTTCAGCTCCAGAGAAGAATTCCTCCAGCATTCACAAGAGATCACGCTGGATCCAGACACAGCCTTCATGAATTTATCACTGTCTGAAGCGAACAAGAGAGTGACAAATATTGGTCGTCCCCAGAATTACATTGAGCATCCCGATAGATTCAATTTCTTCTGGCAGGTCCTGAGTAAAGAGATCCTAACGAAACGCTGTTACTGGGAGCTGGAGTGGCGCGGGCCGTGGGTCTACGTCGCTGTGGCTTACCAGGCCATGCAGAGATACGGAAACACTAAAGAATGCGGATTTGGCGGGAACGATCAATCCTGGGCCTTGCATTGTCGGAAAAACAATTATACCTTTTGGCACAAAGCGGACGGCACTCCGGTCCTCGGTCCGGTTGAGTCCAGAATAGGAGTTTACCTGGATCATGACGCAGGGGTTCTGACATTTTACAGTGTTATGGATCAAACTATGACGGTGCTCTACAGAGTCCAGGCCACATTCAGTCAGCCACTGCTCGCCGGACTTTGGATGGCCGTTGGAGCGACTGCAGTGTTTTGTAAACTCAAGTAAACTCTAATTGCTACTTTGGAAAAAAAGAGAGTCTCTAGGAAGGAGCCTCAAAGTTGGACTGCTGCATCCTTTAAAAAGTGGAGTTACTGCCAGTAAGAGCAAGTTCTGAATGATATGAATTTTTTTGTTGTTGAATTATTGGTCCATTGTCTGCTGATCCTAACTCTCCCACCAGTATCAGGAGCTACCAGTAGTTCTCAACCACTTTCCAAGTAGATCATCAAAGGCTTTATGAATCCTACATAAGCTTGATTAGTCAAATTCAGTTCATCACTTGGCAAACCAACTTTTGTAAGTATCCAGTCAAATTCATTGGTGCCCGCCCACTTTGTGCACAAAATAATTATTTGCCGATTAGTTGTAAAACAAACAGTTGCTTGATGCATCAGTAGTGCTATGAGATCGACTACAGCATTTTCAGATTAGGAGTTTGGTTTCACAAATGTAAACAGAAAGTGTGTCAGTCATTGCATACAGACGTGCAGGTCAACAAAATATATATTTTTTAAATTTAAAATGTGATTTGTGGATGTTCAGGTAAATGCTAAAGGAAAACACAATGAATTTTTCTTTTGTTTGAAAGTGTGCACTCCTCCTAAGGCCCATAGTTACTCGGATTGGCTTCTGTAACTGCGACCCCTAAGAAAAACAATAAATCCATGTTACAAAGCATGAGTAGCTCTCTGCCATTTTTATTTTGTAAAAGTAGCTCTCAGGGGAAAAAAGGCTGGAGACCCCTGTACCTAACACATGAAATGTGTGTTGTTTGAGAGTTGTTTCTCTCAGGCCGCACTTGGGTTTGCAGATCTTGCCGTTGTGGATTTCATGTTTCAATTATTGTTATTGTTAAAGTATGTTTGTGAATGTGTCAAAAAACAAGTTTATAAAAATTAATGTTTCAGCTAAAAGCTGAGATGTATTTAAAATAATTCAAATACTGTTCAATACAATGTTCATTGACTGTTCTGAGCTTTATACCATGTTATAATGTTCACTCTATAAAAACACATCTGGAGCTGTGTTTTGGTTGATTTACACCTGTTTAAGTAATCCTGTAGTCTCTGGCGTGGGTATTTAAGCCCTCAAAACATTCTGTTCCATGAACCCCTGTCCCCTCCAGGAAGCACTGACCAAACAACAAGCCCTCTGGGCATTATACCAAAACTTTAAGAAGGTAAAAAGCTATTTATCTATGTTTATGGTTAAAAGACCGTAACAGCTATGCACTCTGCTTCCTTCCCCTGATTTCCTGTCAATTCACTGTCTTTGTTGAATAAACATGTTACAGAAAAATTTGACAGTATGTTGTTTGACACCTGGAGCCATAATTTTCTTGTTTACACCATGGCCAGACACGCGAGAATGGAGCAGGGAGACAGCTCGCATGAGGAAAAGGCAGCGAGGATGGGAGGAGCTGCTGGGACAGAGCAGACGTAGGCAAATGAATAAAAGTATAAAGAACAATATGCACTACATTAGACAGGTCTGAGGGTGGATATTTCCTCTCATGAGTGAATAACGTGATGCACACGCAGCTCTAACTTCATTACAGATGAGACTCAGGTGATCTTTACCTGGGCATAGTGAGCTCTAGTTGTTTCCTCTTTATTCATAAAAATTTATTTTTATTTGGCCTTGTTCATTTCTCTCACCCTTTACATAAACAGTTTTTCTTGTAATGAAATAAAAAATTATGTAGGCCTGCAAAATTGAGAAAAAAAATTACACAAAAAAAAAAAATGAAATCAAAATAAATCGTGAATCAAACCGAATCAAGAATTTTGTGAATAGTCTCATTTCTAGTATTTTGTTTCATTCACAGTTGTTTGACTAATTTTGTTTGCTGATGCCGTCTCTTTCTCAAAAGCTCACTATTAATTTCAGCGCTTAAACTGCTGTCACTACGAAGCGGTCAGCTCATTTATCTATCTGCTAGCATCATGATGCAAATAGTTGTGCAAAATAGACATTTTATGCTGTGTCCATTCCCCACCGTTACCAGCAGGGGGCAACAGACACCTAACCCAAGCCTTCTCTGTAAAAGTCACTGTAAGTAAAAGTAACATCTCCCCAAAAGAAGAAGTTTTCCATTCATATACCTTTTTTTACGTTATCAAATGTAAAATGCTAATGCAAAGGTGTCCAAAACTATTTCGGAAAGTCTGAAAAAAGCTTGATATAAGACTTATATAAGACATTGTACATTCAGTGACAAATAATGAGTAGTTACTTTTTTTTTTACTTTTTAATGTACTTATCTAGACTAAATATACAAGTTCCTAAATGATTAGCTGTTTTGACCCTTGAAGGGAGTCAAATGTAAAGTCAGATGTTTTATATTGCCTTACATGTGGTTGCAATTATTATTTCTCTGAAGTCTAAAAGGAAACAGAAACCCAAAAAAAAGTAAAATGCAGTGCTATAACAAAAAGCTTGATTGTACATTGATTCAGTCATGATTCACAGTTTGAACTTGAGTGGCCTTATGTGTTGTAACAAAGAGAAAAAGAAATGGGGGGGAAAAAAGCACTATTATTTCCATCTTAACAAGAGCGACAGATAATACGGCATGTTTTTTGGATTGGCTGAATGAAGATGTGACCTTCAACATTTAGCGCTCTCAGAACAAGTGGAGTTTGTAATTAAAGTCTGTCAGAGCTCATTCTTGTGCTTGACGAACAGCAGCAGGTGGATGCAGCCATATTTGTGCCTCTCAAACTTTAACAGGCTGCTAACGCTTCTGTGTGCAAAGAGGAATTTTAAATAGCGCTAGATAAATTATATAAATGGAAAGGTAAGGTACTTTATAGAAAATGTGTCACTGGGAAAAACTGTCAGGAGCAGTGAGCAACCACAGCAGCGCCCGGGACCCTTCTCCAGATCCAGGAGCACCTAGCTGGAGGATTAGCCTACTGTGCATGTTTTAGGTTGATGGTGGAAACCGGACACAGGGAAAACATGCAAACTCCACACAGAAAGGTCCGCCTAATCTGGGAATCAAACCCGGGACCTTTTTGCTGTGAGGCGACAGTGCTAACCACGTTGACACTGTGCTGAAATTGGGCGGTGATACCAGACACATGAGAGATAACCCAGAAACATTTCCAGCCCAATGACAGTAGGGTTTCTGCAGGGTTCCACAAGTTGAATTTAAGACTTTTTAAGACTTAAAAAAAAAAAAACGCTGTAAATGAAAATGAAGACCTCGATAACATGCACAATGTGTACAAATACACATATATTTGAAATATATTTAGACAATATTGCAATACTCTCTCTATTTCACAGTACTTTGTTTTTGAAGCCAGTCAGATGTTGAAGATTACTTATATTGCACCACAAAAAATTATTACATTTAAAATAAACTTTACTAATCATGTGTCTAATCATAGTCTAACACTTTTGGCAGGAAGTATGTTACGTTTAATGTTTTTATGATTATTCAAAGATATAGACAGAAGCTTGTCTGGAGCGCACTTTGAATTGCATTATTTTACCTGGATGATCATTTCAATTACATATTTATGATCATATCTCCAAGATAGATCTTCTAATAAAACTAATTTAAAGCTGCACTAGCTGATTTCTTTTTTGTTGTATTTTGGAAAATATAATTATTTAGTTATTAGTACAGCATAACACCTGTGCTCACCTGTGGGCTGTATTATAAGGGTTTTTGTTTTAGAGCGAGGGAAGGAACAGTTTAACCAATCACATGCTTTCATAGGACAGGAGCACTCTGATTGGTCAATACATCCTTTATCTATCCATAACTAGGAATAATGTGAAGGAGCTATGGTTTTATTTAAAAATTCATAGCTTATTCACAGTATTTTTATTTTTTATTTGAAAGAATTAAAAGCAAACTCCAGATCTCTGCTGTGTTAGCTCCTTTCTTGTGTACATACTTGCAGGGGAGAAGGACAGGAATTAGGAAAAGGGGAGTGTATCATTCAAACTCAACATTTTTTTAGACACATCACTTTTACAGTCACAAAATCAGGTAATGCAGCTTTAAAGTGTAGCACAACTTTATGGGCTGAAAAACTATTACTAGTACACACAATGTCTTGTTATTTACGGAGAGTCACCACATTTAGAAGTGCTACTGTACTGACTGCATGCTGCTGTGTGGAGCTCACCTGCGTCTGTCTGCTCCGATAAACTGGAGGTGATTAGCTTAGCATTAGAGCATGTGACTATACACCAGCGCTAATACTTCCAGTGCACCTCAGCGTGCCCTCCCCATGCCAGCTCATGCTGTTTGCTCCTACAGCTGTGTTTTCTGAGCCTGAGTTTGATCTTAGCGAACGCTGCTGGCTGCTGGCTGCTGGCTGCTGGCTGCTGGCTGCTGTTTGACTCGGGACAGCTGCAGCGCGATGTGCGATGCTCAGCGACAGGTTCACAGGAGTTTAACACTAGAACTCCCAGAATTCTAAAACTACTAGAACTCCCAAGGCCGTCATTTTGACGATTAGCGCTCTGGTCAATGGAATGCAGCTACGCTGATGATGTAATCATTGTCGAATAACGTGATTCTAGCGCAATAGCAAATTATAGCCTGTAATATAATATAAATAATATAATAAATCCAAATGGTAATTTTGGGAAAAAAATGGGATTTGAAATGTGTAAGATGTTTATTTCTTGGAATAAAAAGACAAAATAAGTTGTTGTAATAAATAATGACCACTGCCTGATGTGTTGAAACCATGAATTGAATCAAACTCTGTGATGAGATGTAAAATGTAAAATGAAGTTTACAGAGCTGATAAATATATCCTTATGATACAGAAAACAGAAATACAATACATGACGACAATCACAATACAGAACATTCACACCAACAGACAAAAAACTCTCCGTCTATTCAACCTGACAGTTACAGTACATTCATGACAGTATACAAATGTCTCCATGCACATGAACACACTGGATTAACAGGCAATGACAGCAACTTTGATATAAGTTGAACCAGAATTATTACAGAAACAGAGCAGAATCAAAAACAGGTTGTGAGCAGTGTGATGAGCAGTATATTTGTTTAGTAATAAGTAAAGTTTCCCACCTGTGTCTCCAGATATGATGCAAACAGTGAAAGTTACCATTTGGACGAGAGAGCCATGTGTTAGATTTAGAGGCTGGGAGGTAGCACTTTCGCTGTGGCCAATGTTCTAGATACTGTGAGAACATGGTAAAGGTGAACACCTTCATGGATATAGCTAACAATATGACCTACTCGATTCATGGCTTTATAAACTGTAACACCACCCATGTCGTGTATCGTCTTGAATGCCCCTGTGGCTGTTTCTATGTTGGCCTCACTAAAAGGAGGCTCAGAGATAGAGTGGCTGAGCATAGATATGCCATTCATACTGGTAATTTAAACTATCCCATGGCCAAACATTATATGGAGGCTCACCACAGAAGTGATTCTACCTTAAAGGTGTCTGGCATTGAAGCTGTCACTGTGGATGCCAAGGGCAGGGACAAAATCCTACGCCTTAAACAAAGAGAAGCCTTTTGTTATCATGTTCTCAAGGCCATGAGGCATCCGGGGTTAAATGAGGACTTGGATCGTTCATGCTTTTTATAATTGTAATGTCAATATGTATATTTAGTTACTGGTTTCTGTGTGTGGAGGGATGGCCATGGTTTCTCTGTTTCAAAGTCTCTGTTTACTGCCCCTTGTGTCAGGGAGGATAGTTACAGTCCTTATACAGGTGTGCAGCCAGGAGTATAAATTAGTGTTTCCCTTTGTCTTTGTGTTCACCCTGAAGAAGGTGCAAGCCGACACGCGTTGGTGTGTTTTAAGGTCTCCAGCCCTCATGAAATAAAGGCCTTTTACAACTTTCCAAACCAAGTGAGTGCCTGGATCTTGTTTTTCTATAAATAATATAATATTATAGAATATAATGCTGTATAATCTAATATAATTATAATCTAATCTAATATTATACTATATAATATTATATTATATAATGCATAATATAATTATAAAGTAATATAATTGCAAAGAGAAACAAATGTAGCTGTATTTGAACAAAAAGAGCTTTAATGTCAAAGATGTCCAAAGATAAGAAAACTTAACTCATTTTATATACAGTTTTTACATGTGACAGTCACAGCCCCTGCGCATTGCCCGCACACTACTTTGTTGCACCGATGGCAAACATCTTTTGAGCGGTTTTTGGAACAGTTAGTGCGGACTTGGCACTGCCTTCTCCTGTCCAGAACAGCCGGCTCTCCAACAGGTGCGGGTTCGCGAGGTAGCGGCTGTTTAGTGAGCATGTGACTGGCGTGAAGTTCGTGGGCAAGCTACAGGATGAAATTGCGCCGTGGGACATTGTCATTGAGACATTTTCTATAGAGGATCCACGCATTGATTGCAGCCGTGTCGAGGACATTATAGAAAACTGCTACTGGCCACCTGCGGGTTGGAGCTTTGACGGAATATTTTTTTAATCATCTGGTCCAGCACATCCACACTGACTTTGGTGTAGTTATAGTACACCTCGGGCTCGGGCTCGGGCTTCGGACCGCTAAGTGTGCCAGCTGACGTGTGTACACTGCTCGTTTAACAGACGTTTTTCTTTGATTTGCATAGGTAGATTGTCAGGGTGGCATTGTTGTTTTTCAGAACATGCGTGGAAAACAGCGCCCTTTGCTCATTTACACAAGGTGCCCTGGCTAATTCAAGCAATGTAAAAAAGTTGTCAGTGGTAATGTTCCTACCCTTCCCCATGAATGGCTCTACCAGCTTCAGCACAACACTGTCTCCAAGACGCTGGCCTGGAGTGCGCGTCTGGTCCTTACCCAGATAAGGAGCGCCCTTCAGCATGTACTTTGTTTGGACATCAGCTGCCAGCCAGAACTTGATGCCAAACTTGTCTGGTTTGTTTGCCATATCCTGGAGAAAGACATACCTTGCCTTTGTCGAGAGAAGCTGCTCGTCATCAGTGATGTCAGGGCCAGGTTTGTAACAACACACACTGTTGTTTACAAAACGCTCCCACATCTCATTTGCCAGAGCAAATGTTGTTGTTTGGAGACGTGTGGGCCTACTCTGTTTGTGGTCAAAACGTAAGAAGCGCATTATGTTTTGGAAGCGGTTTCTTGACATGGTCTCTCTAAAAAATGGAAATCCCCATTCAGCCGACCAAAAGCTGGACAGCTCCATATAGCCCCCCCCCCCGAACTCCGCGGACATAAACAAGTGCAATAAACGCTTTCAGGTCATCCACCGTCAAATCCCATGAATCCTCCCCTAGAACTCTGTGGGCTTCTGCCACGGTGCAGTCCCGTATGTGGGAGAGAATCTCACTGTCCACTAAACAGAGGAATGCAGACTGAGCATTTTGAATTTGGCGCTTTGCGTGTGTGGTGGGTCCCTCAGCCTCTGTCAGCACGTTCTGACTCTGACGTCTCCCTCTGCTTTCTCCCTCCTCAACCACAGTCCACACAGTGCCGTCCTTCCCTATCTCCTCCCTTTCGTGTATGTGGCAGGTGGACTCGCCGTGTTCTGGTGATGGCACCACTGCTGTAAAGCGCAGAGAATATACGCAGTTACTTTACTAATACTGGCCATAGTTTATAATTTATTATTTATTTTCCTAATATAGTCTGTCATCAATACCTTGAAAAGACGTTTCTCCACTGCCAGCAGCCTGGATGACTCGTCTCCTTCAAAACTCTCCCTGAACCTGCGCTGATGATTGTGATACGGCTGCTGTATAAAGTGTATAGATTATTAGTTTTCTAATTTTTAACGTAATAAAAATAATAGTCTGTCATCAATACTTTGAAAAGAAGCTTCACTACCTCCCGCTGAATGACTGACTCATCTTCTTTTAGTACGGGGCAGTTCACCTTCTGCCTCGCTGTCTGAACTGTCTGAGGAACCTTCCACACACCAAGAGTCGTCCAAATCTCCCTCGCCCCCAGAATCACACTCATCTATATTACGAAGCATTTCCAGTGCCTCTGTTACTGTAAGTCTTTTTCTAAAAGCCATTGTGATGAGCTATAGCGTTCTTCCCTGAGCTAATGCTATAATGCCAGCCGCTATGCAACGGTGGCGCGTCTCCTCGTCGGTGGGAAAAAATACATTGTAATTAATAGAGCCGTCAAATTAGCAGCTGCGGTAGATAGAGGTAGAAATACTTAGATATATTTTTTACTTTGTTATTTTATTGAAACAGCAACATAAGAATAAACAAGAGGCAGGTTTAGAAAAAGTCAGGATGCCAGCAACACATAAGGCTAATAAACCAGAGTTATTACATGTCAAACTTTCATAACCGTCAAAATGACGGCCTTGGGAGTTCTAGTGTTAAAGGCCTGAGAGTGACTGCGCAGGTCTCAAAGTGCAGGGCAGGCTCCAAGTTTACATAGCTTTCCTCAATCTAATGCACAGAGCAACATGCTTGGTTATAAATACGCACGCGCAGGGGAAGATTTACCTGAGAGTCAAGGATGTGAGCTGCTGAGAGCAGAGTTATGAGCCGAGACATTTAAAACATTTGCACTCGAACTCCGCCTTGACGTGATCAAATTTAAGACTTGCTTAAACATATTTAAAACCTAGTAGTGCAAATTTAAGGCCTTAAAGTCAGATTTTTTAATTTTTAAGACCCCCGGAAACCCTGAAAATGTGCCCGGTTGGAAGGAAAAGTATGCCAATTTGTATACCAACCATAGTAACCAAATCAAGATTCAAAAGAAATCATCTGGACGTAGTCAAGAAGAGACAAAACATCTTCAAGTCAACCAGCATGACCTTTTTTGAAACCTTCATTTTATTGTTGACTGGAAAACTGAACTAGAGATGCACAATATAATAATAATAATAATAATAATAATAATAATAATAATAATAATAATAACAATAATAAAAGATCTGCAATAACTGTGTTAAAAATTGTAATAACAGCATGACCAGTGATATTTAGATAGCCTTTTTTTTTTACTGAGTAAAGTTTATTTCAGTTTTATTTTATGAACAGATACAATGCTATTGTTAAAAAAAAAAAAAAAAAAAAACACTAAACCAGGACTAGGACTAGACCAGGAATGGCCCAGGATTAGAGCAGGACTTAATTTCTGATTGACAAGAGATAAAACCAGGACTTTTTAAACTCTTGTCCCAACAGTCTGATTTGATTGGAGGCTCTAATTGGACAATTACTTTGAACTATAATTTTCAGAGGCACGGTCTGAATCTCTGCCAGACTGAAGACAATAAAATTACTGTGATTATTTACCTTCATTGTCAATTGTGCGATAAAGATAAGTTTGGGATATAATGTTCAGCCCTACTCATAATAACAACTGAAAAACCATACATTTCTTTATCTTTGCAGAGCTGGTTGATGCTTTCTGAACTGACTTGCAGCTCCTTCTACACTTTACCCCAACCAGCTTCTTGTTCCCCTTTTAATGTTACTTCATAAAGGTATGCCTAAAACACTCTCCCACTATACAAGTCATTTCATTTCTTCACCTATTACCCGTCCTCTCTGTGGATGTCCCGGCTGCTCGTGATTTCAACATAATGCACCGGTGTGAATAATGTAGGAGACTGTGTGAAATGTGAAGTGGGTGAAGATAAAAGAATCCCGGAGTGCATCGCCGGGTGACATTAAGGCTGAGCTAAGATGCAGCTGTGCCATGCAAAATGTATAATGTTGTCCAAAGCAATCAGGCTTCGATCAGGTGTGGAGCGGAGGAATACAGATGAGGAGGGAGAATGAGGAAGACGAGCAGCAGTCAGCACAAATTTACCCAAGATGGAGGCTGGAAACATGCAGAGTCATAGTATTAGAGTCATGCATTGTTTACAGACACGAAATTATACACTAACAATGAATATACCTTTTTTTTTTTACTTTATCAACCTGTCTTTGTCTAATAATAAAACCAACCACAGAACATTGATTTTGCTGCCACGTACTCTGAGTTGTGCTCTCTCAGAAACAGCAGAAGTGATCGGATGATGATCGGCTGATTTCTCGCAGAAACAGTGCTGCCTTCACTGAACCTACGGCAGAAATAGTCAGTTCATAGAAAAAAAAACTCCTTTATGTGTTTAAAACTTTATGACACAACACCTGTAGTTTCCACGGCATTGGTGAATATAAATCCCGGGTCATTTAAGGATTCAAGACTACTGCTTGGATTTCGGGACTGTCGTGAATCTTTGGGGATGTCGCCACAGCAAATGCCTTCTGGTGTGCAGTGATTGGAAAATGGATTGTGCATAGGCTTTAAGCCAAAACCCTTCTTGATGCAACCCTCTCTATTTATCAATGCTTAGGACTGGCACAAATAGTTCACTGGCTTGTGACTGCTTGTGGTTAGATTTATATTTATCTGCAATATCACTGTGCTTAAATGTAATTGCATTATCTCATGTTTAAAGCCTATGGTTGAATTGTACTGTATGATTGCATTGTAACTTCCACGTTAAGAAATACATTTGTAAAAAAAAAATCTATTAGTAAAACCATGCTCCTGACTCCGCACTTATCAACATTTCAGGTTTTAATTTTAAAATTGCCCAATCAGGAAGATTTAGGTTAATGTTGGCCATTATGTGGGGCATTAATAGACTTCTTTCATTTCAGCTTTAGATCTTGTATACATAAAAACATCACAGAGAATAGAATTTAATGAAATAGCATTTCATTTGTTTACAAATATTTAATAAATTTAGGCAAGGGTGGGGGTTGTGTAAAAGTGAAAGTCAGTGACAGAGAAAGCCAGAGTGTAAAATTAGGTTCCATATTTCTTTTCCTGTTAGTGCTCCCCATTCAAATGAATGACACTCCATGTATAACCTGAGCCAATTCAACAAAAATATGATTGTTAGGTGGACTAAAAATCTAAAAAGATTTCTTCTTACCTGTAAAATTGCTCTTGCACTGAGTGATTTTGAATTAGATGGTCAGGGCTGAGTCACTTCTGTCTAGTTTTCTAGTTTTTTAAAATATTTTTCAACAGCATTCAAACAATGGTAATTCTGGACAGCAGTGTGATTCAGTGGATTTAATTGGTGTTACTTACACTGTCCATTGAGGTGAACAAGAATAATTAGCTAAACATTGGGTTTCAGAGTTTTTAGTGTGGCAATATGATGGCAAAAGAAAGGTCAGCTGCTCAGTTATGATTCCAGTTAAAAGATTAAAAACACTGACACGTTGGCACAGTGGTTAGCACTCCTGCCTCACAGCAGGGTTCAATTCCCACACAGTGTGTGGCCTCAGTGGGACTTTCCTTGTTAAATTAAGGTCAAATAAAAATGGCCACTTTAGTGCCAGTGATTGCACCACAATTTGATCGTATTTTGATATGCAAAGTACATTTCTTGCTGTTTAAAAAGAACCATGTTTTTCACATAAGTGAAAAACTTGTTCTGCATTACACTGAGTGGTGTACACTCACACAGCAGGCCGTCCACTAGGAATGCAGAAATGAAACATACTCACAAATGTCTAATTAGTGCATATAAGTGTGTTTCCCTCTGACAATTCAAGTTCTCTCTGGCGATGTAATTCATTAGCAGCAGGTATTGTAATAATGTCAACATCTAACTGCTTTATTCTGTGTATTATAATCAGCTTTATTATTCCAGCTCTATTCCCAATTCAATTTCACTGCAGCCCCCCTCACCCGGGTTCTGGATAAACGATGTGCTTTGTGCGGCCCAACTTCCTCATCAGCCCATAAGATCGCACTGATTAAAGAGATTACTTGTGCTTGACTTGACAATAAATCAGCTTTATGCTTTGTAGTAGCACTGAGTGCACACCCAGACGTTCTGCAGAGAAATGGTCGCTGATTTTGGTTTTCAATAGAAATTTTATGGAGCTGAGCGTTGGATTACTAAAGCCAAACAAGTGTGAAGGCTTTCTTTTTATGCAAAAAATGACCAGATTTACTGAACTGCTGTTAAAGGGTGGGCTCACACCAAAAACAACAAGACTTTCTCTCTAAGTTCTGCTCACTCACATCACAATGATGCAAAACAAAGCACTGCAAAAAACCCATAGTATTTCAACTGGAACAATGTAACTTTCTTTGTTTTTTGTTTCGCTGTTGGGTTGTATTTTTCTCTGCGGAGCTTCTGTTACATTTTGGAGTAAAGCACTGCTGTAAAAATTCACAAGTCCTGTGTGACTGCTCGCTTGGATTATCTCTCATTTTCTCTTTCTTGTATCAGCACAAAGGTTTCCACTGCCTTCTGTTGCTATAGCTAACCGGGATGTGCCGCTTTCTCACAAGACCTGACACTTCAGAGACACCGGGTTGGTGCTTCCATTCTTACAAGGCTGTTTTTTCTCCAAGATACGCTAGGGTAGACATCTGCAACCTATGGTTTTAGAGCCACATGCGGCTCTTTGGGCATCTGACATCTGTTTATGTAAAGTCAATAAAGAAATACATAAATGACTTTGAAACAACCTGCATCTGCCTCAGCTTGTCAATTTAAAATAAAACTTTCTCCATCTTTCAGAATATGCTATGAACTTATATTTGTTTGTGGCCCAATGGCTGAACAAATAGTTACTGGATGTAACTCCGGGTCTCTGAATGTGCTTGGCTCCTGAATATTTAGTGGCCTATTAAAAGATAATCAGTGCAGTGAGTATCCAACACAGTTTGCAATAATTAATGACCATGCATATGCTATATTTTGGTTATAGGCTAAGAGACTTTTGTGCATTAAAACTGGTTGCGGCTCTTCACAGACTGTTTTAATATTTTTGACATAAATTGGCTCTTTGGATCCAGAAGGTAGAAGACCCCTGCGCAGGGGAAGGTGAAGGAAGCTAAAAGGTTACATTTTTCCCATGTAATTTAAAGTTTACAATTGGCTGTGGAGTGTTTTTGGTGGATTCAGACAAACGAGTTTCCAGAGACCTTCAGTCTCACCATACAATTTGTCTTTTGTGGTCATACTGCAATGTGACATATTCTCATTTAGTTATTTTTTTAATATTAAGAAAGACCTTAACCCTGACTCAGTAAATTGTACTCTGGTTGTCAAACTGTGGCAGTAATTAACTTGTTCTTTAACTAAAGATAAATGAGCATTTATTATCAACTGGCTTTGATTTATTCATGACCCTGAGCATTGATCACTCACTTACCTTGTAGCTCTGTGTCCTGTGGAGTCATATGTGCATACTGTTTTCCGATATAAACAACTGGCAGGACATGCAGCACATTATTGGTATAACTCTGTTGATTGGTGTAGTTTGTCAGTCACACGGACAGACTTTGGAAACAGCTCTGTTGAAACTAACAGCCTGAGTTAATTCTGATTGTCCAAGTTTATATGCAAAGGATTTCATGATAGTTCTAGTTATTAACTTTAGGAACACAACATCTAAGGACTGCATTGACCTACTGGTCTGTAAACTTCAGAAAGATCTTCCACAGAAAGCCTTCAGTCCATATCAGCAGGTGATTTCATTTAATCAGAACAATGTTATGTCCTTTTTCTGCAGCAAGTAAAGATAATGGACACTTAGTCACAATTTTTAGCCTTTCCAGTAAGACCACTGGTGCACAGTTACACAGTTACCCCTTTCCTTTCAAACTTTATCCTGATAAGAGACCTAAATCAATTGTCCAGCGGCATATAGACCTCAACTATGCTTCTTTAACTGTCCCAAAATGCACATCTCTCCAATGTGATGTCCATAGTGAGTGATCCTAGGTCCAGAGTGAGGCTGGTGAGGCTAGCCCTGCTCTGCCTCCTGCCTCAGCAGCCTCTCCTCAGTGGCTTTGGCATCTCAATTATATCCCAGCCATAATGCAATCAGCCCCTCTGTAATAGGCAATATTGCCCTGCATAACGCACTCATAACTCATTTGCAGAATTAATTGCTGCACGAGACAACGGGAGTCCCAGGAGGCGAGTGAGCTGCGCTGATAACAGATTTCATTAAGTTCACTTGTTTACAGCGCGTTCCATCAGCGCCAGGATAAAAAGAGACAACCTGCCTTTGTCACAACACAGGCCAAAGAGAGAGGCACTGCAGCCCTGGGTTTAGACTGTCAGGATTTATGTCTTTTTCAGCTTACTAATACACATACTGTATCTTGGTAAGCTTCAAAATAAACACTGCTAAGTTTATATCATTATAACAAAGCCTGCAAAGCCAAAGAACCTCTAATTTATTTGATATACTGCTGATAAAATATTCTGTTACATACTAAGTGCTGCAGTTGCCTGGCAAAATCCAGCTGACCTGCTCCACAGAACCATCTGGGAGAGTGTCTGTTGGAAGTATTTGCCAAAGGGGAGGCACTTTCAGTAGAATATTTGGTGGAGACTGGATAAAGCATAGGTCTAAGGTAGATGCTTGTGTAGCCTGCTGGAGCTAACAGCACATCACCGCCAAGCTAGTCCAGCCCCGTAGACTGTATTTCTTCCAATAGCAATTAGCATTAGCCATCAAATATTGCAAATTGTGAATAATCAAGTCTGTTTTGGCAGCTGTCACCACTCGACTGCATGTGTGTAATGTCAAAGCCTGGTTAAAACTCATTATTGAGCGTATCCACTTGTAGACATTTTATTTAAAATAGCAATTAGCATAAATTTTAGGATGTAAGATAAAGGCTATATGGTTTCTCTTTACCTGGAGGTGGAGTTACAAAATGTGGCAGATCACAATAGGTATAGACCACAGTTTATGCCAAGGTTTCATCAATCAATAAATCACCAGAAATCCTATTTTAATAAGTTGGCGTCAGACAATGAGTACAAATAAATGGGCCAAATGCTGAATTGTTGCAACTGACCAAAGCGACAAACAAGGCGTCTACATATTTATATCTATGGGTTAGCAATTTTAGCCAATCACAGCAATGACATATGTTGCAGGCAAATGACAAAAACAACTACAGTAACCCATTGTCACAGCATTTTGATTGAGGATTAAAGTTGTTTTTGTAAATGTACAGCAGTATCTATGCTTTTTCGCATTACAGTGTTGTTACCAGGTGCTGCTGAGAGGCTTGTTGCTGTTGGTAAACATAAAACCCACCTAATCTTTTGTCAAAGCACTAACTCAAATGACCTTGCAAGAATCCAGTACAAGATAACTACTGCTGTTTGGATTCAACTAAAATGTCACTTGATATCTGTGAATAAATCTTTGGTCTAAATGCCTACTGTTACATCTTGAATGAAAAAGATATATTGATGCAAAGTGATCCACTTTTGGGATACTGAAGAGCCAAGTTTTTTTGAACATTGCTTCCCACTCTGTGACCTGCTTTCCCCTTCCCAGATCCTTGGGAATTCCTGTCTTTTCAAGCCTGTTTCTCTGTATGCCTTTCATCAGTTCATCATTCAGCAGTTATAAAAGAAGTACATGCAGTAATTGAACTTCCAATGGAGGAGTCTTATCTACTCCTATTTAGATACACACAATATACAAATGTGTGTTATCTGAACCTTAAGCATGCTATTCGATTCAATAGAAATTTTTTACTCAATAGACTTTTAAATCTCCAGGAACAGACTGAAAACACGATGTTCTCACTTTAACAAACTTGAGGTCACACACGTTTGAAGTGATGTTCCTGAAACATAAAGCCGTGTTTAGGTACAAACAGAGCACAAGTGTTTCTATTCTCTTTGTCATCTGCTGCTCTCTGGGGACTGACGATGGGAACAGAGGCAACAACTATTCAACAAGAGGCTTTTTGATTCTGGGCTACAACAGCATGGTGTATACAGACAGCACTGTGCAAAAGTTTTAGTGAGAAAATGCTGTTAAATAAATAATTTGTCTTTTTATTTCTGTTATGACAATTGAGAATGGTCAGTAATGGACCAAGAACAAAATTTAAAAAATTCATAATAACTTTGGTGTGGACCCAGATTACTGTTTAGATCCAGGATAGGGTGACCAGTTTAAGGCTCCTTGTCCCATGCCACATGACATATCTGTAAAAACACTCATATGTCCCAAAGTTTAACAAACCGTGTCCCAGTTGTCCCCATTTTCATCAATAGAAACGCATTGAAAACTAAACTATTTTTATCAATACATTTCCATTATTTTTTAAACTTAAGCCCAAGCTCCATGTACTTTGAATTACATGACAGAAAATCATATGGTTTTCTGAAGCTTTACTACAATGCATTACTTTTTAAGTTAAAATGCGCCATGATTTCTTAATTTAAAAAATGTGTCCCAGTTTTGGGTCTAGAAATCTTTTCAGTCTGATCTAGGGGTGTTTTTCTAAGGAATTTGTTACCATTTTGAGATACAAAGTGAGTTACACCTGGCCAGACAAGTCATTTTTCTATTGCTTTCAAAGAATTTGTCTGATACTGCTTGGTTTGATTTCCAGGAGGTAAAGCGCAGAGTAACCAATCAGAGAACTGAAGGATGGGACATGAGCAAAGCTCTGACTAGTCCATCCATTCATCCATACATCTTCTTCTGATTTATCCTGGGCCCGGTCGCAGGGGCAGCAGTCCAAGCAGGGACACCCAGACATCCCTCTCCCCTGGACACTTCCTCCAGTTCCCCTGGAGGAACCCCAAGGCGTTCCCAGGCCAGCCGCGAGACATGGTCCCTCCAGTGTTTCCTAGGTCTTCCCCAGGGCCTCCTCCCGGTGGGACATGCCCGGAACACCTCCCCAGGGAGGCGTCCAGGAGGCATTTGAAACAGATGCCTTAGCCACCTCAGCTGGCTCCTCTTGATGTGGAGGAGCAGCGGCTCTACTCAGAGCTCCTCCCTGGTAACCAAGCTCCTCACCTTATCTCTAAGGGAGTGCCCAGCCACCCTGCGGAGGAAACTCATTTTGGCCGCTTGTATCAAGGATCTTGTCCTTTCAGTCATGACCCAAATCTCATGACCATAGGTGAGAGTAGGAACAAAGATCGACTGATCTGCCTTTCAATCTCAGCTCCATCCTTCCCTCACTCGTGAACAAGACCCCGAAATACTTAAATTCCTCCACTTGAGGCAGGATCTCACCCCCGACCTGGAGAGGGCAAGCCACCCTTTTCCGCACCAGCTCTGAGTAGTATCAACAGCAAACATGGCGGCACAGTAGAGCGTGATGTTTTTGTTACAAAAACACCAGAAAACACTGTATTATGAACAATTCTGTACTTATTTCAGAATGGGGACAACAGGAAAAGCCAGTTGTTGAAAAACTTGCGGCCTATGTCGTCACATATGCACAAGGTTTGTTTGAATAGCTGAGAAAGTAATAATTTTGCAGTGGTCTCATGTTTTTTTCCCAGAGCTCTATGTGTGTGGCAGTCCATCCACGTCCTTCTCTGTGGTTCTGTCTCCCACTGCGTCTGTTAACAGGGACCTCCCAGCAGGAGCCACATTTTAACTCTCATCATGCATACTTCTAACACATTTATTAAAAATAAGCAGCTGAGGTTCAGCCACAGGAATATGAATGTTCCTGATAAATAAGTCACGTGTTTGCAGCATCTCACTCCTGGAGATTTATAAGAGCCAAAGCATGTGGCAGATACATTAAAGACATTAAAGCACTTTGATATGACAGTAATCTACAGCCTCATTAACACTGAATTATGCATGCTGTTCCGCTTATTACTTCAGAAGTTGTGGAAGATAAATAAGAGAATATACAGTACTGTGAAAAAGTTCGATTTTTAGGAATGGTTTTGGTTAGTAAGGTGTATCATTGTAAAATATAAAGAAGGCAAAGTACAAGGCAGTGGTCCTATCTCACAAGAGATAGCGCCCAGACCTGGACTGAAACTTCAAAGCTCTTCTAGTTCAGGGGTAAATACTCTTTCCATTGAGCCACAAAACCCTTACGTATTGCACAATGGTAAAGAAGCTACTAAAACAATCATTTATTTTAATGAGTGATGTGAGTTCGCTTTAGTCCAGTTAGCAACTCTCAGTCATGACTGATTTTGGTGACTGTGATGCCTGTAGAGAGAAGGGCACTCATATTCTCAGCCCCCTATCACTGAACTTCAAAGGTGACCAGGTTGAAGCCCTCATGGTCCTTAAGGCTCATTTATACTCCCATTTTGTACACAAATAGCACTGTCTGTTTTCCAAGCATTGTTATCGTAAAAAGCATTTATACTTTAATGCAACGCTGAATGAGGGATCTGGGATCTGTCAAGTCTATGTAAAGGAGTG
The DNA here is from genome assembly GCA_020698575.1 of Bostrychus sinensis. Classification (NCBI taxonomy): domain Eukaryota; kingdom Metazoa; phylum Chordata; class Actinopteri; order Gobiiformes; family Eleotridae; genus Bostrychus; species Bostrychus sinensis. The sequence continues at coordinate 29,682,652 of CM036246.1, forward strand.
TTCAGATGCAAACAATAGTCCTGTGGTGTAAATGACATAAATAGCGCGGCGCAAATCAAGCGAATAGCGTAGCGCAAATGACGCAAATTGAGCATTTGACGCGCGAGTCCCAAGAATAGACGAAAAAGATATGAGTCTGAGACAGGGGTTCCCTTCAGAGGTTCGCTCTGATCATCGTGAAAATAAGAAAACACAAATAAACACAATGAGATTTTTAACAAGATATAAAGGGGGCCATAACTTTACCACTTACTGAGATGTGCTTGTTAGATTAGCAGTTATTGCACTCTTCAAAACAACTGCAAATACTGAGCCTGTGTACTATACACCACTAACACCACTAGAGAGCTAAGGTGCCAGAAATAACTCCGGGCCGTCTCAGCTCTGTCCCTGGAGTTAATACTGCTGTACAGTAGTAGTATCCTGGGGAGAAATTCAGCCACACGGGACACAGGTGAGCAAATGGGACAGGCTCATTTGGGAGCAGCCCTACCAGCCATGCCCTTTATTTGACGCAAATGAAGCGAATTCAAAATGTTCAAGCGTCCAATAGGCATGAATGTGCGGTGTGAACGTACCGCAACAGTTTTCTATGTGATCTTATGTTATATAACCAGTAGGGGGCGATCGCCAGTCAGTTGACAGTCAAAGATTTTACCAAGATGGATGAAAAAGAGCAACAACCACAACAAAGATGGCAGCGCTAACGGAGGTTTTTACACCACATTTATTGAAAAAAAAAAAAGCCAAGAAAATGAGGTGAAAATGGCAGTGGCCATTATTAGAAGTTCAACCGTTTCTTCTGCTGTGACTCTTCAGCTGTGTTCACTAGCGCCCCTAATGATCAACACATGTACTGCTCTGTCAGTATCTGCAAGCTCTGGGAAAATGGACCAACGTAAGGACAGAATGATTGCTTTGTCCATATTTAACGTAGATAAGTGTATAGGCTTGGTTTTAGAAGTATGTTTCGCAGCTGTGGTCATAAGATCTCTTGTGCTTGTCTTGATGGCAATCTGTAAAGCCAGTGGTGGTAAATTACATACTGTTTAAATATAAATACGTACTGTATATGTAATAGTTGTATGCTCAAGCTGAAAAGTGAGGCCCTGCTGCCCAAATTTGTCCATATAGCAAAAATAAAAGCTGAAATTTAATCTCTGTATTGCCTCAGAGACAATGCTGAGTTATTTGGATGTCACTCAGCCGATGATCACACAGACGTTGTGGCATGTGTCAACCTGCTCCCAGCGGCAAACAACGTACCGCTGTTCTCTTCTGTCTTCACATCATTTGGCATGGCATCGAGCCACAGTCAGTTCCAACCACACTGACTCGGTCTAATAAACTGTTCTAAGGCTTACTGCCAGTGTGTGCTTGGACAAGAAAATTAAAAACTCCTCTGGACTTCATCATTCTGTTGACAGCGGTATTTCTTTGATTCATTGTACACTGCAGCCTCTACAAGTCCAAAATCATTCATGTATCACCTGTTTGAGCATGTCCTGTCCGCAGAAATCTACTGACAAAGCATAGAGATTTGTCTGTTCCCAAAAAATCACAGTCACAGCACAATAGCTTGGATTTGTGCAAGTTTAAGGCATGTCTCTCCACCTGGTCAACAGTACTTTTTTCTATCATGATCAGGTTTGTTTAGAAATCCGTGATCATATCCTTTCAGATTGGTTACATATTCTTGCAAAAATTGTGAAGGTCAGCGTACTCTCAGGAGCTGGATATTAATTTTTAATAATGGTAGAAATATTCTTGTTTTAGCCATATGCAACATTTCAACAAGAGTCAGGACATTGTACAATTTGAAAAGTATTTAGCCCCATTTGATATTTATCCACTCATCTACTGTATGGTAGCAATTACTCAAGCAACTTTATGACATGTAGGCCCCTGTTGAGATTTGTTGAAACCTTGTATTATTTTTACATGTTGCAGAGTGCTTCTTGGGTCCACTGTGATGAGCTGAGTACATTGTAGGCTAGAATTCAATTTGGCCATTGTTACATACAAAGCCTAAGTGCTATACTATATTAAAGTAATTAGCTGTTTGTTATACTTTTTTTTTTCAAAAAGTGCAATGTTTAAAGGTCCCATATGATGCTTTTTTCAGGCTTTTTATAATAGTTTGGGACACCTTTATATTAGTATTTCAAATTATATAACTTAATATAATGTATATGTGTGGCAAATAGGGGTGTAATGATATGTTTTTGCAAGGATACGATACGTATCGATTAGAATTGTTTTGGTATGAGTCAAGAACATATTGGCTATTTTGGAACGGTATGATTCGATATGATTCAACACCTTCAGATCGATAATCAATACAGCAACTTTTTGCCAAAAATCATAAAAGTTTACACTCAAATGTAGCTAAATGTAACATTTTATTTCTTTAAAAACACAAAAATTACATCCAAAAAGACATATCTGGTTTTATTTTAAAATGCAAATTTCTAAATTTAATATTTCCAATATTATCAATCAATTTTCCATGTATATGATATACACTATCTAGAAAACAATTCAATACAAGGTAATGCGTATCGCTATAGTTACTGTATCATTACACCCCTAATGGCAATCGTCCTCTTTTAAGGAGATGTTACTTTCAATTTGCAGAGGACGCTTGCAGCGGGGAATGGACAGAGCTTAAATGGGTATTTAGCACAGCTAGCATGATGCTAACAGACAGATAAATGAGCTTATGCAGCATAGTGATGGTAAATTATTGAGTGAGTGGGCTTTAGAAACGCGCAGTTGTACTTCTTGGTTTCACATGTCTAAAGCTGTGAGACTGAGCGTTTTCAGCTCTTGAGAAAGAGACGGCCTCAGCAAACAGGATTAAAAGTTCATTTAGCATATTAGGGGACCTATAAAATGTATTTGGGAAGTGTAACTTTGCTATGTCTTCTTCTTGTGCAGATTGATCGGCGCAATACCAGCACTTCAGCTCACAACTTCCTTACTGGCTTATGAAGCTTATTACTCTCCAGTGTTGAGTAACTGACCACCACCTTGGTAAATTAAAGTAGTCGGTAGTAGTATTGTCTTTTCATAAAAATGTTTGATGTCATAAATTATAACTTCTAATTAAGCATTTTGATGTAAATAGTGTTTTAAATGTATGCCCATTGATTGATGCATTTCTGTATTAATACCACTTTACACACTTACATTGATAATTGAAGTGCACTTAACTGTATAATAAAGAGTGCAGTGCACTTTCCACACTTGCCAATGCAAACACTTGAAAGGTAAATCTAAGTTATACCTTTCTGCTTTTTCCTTTCTGAGATTGCCACATCAAATCATCTGCCTCCGAGATTGCAGTGACTTGCACAGACTTAGCATAGGTTTTACGCCAGATGCCCTTCTTTCTCTCCCAACCCTTTCATGTATCCAGGCTTGGGAGAGGCCTAAATAGTACACTGGAGTGGAGAGTCTAAGCACATTACTATAAACTAGAGCACAATGCATATCTAAAAAGTTACATCAAAAGATTTCTAAACTGGTTTTGTCATGTTTATAGGTCTCATATTTTCCTAATTCATTAGTATCTACTCTATAATCTTATTTTCTCCATAGTATTCGTGATGAAATGGCAAATATATTTATGCATGGTTAGTTTTAGCCCAGACTGATGGTAGAGCTCAAACCAATATGCAACTTCCCAAACACTATAGAAGCACAGTGCGGGAATAATTCTTCAGTGAGAGCCTGGGCCCTCGGAGTTTAAGGTCTATCTATCTCCATTCCATTTGTTGGATTGATTTCTGTGTTTGTGTGGATGAGGGATTATGTCTTGCAGTTGCATGCTGGGATATGCAGGCTAATGAGCTGAGTGATAACCCACCGCTAACACCTGGGATCGATACGCCCACTGCTCATTTGTACAAGTGGCTCTAGCGACACACACACACACAAACTCTGCCGCATGCAAATCAAAGAAGGCTGTAAAGATCCAAAGAACTGTTTACGGTAAACTAGAGGTGGCCTACAAATCCCAAGATCACACAGACCAGACTCATTTTTAAAAGTACAGCTGTTTTTGTGATGTCTTTGGGCCATAAACATAAATAAGTTCATAAGATTAATGAGTTACTTGAATAAGTCAATAAAGTAGTTAATTGTGTATAATTAAATGAAAACTGTAAACAAGTATTAATTTTGGAAACACACTCCAGGGCGTTTGGTAAGTTCTGCTCCATCAGACATACTAGGAGACAGTTAAACCTAGTTCTTGCTGATTGAACATACAAATATGAACATTAATCTCTTATGGGGAAAAAAGAAACAAAAAAAACAAGGTAGCACTGGCTAATACCAAGCTAATTTTATAACTTCTCTGACGTGATTAACAGCATATAGTGCTTTCCTTCATCACCTGTTGATTCTGCTGAAGTCCATGTTGTTGTTCAGTCCTCTGTGGGATTTTTTTCTTTGTCCTATTTCCATTTTAACAACAGTAAAGTCCCCCTGACGTCCAACGTGACAGCCACATTCAGACAAACCAATTGTACAGTGGTCTTTGTACAACTGGCTTCTGCTGCTGACCCTGTTCAGAAATAAGCACAGTTGCTAATAATACAGCATATTCTGGTGTTTTGGGGCAAAAGCGGAACAATTCTTCAGAAGCGCCATTTTTGTTTTGGATACGTGTCTGAGGCGTGCTGCTTACCTTAAAGGCTGGTCAAGGTCTTCTTTTTGTGTACTCTTTACAACCCTCTTCTATTAGGCTATACAAACCATTTTTAACAAAAGCACAGTGGCTCTCTAGTGACTCTATGTAATGTGTTGGCTTTTATTCATACCCTCTCTTCACTCTGCATTTTATTCATAATGTATGGCTGTGGAAAGCTGGTTCCAACCAACTGTGAACATGTACTATGTCAGCAGCGACCACTAAGGCCACTGTCAAAAAGATGTTTATGTGCAGCATCTGTTATTTCAGGTTGCATGCTATAAATGCACACTGGCCAGTCTTTAATGGACATTATTTGAATTACTGCCATTTCCAGCCATTGTGGGAATTAGAGAAGCCTACATATTCCAGTTAGTGCATTCAAGAACAAGCCTTGACAGTATCTTGACAATACAGAAGTAAGAGGCAGAATAAAGCCGCCATGTGCCACAGCTGACAACAGTCATACATATTTAATCACATCAGCGGGCTCATCCTGACAGATCACGACATCCTGCTACATGTCCCTGTGTGGCGCTGATCAATACTCATATCCTCCTCATGCATTATGTAGGGATTTTGTTATTGTATTAATGTGTATTGCCACATTATATCTCATTTCCTTGTATTGATGAGGGTAACTCAGATGTTGTATAAGGCCTGGTTCATGTAACATGCAGTACAGGCTTCTATCTATAGACCACTGTACCTTCAGCTTCCTCTCCTCCTCATCTTCAGTGCTTCATCACAGTCTGTGGCTCACATAAAATTTCCAAAAAATACATAATTGTTTCAAGAGAGACCTTAAAGTGAAAGGAATGGTGGACTTATGTACTAGATGAAGTTGGATGTTGTTGAATCTCAGTTGGTAGTCTTGGACCTGCAAGTTCTACATACATCATAGTTTGTGTGGGCAAATTCCTCCACCAGAATAATTTATCATGTGTGGTTATTCTGCAAGTTGTTTGGACTTGCAGAATAACTGTGTGCGGGCAGCTCAGACACACTAATACACAGAGAGAGAGCTCATTAATTTGAGAGTTAAATTTATTTTTTTCTCAAACCCTTATCAAAACACATCAAGTCTCAAGTCACAGAGCTTAAGTTTGAGATGTAATCAAGTCAAGTCTAAAGTCATCAAATTAATGACTTGAGTCTGACACGAGTCCAAGTCATGACTTCAAGTCCAACCCTCTGCCACTAAATATTAAAATTTATTTGAGTAAAACTGATAACTTTCCCTTAAAGTCAAGTGGTAATAAACAGACAAAAAAAAATCTACAATGAGAAACATGGCTACTGGCTCCTCGCCACACTGGCCTTAATGAAGAAGTGGACCTTTTACCATTTGTGTAGACTGTTTCTGTTCTTTTATAAAAAAAAAAAAAATTTATTAACGTTGGACATCAACCCTGCACTGAGTAGTGGCTTGGGAATAATGATTGTTGTGGCTTTCAACGTGTTGTTTATGAAGCAGGTGTAAATTTTGCCCCTTACTATCTTACATCTTCAGGATCTGCTCGTTTGTCTGTTGGATGTTTCATTTCACTTTTTTTTTTCATTCTTTTTTAAGTCTTTCATTCATGAAACACTGTGCACATCATGCAATAAAACAGAAAGAGACAGCTTTTAGGGATGCAGAAAACAAACGTATTATTACTGTTGAATTACTGTGTTGTTTTTTTAAAATAAAAGCTTAGCAGGAAATGTGACAGATAAAGAACATTTAGAGTGGTGTAAAGTTTTAAGTGAATCCAACTGAAAGAAAAACTACACATTTACATTTTGACTGCGTATGTAATTACCAGCACAGTGAACATGCTCGGAGCTCCTCTTTGCCGCTCTCGCAGCTTGAGTCCTGACGCGTGTTCACAATGATCATACAAAGTGCGCTGGTACCTCTTTCATGTGGCGTCCCGCTGAGTGACATGCTATAATTTGGTATTTAAAGCTCCACTTTTTTTTTGATGGTGCAGGCCTCTTCTGTTACCTACACATGTAACCCACTACTCACATGTGCATCATTTATGTGACGATAATGAATGCCCCAAGGAGCTCTGCATTGACATGAATATAGATCCTTTATTTAGTTCAAATATTATATTTCAGGAGCTAGGTTTACTTTACAATCACCTTACAAAAAGGGGTTAGACATAGACAGACTTTTTTATCATTGTTGTATTGTATTTTTGTATTGTTACTTTTAATTTCTGGGTTTATACAGATGCTTGAAGTCTTAAAAATGCTTGAAATTGTAATCATAGGCTTCGGAGCACTTCTAATATTTTAACTTTAGCATACCAACACTTAGAGCGCCCTGCACTATTCGAGAACTTGTAGGGCGTTCAGTTGTAAGTATACAGTAGGTTTGTGCAGCTGTAAATATAGATTCATCCACTTGTGAAGTGCTAGAAAAAAGGAAAGTATAACCTGAAAGTGCTATAATTTGATCTTTAAAAGTTGTACAAACCCTGTAAAAATATGGAGGACCGTGAGCGCCACTGCAAAAAGGAATAATGCTTTTATTAAAAGAGTTTTTAAAAGAGTTTTATTTAACTTTAGCCAGGAGGACCAGGAACGCCACGGAAAAGCTAAAAGGAGAAGCTAATCGGAGAAGCTAATATGTTTTGCAAATGCTTTTTCGAAAAGGTTTTGTAAATACATTTAGAAATCGGTTTCCTAAATGGATTAATGAATAACGCTATTAATCCTTCTTTTATTAAAACCATTTAGTAATCCATTTATTAAATCCTCTTTTAAAAAGTCATTTAATAAAACCATTTAGTAATCCATTTATTAAATGCTCTTTTAAACACTCTTTTAATAAAAGCATTTAGTAATCCATTTATTAAAGGCTCTTTTAAAAACTCTTTTAATGAAAAGCATTATTCCTTTTCGCGTAGCGCTCACAGTCCTCCATATAAAAAATATTACTTAGGTTGAAATAAAAAATAAAAAAAAATCCAAAATCCAATCCAAATCCATTTTATTTGCGCAGCACATTTTACAAACAAGACTGCTGCACATAAACAATAAATAACAATAAATTGCTTTATTTAGCTCCACTAGTGCCCATTAAAATAATAAGAACCAGTAAAACCAAATAAGAGCAATACAATAAAATAACAACAAATAAGTATACAAACAAAACAATATAAAAGACACAGAGCCACAATTTATGCTGAGTTAAAAGTCAGACAATAAAGTGGGTCTTAATACAAGACTTAAAACCTACTGGACTGTGGGGGCGGCAGAGCGTTCCACAGTTTGGTGCCGACCACAGAGAAGGTCCGGTCCCCCCCGGTTTTAAGTCTCGTCTTAGGAACCACTGAGCTGGAGCTGGCCCTCGGACCTCAGAGAGAGAAAGAGAAAATAGTCATCATAACAATAACTCAAGAAAAAGTAAAAATGGTTTTGGTGAAAAAAAGAAAGTACTGTATAACCATTTGGATGTTTATGTTTTAGTATGGATGTAATCAGACAAAAACAACACTTTACTCCCCACCTCTGATTATTATTCATATATACAACAAGTATGGATGTGCTTTTTGCCGCAACCAGCCACAAACTGTCACTGGAGGAGTAGGCAATGTGAGTGAAGTGCCTTGCCCACAGACACAAAGATAGCATCGAGCTAAGTTCAAGCCACTGTCGACCCAGATATACGACGATAAGTGTACACACAACAATTTCGTTGCATTGGCTCAAATAAATCATTCAGAGGACAAGTATAAAGATGTAAGTGGTTAAGCAGTGATTGCAAATTCGGTTGTTTCTAGCAGCTGTTCACACCGCGGTGGACTTTACCATTGGGCAAGAGGCAGAAAAATGTGTTGCGCAAAAACTAGCTAGCGACTACTGCTGCATTCATAATACGTTGGAACTTCGGAAATCCCAAACTAGCTTTCCAAGTGGACATGACAGTTATGTGCCGTTCTGAGACTTTGGTTGCATGAATCTCCGCCTCTCTCATGAAGCCCCGCCCACTCCAGGAAGCACTGACCAATCAGCAAGCGCTCTGCATCCAGTCTGCTCATTCATTTATCAAAAAAAAAAAAAAAAAAAAGGCATACAGCTCTGTTTCCACTGGTTCCTCACAGTTGTTTTTCATTTTGTAGTATATTTGCATCATACAAAAATGTTTAAGGAAGTGAAATGTTTTTTTTCTTTGATTATGTTCAAAAGATGGCAACACTCTGCTGCCCTCTGGTGGTCTCTTCACCTGTTTCTTTATGGCAGCAGTAGAGTACTTATAAAAAGGTTTTCTTTTAGTCAGATAATGTTTTTAAAGGTTGTAAAACACACAATGCTCCTCTAGAGATTGGTTTAAAAATATAAATAAAAACATAATTCTGTATATTCCTTTTAACATAACATAATTTTGTCACAGTTACAAAAGGCCGTTAGATGTTTGACCAATTATTTGTGTTTTGTTTGTGTGGTAAGTTATATTTTGAGACTCACAAAATCTTCATAAAACCCAGTTAAATCTCTGGTGAGTCATTTTAAGAGCTACCATCTTTTGGGTGAAAAAATACACCACCATATAATCTGTCCCCAGGGAACTTTTATCTGAATAAAAAGCATAAGTGCTCCCCAGAGACTACAGACTTTACTGTGGATGAATGGGAAAAATATTTTATTCAAATGGAGGCCACACTTCCAACAGCATTTTCCACTGCTGTGAGACAGTGATTGGTGCTTGCTGTGGCACAGGTGCACCACTCTGCTGACACACCTGCTGCTTCTCAACCTCAAGAACTCTTGTAGTTTGATTAAATATTCAGGTACATTTGGTAGAATCACATATCTTTGTAGTTATGGTGCTGTTTGTTATTCCTACTACTACAGAATTATTTCAAACAGAAATACATGCAAAATTGCTGAAATACTGTGATGTAATTAGTATTATGCTAGATGTGTATGGTGAGAATAGATATTACTTTTTATTTTACAGCAATGCATTAAGTGGATTGATCCTTAGCTGGCATTTCTGAGAAGAGTGGGCATGTCCTCTCTAAGCACATACCATCCTAAGTAAATACAAAAATGAACACGAGGGTCTAAATTGCTGAAAGTTATCACTAGGACGATATTTTCTCGTTTGCAATATACCAGTAAAAAAATCTTCACGATGGGACGATGTCTTTGCCTGGTAAGAACGATAAGGCAAGATGATGATGCATTTTTTGTGTGGTCACGAGACTTTTGCGTTCCATGGAGGGCAAAACAAACATTTCTAAGTAGACATGAGGAGATGCAGAAGGAGATACAAAAACTACAAATACTGGGGACCTGTGAGGCATATGACACACCGCTGCTCTGTTTGAGCCGCTGACAATGCACCGAAAGTAATTTTTTCATTTCGAGGTGAAAAATCAGGGATAAAATTGGGTTTCACAAATATTACATGCCCCTGTGTGTGTTTGAGGTTTTTTTTTTCTTTTTGTGTGACTGTTTATTTTGTACACTTATTTTAATTTACTCCTAACTTATTCTTGGATAATGTCATTGGTATGCAAGTCGCTTGGTTATGACTTATTTCTCAGTGTTTTCTGTTTTGTTTTTATCTTTTATAATTGATATCAGACAGAACGACTAGGAGCTATATGTGGTATTGTTTATGTTTCAAGCTATAGTTAACATGTTGTTTGTGATTGGCTCCTGTCATCTCTCCAAACTTGCCTTTTGAGTGACTCTCCAACTTGGCTTTCTTAGTGCTAAAGTTATCGCCTCAAAAATGATTGGCTCTTGTCACTGCTCCAACTGTAGCCTTTTTAGTAAAGAAGATGTTCTCTTTTGTGGTGATTGGTTTGTGACTGTGTCATACAAAGCAGTGTAAGGTATTAAAACTCGTGTGAGCCAGCCCTGCGTGGTCGGAGAGTTGTCTCTTGCTTTTGAGACGATTGTCCGAACCTGAGCTCAGAATAAACTTGCCTGAATCTTCTCCTACCTTGGCCTCGTTATTTCATCCTCTCAATCTCTCCAACAGTGATAACAAAAATGTCTGAAGCTGCCTGTACCTTTTTTTTCTTTGTCTTCATTTTGTGTGCATGTTAAAAGAGTTCAAAATCTCTAATAGGGCTGCCCGATATGGAGAAAACATGCGATATTTGATAACTATGTTGAAAATTGCGATGATATTATTGCGATATTTGAAAATAGAGCCTACTTTTCGAACATAGTAAGTTAAATTCACTACTAAGTTCCTGTATTTACAAGTCAAAACACTGACAAAATCTAAATTTAACACAGACTAAACCAGGAATAAAACAAGGCTAAGCTGTGAGTAAATTAATTAAATTACCACTAAAACTGGACTTTTTAAACATTTTTATTTAGTCACAACACACGTTCTTTTAAGGCTCTGGTGGAAAATGATTCTTTAATGTTAATCTCTGTCAGATTTTTGTCAGAAGACCACAGCATTATTGCGATATATTTAGATTCTTGCAATACGGATATTGCGTTAACAATGATTTTGCGATATATATTGTGCCGCCTTAATCTCTAAATAAAGTTCACAATCGGTCAAAGTTGAGAACCACAGCTTTAGAGAACCCCCATTCAAATATTCATAGCATTAGAGCCACCATAACCATATTTAAATCCACACCACTCACACAAAACATATGCTACAGTGGCTTTTATCTGTGATTTGGATTCCCTCGCTGAGCTAATGGCGGCTCACAGTTTACATAATGCATGCGACGGCTTCAGACCCTGCTGCGATGACACCTAATCACAATGGTGGGAGGAGGAGACAAACAGCGTCTGGCGTAATGCAAATAGTCTAACGAGATAATTATTTCCTCTTTGTCGTCGTCTCATCGTCGCTCATCATCACCAGAGCTGACTAATTATGAACCGCTCAAACACGTCCCGGGTGTACTGCTTGTCCCCGCTGCTCTGGAGTCTGAACATGGGGCCATTTTGAACATTGAACTTTAGAAGATTATTTCGGGCTATGGCTGCTGCTCATGGTTGACATTTGAGTTTTTAATGAAGCTTAGGTGTGCGACTGAAGAAGTAGAAATGGCAAATGGTTTCACAAAGCAAGGTGTATTAAATAACATAGGGAAATAACAAAAAATTTGCATTCACAAACAAACAAACAAAACATCACCAACAAGCAGAGTATTGCAGTGAGTTAAGTTCTCTCTTTTTCCTTTTTCTTTCCAGCAAGAATTATCAACATTTTATAACTCAGGATGAGGAAAAATATAAAACAGAAACATAATTTCTGAAGCAAAATACTAATATTTCATATCAAACTGTTTGAACAAAGTTTAGCGCGTACCTTAAACTTCCAACTTTGAGTTAAGCATTAGGCATAATGTGAACCAGCACAATCATCTGTCTCACACTGCCTTGACTCTCACCATCTGAACGCACAGGAAACCACAGCGGCAGCCATCAACTTCAGTGCCGTGAGCTAATATGAAGGTCAAATGTCAGCTTTGTCAGACTTTCTCAAAATAGATTTTTGTAAAAGCTATTTTATCCTAACCCCCATGCCCTCCTGGCTTATGATGATGATGATGATGATGATGATGATGATGATGATGTGATATTTGGCAAAGATGTTCATTAATAAATACATTTTAGAATTTCAGCAACTGGAAAATAAAAAAAGTCTGCTGCCATACAGAGTTGTTAAACCATGTTATTTCCTCTGTAGCTCCAGTTTAGACTTGGTTTAAGCCCAGTTTAGACTTGGTTTAAGCCCAGTTTAGTCTTGGTTTAAGCCCAGTTTAGTTTTGGTTTAAGCCCAGTTTAGTTTTGGTTTAGACCCAGTTTAGTCTTGGTTTAAGCTCAGTTTAGTCTTAGTTTAAGCCCAGTTTAGTCTTGGTTTAGGCCCAGTTCAGTCTTGGTTTAAGCCCAGTTTAGTCTTGGTTTAAGCCCAGTTTAGTCTTGGTTTAAGCTCAGTTTAGTCTTAGTTTAAGCCCAGTTTAGTTTTGGTTTAAGCCCAGTTTAGTCTTGGTTTAGGCCCAGTTCAGTCTTGGTTTAAGCCCAGTTTAGTCTTGGTTTAAGCCCAGTTTAGTCTTGGTTTAAGCTCAGTTTAGTCTTAGTTTAAGCCCAGTTTAGTCTTGGTTTAGGCCCAGTTCAGTCTTGGTTTAAGCCCAGTTCAGTCTTGGTTTAAGCTCAGTTTAGTCTTAGTTTAAGCCCAGTTTAGTTTTGGTTTAAGCCCAGTTTAGTCTTGGTTTAAGCCCAGTTCAGTCTTGGTTTAAGCCCAGTTCAGTCTTGGTTTAAGCCCAGTTTAGTCTTGGTTTAAGCCCAGTTTAGTCTTGGTTTAGGCCCAGTTTAGTCTTGGTTTAAGCTCAGTTTAGTCTTGGTTTAAGCCCAGTTTAGTCTTGGTTAGGCCCAGTTTAGTCTTGGTTTAAGCTCAGTTTAGTCTTGGTTTAAGCCCAGTTTAGTCTTGGTTTAAGCTCAGTTTAGTCTTAGTTTAAGCCCAGTTTAGTCTTGGTTTAAGCCCAGTTCAGTCTTGGTTTAAGCCCAGTTTAGTCTTGGTTTAAGCTCAGTTTAGTCTTAGTTTAAGCCCAGTTTAGTCTTGGTTTAGGCCCAGTTTAGTTTTAGGCTGTGTTCACACTTGCTGGTCTGCAGGACTTGGTGCGCTCCGGGGAGAAAGTGTCGACCTGTGTCGATGATGTCATTGGTCTGGTTCGAGTTCACATTGAGCTCTGTCAAATGAACTGAACTGACTGAGAGAGCAGTAACAAACCTCACCTGTAGAGGGCAGCGCGTCAGTATTTACTGAGAGAAACTTGGGAAGAAGAAATCCTGCTCATTTATTGGTCAAAAGTCCACCTCTTCAGCTGAATATATCCCAATAATATCATACAGCACACTTTAAATAATATCTAATGCAGTATTACTTTTAGAGCAGCGATATCTGAACACAGCTGTGGATTCCCTCTGTGATTAATATGAAATCTATGTTGTTTTAGCAGTGTTTTCACATATGTTTGCTAATGTTAGCAACATTTCAAATACATTTATTTCTAGTATATTTGAATTTTTTTCCTTTAGTCACATTAGATGCATGTATGTTTTTCTGCCCTTGGTAAACAGTGGTGTAGTCCTCTCCCTGGTGTTAGTCTGTAGTTTGGTCCGTGTTGCATTCATACTTCACCAGAACCAGACCAGGAGTGCACCAGGGCTCAAAGCGCACCGCACCGAGACCTCTGATTTCAGGAGGACCAAAGTTCACCTGTTTGGTGCACACCTGAGTCTGGTTGTGCGTTCACAGCTGCTCAAATTAACCGGACTTTGCCAGGAAGCACACCAGAGTTTGATTGAAGCAAACCAAACACGGCAAGTGTGAACACACCCTTAGTTTAAGCCCGGTTTAGTCCTGGTTTAGGCCCAGCTTTAGTAGTAGTTTAGTAGCAGTTGTATTAAAAGTAGTAGTAAGTAAATTTCACACTCAGTACATTTTTTAAACCTTTACTCAAGTGACAATTGTGTTGAGTCTTTTTTATGCATACCTGAATAATAATCTCGCGAATTAACAGTACTTTTAATTCTTACTATACATTTTGAGTACATCTTCCAGCACTGAAAGGACCCAGCTAAAACAGGCTCTAAACCAAGTGAACCAGTTCATGTGGGAGCGCGTGTGCCCAGCAGGAAAATGGCCACACAAACAGCTTTAATAAACAGCTCCTGTTTTGACAGTTTAATTCAATAAGCTCTGGGACAAATGGCAGAGGGAGGTTTATTAAAGGACCAGCGAGTGAGTGACAAAACCTGCAGCCGCTCATGGAGAGGCTGATCAATGAGCTTTTCATTTATACAGAACTGATTAGGTCCCAGTGAAAAGTGGCTTTCCTTGTTCTGGAGAATTACAGAAAATGTGGTTATAATGCACAGGCTCTGAGGAAATTAAAATCAATCGGATAAACAAAAAGAAAAAGAAGTTACTTAACATTTGTGTAAGAGCGCTGATTAAACTCATTTAGAAAGGTCACAGATAAAGAGAGCCCCCTGCCAGCAGACCACATGGGTCCACAACTCACAAAACTTAAACTGGAAATCAATGGAAAGTGGCAAAGTATTTTTTAAACCCGAAAAAAGCCACTGACAGCTTAAAGGGGATATATCATGCTTTTATTTATATTTTAAACCAATATGGCTCACCTCTAGAACAGTATTGCATGTTTTACAACCTTTAAAACTGTGATCTGACTAAAAAAGAAGGTTTTTGATAAGTACTCTACAAAGAAACAGGTGAAGAGAGCAGCAGAGGACACACTGTTGTCATCTTGTGAACATAATTTAAAGAATAAAAGGAACTTCACTTCCTTAAACCTTTTATGATGCCATTTTACTACAAAATGAAAAAACAGCTGTGAGGAATCAGTGGAAACAGGTAAAGAAATGAGAGCAGACTGGATGTAGAGGGTTTGTTGATTGGTCAGTGCTTCCTGGAGTGGGCGGGTTTTGTGAGAGAGGCAGAGGTTTGTGCAACCGAGCGTTTTGAGGGCTCAGATAGTCTGTGCCAGATAGAGGATTACTTAAACAGGCGTGAATGAGGCAAAACACAACAACTCCAGATTTGTTTTTGATGAAGGAACAACATTATAACATGGTAGAAAGCTCAGAAAAGTCAGTTTTGCTTAATATAGCCCTTTCACTTAATATTAATAAATGTGTGCATTTATAACATTAGCACATGTTCAATACATGTGATAGACTTAAAAACCATCTTCTAAAGGAAAGGTGAGTAATGAGCAAAAGAGGAAATTGTTTTGTGTGGATCCAGAACACCAGGTGGGTCCAGGACTTTTGATTAAAACTCTTTAAAAAAAAAACTATTAAATAGAACCAAACATGTATCAGCCACAAGGGGGCTGTATTGGGACAAATCAAGTTACATTTAACTTTTTGCCTATTGTGCAATAAAGAGGTTTCACAAAGAGTCTTTGCCTCAGTGGTTCAGTGGTGGATGTGAGAACAATAACACAGATTCTGAAACAAAGATTTAGGATGGTTACGATGGTCTGAGGTTGCAGGACCTAAATACCTTTAATCACCAAAATCACCTGTGTCCACTCCTCATTAGAAGCTGCCTTAAAGCAATGTAAAATGCAATGAGAAGAAGACTCCACAAACACATGTCTAGTGATGGTAGTTTCGTGAGAAGTTTAAGTCTCATAAAGTTAGCATCACATTCTGTCGAGCTTCTTTTCCTGTGGTCTGTGGTTTACGCCCACAGTTTAGTCACTAAATACAAGAGTTTACATGGGAGTGGGTGCGCCGCTACAGAGAGTTCACACAGTGTTTCAGTGGCTGGATTCACAATTCTCTATTATCAGTGTTTCTCAAACTGTGGTAGTGGTACCACTAGTGGTACACTGGCTCTTTCTGCTGGTATTTAGAAATGTCTGGAATTTTAGATGAAAACCATTAAGTAAATAATTAGAGACTGGTTAAATCCAGATTTAAGTTTGGGGCTTAATCCTAGTTTAGGCTCACTTTAGTCCTGGTTTAGGCCCAATATAATTTAGTTTTTAGATTTTTTTTTAAATAGAAGATCAGTCTTTGTTTATTTGTGGCTTAGTCATGTTTTTGTTCTAGTTTAGGCCCAGTTTACTCCTGGTTTAGGCCAAATTAAGTTGTAGTTTAGGTCCTGTTTAGTCCTGGTTTAGGCCAAATTTAGTCCTGGGTTAGGTCCCGTTTAGCCCTGGTTTAGGCTAAGTGTAGTCCTGGTTTAGGTCCAGCTTAATTCCGGTTTAGGCCAAATGGTTTAGGTCCAGTTAAGTCTTGGTTTGGGTACAGTTTAGTCCTGGTTATTGGTTTCGTTAGGTCCTGGTTTAAACTCAGTTTAGTCCTGGTTATTGTCCCATTTTAGTCCTGGTTTAGGTCCAGTTTAGTCCTGGTTTAGGTTCAGTTTAGTCCCGTTTTAGACCAGTTTACTTTTGATCATTGCCCCATTTTAGTCCTGGTTTAGGGCCAGTTTAGTCCTGGTTTAGGGCCAGTTTAGTCCTGGTTTAGGTTCAGTTTAGTCCCGTTTTAGACCAGTTTACTTTTGATCATTGCCCCATTTTAGTCCTGGTTTAGGTCCAGTTTAGTCCTGGTTTAGGTTCAGTTTAGTCCCGTTTTAGACCAGTTTACTTTTGATCATTGCCCCATTTTAGTCCTGGTTTAGGGCCAGTTTAGTCCTGGTTTAGGGCCAGTTTAGTCCTGGTTTAGGCCCAGTTTAGTCCTGGTTTAGGCCCAGCTTAGTCCTGGTTTAGGTCCAGTTTAGTCCTGGTTTAGGTTCAGTTTAATCCCGTTTTAGACCAGTTTACTTCTGATCATTGCCCCAGTTTAGTCCTGGTTTAGGTCCAGTTTAGTCCTGGTTTAGGTTCAGTTTAGTCCCGTTTTAGACCAGTTTACTTTTGATCATTGCCCCATTTTAGTCCTGGTTTAGGGCCAGTTTAGTCCTGGTTTAGGGCCAGTTTAGTCCTGGTTTAGGTTCAGTTTAGTCCCGTTTTAGACCAGTTTACTTTTGATCATTGCCCCATTTTAGTCCTGGTTTAGGTCCAGTTTAGTCCTGGTTTAGGTTCAGTTTAGTCCCGTTTTAGACCAGTTTACTTTTGATCATTGCCCCATTTTAGTCCTGGTTTAGGGCCAGTTTAGTCCTGGTTTAGGGCCAGTTTAGTCCTGGTTTAGGCCCAGTTTAGTCCTGGTTTAGGCCCAGCTTAGTCCTGGTTTAGGTCCAGTTTAGTCCTGGTTTAGGTTCAGTTTAATCCCATTTTAGACCAGTTTACTTCTGATCATTGCCCCAGTTTAGTCCTGGTTTAGGGCCAGTTTAGTCCTGGTTTAGGTTCAGTTTAGTCCCGTTTTAGACCAGTTTACTTTTGATCATTGCCCCATTTTAGTCCTGGTTTAGGGCCAGTTTAGTCCTGGTTTAGGTTCAGTTTAGTCCCGTTTTAGACCAGTTTACTTTTGATCATTGCCCCATTTTAGTCCTGGTTTAGGGCCAGTTTAGTCCTGGTTTAGGGCCAGTTTAGTCCTGGTTTAGGCCCAGTTTAGTCCTGGTTTAGGCCCAGCTTAGTCCTGGTTTAGGTCCAGTTTAGTCCTGGTTTAGGTTCAGTTTAATCCCGTTTTAGACCAGTTTACTTCTGATCATTGCCCCAGTTTAGTCCTGGTTTAGGGCCAGTTTAGTCCTGGTTTAGGTTCAGTTTAGTCCCGTTTTAGACCAGTTTACTTTTGATCATTGCCCCTATTTTAGTCCTGGTTTAGGGCCAGTTTAGTCCTGGTTTAGGGCCAGTTTAGTCCTGGTTTAGGCCCAGTTTAGTCCTGGTTCAGGCCCAGTTTAGTCCTGGTTTAGTCTGGTTTAAGATTAAATCAGTGTTGTAATCTGTAGTTTAGACCTGGTTTAGTCCTGATTCAGGCGGGTTTGTGTTAAAGACAATACCAGACCTCAACCACTGCACTTTTGCACTGAAACAACTGCAACCAAACGAAACCACAGCCTGAGAGCGCCGCGCTAAACCGAGCCAGGTGTGAGCGGACGCATCTAGAGGTCGACACCGTTCTGTCAGGTTTAATGAAGCCGCTTTGTTAGTCCCACCTGGATTCCCGTTAAACCCACACAGACCACGGAGCCCCGCCACACAACAGCTTCATGTGTGAGTTCATCCCTGAGAGCCGCAGAGGGACAGCCACGGGTTAGGCCACACCGGCTGAGAGCGGCGGCAGTGCACAGCTAATTAAAGCATTAAAAATAGCACAGTGTGATAAATGAGGTGTCAGCAGGTCTCTGTGGAGGTGTGTGTTTGGTTATGGAGGAATATACAGCGTGTATACAGAAACATAGGGACGTGTGTGTGAGGTGCACTCTGCTGGTATTAAACAGTCTGACTGCCAACTCTGATCTAATGAGGACTTTAATCAAACTGAAAGTGTAATTTAATGAAAGTCAGTTAAGTTCATTACGTTAATTAACTCGGACTTGAAAGCTATAGGTGCAGTGTGGCCTTCATCTGTGTCCACTACAGACAATTCAACTTATAATTATGTAAGTAATGCATGGGAGGTTTCTGTTCTTTAAAAAACAAACAAAACAAAAAAACTGTTTCAGTATCAATTTCAGGGTAACAATTTATGAGGTGATTTTAAGCCAAACATAGAGTTAAAGGCTGCCCTTTGCAAGTCACACACAGAGGACTGAACAACAACTTCAGCAGAATAAACAGGTGACAAAGGAAAGCAGGTAAAATAAGTTATTAAATTTGCTCTGGTGCCATCTTGGTTATTTTTGCAAGGAGGTGAAGCAGGTCACCTTCCGTATTTGTAAAATGTGCTGCAGATAAACGTCTGTGGCTGAGAAACCTGTGCTGCTTTTGAAACGGAAACTTGAGCAAGAACACTAAGACCACTATAATTAGGCTATTAGTAAAAGACTCCTGAGTACCACCAGAAGAAGCCCGCGTAACACCAGTGGTACAGTTTGAGAACCACTGGTATATGGCACTTTACCCTCCCACACTGGGGCTTCTCTCACAGTCACAGACCAGCAACTACAGAGGAGCTGGGCCTAATGTTCTCACTGTGTTGTGTGCATGTCAGTTGTATACAGAACATTACAATACATATACTAGGGAGACAAAACTGCTCTGATGTTATGTTGATTTGCTTATTCTCAATGAAAAAAGAGACCAAAAAGAGGAAGTTGTGGTCATGAGGCCATAAGCCGTATGTTTTGAGTCCGTTGGCAGTTTCCTGGTTTCATTGTAGAGCATGCAGAGCCATGACAGACCCACAAGACAGACTGCTTCACTATGTGACCATTGGTAAGAAGCATTTTATTTACTCAATAATATTTCTCCTTTTAAAACATTTTGAGGGAAACTCATAACTTTGTGCACTGTGTATTTTTTTTCCTAGTCTCTCTCCTGCTCACTCCGTCTTCCTCTTCTGCAGGTTTGTCCTCATTTGTTGTATTTTTGTGACTTGAGAGTGAAATTCATATTGATATCTGTTAAAATGTCCTGTTGTCTGTCTTATTTTAACAGAGGGCCAGGTTAGACTGGTTGGCTCTGGTTCTTCTCGATGTTATGGCAGAGTTGAAGTTTACCACAATCGCCAATGGGGAACAGTATGTGACGATAGCTGGGGTTTGCCAGATGTTCAGGTCGTATGCAGACAGCTGGACTGTGGGACAGCTGTAAATATTGATCACAATGCACATTTTGGTAAAGGGACTGGTGAAATCTGGCTCGATGAGGTGAGCTGTTCAGGAAAGGAAAAGTCTTTGATAGACTGCGATCATCATGGTTTTGGCAAACACAACTGTCAGCATGATAAAGATGCTGCTGTGGTCTGTAGTAAGTATAAGACATATAGATATACTCATTGCAGATACAAAATGTTTATTTTCAATTTCCTTTTTGTCCTTTTTTAGTGAGTCCCCCAAACATCTCTGTGTCTCCCACTGAGGGGGTTGTGTATGGTCAAAGTGTCAACATCACCTGCTCTATTACCTCAGAGTTTAAAGGGCAAACGCTTTTTATAAAACTCTTAAATAAAACCTTGAACCTTTCATACTCCAACCCGGCCATCTTCACGTTCCCTCGAGTGACCTTTGACCAGGATGGATTGTACTACTGCATGTATCAGGATAATATTTTAAACCAAACTTTCCGCTCCCCACAAAGTGACTCTGTTATGATTCATGGTAAGACTCTAAAAGTATGTGTTTGTTTGTGTTTGTTACTAGCACCATGAGCAGTCTGTGTGTCCTCCATGTATAATTGTAACTGTTCATTTTGCTGCACATGTCAGGGTGTGTTTATGCCAAACCCGTTTAGTCCGCTTTAATCAAACTGTTGTTCATTTTTTTGGAAAGGCTGGTTTGTTTGTGTAGGTGTGAACTGTGCTGCAAACCAAAATAGTGTCGGAAAATGATAGAAAAATCTAACAGAATGAGTTACAATTATGAGCAAAGGTTTGATTCACATTCTTAATTTTGCTAAAGTTTTACATCAAAACACCTTCCTGACACAACCTTCTGCACTTATCCAGACATGGGACTGGCACCAAAAGTAAACATACACAAAAAAAAGTTGTATTGTGATATATATATTTTTTTATCTCTCAGTTCAAATCTTTACTCTTTTCATCAAGTTTTAACCAATTCACAGTGCATCGTTACATTCCTAATTTACACATCTTGTTTCCAGTGATGCCGCCACAGCCCTTGCTCTCTGTGTCCTCTTCGGGCGGGCAGCTTCAGTGGACCTTGGACACTGTGCATGTGACCAGGGGCCACAGTCTGGTCATCAACTGCTCTCTTCTCTCGGATGTCCCAGGCGGCCATTTTGTTTTCTTCTCTGGCTCCAACAAAACAGAGAACAAGCCTTCAGTGAACCACTCTGCCTCGTTGCGCTTCCCCGAGGCCCAGTATGAACACGCAGGGAGCTACAGCTGTGTGTATGAAGTTACAAAATCAGGACGGACGTTCACTTCTCCAACAGCCAAGATTAAAGTTATCATTAAGTGTAAGTATGGTACAGATGTATTGGTATTGAATGATCTTCAATAATAAGGGTGGGATTTTTTTCTTCCAGTGCATCATTCTCATCTTTAAAATGATTATAAATCGATTCAGAAAAGCTAATAGTAAGCATTTTATAAAGACTTCTAATCATTGATGTATGTCTGATGAAGTTTTACTATGTCAGGTTACATTTGAACGTCTCTTTACCATGAACGATGAGAACTGAGTCAGAATGGTGCGCGACTCATTCTTTTTTTTTTTTTTTTTTACTCATATCGAAATGAACAAGCTCTTTTTTTGTTTGCCAACCGCAGAAATAAATAAAAAATAATAAAATAAACATAAGAAAAAGAAGAAAAAGACTACAAGCTGCAGAAACACCACAGTTAACATACATGTATGTATATTACAGAGCTTATTATTCAATATAATAACTGCTGTTAATAGATTATTCTGTAGTTTTGAATATTAAGTTGAAATGAGTATTTCAAATTATGTTTTAAATATAAAATATACAATTTAAATAATAATCTTAATGCTATGCGTTGGAGAAATAATTTAGTTAACTCATTTATTTTTCAGTCAAATGTCTTTTATTTCAAAGCTGACATGAACCAAAATAGTATTAGATGCATAGTTTTTTTTATCGAATCGTGGCTCAAATTGAATCAAAAGATCCCCACAGATTCCCACCCCTATTCAAAAATATAATATTCCTTATGACATGAATCCACTTCAGATGTAGTGACATTGACAGGACATAATGGAAATTAAAATCTTCTTTCCAACAGATGTATTCTTAGATTTGTTTTTTCTGAAACCACAGGGTCAGTAAAAGGGCCCAAGTCCAAATAGTGCTGATGGATTTGTAACACGTCCACCGTACGCTGTTGGTTTACCTGTGTCGTGCTAGATTGTGCTCTTTATTGACATAACATTAACTTCTTAATCTAGACCTGTACTGTTGTCATGTACGCATTTCTCTATTAAAAGGCAATAGTTTTTTTTTACGATCAAATGAGCTTTCATTGGTCTTGAAGAAGGCCAGATGTATAATATGAAATTGTTTGCCACCTATGGCACAGTCATTTTTAATTATGAAATAAGCCCTGGTACGTCTCTATAGAAAATGACTTCACATGTTTTTTTTTTATTATTATTATTTCTCAAAAAGTATGAATTATGGCAAATGTTGCTGCTTGAGCTTTTTTAGGCAAGGCAAGGCATATTTATTTGTATTGCACAATTCATACACAGTAATTCAAAGTGCTTTACAGAAAAAAAGACAAGTGAAAAGTGCATGGACAAGAATTACAATAAAACTGTAAAGTAAATTAAAAGAGAAGAGTGTAGAGAGAGGGCATATGCAGAGCTAAAAAGAACAGTTTTAAGTCAGGACTTGAACATTGTCAGAGTAGAGGTCTGTCTAACATCATCAGGAAGACTGTTCCAGATTTTTGCTGCATAAAACTGAAATAACATACATAACCATTGATACAGAATTAATGCTTCCATTAGGGCAAAGGGATGCCACAACACACTGGAGTAAAAGTGTTTAGGGTGTCATTGTGGAAAAACTCTTGGATATGCCATGGCTCTGACTGTCCTGTCACTAAGTCAGTTAGTCACTACTTGTAGTAGAGCAGAAATAAAAAAATCCCCTCCATCTTCATTTAAATAGACGTGCAGAAACTGTTCAAGCTGCATTGAGCACAGAATTTGATACAAAACTGTAGAGGTGACGTGATGGAGGATGTGTGAACGGTTGTGTTTGTTTAGCAAAGGTGCAACTGTCTATGTACGATGTGTATCTATGGGCCATTGTCTCATCAGGAACTAGAACTGTGTCATGAAATGATGACTTCATTTGGGGCTGAATCAACTAAATATTTCTGGCTGCTGCAAGGGAAGTAGTAACTTGTGAAAGCTAATCCTGCATCACTCTGCTGTTCTCTGCATCCACTGCTCATTGTTTACACGCTTGCTTACACTGTGAAGAAGGCACTGGTGTGAAGGTAGTTGAGTGTTTATCTGATGAATAACAGCTGAAGTTGTCTACAAAGCTGTTTCTTAT
Source organism: Bostrychus sinensis (assembly GCA_020698575.1). Taxonomy (NCBI): domain Eukaryota; kingdom Metazoa; phylum Chordata; class Actinopteri; order Gobiiformes; family Eleotridae; genus Bostrychus; species Bostrychus sinensis. The sequence goes on from CM036246.1 coordinate 29,705,914, forward strand.
AATCATATCTGTGCAGACTGAGAAAGAAGTTAAAAAACTACAAACAAACCCTATTCAACACAGAAAACCAACATAGTAATGCAATTTACCACAAAATGCCATGCTCCAAAAATGCAATGCTACTTTTAGATTGTTCTGAGACTATGATGGGCTGCCATGGTCTCTTCAAATGTGTAGGGGAACATCAGTATGTTTACATGCTGCACTAATGAAATTAAAAGACATTACATTTGCGTATGCTCATACCAACACTTTTTTTCAGTGCCTTTGGTGTTGGTGGTTGCCCTCTCGGCTGCTGGAGGTGTGCTGCTGCTGGTGCTGGTGTTTCTGCTGGTCTGTGTGGTCCATAAGAGAAGATCCCAAAACAAAAACGCTGTTCGACAGGGTCTGTTCTCACACTCACACAGTTTTGCAACTCCATTCATCATTTATGTCTTCAACATGTTGGTTTTATTTCTTATTTCAGTGTCTGTCAGCACTGGGAGCCGCTTTATCGAAGACCATGATGATGATAATGATAACAGTGACTATCTCAGTGTTAAAGACTATGTCATTGTTCAAGACCGTGTCGATGTTGAAGACTATGTAAATGTTGAAGACTATGTAAATGTTGAAGACTATGTAAATGTTGAAGACTATGTAAATGTTGAAGACTATGTAAATATTGAAGACTATGTAAATATTGAAGACTATGTAAATGTTGAAGACTATGTAAATGTTGAAGACTATGTAAATGTTGAAGACTATGCAAATGTTGAAGACCCTGTCAATGTTAAAGGCTGTAACAATGTTGGAGACTGTGTCAGTGTTGACAATGGTGTCAATGATGAAGACTATGTAAATATTGAAGACTATGTCAATGCTGAAAACTGTGTCAATGTTGGAGACTGTGTCAATGACGGAGACTATGTCAATAACGAAGACTATGACAATAACGAAGACTATGACAATAACGAAGACTATGTCAGTGTTGTGTCACCAAGCTACACCAAAGATGATGGTTGCTTTGATGAGAAAAATACGTTTAATGACAGTGATGGCAGTGATTATGAAAATTAATTGCCAGTAAAGGGTTGATGAAGATGATGAAGACAATTATGTCTTATGTATTATTAAGCTGTTAAATAAAAAGTATCTGAAGTTTTTGATCCACAGTAAGATGTTGACCAAGTGTTCCCATCCCCAGCGATGCAGTCTCAGCCAACTACCCTGTTGTAAGTTAACCAACAAGACAGCAACTAATTGCATCAAATAGTATTAATTTAGCTTAATAAATTATAATGCATATGTCTATATAGGAGGTGACAGTGGTGCAGGAGGATAAGCAAGTCGTCCACTAAATTGAGGGTTGGCAGTTTGATTTTTTGGGGGACTGAATGTTTATTGCACTTGACAAGCTTCTCAAAGCACTTTAGATTTGTCTGTTATTCATTCACTTCTCAGTCTCACTCTGTGGTTTTGACCTACTTATGGAACCACAGCTGACGGAAGCACAGCTGCCAATCTTCGCCTATGGCCCCTCCGACCACCGCTAAACACAGTCATACTGGCACACTGAGACATGGGTGGGTGAAGTGTCTTGCCCCATGAAACAATGCAATGCTAGTAACGGGAACTGAACCACCAACCTTCGAGTTAGTGGGAGGACGTGTCTACCAAGATTCAAGATTTCAAGATTTCTTTTACTTGTTGAGAAATTTTTCTTGGATCAATGGGCCACTGCACACACACAGATCACACACCACAGAGAAAATTCACATAAGTGACAAGTACAATACATTTACTGCCCCTCCACCCACACAGTCATTTCATTTATCATTTAACAGCTTTACTGAAACAGGTACAAATGAATGCTTATACCTATTGTGTCGACACAGTGGTACCCTGTACCTCCTCCCTGAGCTCAATAGTTCATATTCAGGGTACAACACAGTGTGTGGGATCAGAGAGGATGCTCCTAGTCTGTTTCTTCATAGCCTGTACATAAAGCTCCTGTGGGCCAAGAGGGACAGGAGAGCCCATCATTTTCCCTGCTGTCCGGACCAGATTTAAAATTTCATTTTTTGATTTGACCAGTAAATTTCCAAACCAGCTGGTGATTCCATATCTAAGAATTGACTCAATGGATGCTCTACAGAAGATGAGCATTTTTGTTCCGACAGACACCAAATAATCTGAGTCTGCGCAGGAAGTGGAGGCGCTGATGTATTCTGCTACACACACTGCTCACCTGTGTGTGCCAGCTCAGATCTCTGTAAATATGGACTCCCAGATATTTAAAGGAGCTCACCTGCTCAATTTTGTGTCCGTGAATGGTCACTGGACCATGGTCACCAGCTGACCTGAGGTCAATCACCATTTCTACTGTCTTACTTGTATTTATCTGCAGTTTTTGTGCATCACACCAGGCCACAGGGTTCTCTACAGCAGCACTGTGCAAATATAAATTTTATGTTTTTGTTAACAGGCTGAGTAGGACAGTGTCATCAGAAAATTTCAATATGTACTGACATGGTTCAGAGCTAAAACAATCATTAGTGTAGAATGTAAACAAAAATAGAGAACTGACTGCCCCCTGTGGAGCGCCTGTGTGGCACCAGGTTGTGTTAGACAGAACTGAATTAAACTTAACCCATTGTGGCCTATCAGACAGAAAAGTATAGTACCATCTTATTAGAAATGGGTTTACTTTTGCCTGTACCAGCTTACTAAGGAGGACATGAGGCTGAATTGAATTAAACGCAGAACTAAAATCGATGAAGAGTAGCCTAGCATATGTGCCAGAGTACTCAAGATGTTTCAGAGATGCATCAGTGTTGCAATGGCATCACTTGTACTGCGTTTTTTTACATATGCAAACTGATATGTGTCGAGAAGTGGCTCTACCTGTGTACGCAGCTTAGCTAACATCACCCTTTCAAAGCATTTGAACACATTTGAAGTCAGAGCTACTGGCCTGTAATCATTGTCCACTTGTGGGCTCACTTTTTTACTGGGATTATGATATTTTTTTTCCACAGTACAGGCACAGTACAAGTGTCAATGGAGAGTTGGAATAACTTGTGCCAAACAGGTGTGAGCTCTTCTACAAATGTTTTTAGGAAAAAAGCGGACATGTTATCTGGACCAGTAGCTTTGTTTGTGTGAATGGTTTTAAAAACTTTTGTAACAGTATGTACCAACTGAGCTACTGCTGTCCCAGTTGCCTACTCCAGTCACAGCTGCTGGTCCCGACATTTGGTGTAAAAACCTGCCAAATCACGGTGGTTAACACTCTCGCCTCACAGCATGAAGCTCCCAGGATCAATTTCCGGACCGCGTGAGGCATTTCTGTGTGGAGCTTGCATGTTCTCCTCGTGTCTGGGTGGGTTTTCTCCATCAACCTAAAACATGCACAATAGGCTGGATACAATAGCCAGGTGCTCATGACCAGGATCCTGGCTCAAGATCTGGAAAAGGGTCCCTGGACGCTGCACTGCGGTCACCCACTGCTCCTGACAGGTTGCCCCAGAGGCATTGAAGGATGGGTCAAATGCAGAGAACAAATTTCTCTGCGGGGACAATAAAGTCTACCTTAACCTTAAATCTCTGGAAGAAAGCAGCCAATACACACCAAACAGACCAAACTGGCCTTATCTTTCAGTGGATTAGATTAGTGGAATAATGTAGGTTGCTAAAAAAAAAAAGCTGGCAAAAACATAATCTTTTTTTATTTGGAGAATGTGATAAAATAGTACCAGAACATTACTTTGTATTGCAATACACATAAGCCTCCTAGCCCTGGTTGTGGATACCAGTGCCCACTATGTAGCCTAGCCTTTAATTAGAATGGCTGTTGGCCCTTTTACATGAACAACACTAAACGATCTCCAGTGTGTCTAATCATACATTTCCTGTCCAAATGAGTGTAAACTGGATCAATAGAGTGCATTTATTTCACATATGGCTGATCAGGCTTTGGGCAAATCAGTGGCCACAAAGAGAAAGTCTGCGTCTGCAGTTTGAACAAATGACTTGTGCACATGACCGCGAGCTGCACTTCTATGATGAGCTTTACGGTAATGACCCATAATTGCACCATGCTTCCTTCTCCAATGACTTTATCATTTAACATCATTATAGGCTCTATTCAAATATGGTAATGCACCTCATCGCTTATCTCTCCCCTGAGGTTGTTTTCATGCCTTGGACTAATCCAAGTTAAAAGAATATGTTGCATAAAGAAGTTAGTTTCAATTCTCTGGTGTTTTTGGTTTGTGTGCCTATAGATATTCTCCATTGTACTAAAAGCACTCAGACTTATGCCAAAGCAATGACCCTCTCTTGAAATCCCCATAACTGGATTCAAACTAGGGATCTTATAGCCTGGCCAGGCTATAAACCCTACTACTTTGCCCCTCCTACTTTGTTTTCAAAAGCAGTTTAGTCTGGTTCCCCAGTCATAGCAATCCATTTCCACTCAATTTGGACCCGGCCTATCACAGCCGTTTATCTGCAGAGTCTTACAGAAGCAGATGATCTGTCAAAACTAACCAAAATGTCACCAAATTTTCAACTTCTCTGACCTGACTAACACTGTTTTCCTTTAACACCTGTTTATTCTGCTGAAGTCCACATTGTTGTTAAATCCTCTGTGTCTTGTTGCCATTTTAACAACAGTAAAGTCCACGACCGCATTCAAACAACCTGACTTTTTCTATGTACAACTGGCTTCTGCTGCTGTCCCCGTTCAGAAATAAGTCAGTAGTTGCTCAGGATTTCTGCAGGGTCTTAAAAAGTCTTAAATTTAAAAATATAAATTTGTCGAGATGCAGAGTACTAGGTCTTAAATACAGTATGTTTAAACAGGTCTTAAATATGTCACATACATTGTAACTACCTGCGCTCACAGCTTATTCTAAAATGCCCACTTATTTTCTCAAAGGCGTTTTACCGTCATCGATAGAAGAGCTCAGATTGCTTCTTGCCAAGAACAAAAGGCTTTGCGGCCCTCACTGTCGTCAATGGTCACAATTCAATGATGCGGCCACGTTCATGACTCAGCCTTTGGTGCTCATGAAATAGGTTCATTTTCTTCAACAATGGTCTTAAAAAGGTCTCAATGCAGAAACCCTGTTGCTAATAATAACAGCAAATACTGATGTTTTATGGCAAATCTGGCAACATTTCTTCATAAGCAGCATGTTTGTTTTGGTTACAGATCAGCTGTGCGCTCCTTATGTCTGGCACTTTGTTTCTTGAAATGAAATTCAAACCATGAGGTATACCACACTAAGGTCTTTGTTTAAATTAGGAAGAGTCTGGCTGGCTATGCTAGGAATCTTATAATTAAGGGGTAAATGCCCTGTCTATTGAACCAATTTTTTTCTTAAATGACCCCTTTTTTTCTTAAATGAGCCTACTTTGTACTAAAACACACTTTCTCAATGCTTGTTAATTATTTTACATTTGGCACTTCTAATATCACTACATGTAAGGCACTGACCTCAAGAAAGCTAGCAGTTTTGGCCAAGACAGTCAAAAGCAACTTCTTCTTTTTCCTTCTTCTTCTTCCTCTTCTTCTTATTATTATTATTTTCGGTGTGCATGGTGGCAGAGTGGTTAGTGTTCTCGCCTCCCAGCCGACCAACACACCACCGCACGAACTCTCTGGGTGGAGTCTGCATGCCCTCCCCGAGTTGGGTCACCTACAAAAAATATCATGGTAACACCAATGACACATTGTAACACCAATGACTTCACAACGTATGATGACAAAAATAATTTTGTTTATTAATTGCTTGTTCAACATTTTCAAAGAAATAACAGTGTATGATGACAAACATTTGATAGTTTCATTCAGTAGTTCTTTAAGAAATGGTAAATCTAACAGTCTTAACTCATTTAATTTGACCTATAACTGAAGTTAAACACCAACACAATGGAAAAATGTACATCAGCTTTTCAAACAAGTGTAAGAAGATAAATGAATGAATGTTTACATGTAATTACAAAAGTGATGAGATTTTTAGTTAATAAATTTAACAGTCTTAACTAATTGTATACAGTATATCTATAACCTTAAGTGAAACATCAATAGAATGTGGTAAGTTACCGATATAAGCCACAAATGGCCGTTTGAAATTTCATAAAAACATTTACTGATATATAATTTTAAACAGTTATTAAAACATTTAAAAACTGACATTAAAATCTCCAAACAAGGAATAAACAGCTAAAACCTCTGAATTAGGGTACTTCAAAATCTAGTTCTATGAAGGCCTCTAGTTGATTTTTGTTTTGATGTTTACATGTGATTTTCCAAATATCTCCACATATTTAGATCTATTTGATGAGATCTTCGGTTCACAGGGACAGGTTCAGGAATCAAACAGACTATTTGGCTGTCATTGTACCAGCTGATATCTTCTCTTGGGCAAGGCCAGTAGAACTTATTTATGCCGTTCTTGTGCATGCACCTCACTTTGATGTTATGCTCTTCTACTTCCAAAATGATTCCAGGATAGAAATCCTCATCATAATTGACCACACACCATTGGCCACAGTGGTGGTTTTCAAGAACATCTGGTCGAAGAGGTAGTGAGCCATCAGTGTCTTGAGCAGTGTTCACCTGCATCTCCTCCATGAGGCTGACCTCCTCAAGCTCATAACAAGGGCAGTCCCACTTTCCATTTAGTAGTTGACAAAAGCAGCTAATATCCCTGTATTTGATTACTCCAGGTTTAGTTGACACCACTTGATGGATGTTCATGGTCCCTCTAATAGTGAAGGAGGTGTGTTGTCCATTTTCTCACTTAGTGTTTTCACCTCATCCTTACTTACATAAAATAGCTCTACAGATGTCCCAGCTTCTTTGATATTCCTATAGAATGCCTCTGCATCTTGAATGTCCTTCCCCTGCCTGACAAGTGTATCAGCTAGTCTTTTTAGAAAGCTCCCTACACCATCGGGGGCTCCTTTCCCATGACTGGCTTCAAAAGAGTTCCAGGTCACATTCCCAAATCAAATCCCTTACGTGAAGGCTCTGTGGAAATGAGGAAAACATTCCTTTCTGCCTGTATTGCGTGGCAGGGCCATCACTGAAAAAGTGCAGATTTTTGACTGATGGACACTGCACTTTAATCATGTCCAGGACAGGATTAATGTAGGCCCATGTGGCTGGTGGGTCATGCTTCCTGCTTGGGGACACTGTGCAAAATGTGGTGGGGTTTTGTCTGTCAACATACAGGACACCCGTATGAAGACTTGTTTGTGGCACCCTCCAAATTGTACAGACTGGATCTCATTGGCATATTTGCAGTTGAAATTTTCACTGAAATCAATATGAATTAGACAGTCTTTAGAAGTTATCTGCTCACGGACAATCCTAGAAGATTTGTATTGCCATTGTATGTTGAAGATATGTTTTCGGAATTTAAAGAGTCTGTCCTGGAACTGAAATGCAAGTTCCTCCTCTGTTAAGACAATTGTCTTGTTGACTGTTACAGAGCTTGTCTTCTCTTCCTCACCTGGTTTTGAGTGGTTTACTTTTTCAAGGCACCATATCGGACCCTTCTCTGCCACAAATTTTTTATGCAGATTCAAAAGGGAGTCACAGAGCAATCTCCTTTGTTTCTTAACCTTCTGCACTGTAATGGTGTTCTTCTTGCCAGTGGCTACACGGCTGACGTCATCCCGCAGGTAAAACTCTCTCACTGAATTGTCTATAACAGAATTTTGATTTCTGTTGTGTGTGACTTTTCTTTGAATTGGTTTCCATTTAAGTCCAAATATTTGTTTGCACAGTGCTCTGAACTTGTACTTCTTTATGAGTTTCCCAGTAAAAAAGACGGGCATATGTGTTTCTGATGTGTTTTGCTTTTGTAGCTCTGTATCTTTCTTTAATGTCTGCAAGTAATGCAAAGTGGAAGTTTAAAGTTTTTGTAATAGATGCGGTCATGACATTGCAAAATTTCTTTGGTTTTCTCTTTAGGACTGTCAGCATTCGATTTAGCCTTCATTCTATAGTTTCTTTTTTTGTATTTTTTACATTGTTTATTTTTTGCTATAATTTCTTCTTGCAGTTTTTCAATTTTCCTTTTGAATTTTTGTAGTTTTCTTTTATAGGTTTTGTTACACTGGGTTTGGTTTCTGGAAAAAAAAATAGATATGTACATATAGTTTTTAATTTTTAATCAGAAAACCAGAATTCTTAAATAAGTTGCAAACCTTGGGGTCCTGACAAGTTCATCTGGGCTCACAGGTGGGGTCAACACTGCCTCTACGGCTTTTTCTCTTTGTCTGTGCCTGGCCTGGTTCACTCTCCACTACTTACGCTGCACTTTCTTTGCGCTGGCTGTCAAGTCATTTATTGACTTCCTTTTGCCTATTTCTATGTCCCTTGAATAAGTTTCTTTTCTTTTTTGCAGATAAAGTGCTCTACGAGCCGGATCTGCATCTCTTCTCTGTCTGTATAACCTCTGTCTCTCAGCTGCACTTATCTTTGCCATAGCCTACCTGTAAAATTGATGAGAACAATTATGGTGTTTTAATACAACAATTATTCATTTATTTATTTTTTTATATTTATATTTGTGATAAATACATAATATATTGATACTCAGAGTCATTGGGGTCACTTAACGTCATTGGTGTTACAAGCAAGGGGCATAACACCAATGACTGTAACACCAATGACAAATTTCTATAAAAATGGGGCTGAGGCTATCCTGAAGCTAACATGATGTAGCTTAGCATAATCTTCATAACTTTGTCATAAAACCATTTTTCTCACTGAAAATCCCATATATTTTCGCAAATCAATATAACACCAATGACCAACAAAAAAGAACCACATTAAAAAGGAACATTATAAACATATTTTTTTCACTTTTACAAAGCAAAAAGACACTCACCAATAAGCTGCCATGAAAGAGTCTTTATAGTAGCTGACCTTTGACCCTGGAAGCAATTTCTAACACCTATTTAAACTTCCAAAATAATGGTATGTGTTGCAAATAACACCAATGACACAAAGTCAAGGGACAGATATTCTTCATAAATTATTTATATTATCAAATAGTAATTTTTGTTTGAATTTTACACATTTATTAAGCCGAGTATTTGTCTAGAATATGATATTTTTTCTTTTTTGTTTTTTTAAATTTAAACGTTATTTAGAATCAAAGTAAGTTTTAAACCAAGAGAGGGGACATGTGCTTTTTAGTGTACAACTAAAATTAAAAACTATGTATTTAAAAAAATTTGCTAAACTAACAAATTAAATTATCACCTATGAATAAAGCAGAGTTGAGTAATATAGAATTGGCTTAACTGGGTGGATTTTTAATTTAATTTTAAGCTTTTTCATGCCTAGAAAGTGGAGGGACACGTTTGTCACCATATTTTGATAATGACCCAGTTATCGTGCTTCCTCCCACCGTCCAAAGACATGCATGTGTTAGGTGAACTAGTGATTCTAAATTGCCCCTAGTGAATGAATGTGAGAGTGAATAGTCGTCTGTCTGTGTTTGTCTCTGTGTCAGCCCTGCGATAAACTGGCCCCTGTCCAGAGTGCACCCCGCCTACGGCCCCATAAGTTACTGGGATAGTTACGGGAATAAGCAGAAGAAAATGAATGAATGAATTATTATCACTAAGCAGTGCACTAGTTTGAACCATTAAACAATTCTCTCAACACGCAGTCTGAGCATTGGACTTATAGTATCTACTGTCTTTGTCATCTTATATTTTCTTCTATGTTAATGGTGTTTTTGACTTTTCTTTATGTTTGACATTCATCATACAACATGCTTATTACAAATGTTAGGAGACCACTAGAGCACTGATTGCAAAATAGTTGCTGCTTCCTTATATTGATATTTTCCATCTTGGGGAACTGTGCGGTCTCTCTCTACATGTTTCTAATGTTTATGGAGCAAATCATCAGCCATCTCAGTCAGGCATTTTTCATATTTCACTTTATGATTAAGCACAAGAACTGGCTCAGCTGGTTTTGCTACAGAGAGCAGAGTACAAAGATGGGGCGTGCTGACATCTTTAAGAAAACATGTCTTCAGAAGTACGGAGCTGCTGGAGGTACACACTTTACTCAAACACACACCGTCAGGCAGAGGCTGCTGACTCCTGCACATATTCCTCCTCCTACATTATCAGATGTATGTGACCCATTAGGGGTTGCAGGGAAGGTCCAAGGTTTGTATTTGCTTTCTTTTGGAGTTATAGATAATTACCCAATAAAACAACAACAATATGATTATAAGGAAAGCCACATGTTCTTGTTTTGGTCCAGATAAGAGTCTCTGTCATCTGTAATCCTGTATAACTAAGTCAAAGTATTATTTTTATGTAAGTAAAAAGTGCAGAGTATTAAGTTTATTTAAAGATATTAGGGAGGATTTTTAGCGACTGCTGACAAACCAGCGACTGTTTGTCCCTTTTTGAATACTGCGCATGCGTCAGGCCCCGCCCTTCACTGTTCCTTTCCAAGGAACTCCTCCACAGCGACGTGCACGAGCGTTGAAACACGAGTGTTTGTTTACAGCCGGCATCAGCAGAGATTCACCTAAACCTAGACCTGCATTGTTTGTTTGCGCGACCTTTGACCTAGTTCCCCACACAGACCCAGTCACATGCACAGTCCCTAAATGTGAGCAAAAATATATGCTCCTGCTGTTGGTAGCATTAGCAAACTGACGTTGCTGTACAGTTGAAAAGGTTCAACAGATAAAGAAAAAAGGCATTTTTTTCAAGATAAGATAAACGAACCTGTCCAGCAGAAACTTGACGACCAGTGCATCGGTCTGAAGCCCTTTCTGTTCCTACAGCGCACGCCAACGTTTGAAAGAATCGCCAAGAACCACACGGGTTTTATTCTGCTCTTCTACGGCTATGCTTCTCCTGGTACACTTCAAAAACAGTTTTCCTTTTGTGACCGCCCGGTTCATATGGAGCGATATTTGTTCCACCTTCGTGCGCGTGAAGAGTGAGTGTTGAGCGCACGTAGTGTGAGTGTCGCGAGCGCATACTTTACCATTTGAAAAGAGAATAATAATTTGAGCACACAAATCTTTGTTCCGTGCGCGCTCAACTCTGCCTACACGCTCGCTCAAAGTCTACCTAGGTGCGCGAGTACGTGGATGCTCGCTCGCGCAACATCTTTGCTCGCACGACACCTCATTTCTGCTCGCGACTCTGGCTCTGCGCTCGCTCGAGGTGGCACAGGGCAAACTACGATTGTTGCGAGCAGCACAGCCAATCACAGACTGGGATTCACAAATGTTTCTGATTGGCTGTCTTATATCCAATCATTTATATCAAATACAGCAACGGTGGGAACGCCCACAAAACGTCACTCCTATCCCCCGTGGGAGAAACAGACCACTCACAACAATGCACAAGAGTTACTCTGTCGTCTTCTTTTCTACAAAAATACAAACAAGAGCTGGATATACATTTTATATTTTACATTAAAAAGACATGGAGACATAGAGGAGGACACAGTGGTCCAGCAGTCCACATTTATCCATAAAATACCATCACTGTCTGACGTTAGCTGCCTACAACATGCTAATCTAATCAACGTCAAGTTGCATCATAACAGAACTCTCTCTAATATAAAGAGACGAGTTTAGTTCATCATATTTAATGTAAACTAAAATGTGCTTCTATAAATGTGTTAAGGATTGGTTGACTCGTGGCTCATCATAACAGGCTGCAGACTGACGCACGGCGTTAGCATGGCTTATTCAGTGGCGCTAGCATTAGCATTAGCTCAGCAGCTGTATGAGCTCTGTGCCATAAAAGAAAAGCATGGCTTATGGACTGACTTCTACCTGGAGTTAGTGTAAATATAGGAGATGGGGCTTAGCTGCTTCATAAGACGAGTCTGGTCAGAGCTCAAAAACCTGCTGAGCTAGTGCTAATGCTAACGCTAATGCTAGCGCCATTGAATGAGCCGCGCTAACACCGTGCGTCAGTCTGCAGCCTGTTATGATGAGCTATGAGTCAACTAAGCCTTAACACATTTATAGAAGCACATTTTAGTTTACATTAAATATGATGAATTAAACTGGTGTCTTTATATTAGAGAGAGTTCTGTTATGATGCAACTTGACGTTGATTAGATTAGCATGTTGTAGGCAGCTAACGTCAGACAGTGATGGTATTTTATGGACAAATGTGGACTGCTGGACCACTGTGTCCTCCTCTATGTCTCCATGTCTTTTTAATGTAAAATATAAAATGTATATCCAGCTCTTGTTTGTATTTTTGTAGAAAAGAAGACGACAGAGTAACTCTTGTGCATTGTTGTGAGTGGTCTGTTTCTCCCACGGGGGATAGGAGTGACGTTTTGTGGGCGTTCCCACCGTTGCTGTATTTGATATAAATGATTGGATATAAGACAGCCAATCAGAAACATTTGTGAATCCCAGTCTGTGATTGGCTGTGCTGCTCGCAACAATCGTAGTTTGCCCTGTGCCACCTCGAGCGAGCGCAGAGCCAGAGTCGCGAGCAGAAATGAGGTGTCGTGCGAGCAAAGATGTTGCGCAAGCGGGCATCCACGTACTCGCGCACCTAGGTAGACTTTGAGCGAGCGTGTAGGCAGAGTTGAGTGCGCACGGAACAAAGATTTGTGTGCTCAAATTATTATTCTCTTTTCAAATGGTAAAGTATGCGCTCGCGACACTCACACTACGTGCGCTCAACACTCAGTCTTCTCGCGCACGAAGGTGGAACAAATATCGCTCCATAGGTTCACGGTTTTCCTGAGCCATTGTGCTCTTCGAAGTCAGGCTGTCCGTGCTACGATGACATTCGGCTAACGCCAGACTACATAAACATACTGTGTACCCATGCGCAGGCACCGCACATGTATCGCCGAAACCAGGAAGTCGGAATGATTGGCGAGTCCGTGGAACAATGGTTACCGTACTCATGATGAAAACAATTGGATGAGGTTTTTTAAGTCCCACAGAGTCCACAGTTTATTAATATTATTATTATATTTTCTGATACACCAATTTATAAGCCTTATACAGGGCAATGACGGTAGTTTTAATAAATATTGCAAAAAATGAATTTATAAAGATCCACCCTAATATCTTTAACTATAAAGGACCATTTTTTTGCAATCGCACAACAAAAAGTGCAACTAACATTACTATTACAATACTTGTACTACTAGATTTTATACAATATTACAATTATACGATATTTTGAATTACTACTACCTCTACTACTGTTACCATTACTATTAAACAGCTGCTTCTACATTGCCCCAAAAAAAAAAAAAAAAAAAAAAAAATTGCCACCTGGATTTAACTTATTTAAGTAAATATCTAAGAGCCTCCCTGCAGTTGGTCAGGTTTAGGTTCAGGTCAGCTGACTCTCTGCATATACTGAAGGACCAGGTTACTCCATCAATGGACTGTTTCTTCTTTTATGGCACAGGTTTATTCCAAGATGACAGTGCCAGGATTCATCGAGCTCAAAATGTGAAAGAGTGGTTCAGGAAGCATAAGGCATCATTTTCAGACATGGACTGGCCACCACAGAGTCCAGACCTTGATCCACGGCGAAGCTTTGGGATGTGCTGGAGAAGACTTTGTGCAGTGGTCACACTCTCCTATCATCAGTACAAGATTTAGGTGAAAAATTAATGCAACACTGAATGGAAATAAATCTTTTGACATTGCAGAAGCTTACTGAAACAATGCCACAGTGAATGCACGCTGTAATCATAGCTAAAGGCGGTCCAACGAAATATTAATGTGACTTTTTTTTTCTTTTTCTGGTCAGGCAGTGTATATAATACTAAATTTTAGAAAATGTAGTCAGAATTCATTCATTCATCTTACTGCCATAAGAAGGGGTTGCATGTAGCCCAACTATGGGCATGGCCAGGAAGTCGCTGGGCTAACACAGAGACAACCATTCACTCATATTTATAGACTATGGGCAAATTAAAGTAAAGCTGGGCAATATATTGCAAATGCATCATCGCATTATCAGTAAACACAATATCCATGTTGCGAGACTTAATGCATCCCACTAATGTTATGGTTTTCTGACTTAAACTGCCAGAACACACCACCATTTTCCTATCAGAGCCTTAAATGAAAATGTGTTGTGAGTCCAGATTTAGTGGTGATCAGCCATCTCAGTCAGGCATTTTTCATTTTTCTCTTTATGATTAAGCACGAGAACCTGCTTGTTGTTGTGCTTGTTAAATTGCAGCAAAACTATTTTTCTAATGTACCATGTTGGATGTGATACTGTATTCTTAATTTAGTCCTCGGCAAGCCTTGTTTTAGTCCTGATTTAGTCTAAGTTTTCATTCTGACACAGTTTTGACTATTAAATACAGGGTCTTCTGTTACTTCTAACAAAACTGAATTTACCTCGGCAGGCACGGTGACAGAGCTGTGCTCTCACCTCCCGGCACACAAAGTCTTTGAGTGGAGTCTGTAAGTCCTCACTGTGATACTGAGGGTTCCTATCACTGTCCCAAGACATGCATGTGTTAGGTGAACTGGTGACTCTACATTGCCCCTATTGAATGAGTGAGCGTGAAAGTGAATGGTTGTCGGTGTTTCAGCCCTCCAACGAGCTGTCCCCTGCTTAAGGCCCAAAGTTACTAGAATAGGCTCCAGTATCAGTGACCTCATGAATGAATGAAACTATCAGCATTCATATTATCGCAATTTCCAACATAATTACTGTATATCGCATGTGTTTTCATATTGTGCAGCCCTAATTTAGAGTCACCAATTCTCCTAACACATGCATGTCTTTGAATAGTGAGAGGAATCTTGGTATGTTTTAATAAACGTACACAAAAGGTACAGCCTCATATAAAAAATCTACAAAAAAATCTAGTTACTTTCTACTCTGAAAAAGTGCTATCTTGTTTTAGCTTGTGTTTGGTCTCTCGTCTCCCTGACCCGCAGTAATGCATCAGCAGCTCCATAGACAGGACGGATGGAGCTCCTCTCACTCTGAAGGTTAGCTGAAAAAAAAACAACACACAAAAAAAAAAACAACAACGCAGAAATATCAGTGTGCTCACCGTCATTGATCAGGGACTTCACCAGCTCCTACTGCTCTGGACGTCCACTAACACCGAGATCTGACTCAGCAAACTCTATATAAAGAAGAGAGGAGACAACAGCACACACACACGCAGGAAATGTACCGGAACAATGGAGTATCCACAAAAGCCGCTGTCTTTTCTTTCAAATGAAACCTTAGCGAAAGAACATCCTCTCTGGCTTATGGAGATTTACCGTGAGTGAAAAGATAAAGGCTGGAAAAGACCATTGTTCTGGGTTTTATAACTAAATGTGTATTGTTCTGATAACGGTGAAGCCCACAGTCTGCAGCAGGTAAACGACAAAAGACTCAATGTACGCCTCATGAATTATGATTGAAACCAGTGTTGCAATAAAAGTAAAAGTATCTTTCATTATTGTTGTTTGCATGTAAATATTCTTTACTGTTACACAATAAGGCTAAGGAATACTTTATTGTCACTGTAGGGAAATTTGTTCTCTTCATTTGACCCATCCCATAATGCTCTTCTCCTGATCTTGAACCAGGAACCAGGTCATGGAAAAGTGATGGAAATTTAAAATGCAATTTCCAATCTCTGGAAAAGTTTTGGAATTTTATATTTTGATGTAAAGTTTTGGAAAAGTTTTTAAAATTGTAAAGTCTGAGTAACATTCAGCCACTATGAGTTATACTTGTGCCAGCTAGAATATAATAAATATAAATGTTCAGTAGAAATGCTGTCTTATTGGCCTCTTCTTGTTCTCACTGCAGGAAAAAGTGACCACTATCTATTTTTTGTCAGAATATTTTAACTAAATAATTGTTTTTGCTGGTCTTTTTGGTTTTGGTAATGCTTTAAAACAGCATAGATCGTTTTATATCTAATATAGCATAATTGTCTTTAAATCACTGGTACATAGACTATAAGTCAGTAAAATTAGTGTAATATTTTTTTGGTGGAAGAAACCGCTACACTTTATTTTTCTTTGACTAATTTTGAAATTTAACAAATTAAATTGCATCAAAGATATGTTTCTAATGTACCATGTTGGATGTTTTGAATCCTATTTAAATATGTGGAAGTCATTTTTCAGGTCTTGGAAATTCAGTCAAAAGTTTTGGAAAAGTCATGGAAAAGTAATTTCTTCAAATTCTTAGTAAAAAAGTGTAAGAGCCCCGGCTATAGCTGGAGGATGAACCTGTTGTGCTTGTTCTGAGGTTGGGGAAAACTGGAGTTGCCAAAGAAACATTTAGACACAAGGAGAACATGCAAGCTCCACACAGAAAAGCCCCATGGTCCAGGAATTGAACCCGGGACCTCCTTGCAACCAGCTAGCCACCATGCAGCCAATTTAAGTGCATGTTGAGTTATGAAAATACATCTTACAACACTGATTTGCACAATAAAACACAAACCATGTTTAATATATTCATAATAAAACTGTGTATCTGTCTTTTGTTTTGGGAGATATGACAAGGCAACAAAATGCTGGAAAAAATGTGACTATTTGAAAAAAAAAAACAAAGCTAAGCTGCATTTTGCAACTACCTTGGTTAATTGGCAACATGTCAGTAACACAAAGCATTTTAGAAAGACAGTTAATTTGTATTGGATATGTTGGATGCTAATTTTCAGGCCGTGCTTCAAAACCAGGCATGAATCTGGACCAGAGGATCACTGCATGGGCTCAGGAACACTTTCTAAAGTCATTTTTAATTTGTTTTTTTTTTTTTTGGTTAGGGATGCACATAAAGGGTAAGCAAATACAAGTCTGGCTGGCATAGTTCTGTATGTGTCTTCCATTCAATTCAGTTTGACTTATATAGCGCAATATCACAACAGAAGTCGCCTCAAAGGGCTTCACAATTAGTCACACAATCAAACGTAAACACACAATCAGTCTAACTAAAAGCTAACTCTAAGCTAAACAGTCCCAGCACACCCCCTGTCCATAGATCCTTCTACTCGGTAAGGAAAAACTCCTAAAAAACCCAGCTGTGGGGGATAAAAAAAGAGAAACCACATTAAAGGAGAGAGACACTCCCAGGACGGACACCCAAAAATGTGTCTAGGACTGTTAAATAAAGCCCATTAGCTCATCTATAGGATCATAGAACTGACATAAACAAACGGACATAGCTTTGTTAATTTCCAATCATGTAGGCGGGGCCAACTTCATGCAGGTCATCCAGACAGGGGAGCGGGGGTGAGGTAGGGGTCCATAGTCCACACATGTCTATAGGTCATCAAGCAAAATGAAGAAATACTAATATTATCTCAACAAATCCTGCCTCTTTTAGATGTGTGGTGTTCTCTCAATGATTAATCTATTTTAAAAGTGTGAATGTATTTCTGGGCACATACACCGGTCGAGCATAACATTACGACCGCTGACAGGTGAAGTAAATAACAGATTATTAGTGAGTGGGTGGGATGTATTAGGCAGCAAGTGAACATTTTGTGTTAGAAGCGGGGCAAGCAAGGATTTGAGTGAGTTTGACCGGGATATCTATCAAAAAAGGTCCAAGGAGGGAACAGTGGTGAACCAGCGACAGGTGATAATATAATGTTTGGACAGATGTTTTATATTGCTCAGCTTTAAACCATAACATTTTACACACAGCAACTTTATTGTTCAGGTTCAAATATCTAGACCAGGTTTGCTGTTTTTTTTTTTTTGTTTTCCTGGTACAGGTCTGTGTTCTCAAACCTTCATAATGAGACACATCCATGCTACAGCAGAACTTCACACTGCCTTTGGTGCATGTACAGTAGGTTTTGGCTCACCCACTCTCTCGGTACACAGCCCCAACTTCAGCTACTTCAAATAGTTGTTGGTGATAAACAACTCTTAACTTTTCTTAAAAAGCAGCTCCCGTTTGAAGACACAAACCGCTGTAGGGCATTTCAAGGTCCTGACGGCTCCACTCACAACTCTTTGTGTGTTAAAAGCCTTGAAGAGAGAGGAGCGAAAAAATATAAGTGCAGAGTGAGTCTTCAAACAATGACACTTCAAATAAGCACTGTAATTTTCATACACAAACTCGGGCTGAGAAAAATGTGCCTATTTCTCACAGACTTTGGGCCAATGCTGCAGAAAGCCAAAAAGCTTTAGTGAGTACAGCTTATTTCTGTCTTCGCATTGCAAAATAATGAATGAAGACAGGAGGAATCTGTTAATTTCCTTTACCTTGTCCATGCTTGCTTATGTCATGATACACTTAGGATCTAACATGTTAAATAGATGTTCACAGCAAACTTTGTAGCCTGAATTTTAGTGTTACAATACACAGCTAATCAGCACAGGTTGCATCTGTTTGCTGTCTCTCTGTGTAAGCATAGCAATATCTGTAGGAAAGTTGACCAACAGCCATTTGGATTGTCCCTCATTACAGAGTGCGAGGTTATATTATGCAAAATCGACTTCTCTAAGCTTTCTATCATGTTATCATAATGTTCCTGCATCAAAAACTTACCTCTGTTTTGCTTCAGCCTCAGAAGAATGCATGAAAAACGTGCAATGCTGTTTTAGACACGACCAAGATTGGTTTAAAAAAAAAATAAAAAATCATAAATATAGCCCTTTTAAGTCTAAAATCTTATTCTTGTGATGAACCTGCCATCCCTCTAAGAAAGAAAAAGAAAAAGTATTTTGTTAGTCTCATTAGTCCCAGCTGTTTCTGATTTTACATAATACCTTTACCAAATTATGATATGGTATTTATGTAAACACTGCACTAAAAAACGGTTGCAGCTGCCTCTCATTTCGTAACACAGATGTAGAAGAGCACACTTTAAAGGCATCCCATTTAAGTATTGAGGGTATGCTTCAAATCTTATTTATATCCCATATGGAAACTTGTATTATACTAAAAGTTACCACCATTTTTTGTAGCAGATGTGGCAGTAAACTCACATTCAGTTTTAAGAAAGCACTATAATGCACTATAATGCCTGATAGTGGCATGCATGCTCCCCTTATAGCATCATGTTTCTGCTTTTTCTCTTTTCATGTGGAAGTGCAGGTCTTAAGGCCATTTGTGTTTGATTTGGGCTGCTCAGTGTTGTGTTATTTACCTTTTTACTAGTCCTGCAGAACATATTCCTAAGCATTATGTGACTGGTAAGCTGTATGAATAAGCTGGTACTTGTATATACAGTAGAGAGTGGATTTTCCCCAGCTTTTTCCCTACCCACTCACTTAAAACGTGAGCACGTAACCAGTAGTTGCCATTTGCCAAAATCATTTTCTTAATGTATTTTGTAGTTGTATGCATTTTGTCAATTGGTAATGCATTGTTTAAATCCCCACACACCTGCAGCCCATGTCACTAGGATGTACACACTATCACACATGTTGTATGTGTAAATGACCTTGGCAGCACACATACATGCTAACTGTAGGTGTGTTTGCTGATAAGAGCGTAATGATCACACACATGCTGCTCTGTCTCATCAAACTTCAGTGGCTCAGCGGGAGACTCTCTGGACACAGGACAGCCCTGTTCTGTTCACAGCAGGAGGGACGCTGGGTCGTGTCAGCTGCACATTCAGCAACTGTGTGTTTGTTAAATCTACATCCAAATATGTGTCAGTGCTGGATAAACGTTGATCACATGCAACACGGTCCTCAAATGTGAAAAACACTGCTGCGTGTTGGGCTTGAGGATAGTTTAAAATGCAAAAAAAAAAAAATTCCCTAATGTGGAGGTTGTGGGATCGATGCTTGGAAATAAGGGGAAGTACGTGTAATCATTTCATGGCACCCTAGCGGCAGAAAATATTTTTTGCCTAGCGGGTTGGTAAATGGTCACATTTATATAGCGCTTTTCTACCTCCATGGGTACTCAAAGCGCTTTACATCAAAGAACCATTCACCCATTCATACACCAGTGTGCGCAGACACTGGAGGCAAGGTGGGTTAAGTGTCTTGCCCAAGGACACAACGACTGTATGCCATGGTGGGAGCGAGGATTGAACCGCCAACCTTCTGGTTTTTGGACAAGCGGCTCTTCCAACTGAGCTACGCCCGCCTGGGTTGGTCTGGTAACACACCATAGGGGCCAATCTTGGCTCCGTCCAGGGCTTCGTCGGACCAATCACAGCACTCTATCTGTGTAGCGGGTGTGTAGCAAGTGGAGTAGGCGGGGCCTAGCACGATGACGACAGGGCTGGGCGACGGTGCAGAGCAGAACAACTACGATGGCTGTGGCTAACAAACAGTTAAAGCTCAAATTGTCCGTTGCTCCAACCACTTTATCAAAGGTGTGTGTTTTTTTATTTTCTTTCAGTGGAATGACTCACAATAATAAAAGCAGAATAATGGGGCACTTGCTCAGAAAGAACAGGACTGAATCACCGTTCAATACATTATTAACAGGCATTTCACACGGACTAACGTCATCACTCAAGCACTTCAACACTCAGAACTATTAACAGTTTGATTATCTAAGCCGGCAACATCAACGTGATGCTTTCAAAATTTGAGAGTATTTTTCTGATCAAAGTCATGCTACAAAATGCGCAGCAGAAGCAACAGAATATGGCTGTAGTCTGATAGCTGGATGTCACTTCCTGGAGTTACTATGGGCCAAACTTCAGATGGAAGTCAGGCAGGGATTCAACCTCAGTATCTGCTGAAAAAGAGTCTATTCGCCAGCGTTTTGTTTTTAAGAAGTTGACAAAAACTTCCTTCAGAAAATGTTAAAATCAGAAAAGTGTGGCTTCTTAAAATTTCACAGATGTAATACTAGCCAGCCAGTCTTCGGTCTGTCCCAGTCCTTGAAAAGACACGAGGTGATCTAAGCCGCTTCTTTTTTCCTTTCGGACTTTCCCCTCTGTGGTCACTTTCGCAAATAATCTACCTCTGAATTGCCATAGGTTTTACTGCAACCCTCTCTGTTTAATTGGGCCTGGGACTGGCACAAAAAGTACATTGGCTTGTGACTTCCTGTGGCGTGATTCCATAAAATAAATGCATCAGTTACGAAAACATGACTGTGGAAAAAGGTTAAGGGAAATTGATTTGGCATCAAAGTTGTTGACTCAATTTGCAGAATGCATCAGCAACAATGTGGGAAGCTAAAGTTCCCCTAAAATTTCCTAAAACAAATGGTCAAATATGCACTGTTGAATTTCATAAAATTTGATACACTGTCATCAGCTGTCATAGTATAATGTTGTTCCCTTATCAAAAACATACCTGGAGTTTTTCTTGTATATTAAAGTAATCCTCTATCTATTGACCCTAAGCTTCAATGCATTGTGTGCTAAAGTGTCATTTTACATTTTTGCATATTACTCTGTAAATAAACAACACAATATTAGCGTTATTGGGTTTGCATCCTGTTATAGTTTTGTTAGTTTCTTCATTCAAATACATCAGTGTTGTAGGGAAACTAGCCCAGCCAGCACAGCACAATGGCAGTGTGCAATTTTGTGGATGCGGGAAAACCATTTTGATAGTCCTTCTTATGAGGAGAAATTAAGAACTAAAAAGAAACGAGCTTCCCCTGTTTGAAATCCCCGCATCCACCACTGGGACGCATGCACATAATTACTCACAACTGCCCCGAGAGCCTGTAAAAGCACTCTTCTTAGTTAAGCAAAGATCACACCAGACTGCGCCTATACAGAGCAATACACTTGATCTTTATTTCCTGCCCTCTGTCTGTGTCTCTCACATCACCGGCATCACTTCACTCTAGGCCAGTGCTTCTCAAACTGTGGGATGGGTAACACTGGTAGCAGTCCTGATGTAGCTTAATTTTGAGCCAGTTTTATTCCTGCTCTGGAAATGAAGCAGACCACTGCTTTGTGCTTTGTCCTATAGGCACAATTTAGACCTGGTTTAGTCCTGGTTAAATCTTGGTTTGGTCGTAAATTAGTCATGGTTTAAACCTGGTTTATTCCTAGATTAATTCCTGGTTTAGAAGTGTTTTGTTTCTGGATTACACCTAGTTTAGTCCTAGATTAGGGCTTGTTTAGATCTGGTTTGGTCCTGGTATAGATCTGATCTAGTCCTGGTTTAGTCATAGATTAGACCCAGTTTAGTCCTAGATTAGTTCTTGTTTAGAACTGGTTTTGTTTCTAGTTCCGGCTTAGTCCTGGTGTAGTCATGGTCTTAGTTTAGTCCTGGTTTAGTCCTAAATTAGTCCTTGTTTAGACCTTAGATTAGATTAGATTTACTCCTAGATTAGTCCTGGTTTAGTCTTAAATTAGTCCTTGTTTAGATCTGGTTTATTCCTAGATTAGTCCTGGTTTAGTCCTAAATTAGTGCTGGTTTAGTCCTAGATTAATCCTATTTCTAATAATAATGTCTCATAGCATTTTTGGAGGTGGCACTTGCTGTGAAAAGTTTGAGAACCATATATTTCTATAAACCAGCTCAAATCCATCAGAAATGTCCCTTTTATTCCTGCCACAGCTGTCAGTGATCTTTGTTTAAACCCAGTGTTTTGCATGTGCCTAACCCTTCACCCTCTGCACCCTCTGCACCCTCTGCACCTCAGGATCAGCACCAAACGACCAAGCCCAGAGACCACTGCAGTGATCCAACTCTGGAACCGCTCTTCTCTCTGTATGACAGCTTTAATGTGAACAGAGAACCAGCTGTCTACACTCACGGCCCCGCTGCCTGCATGTGCGTCTAATCTAATGAGGAAAGTATGCAGTGTCTGAGGATGTTTGATAAGCCGCACAGCGCTTGGGGCCGGGGGAGGACTTCACTTGATTTTATGAACATCCAATGACATATGGTTATGGCAGAAAAGTGCTGAGGCTGGGTTTTGACGCACGCACACACAAATATTGGGATTGATAATGTTTTCTGATCATAGTGACAGACATAGGTTTGCCAGTTGTGTCTAGGCTGCAAAAAACACTACTAAACTTTACAGTGATGATCCTATAAGCAAAATACAGCAATACCCGGACTGTCCTACTTTGTCCTGTACCCTGATGTGACCCATAATGCACCACAAGGCTGGAGATGAATGGTTTGGTACAAAACATCCCAAGTAAGCCATAGTGTAGCTGAAATGTATGTTTAAAGACCATTTGTTTATTGGTCGTCCTCTTACTTTTTTATGTATTTAATGGAATGGCATTAATCTAAGTTCAGCGTAACATAAACGAGATGAAAAATAAAATTAAACTAAAAAGAACAGGGGACAGAGTGGTTGTAAGATAGCCTGGCCTGCCAGACAAACTCTTTTCCTATTCTATACAAGGAAGTTAGTCTGGTACCTCTTCGCTAAAGTTACGTTTCTGTGGCGGAACAATGACAGGCGGAGTAACCAATCAGAGAAACAAAAGGCGGGACATAAGCAGAGCATCACTGACCCAAACAAACAGGGATTCTTGCCATTTTTTTCATAAAACACCAGAATACGCTGTGTTATGAGCAGCTCTGTAGTTTTTTTCTGAATGGGGACAGCAGCAGAAGCCAGCTGTACAAAGACTTGTGGAATAAGTCATTTTTTAAACATCGCATGTCAACTGGACTGTTGTTAAAATGGAAACAAAAATTATGCAGAGAACTGTGCAACAACAAGGACTTCAGCAGAACCAACACGTGACAAAGAAAAGCTAGCGCTACCTTGGTTAGCTCTTCCACTTTCGTAAGATGCGCTGCAGAATTGCAGATTTCTTCTCCTTCGTCTCACACGAATCACAGCAGCCATATCTGTGCAAAAGATTAGCACGTCCTTCTCCAATGTGCTAAATTTATACGCTATTTTCGCACGCAAAGTCATGATGAGCCTTGATAAATAATATTGCAGGGTGGTAAATGAATGAATTTGCATTTTCTCCGCCTTCCATTTTGCGCACTCTGGGAGGAACGCCTCAGTTTACA
Source organism: Bostrychus sinensis (assembly GCA_020698575.1). NCBI lineage: Eukaryota > Metazoa > Chordata > Actinopteri > Gobiiformes > Eleotridae > Bostrychus > Bostrychus sinensis. The sequence continues at coordinate 29,729,826 of CM036246.1, forward strand.
GATTCAATAGGTCACAGGAGCAAAATCTGCATTGCGTTCGCTCTGCTCCTGTAAGACACGCAAATCTCAATGGCGTCTGGGTTTGCTCCAATTTTAGCGCATCTTATTCAGTTAGCGTGCACGCAAACCATTGATAAATCTGACCCTAAGTGTCAGCCCTGCGACTAATGAGGGCACACACACACCAGAACAATCGAACTGTGCCCAAGTCCAGAACACCCCTACAGCACAGTATGGTTTCCTAACACGAGTTCTCCAATCTGCGACCAAGCCCACTAAGCTTCAAGACTTTGCATGTGAGCCTTGCACAAACGAGACTCAAAGCAGACTCAGAATGGGACAGCTAGGCTCCTCCATGCCGCTGAGCTTACGTTTTCTACTGCACCAATATTAAAAGTTAGTGATTTTGCGCATCTTGTAAACAAATAGTTGGACATGATGCTCTGAGCTGATGACCGTTTGTGCAGGTGTGAGTGTGGGCCAGCGAGGGACACAAACCCCTCCCCAGTCGAGACTGGATACGGCACGCTTCGAATGCAATAAATACGTTTACAAATTCATTTTTTTTTTTTTTACACAATGTAAGTTTTTATGGAGTTGGCCTCAGTGGCTCTTGGCTGTATCAGGAAGTTGGTCAGGAAGTTGGAAGTCTGATTTCCATTATAGTATAATATTTGTGGTTTTGGCTTCACACCGCAGTATTAAAATCCACACCATTGGACTTTCCCTCGAGCTTTAATTGTTGTTGTCATGACGATGTGGGCGTGCCTCATGAACACAGTGCGGTGAAGATGATGACACTGCAATATCTCATTTTGCAAAAGAGAAGCACATGAAGCACTGAAACAACAGTCCTAAACAATTTATTAATATGCTAAAGGTGTTTTCTGACTTTTGCTCACATACCCTACTCAACATTTAGCAAGAGAGGAGTCACTGTAAACATATTCTTTCTTCTTTTCTTCTTCTACATATCCAGAATTCACTGCTGTGCTGCTGCCTCTTCGCCCCGTCCCACATCCTGAAGTCCGTCTCCTCGTCCGTCCAAAGCTCTGTAATAAAACATGGCTGTCAGGTTTGTCAATGTGTCATGTGACCTGTCATGTGACCTGTCAACATGTCTCCTTATGAAATGATTGACCAGGTCCCTCTGGTTCAAAGCATGGTCTCTGAGTCCCAGCGGCTCCTGGTCTGACAGCACATCAGCATATACTGCTTTTACTGGGACAGGCTGCTGCCACTCCCCCTCTGCAGTTGCTCACATTTTAGAGTCAGCTGTCATTCATACATTTAAGTGAATACAATCAGGATTAGAGACCTATAGAGGGCAAAGCTAATGCATTAATTGACATTATATGCTACTTAAATAGGAAAAGAAGCATTTTTTTTACCTGCAAAGACATGCTCAGGCATCTTCAGAGCTTTAACATCATCTTGTGGATAAGTCAGGAACTGCACAATGAAATGCAAATGATTTTGTTGGTAAAATGTGATATATATTCATAATATAAATTATTTTGTGAAAGGAAACTAACAAGGAGTGAGAGGACAGACAGCCAACATTGTTTTTGTGGATTGTGTCAATTAAAACCTTGAAAAAGTGAGTAACCAGAGCACACAGATTATCCTCTTTGAAGCCCTGCACAGCAGGGGTCCCACAAGGATCGATCTTGGGGCCCCTGTTGTTCAGTATTTACATAAATGATCTTTTGGCTGTGTGCAAAGATGTAGACATCATCATGTACGCAGTTGATGCTTTCATCTACGTACATGGGAGGGACATGGGTCAAGTAGCCTCTAAATTGTCTTTTGCGATGGACAAAGTCAGTGATTGGTTAAAATCTTCTAAACATAAAAAAAAATCAGTTGGTATGTACTTTACCAAGACCAACAAACTCAAAAATGTGCCTAATATTTATGTAAAAGAATCAAAATGAAACATTTTGACTGAAATTAAATATTTAGGTGTCTATTTGGACCAAACTCTGGGGTTTAAAAATCATATCAAAAAAGTATGTAATTCAGTAAAATATAACATTTCCTCTTTTAGACATATTAGAAACAGTCTTACACTGGAAGCGTCTATGATGTATTTTAATGCTATGATTGTACCACACATCACAGACTGTATATTTCTAGCTGAGACCACACTCAGACCTCGCAGATCGCTCTATAATCAGGCCTTAAAGGTACTTGACAAAAAATACTTCAATATCACCACTGTAATATTCTCAGCAAATATAAAATGCTACGTTTTGACAAGCCATTTTTAAAATTGTTAATAATATTGCTCCAGCTTCATTGAAGAAATGTATTAAACTTTGTTCTGAACAGACGACCCGAACATCTCGGTCACAAAAACTGCGTAATCCCTAACAGATGCTCTGCCTTTGCACAATCAGCTTTCTCATTTAAAACTATCAAACAATGGAATCAGCTCCCAGTCTGAAGTTGTCTGTAGATCTTCATCATTTTTCTTGAAACCTTTAAAAACATATTCTCAATAAAATCAACTGTGCCAACATAAGTCGAACTAATGCTGTGTTTACCTGTATTCATCATTATTTGCACTAGGGTCTGCAAAGGGGCCCCATCCCCACTTCCTAGCAGTGATGAAGGGCCCTCACACACCTTGGATCTGAAGCGTGTGTGTAGTAAATCTGGATCTGAAGCAGGCTCTTGAGGACAAATGAAGAGACGTTACCAGCTCAGAGCAGGAATTCAGTTTGTGAATGGCAAGTTTTTCATGTTTACAATCAACAGTTTTATTAAAAATGTCCATTTGAAATAAAACAGGTTTACATTCTGTGGAAGCCGCTCACTCTTTGTCCCTTTGTCAGTGGCTATAGACTTTTTTAGACATTGCTCAAAGTCACAATGCCAAAGGAAAATATATCAGACTATGACATCAAACTGCAGAAAATCGTAAAACACTGTTGAGATTTGATTATTGTGATTAATTTTTCACTATGATGTGTGCAGTTACATAATCATTGCCTATTTATTTTTAATCCTGGACCTTTTTTTGTCTTGTTGCTGTCTGGTTGTTTTGTTATGTAATTTTATCACTGTTACCTTTTATTTTATTTATTTTTTTACCTTTTTACCATTTACACAAACAATAGTGTACCTTTGGTGTGTAATGTAATGTAATATAATGTAATGTGAATAATGTAATACTGTCTCTTTGCCTGATCCTGTAATTGTAAATTTGGTTTGTGAGTGGGCAGATCTCTGAGAGCTTTGTGTGTTACTGTGAGTGATTGTATTGTATTGTATTGTCCTGTCTTGTATTTTTGTATTATAACTTTATATATATTTCTCTTTAGATCCTACTTTCTACACTTCTGTAAATGTGTGAAATTTGTGTAAACTGAGGACCCCCTCGAAAACGAGATGATTCATCTCAAGGGGTTACTCCTCTCGATAAATACATGTCAAATTATCTGTTATTTTCTTTTCTTTACCATAATTTGAATACAACAATAATGAAAAAAAAGTTTACAAAAAAAAGTTTACATTTTGGATTTACTGTGTCACTGTCAGATTTTGTTATTATACAGTATACAGATGAATTTTTGCTCCAAGAGACTCACAGGTAAATGCACTAAGATCCCATCCCTTACTAAATGCTTTTCTTCCTCTCATGGCTATTTTTCCTCTTCCCAATAGACTCTAAAGGCAGGGTCATGGAAAACCTGGAAAAGTTTTGGAATTTTATATTTTGGTGTTTATATTTTTGGTTCTGAGTAACATTTGACCACTATTAGTTAAACCTGTGCTAGATGATTACATTATATCTTAAATTACTTTTTTTTTTAAATGCCTTCTGAACTAACTTACCAAGCATAATTATATTTTGATCACTTGTGTGTAGGCTATAAGTCAGAAAAATTAGAGGAATAATATATTTCTGGAGGAAGAGTGTTTTTTTTTTTTTTTTTCCCCAAATGACTAATTTCCAATCTAACAAATGAAATTGCAAAAAACCTTTCTTTGTTTCATTTTGAATACTATTAATAAGTCATTTCAGTCATTCGGCTATTGAAAACTTAGTCAAAAGTTTTGGAAAAGTCATAAAAAAGACATTAAAAATTCTTGGCAAAAAAGTTTATGAACCCTCAGTACTACAGACACCCTGACCAGCCTTAAAAATGTTGAAATATGATGTTTTTGTTTTTTTTATCATAATCACTAAAATTGTGAAGGTTGGCCTCATGTAGACAACACAGCTCTGTTTTGAAGTTGAACTAAGGGTTAACTTAATAAAAAAACATGTATTCAGTCACATGCATTGGATTTTACGGTGCAGAATAGTTCATGATTAGTTTTTCTTCACTTATTTTTTACTACTCACCTCATATATCAGTCAGCCATTTTGTATAACGTCACGGTTTAACTCATGACCAGCTCTGATGAAGCCTCTGCACGCTGAAGTATAAGCAGCAGCAGCAGTAGTAGTGGTGATTGATCAGCAGGGGGCGGCGTTCCTACCTCCGGCCCGTGACTTATGGGCCCCGTGCAGACAGGAGTGAGAGACTGGGGGCCATAGTCGGGATCAATATGAAAGTGACGGATGCTGCTGTTTGCCCTGAGTCAGGCCCTTCCAGATTGAACTCGCAGTAACTCGTCAATCAGGCTCCGCTCTTACGTGCACCAAGAGGGAAGCTGGATTTCCAAACTACTCACATGCACTACACCTTAAGTATAAGTCAACTAGAGTCATTTTATCAGCCTGCGTATGAGTTTTAAGTATGATTATTTATGACATAAACTCAATCTTGCTGTTTCTCTACTTTTTTATGTTTTTTATGTTTATGATTTTTCACAATGTCTCATTACTTTGAGGTTAGCAGGGGCATCTTTTTACTTTTGTGGGTGCTTTTGTGGTAGTATGGTGTTTGTGTTTGCCTCACAAACTACCTTATATAAAGGGTGCTACTTTCCTGTGTTTCGCCCCCTAAACCTGACTGCGATTATGTGCACTACAGCCGCAAGGAACAAGGCGTAAAGCCAGGTAGTGAGAGCATACTGCGTTCTTAATAAAATAATGTAAACTGAATATATGGCTGCTACCTATAGGGCCCTGTCGGTGGCGACCCTTTATGATGACCTGTTTCTGTGCTTTCTGTGTGACTTATGGTGGACGTCCATGGAGCCGCTGTTTTTATGTTTTATGAAGACACACTGTAAACTACTGAGCTAATGAGCTGTATGCAGATGTCAAACGTGGTAAACTCAACTACACTGCCTGGCTGCTGGCAGATGTCCCAGTGACAACTGGATCTTAGCTGACCCCATCTGTGCTCCTGTCCCGACCTGTGGGCCCTCAACCTCACCTCTATGGATTTCCCAGATCTACCTCACCCCACTCTCGTCTGGATGAATCCTTACAGAGCTGATGTATGATCCTGTAGATGAGCTAATGAGCTAACAGTCCTAGACACATTGCCTGTCCGTCCTGGGAGAGGATCTCTCCTTCAATATGGGCTCCATAAGGTTTCTTCTTTTTCTCCCACAGCAGTTTTTTTTTAGGAGTTTTTCCTTAACAAAAAGGAGGGTCTAAGAACAAGAGTCTCCTGGCTCTGTTTAGTTTAGTTATTGTTTGTGTTGATTGTGTGTTAAGTCTGATTGCGTGTTTATGTTTGATTAATTGTTTGTGAAGCTCTTTGAGGCGACAAATAAAACTGAACTGAACACTTGTTAACTAATTTAAATTGATATGTATTAATAAATGAAATGTAAGGTAATTAATGTCTCTGTCATCTCAGTTAAACGGAGCTGTGTTGCCTAACATAGCATGGGGTAAATGTATATTTCTTTCCCTACGTTATGCCTAAGGTGGCGCTGCTGTTAACTGGGTCAAGGCTATTCCAGTCTGGCGTGGAGTAAGGCCTATTGCACTGCTCCCTCTATCTGCCACAACAAAAATATTTTCCCTTGCTATTGCTATCACGGTTTACACCTGATGGTCCTGTCGTGTAATATTCAAGTGTTTTCTGTAACATTTCATTACAACAGTTCAGTCATGTTGTCATGTAATCAAAAATGTTCTCTGTCATATACTGTAGCTTTTCATCAGGACATTTCTAGCAGAGAAGACTGGGGCTGCTTGTCTCGTTGCTTATTACAGCCACACTAGAGGGCGCTGTGATTTGATGTTGTTATCCAATATTTGGTTGGACATCCTGCTTATTCTTGCATTTTTTCATTTAAACTAATAGCATTAAGGTGAGGAGATAATTTGTCATGTTTATGGGTCTGAGTAATTTCTCCTGTTGGTTTTGTTTTTGTTTTAAAAGCTTGTAGGTTATTTGCTTCTGAAAAATCTAACATTTAACAAAAAGCCAACGATCACAGCTTTAAGTTAAGTAATCTTTTAGCTCGCATGTGTTAGCTCAACTTTTGTGTCCTGGGCTGGTGTCTCACTGAGCCAGGGGTTGGTTGTCACATGAGTTATAAATGGCAAGCTACAAGAATTTTGAATTAATTTGTTGTTATGCTCATATTTAATAAAACAGTAGCTTTGGTAAAGGCTATAATTTTTACAGCTCATCCCAAACTTTAATTCTCATATATAATTACCTTGTTCAAAATCATGGTTTGAACACATCAGGCATTGATAATTATATATTTCAAAACTTATTTTGTCTTTTTAATCCAATAAACAAAAAGGTTACTCATATTTTTTTAAAGGATTTTTTGCACTAAAAGCTTCATTGATTTTAATGACAACCAACCCTCACAACTTTTTCTTACAATAAGGTGTTAAAAGCCAAAACCTTAAGCTTTCTTTAAATATATAAATGACTCTCAGGTGATAAAAGCAATGTTTGATGAAGTGCAGGCGCCTGAAACGTTACTTGTGGTGAAACAATTACTAAAATTGAAGCTAAAAAGCATTGTTGTGCTCTACTCTTTGTTACTTTACCATAAACTCTCTTGAAACTTGTGCTGAGGAAAAGCTGGCTAACACTGTCCTGAATAATTAAAAAGATGCTAAATTGTTTGTCCACTATTATGAATTTAATTTCTGTCTAAAAAAGTGATTTTGAGCTATGCAAACAGTGAAATGTCTAATAAATCCTCATCTGTTCTTGTGCACCTGGCTGGATTTGTAATTGTATGCTGCTGCAATAAGAAATAAAAAGATCTTTTCCAGTGTGGCCCTAGCTTTCTAAACTGTCAATTAAGAAAGCTCTAAAAGTTAAACCAACCTATATTTGTCTGTCTATAAGTTACAAACAAGGGATGAAGATGTTTTGTCTCTTTCCAACGTCTTCAAAATTTAAAAAAACAACAACAAACATTGTCCAGAGGTTGTTAACTTTGCCCTAAAAGTTACCTGCATTATAGAAACGCCCCTATTATTGTTACAAGTTATATTTAATGCAAATAAATGTTTTAATGGACAACACAAGAATGGTGAGAAGTCAGATCTGTTGCTAAAGACACCAAACATTTAAATAAATATAAATAAATACATGCATTCTTGTCCTTTTTTTATGCAATATGCTGTTTATCCCAAGGCAAGCTTAATTTAAAGGGCTCCTATTATGCCAAATTGACTTTTTTGAGCTTTTAACCACGTTAGGTAGACACTGCGACACTGCGGAGTACTTAAATTGCCGCCACAATTAAGCAGTAATTTGTTAGCGTGCACGTTGCTAATAGCCATGTCGTATAACCATTTTATACTCTGTCCATTCTCCACTGTTGCCAGCAGGGGGCGACAGACACCTAATCCAAACCTTCTATAAATAACAGCAGTTAAAAAACATAAAATACTAATGCAAAGGTATGCAAAATTATATCAAAAAGCCTGAAAAAGCACAATATAGGACCTTTAAGTTGTTTTGCTATTTTTTTTTTTTCCATGTGATAATTGTCTGTAGTTTAAAAGTGTGAAAAAGGTATGGCATTGTTTTCAGGACACTAACTATAGACGTCATATCTGATGTTAAAGTAAAAAAAATGAGGATTGACCTGCACAAATTGCCCTGAATATTAAATTTGGACCATTTGGAACTACAGACAGGAGCTTGATGTGTGATGAATGAACACATGAATGAGTTGGTGAATGCCATGCCATTGCTCATGACGATGGTGCCAATTCTGCCGGACGATTAAAAGCTGCTCTAAACTTTGGAGAGTGACATTTCCGGTGTGGGCCGTGACATTTCCAATGGCATTTGCTCCTCTGAGGTCTCGCTGGTCTAATTCGGTTTAATGCGGAGCGACCCAGCCTCATGCCATTAGGGCCAGAACGTCAGAGGGCCCGAAGCACAACCGCTGAATGTAAAGGAGCCTGAGAGACACTTAGGCTTTACAAGTTTTATTGTAAGGGTCAGGTTAGGCACGTTTTCATCATAAAAAGAAGCACAAAGCATCCTAAATAATAAAAAAATATATATGATGATACTAATACACGCTGGCAGGGACGTTAGCACACTCAGCTAGGAGGTTGTGGGCTTGATCCCCAGACGTGTTTCTAAGTGTCAACCCTGCCACTACTGCATATAGCCATTGTTAAGGTTGTACCCCACGACAGACCCACAGTTGCTGGGATAGGGTCCAGCTTCTGTGATCCCGAACAGGAACATGTGGAACAAGACAAATGAACTGTGGAGCAGTTCATAAAGGTCTCACATTATATTACCAATGTTAAAATACATTTGAAATGACCACAGTTGTCTTGCTGAAATATAATCTAGACTTTGGAGCACAAAAAATTCTGGAGGAAGCATGAAATCTGTAAATGGCCTGTCACTGCCCTCTGGAGGTTTCAGAGAGTACTGCACATTCATAAACCATCATTTGTTGTACAGTACAGCATTTTGTGTCAGAAGTGTGTTAGAGACATCAGACAGCCACAGGGTGGCAGTAGCTCAGTTGGTACAGAGCCTGCCCAAAGGCCTGTCCTGTTTGAGTGTGTTACTGTGATTGTGTGTTTGGTGGTGATCAGAGGGGCCAGAGGTACACCTCCTGTCAATCTGCCCCACTGCAGCAGTGGCTCACCTCCACAGACTGAGGAGGAATAATGCACCAAAAGTAAAGAGTGTCTGGACAAGCGCTATATAAGTCTAATTATTATTATTATTATTATTATTATTATTATTATTATTATTATTATCAGACAGCCACATATCAACCAATGAGTTCAGAGTTCCACATTTTGCAGAATTAACCTTTTTGCCATTCACATCAAATGATATTTGATTTTTTTTCCCCAAAATTGTCTTACTGAAACCATAAAAGTGTCTCCCTTGATGATTACTAAGGGACAAGGCTCGAGTATTTTAAATGCTCTTGATAAACAATAAAATCATATGAATACATGATTCTTCAGGGACCAGAGGACACCTGAAGATTAAGCTCACTTAACTTTTATTGAACTTCTTAAAATTTACAACATGTACGCAACTCTGCAGTCTTTATACATAAAATACATTTCAACTTTCTTCATAAATGTAGACATACATTATACAGTTTTATGAAGCCTGTGGTCCTCTGGGTCCTTACATAAGTTAACATATCTTAACCTAACTTATCTCTTAACATATCCTAGTTCCTGTAGGCTACTTATCAATAACTTTTACTCTCAGAATAACTACTTTCTTCACTGGTAAATTATTTTATTTTATTTTTATATTGCTTAAAACTGACCATTATTATTTTGTTTTAATATGAAAATTATACATTAATGTGTTGTCTTGAGTAGCTTAATAAGATGTAAAAAAAAAAGTATGATCTTTTTCCGATGTCACCAGTCTTTTTTTTTTTTTTTTTTTTTTTTTTTTTTTTGCATAGCCAGAGTGAGGACTACAGGAAAGTTATCAAATCAAATCAAACTTTATTTAATCCCCGTGGGGCAATTTTGTGCAGCCAGTAGTAACAGCCAACAGCATACAACAGCACACAAGACACGGAATAAAAACAATATGAAAAATAAGTCTAAGATATAAATACAAATAAATACTAAAACAGACACAATCAGTAAATAAAGTGCAGCAAGGTATTTAAAACAACAGGCCTCTACAGTTTGTTTAAGAGGCCAATGACCAATGAAGTTAAAAGTTCATGATGTATTTTCTAAAGACAATGTTGCGTAAAAGGTTATTTTAATCCTGTTCCCATTCTATTGTTGCCTAACCTCAGTTTTCACATTTTCTTTTCATCCACATGAGTTCATGTTATGTAAAGCAGGAGTGTGATGCGTTCAAGCAGCAGCCTGTCATTTCAGAGGAATTCAGTTTGTGTGCAATCATCACAGCTGCAAGGTGAACAAGTGCAAACACAATCAGACAACAATCTCTCTCTCACACACACACACACACTAAAATAACACTTGAGCATTTTATAAGGCAGACTCAGAGGAAACCAAAACCAGTGAGTGCATGTTTCTGATAATGTGGAATGAGAGGCCCGTGTTCAGGCAGGTACAGCGTGTAACAATTTGAAAACGGTTGTGTATTTTGTTTTATTAATGTTACAACAAACAGTGTGAGACACCGCAGCTGATAAAAACGAAAGTCAAACCAAATATTTGCTGTGTTGTGTTCTCGGTTTCACAAAGCACCGCTCACTCCAGGAAGCGCTGACCAATCAACCAGCCCTCTACATCCAGTCTGCTCTCATTCATTTATAAAAAAAACTCCACCAAAAAACAGTGTACAGCTCTGTTTCCATTGACTACTCACAGCTATTTTTTATTTTGTATAAAAAAATGGCATCATACAAAAAGTTTAAGGAAGTGAAGTGCTCTTTTTCTTTAATTATGTTCAAAAAAACTCAACACTTGGCAATCTCTTCATCTGTTTCTTCATGGCATTAGTAGAGTACTTATTTAAAACTTTAAAACTAGTCAGATAATGTTTTTAAAGGTTGTAAAATGTGCGACCAAGATTGATTTAAAAATATGAAAAAAGCACAACATGGCTTCTTTAAGTTAAACACACAAGGTTTTAGTGAATATTAGTAATAATAAGTGGCCTATACAACAGGTAAGCTTATAATTTAAAGCCAAAATTAATATTATTTGTAAGTCATAATGATTATTTACCCACTGAAAGAAATATAGAGTGTTTACAGACAGATTAAGGCGTACTGAAGCAGGAGGGAGTGGTCTAAACTTGCACTTGAAGTCTCCACACCCAGCTCAGCATACCTGGGATATTTACACAATAATAACACAACAGTCGGAGCGTATCGACATTCCTGCTGCGTCTGCACATTCAGACTGTCACAGAGAGTAACCACAGTCACACACCTCCCACACCTGAGCTGACTTCACTGTGAACTCAGTGACAGTGCCAGTCAGATGTGATAAAGACGCCCGAGAGCTGAATTCTGACAGATCTGGCAGCCGACACAGCCTGCTCTTGTCCAACATCATGTACTACAGCTAATACAGTTGTAATAAACATTGTACTGCAAATTAAATCTCCAAGAAATCTAAGATCAGGTTGTACAGAGACACACTAAAACAAATATTAGTCACCAGATTTCTTCGTTAAGGGGTTTTCTGTAGTGGTTACCTTTTAATTGTTGAATGCAATACAAAATTCTTCTCATGTATAAAATCTTAAAGGTCCAAGCTTATTATAAAAGAGTCTTATACCATCAAATGTCTCATGCAAAACCAGCCCTAAACTGGCCTACGCTGGCCACTTGTTCTGCAAATGTATGATGTTTTTTCAATTTAAACTTTGGAAATGGCCATCTGAGGCTGAGATATGTAAAGGCTGCAAGTTTTTGTGTGTAACCAGAACAGAGAGTATACGTCGCACTGAAGGCTCATCTCTTAAGGCAAAAATGTGTAAAAAGGTATGTTTATTTTTTCATAAGTACCGTATTTTCCGGACTATAAGTCGCACTTTTTTTCATAGTCTGGCTAAGGTTGCCATGTATACTCAGGTGCGACTTATATATTAAAATATTTCAGGTGTTGGTTAGAGGGCACTCTAGGCTTGTGTCCCAGCATCTGCTGCACCTGTACCACTGACAATTTAAAATGTAAACATTACCACTAACAACTTAGGCTATAAAGACAACTGAGAAAGAGCAGAATAATTGGAAATGGAACTGATGCTGAGTCTGACGACAGCCACGCAGAGGAGGAAGCGGCTCTTCGTCTACCTCCGGAGTTGGCGGAGTTGTTCAGAAGCAACACAGAGGATGAAGGATTTAAAGGATTTAATGATTAGGAGTGAGATGGTGAGTTTGGTGAACTTGTTATATTATGTTCTTTATGCTATAGTTATGTGAATAACTGTTAATATATTACGTTAACATACGAGACACCTATTCAGTTCGTTGTTTATGCTTCATGTAGCTGAATAACCATCAATGTGTTACGTTAGCAAACCGCACACCTATTCAGCTGTTGTTCTCTATTCTATTATTACTATAACTTGCCTTTCGAGATGAAATGTCTGTTCTTGGTGTCGGATTTTGTAAAATAAATTTCCCCCAAAAAATGCGACTTATAATCCAGTGTGACTTATATACGTTTTTTTCTTCTTCATTATGCATTTTTTGGCTAGTGCCACTTATACTCCGGAGCGACTTATAGTCCGGAAATTACAGTACTAACTATTAACAATAATTATGCATTGGCTTTTTTTAGAAACTCAAATGCAAAAGTAGCTAAAATTACTCCTTTCAAACCCTTAATGCAGTGGCAGAGGATTGGGCCCAGTGGAAGAAAAAAAGTTGGGGGTTGAGTCCTGAGGTTAACGTCCAAATTCTGAGAAAAAAATCTAAATTTGAGATCAAAGTCAGAATTCTGAGATTAGATCTGAGAAAATAGACAGAATTATGAGATAAAAATCACAATTCTGAGAAAAAAGTGTGAATTCTGAGGCAAAGGGTCAGATTTCTGAGATTAAAGTCAGAAGTATGGGTGCCCAGCAAACTTAAAAGAATACAAAGTGAGTGCAGCTGCTTCTTCTGGGACCCCCTGGAGCACTGTCTGTCATTTTCCATGTCAGTGTTTATCTGTATAGGTCTACACATGCAGCTCCCGCCTGTGAAAGACAAAATACTACATTGGAATTCTGACTTGTTTCCTCAGAATTATGACTTTAATCTCCAAACTCTGAATCTTATTGAAACAGACTTTATTCTTAGAGTTCCCGTTGTGGTTTCTGGGTGTTTGTTGTTTAGGTCCGTCCTGTACAGTGTCCTCTTTGTTCCCCCTCCGACCTCTCCTCTCAGGTTTCAGAGCCACTGGTCCATCATTACGCTGCTCGTGTTTCAGCCTCTGAAAGCCACAAAGAGTCCAGAGTCAGGAGCTGCACACTGAAGGAAGGGCGGAAATCTGAGCAACAGTCCTGGGACCAGCAACCCAGAAAAGTCACAGCTACCTATTATGTATTACAGCAGGTTTAGCCCTTGGGTCTGATGAGTAGTTTTTGTGCTGCAGCTTTTGTTGCACACAGTAATGGGGGCGACATAACTACCTCTTAGATAGAAGGAAGGTTGGTAGAGTGATCCCCGCATACCAGCATTGCATATTGAAGTTGTGTCACTGTCATATTTATATATAGGTTAATATAGATTTTTATATAGCGCTGCTTTTACTGCTGCTGGACCAGTGAGGCACTAAACTGTATTTTATTGTTTTTTTTATCAGACAATGACAATACAACTTCTATTCTTCTGTGCAGTCATTATTATTATTATTATTATTATTATTATTATTATTATTATTATTATTATTATTAGTCGACAGCTACAGGACAGCTTTTAGTAACAGTGCCACATTGTCACACGTCCATTGATGAGGCATTGTTTTAAAATTTTCCCACATATTGTTGTTGTTGTTGTTGTTGTTTTTGTGAGAGATGCAGCTCTGTGATCACTTCCATGTGAGAAACGTACTCAGTCTTTCACACATCTACAGCAACAAACAGATTTCTAGTATACTTTAATGTTGTAATTGTAGATGTATGTGTATATAGATGGTCAGGAGATGGTCAGGCTGTTTGTTAGTGAAGTGGTTAGTTCATGTTGTCACACTTTGCTGGTCATGTGCTCGGATAAATGTACAGGGTTGCATTAAGAACGGTATCTGGTGGTGTTGTAGCGCCTGAGAGCGGTCATTTTTATGGGGTCTTTGTCTCGTCTTGGTCTCGGTTGCAGTTTAACTCGGTCTTGGTCTTAAATCCAGTTTTACTCGGTCTCATCTCAGTCTCAGGTGTGGCCGTCTCAGAGATTTTATTTATTATTATTTTGGAGTAATTAGTTTTACGCTGTTGTATGTGATTTGAACATGATCAAGTATACACTGTAAAAAAGAATCTGTAAATTTTACGGTAAAAAATTGGCAGCTGTGGTTGCCAGAATTCTACTGTAAAAACTACAAGAGGCCTGTATTTCATTTTACAGTATAATTTTATCACAAATGTTGTTTTTACAGTTTTTGACTTGAGTTTTTATTATTATTTACTGCAAAATAAAGTTATTATCTTTCAAAAAAATAGGTTAATGTCTATTTTAGTTTGTGACTTAACTTTTAATCAACATTTACTGTAAAATTTAAAGTTATTATCTTTCAAAAAAATAGATTAATGTATATTTTAGTTTGTGGACTTATGTTTTAATCAACATTTACTGTAAAATTTAAAGTTATTATCTTTTGAAAAGGTGTTAAACTGTAATAAACACAGGACTCGATTTTTTTAACAGTGCTATACTGTATACATTACAAAAAATAAAACAAAAAAATACAATTTTGCCTTATTTTTAATATTTATAATACCGATATATCAACTACGGTGTTTTACTGTTGAGATTTTACAGATTTTTACAATGAAATCTACAGATATTTTTTACAGTGTATAATGAAATGTGAAGAAATGTATCTAATCATGTGACCAGGACCTGACCCAGACTCAAGAAGCCGCATGAAGTGCAAGGGAACAATCTGTGAGTCTGGAAATGTGGCCTTCATGGGAGGCAGAAGCGATAACAGCCCCTCCCTTACAACTCGCACTTCTCTGCCTGAGAACTGGTTCAGATCCTGGACTATGCCCATATCTGGAGTGGGTAGGTATGAAGTTGAGCCTGGGTATATATTCAGTGTGATAGGGACAGCCGTTGTTGGACGCCCAGCGTAAGCCCTGAGTAAGACAGTAGGCGGTAGGGACCAGATCCAACCCAGAGCTCTGTTTAATTTGGCTTATGCGAATAAAAAGACAAAAAGCTAAAAGAAACTGATTGGAGTCTTTATTGATTAGAAAAATAACACGTTAACGCATCAGTAAAACCAGAAAAAGGATCTGTCTCTTATTGTTTGTGGAGTCTCTTACATTAGATCATTAAAATAATCAATCAATCCTTTTCATTTATATAGGCCAGTATCACAACAACAGCCTCAGGGTTCTTCACAGACAGTTAATCACACATAAACACACAAACAGACGAAACCACACCCAGCGATGGAAGAAGTACTACATTTTTTTACTTAGTACAGATAAAGGAGCAAACATTTACTCAAGTAACAGTAAAAGTATCACCTTAAAAGTTCTAATTAAATGTACTTGCAAGTAATAAAGTAAAAGTATTTCACGCAGACTCAACATCTCATGAATGTGTTAAATGTGAGGGATTTTTCCTGAAAAAACAAAACAAAACAGTGCTAATTCCAGATGAAATGATGAAAAGTGGTGCAGTCGAAGAAACTGAACTTGTCGGTGAGGTCTTTTGTCTTTAGTTTTTTGATGTTTCTAATGAGTACTACTTTACTGCATCTTTGTATTTAAATACTGTGTGTCTACAATGAGGGCACAACAAAAACACATGATTTTAAACCAAAACTCAAAATACTTTGTACTTCAAACCAACTCATAAATGTAGTGGATACTCAAGTAAAGTACCGATACATGGAAATTGTACTGAAGTAAAGTAACTAAATACTTTTACTTTGCCACTTTCCACCCCTGCATACAGCCAGGACATCCCCTGTCCATAGACGCTCCTTTTCGGTGAGGGAAAAACTACTAAAAAAACCCAAAACAAAACACTTTTTCCCTTTATTTAGTTTTAGTTCACAGGGTTTGGTCTCCTCCTGGTCTCAGTCTTGGTCCTTGAAAGTCTCTTGGTCTCGATTAGTCCCAGTCCCAGTAGCAGGTGTAAAAACATGCCAAGCGAGTACTGCTTACTTTGGAAAACACTGATATTGAGGACTCTGGTTTCTGCTCACACACAAGACGGAAATGAAGTATTTAGTTTGTCACATAAAAAGTCTTCCATAATTCTTCTTCTTAGGAAACGCTTCATAAAGACACTGTGCTCCTCCTATTACTCAGGTACTTGCCCTCTAATATTTATAGTTAGATGGAAGTTTAAAGGAAATATAGGTTGGTGAATAATTTTTTTTACTGCAGCTCACAGGTGTGTCCCAGTCATTCCAGGTAAACTCTCACTCACTCACTCACTCTGCTGACTCTGCCAAAGCTGCTCTTTGTTTTGGCTGTATCCAAGAGCAGAGCGTTTGTTTGTTTTTTTTAACTTTACTTCCTGTTGGACCAGTTTAGCCGTATCTCTGTAAAAGCGGTCCTCACGTCCTCACAGACCTCAAGAGGAGAAATATGACTATAGTTCTGTGGTAGAAAGTAACCGGACGCTTTTAGTCAAGTACTTTACTTTACTACTACATGTTTGAAGAATGTGTAGATTCAGGACACGTTTTCTAAAACATACTTAATATTACTTTTACTACCTGTGAAAAGTCAAGTAAAAGTAATTTAGACCTTGGAGGTAAAGTTGGTAGTAACAGTAGAAGTTGTAGTAGTAATAGTAGTAGAAATAGTGGCTGTTCCTGGTAGTAGTAGTAGCTTTTTTGTAGAATAGTAGTAGTAGTAGTAGTAAAATTAATAGTAGTAAAAGCTTCGGTAGTAGCAGTAGTATGTTATGAGTAGTGGCAGTAGTAGTAGTAGTAGTAGTAGTAGAAGTAGTAGTAGTAGTAGCAGTAGTATGGTATGAGTAGTGGCAGTAGTAGTAGTAGTAGTAGAAGTAGTAGTAATAGAAGCAGTAGTATGTTATGAGTAGTGGCAGTAGTAGTAGTAGTAGTAGTAGTAGTAAAAGTAGTAGTAGTAGCAGTAGTATGATATGAGCAGTGGCAGTAGTAGCAGTACACTTTTTTACTTTTATTCAAGTAACAATTTCACTGAATACTATTACTACTACTTGTGTAATATTGTTTTGAAGTAACTGTATTTTTACTTGAGTAGATTTTTTTTATATCTGAATACTGAGTACCTTTGACCTTGGTGGTTAAGTTTGTAGTAATAGTAACTGTGGTAGTAACAGTAGTAAAAATAGTGGTAGTTCCTTATAGTAGTAGCTTTAGTTGTAGACAATAATAGTAGTAGTAAAATGAATAGTAGTAGAAGTGGCTGTACAAGTAGTTGTAGTAGCAGTAGTAGTGATAGAGGTGGTAGTATAGTAATAGAAGTAGCAGTAGTAGTAGTAGTAATGGTAGTAGTAGCAATTACTGTAATTCTTTTCTACATTTCTACAAATTTTACACTCAATACTTTTTAAAAGTTTTATTCAAGTGACAATTTTAGTACTTACTACTACTTTTGAAGTAACTGTACTTTTCCTTGAGTACATTTTTGAATATCTAAATGAGTACTTTTTCCTGGATGGAAAAGTTGGTAGTAATAGTAGTAATGGTAGCAGTGGGAGTAGTAATAGTAGGAGTTGTGGTGGTAGCACTTGTCTCAGTAATACTAGTATCGTATTAGTAGTACTCACAGTAGTAGTAATAGTGGTGGTACTTTTACTTGAGTACAGTTTTGGAGTACTTTTTTCTCCTCCTGCCATAGAAGTGTTGTAAATAACTGAGCTAAAGCAACAAAGTAATGCATCCGTACTGTTAATCCATCACTGCAATGAAGTTTTAAATGAGTTAAAATTCAAGATTTAAATAAAATGTGCCCCACAATTCAGCCAACGATGAAGACAAGATTTTTTCAGGAATTCATGGCAAAGAAAAGGAGAAAATGACGATGCTAAAAGGTCAGGGGTCATTTCAATTCATTTAGAAAACTGTGGACTGATACACAAGCACAACATATTATTCACTATAGATGCTTACAATAAACAAAGGCCCATAGAAACTTAAAATGACATCTAAAACTGAAATGTAACTTCAATATTTCCCGAGGCAGCAGTCTAAACAAGGATACCTAGGCTTCCCTCTCCCCTAGATACTTCCTCCAGCTTCTCTGACTGCATCCTTAAGAGAAAAATGTTTACTTTTATCTAAAAAAGCACGTGTATTGTTTTAACTTGATGCTAATAGTGTAATAAAAGCAGTAAAAGTAGTATTATTTTTAATAGTGGTAGCAGTACAAGTAGCAATGAAGTGTATGTTAAAGACACACAACTTTTTACTTCTACTTGAGTAATATTATTTTGAAGTAACAGTACTATTACTTGAGTATAATTTTTGGTTACTCTCCACTCACCCTGAGTAGTAGTAGTAGTAGTACTGGAGTAAAGCAATAAACCTCACACTAAACACTTTTTTCTTTTACTCTAGTAACATGTTTGTTGATCATTTATACTTCTACCTATAATTATATTTTGAAACCCAGCTTATTATCATTATGTTAATTAAATTCATACAATAAAATCATTACACAGTATAATTATTTTACACTGACAACGCACACTTAGTAATAAAAGGTTATAAAAGAAAGTACCGTCCCGCTCATTCATATGTTGTCTTATCTCTGTGATGACGCATAAACAACCTGCCGCTCTGGGACACTCCCAGTTCCCACGCACCTCTCCTCGGCTTCTCCAGAATTAGGTTTTGACTCATGACTTTGGTTATTTAGGCTTTAATTAACCTCCTACTCATTCTGTTGTCTTTTGTTTTTTGCTCTTACTGTAAATGTCTACATCAGCGACTTCCACAGCATTTTTTAACTATCCTCATCACCGAAACCTAATTATTATTATTATTATTACTACTATGGTGACTGTTCATTTGTGAGACAGACCTCCACCAAGGCACTGATCATGTCTCACAGTGGTAAAGATGCATAAACCCTCATATTTCACAGCAGTAAAGAATAAACTAAATCATTTGTCCCTGTATCTTTGGCAAAATCTCAAAATATTTAATTCCTATTTCTGCACAGTGCTCTGGTTTCACGCCAAAAACATTATTTATAATGAATTAATTAATATTCTGTGACCCATTACTGACAGACAAATATTTTAAACAACCAACAAACAAACCAACAAAGGCAAAACATCAGCCCTGAGGGAATCAAAATGAACTCAAAATGAAACTGGACTGGATAAATGCGCTGTAAGAAGTCATATAGTCAATAAGTTTTAGTAACTCCATTTTATCATTTCCTTCCTCTAACATTTATGAGTTTTTGAATTTTAAATCATGTTTAAACTCACTGTTACAAGTAATTTGGTAGTTTAATTTAAAAATGTAAGTATTATTTCTGCCTTAAAAAAATGTAATTTATTTAAACTTAGTGAAAAGTGTTCGTTCAAATAATAAAGTTAAGTTGCGGATGAGACAATGTCCACGAGACAACAAAACTTTAATTATTTTTTCATAGTAAATAGCATACATTCGATAAAACTGTGAGTCACAGAAAAACCATGCAAATGAATGATATAAACCCAGCATTTAAAAGTATGAAAACTTATTATCAATCAATTAAAATAAAATATAATAAAATAAATAGTTGTTTACAATTTTTAAACTTAAATAAACCTTTTAATAAATAATCTGCCTTTAAAATAAGAACATAAAAATATGAACTATTACATTTACTTAATTTAATATATAATTTATGTTCAAAATAAACTTAAAATAAAAATAATGATTTTAAACTCATAATAAATTTACTACAAAGAAAAGTTTATAATTAGAATCGACTGTAAACATGAAAAAATAACAAAAATTAATATTCAATCAATCATCAGTTACCATAATAATAACAATGTAATAACAATATAATAACAATAATAATCTATCAATAGACACTGGTCTTTAGGTTTCTGTATTTCAGTATTGAAAGGTTGCAAATATTTTCTCATCATCTTTGAAATAAAATGTGAAATAATTCCACATACCCCCTGCAAAATGCCCTCGTACCCCGATGTAGAGTACTTCTACTACTACTATTACTACTACTACTACTACTACTACTACTACTACTACTTTTACCAAACAGGCTCAAACCCAAAACTGCAGGTCAACATTTATACAATATATTGTCTTTTGAGGTCGCCACAACAAATCAACGATGTGGGTGAAGTGTCTTGCCCAAGGACACAGCATCAGTACGTAATGCCAGCAGCAGGGATCGAACCATCAACCTTCGGGTTAGCGGGTGACTGAGCTACAGCTGCTACTTGAATAAAAGCATGGTACTCTCCATCTCTGGTTAATTTATTTTTCTGTCATCTCTGCTGCAGCCTTTAGTGATTGTATATTTTTATTTTATTTATTTATGAAATATTAAAAAGTGACAACACTAAACAATATAAACGTGCTGGGGTCAGATGAATTAATTTTCATCAGTAGCCCCTTTGCCAGTTGTAAAAAGGCAACCTAAAAAAAACAAAAGCAGCATAAAATCACAGTGCCTCTAAATGTCTTTCTTTAGCCTGAAGTAGGAACACATTTAGGGATCTTCTGGGATTAGTGAGATCATTATAAGCTTTTCTTTGAGACTTCTTTAAAAATACATTCCTTTTCGCCTTACCTTAAAACCACACGACTTAGTGGGAATTGACTAAAGGAGTAATCTTTTATATTTTAATGACCTTTACTGTGGTGCCAAAAACAGAAAAGGTGGTGGATGATTCTGGAGAACCAGGAACAAAATCCAACTTATTCCACACATGTTCTTAAGAAGGAACCATGTTACAGGAAAATAAAATCATGTTGTTGTTATAGATCAAAGGCGTGGGACAGGTTAAACTTCATCTCGTCTGAAGGTGTGGCTCTGTCAGCGCAGCAGCGTTATTCCACTGAACTAAAAAAGTGTGTGGTTAGCAATCACTCACTGTGCACAACAAGAATAGAATCTGTTTTGATCTATCTTGACAATGTTTTTCATGATTTTCAGAAATATAATACACACAACACTAGAAACACCAAGATTATTCCGAAAATACCTTCATTTATGGACTTAAATGAGCCTATGTGATAATATGTCTATGCGTTTATATTAGAAGCTATAGAAGAGGTCCTTTTAGAGTTCATACCAACAATTTTCCATGTCTTTTCAAAAACTTTTGACTAAATTTCCAACAGCTGAATGACTGAAATTACTTATTAATAGTATTCAAAATGTCCAGTGTGGTGCATGAGAAACCTTTTCTGGAATTTCATTTGTTAAAATTGAAAATTAGCTACTGAAATATATTATTGAACTAGTTTTTCTGACTTACAGCCTTCACCAGTGATTTAAAGATAATTATGCTTGGTTCAGAACGCATTTTTAAAAGTAAATTAAGATATAAAGTAATCATCTAAGCAGGCCGGTGCAGGTTTAACTAGTAGTGGTCAAATGTTACTCAGACTGTTTAAATTTCCAAAACTTTTCACCAAAATATAAATTTCTAAAATGTTTCCAGGACCTTGCTTTTTAAATTCCATGACTTTTCCAGGTTTTCCATGACTGTACAAACCCTGTCCTTGTAATCCAAGAAAAAAACAACAATATAAACAAAATATTACACTGTACAGATGGAATTTCTTATATTATGGAGCCTTTATGATGTTATATTTGTAGCTGACAGGAGAGTGAGTATGATAAAGGTGATTAGAGTGAATTTGTTTCTAGTCACACATTTAAAAACAGAAAGAAGGTAAACAAAAACACAGTATGGCAAAGTGTATCAAACCTTATGTACCATGTGAATTATGTCAGTATTTTTGTTTACCATAGAGCAGTGAATGTCAGCTGGCAGCCCAGGGGCCAGATTCGGGCTAAAGCTTTCCATCCGGCCCCCAGAATATTACAGAATTCAGGAACAGCCTAGTGAGGAGAAAAATATAGGTGCCTATATACTTTTTTCTTTTTTTCTTTAATCAAAAATGACAATAAAATCACTCTAATTAAACATTTCTTTTATTGTTTTACATGCTCATTTTATCTATAGTCATTTTTCCCATATGTTCTTGCTTGGGCTTTTCCCTCACAAAGAAGTACAAGCCTAGCACATAGCAAATTATGAGGGGTGGAAGTAACAAATATTATTTGATAAAAGTAGATGTGATAAAAGTACATTTGAATTAAAATCTGACCAGTGTCAAATTAGTCAAATTGATAAAAATGAGTGTGATTTAAATATGAGTGATAAAACTTCATGTGATTTAATAAAAGTGTAAGTTTGTTTTTTATTAAATCACAAGCACATTTATTAAATCACTACCGCTTTCATCAGATCACGTCAACTTAATAAGGTCGCAGCCGTTTTTATTAAATCGCGCTGTCGCTGAATTTGTTACTTCCGGCTAGATTCACTTAGTCTAGAGGCGACTTCCGCTCACAGTTTGTAAGCTAACGGCAGGACAAGGATAGCAGCAAATAACACATTTAAATGTTCTACACTGTAACAAATTATCAAAATACCTGTAATAAAAAACGGGTTTTAGCATTCATGTGTTGTTTTTAAATAATATCGTTGAGCCTGGAGGCGGGACAATGAAACCCCGTCACCAGACCTGACGCACTTTATTTCAGTAAATATAAAGTACACGGAAAGTTATTCTGCTAGAGAGACCCAACCACAAACAAGACATTAGTGTCCATTTGTTTATTTTTATAAAGCACTATTGAGTAGGTTATCCTATTCATTATTTATTTTATTTTATTTTAGCTATTACAATTTTAGCCTTCACTCCAGTTTAACAGCAGTCTAAAGTCAGTTTTAAAGCCACTTACACAGCTGTGCTGTCAGGTTTTCAGATGTTTTATGCATATTATAATGTGTTTGGTCGCCTGCTTTTTGGTAAATTCGCTTTATTATGAACACTGGGCTTCGGGGACACTACGATGCGTCAGGACGCACGCCGCCCTGGCGCAGTCAGACCCCGACACACGTTTAACAGCCAACAGTAAAATAATGCCTAATGAGCTAAAAATGTGCGTCATACTGAAATATAACAACACAACAAAGCTGCATAAACAGCCTGAACTTAGGCCTATAAACACAGACTTACCTCACTCTGATTCTGGAGCGCCTTCCCTTGTTTCCATAAACATTCTGAAGTAAATCCAGACAAAATGGAACATAATAACACGAACAAAATCTCCGCGTTTGAACCTTTCATTCAGTCATTTTAACTAATGCTAGATATACTTTTTTTTTTTTTTTTCGGCACAGCTCATCTTTTTTTTTACAGGTTTAGCTGGGCTATAATAATATTCTGTTAATTACACTTTAATCAGCAGGTGTTTGTCTCGGCTGCAGGTACAGTGCTGCTTTAATCCGGACCTGACAGCATCACTTCACTGGGGAAGATTTTAAAGATGAAATGTGTAGGCTGACAGAAAATGAATGGATTTCAGAGGCATTTTTGTTGCTTTCCATGATTTCAGAAAAAAAAAAAAAAAAAAAACAGTATGTGCCCCAGTTTTGGGGTCTGGAAATCACCCTATACAAGACATAATACAAAATAATATCACAAATCAAGCTGAATAGATAAAAAAAAAAAAAAAAAAAATCAAATAAAACCAAAATAGAAACAATACACACGCAGAAAATGAATATATAAATAAAAACTAGACTACAGTGTTACAATTAAAAAGTCCAAAACAACAAAAGCAAATGTCTTCCAGTTAATTTTGAGCTGAAGGCTAAAGGCTGTTTGAGTTTCCCGTAACGTCCGGTGGCGCCGCTCTCGTGCCCTGGGGCCGTGTTCAGGTGAGACGTACGTGAGAGGCGTTACGTCAGCGCGAGGAAGCTCTCCTCCTCTTTAAAAGTCGGCCTCGCGCGACCGTGAGCTCAGAATCAGTCAGGACGGGAGCAGACGTCCTCCACACGGAGCACAGCGCGCGGATAAAGGACTGTACCGCATCACTTCACGCGGACTCACGCCATGGCTCGCCTTGGTTCACCTGCGTGCGTCGTCCTCCTGCTGGCCATTGTGAGTATAGACGACATCTAGGCTATGTTTTTCTATAGTTTTATTTTTTATTTTTAGAGCGGTCATGTCAGCTAAAAGGACTTTAAAAAATAAATAAAGCTTAGCCTGTCTCTAATTACAGGCTACACCCTTATACGCCTTTATTAATTATGCCTGAGCTATTTAATGATTAATTATTAATAAGAAGCGAAAGTGTAACTAGATAACACTTAAACGCATGTTATCCAACTAAACAGGCTAGTCTTTCTGTACAAAATCATCTTTTTTAGCTAGCTGTCTTTTTATTGGGAGTAGTACATTTTGCAAGGCAGGTTACTTTACCATTTAAATAAAAATACATGAATTAGTAATTAATTAATAGGTAAATTTTAGATATTGAATATTAAAAGTGTCCCCATACCGCAGTGCAGTAGTGGCCTTGTATTAGCAATGTTATTGTTCGTCTTTTCACTTTATTGCCTACCTTGTTACTATTAAGTAATTACCTGCTGAGTACTTTTACTTCTACTACCACCAATGGACTAACATTTGTCCATCCTAACTGTATATTAGAGTAGGCAACACTACAGATTTGTACTCTACACCCAAAAGTCTTTTTACCTCTGAGAAGGCAAGAGCTAGGCCTCAGTCTTAACCCACTTGTGAAAAGACTAAAGGCTTCAGTTTCACTTTGTGTAGCAGGCTAAAGGAAGTATCACGTAGCCTCCTTTTAGGCAACTGGACCCAAACTGCTGCTTTTATTTGCTGAACCTTTAAAATACTTTAGAGGGGTCACTGCTCCTGCTTAGGCCTTAGAAAAATACTTGAATGTCATAACAAAACTAGGGCACCATTGGAGGGACAAAAGAAAGCGATCTTTAAGCCTCATTCTTTAAAACATGACATAATCCTTTAAAGATTTTATAAAAAAAAAAAAAAAGAAGTCTAAATCGTGTTCTGACTGACCCTCACCTCTGTAAAGAAAATGGCAACACATATTTTTAATAGGCGTCATCCATCTTTTAGATCAGTGGTTCTCAGAGTGTGGTACGGGTACTGCTGGTAGTACGCAGACTTCTGCGGGTGGCACTCAGGAGTCTATTACACTTCCTGTTTTAGTCCTGGTTTAGACCTTTTTTAGACCTGTTTTAGTCCTAGTTTATTCCTGGCTTAGTCTTAGATCTGGATTTTTCGTGGTTTTGTCGTTGTTAGGTTAATTTTCAGAGGTGGTACTTGGAGTTAAAAGTTTGAGAATAACTGGTCTTAATAATGTCAGAGTGTATTTTGATTAAATAATTCATCAGATTAATTAATTTGGCTATAATTATGTAATACTTGTCACAAAAATATTATGTTTTGTCTGGAGAGGATTTAGGATCTCTTGCTGTGTGGGATTGGTGTGTTCGCTGTTATTTTCTGTGAGGTGCAGATACTTTGATCAATATTAAAATTATTCAGTTTATTTTATTTACAGGTGTCAAGTCTAATATAACAATATGTGAATCTTTTCCTTTGATTACTCATGATTGATAGTTTACAGGAATGTAACAATGCATCAACGGTCTGTTGAAAATCTATTTAAAAGAGTGAACATTTGAATCAGCAAAGATAAAAATGAATCACGTTGCAATTTTAAATCGGTGTAGGCTGCCATGAGGTCTAATGGTAAATAATCTGACTTACCTGTTACCTTTGAAAAACATCATACTTGACATTGATTTTCCTTTAAAAAATCTAGTTTTAGTTTTTTTTTTTTTTTTTCAAACAAGGTCTAAACCAGGACTGAACTAGGTCTAAACCAGGGCTTAACTAGGTCTAAACCAGGGCTTAACTAGGTCTAAACCAGAACATAACTAGGTCTAAACCAGGGCTTAACTAGGTCTAAACCAGAACATAACTAGGTCTAAACCAGGGCTTAACTAGGTCTAAACCAGGGCTTAACTAGGTCTAAACCAGAACATAACTAGGTCTAAACCAGGGCTTAACTAGGTCTAAACCAGAACATAACTAGGTCTAAACCAGGGCTTAACTAGGTCTAAACCAGGGCTTAATTAGGTCTAAACCAGAACATAACTAGGTCTAAACCAGGGCTTAACTAGGTTTAAACCAGGGCTTAATTAGGTCTAAACAGGACTTTATTAGGTCTAAACCAGAACATAACTAGGTCTAAACCAGGGCTTAACTAGGTCTAAACCAGAAATTAACTAGATCTAAACCAGGACTTAACTAGGTCTAAATCAGGGCTTAACTAGGTCTAAATAAGGACTTAACTAGATCTAAACCAGAACATAACTAAGTCTAAACCAGGACTGAACTAGGTCTAAACCAGGACTTAACTAGGTCTGAACCAGAACATAACTAGGTCTAAATCAGGGCTTAACTAGGTCTAAACCAGGGCTTAACTAGGTCTAAACCAGGGCTTAACTAGGTCTAAACCAGAACATAACTAGGTCTAAACCAGGGCTTAACTAGGTCTAAACCAGAACATAACTAGGTCTAAACCAGGGCTTAACTAGGTCTAAACCAGAACATAACTAGGTCTAAACCAGGGCTTAACTAGGTCTAAACCAGAACATAACTAGGTCTAAACCAGGGCTTAACTAGGTCTAAACCAGAACATAACTAGGTCTAAATCAGGGCTTAACTAGGTTTAAGCCAGGGCTTAACTAGGTCTAAATGAGGGCTTAACTAGGTCTAAAACCAGGGCTTAACTAGATCTAAACCAGAACATAACTAGGTCTAAACCAGGGCTTAACTAGGTCTAAACCAGGGCTTAATTAGGTCTAAACCAGAACATAACTAGGTCTAAACCAGGGCTTAACTAGGTCTAAACCAGAAATTAACTAGATCTAAACCAGGACTTAACTAGGTCTAAATCAGGGCTTAACTAGGTCTAAATAAGGACTTAACTAGATCTAAACCAGAACATAACTAGGTCTAAACCAGGGCTTAACTAGGTCTAAACCAGGGCTTAACTAGGTCTAAACCAGAACATAACTAGGTCTAAACCAGGGCTTAACTAGGTCTAAACCAGAACATAACTAGGTCTAAACCAGGGCTTAACTAGGTCTAAACCAGGGCTTAATTAGGTCTAAACCAGAACATAACTAGGTCTAAACCAGGGCTTAACTAGGTTTAAACCAGGGCTTAATTAGGTCTAAACAGGACTTTATTAGGTCTAAACCAGAACATAACTAGGTCTAAACCAGGGCTTAACTAGGTCTAAACCAGGGCTTAACTAGGTCTAAACCAGAACATAACTAGGTCTAAACCAGGGCTTAACTAGGTCTAAACCAGAACATAACTAGGTCTAAACCAGGGCTTAACTAGGTCTAAACCAGGGCTTAATTAGGTCTAAACCAGAACATAACTAGGTCTAAACCAGGGCTTAACTAGGTTTAAACCAGGGCTTAATTAGGTCTAAACAGGACTTTATTAGGTCTAAACCAGAACATAACTAGGTCTAAACCAGGGCTTAACTAGGTCTAAACCAGAAATTAACTAGATCTAAACCAGGACTTAACTAGGTCTAAATCAGGGCTTAACTAGGTCTAAATAAGGACTTAACTAGATCTAAACCAGAACATAACTAAGTCTAAACCAGGACTGAACTAGGTCTAAACCAGGACTTAACTAGGTCTGAACCAGAACATAACTAGGTCTAAATCAGGGCTTAACTAGGTCTAAACCAGGGCTTAACTAGGTCTAAACCAGGGCTTAACTAGGTCTAAACCAGAACATAACTAGGTCTAAACCAGGGCTTAACTAGGTCTAAACCAGAACATAACTAGGTCTAAACCAGGGCTTAACTAGGTCTAAACCAGAACATAACTAGGTCTAAACCAGGGCTTAACTAGGTCTAAACCAGAACATAACTAGGTCTAAACCAGGGCTTAACTAGGTCTAAACCAGAACATAACTAGGTCTAAATCAGGGCTTAACTAGGTTTAAGCCAGGGCTTAACTAGGTCTAAATGAGGGCTTAACTAGGTCTAAAACCAGGGCTTAACTAGATCTAAACCAGAACATAACTAGGTCTAAACCAGGGCTTAACTAGGTCTAAACCAGGGCTTAATTAGGTCTAAACCAGAACATAACTAGGTCTAAACCAGGGCTTAACTAGGTCTAAACCAGAAATTAACTAGATCTAAACCAGGACTTAACTAGGTCTAAATCAGGGCTTAACTAGGTCTAAATAAGGACCTTACTAGATCTAAACCAGAACATAACTAGGTCTAAACCAGGACTGAACTAGGTCTAAACCAGGATTTAACTAGGTCTGAACCAGAACATAACTAGGTCTAAATCAGGGCTTAACTAGGTCTAAACCAGGGCTTAACTAGGTCTAAACCAGAACATAACTAGGTCTAAACCAGGGCTTAACTAGGTCTAAACCAGAACATAACTAGGTCTAAACCAGGGCTTAACTAGGTCTAAACCAGAACATAACTAGGTCTAAATCAGGGCTTAACTAGGTTTAAGCCAGGGCTTAACTAGGTCTAAACGAGGGCTTAACTAGGTCTAAACCAGGGCTTAACTAGATCTAAACCAGAACATAACTAGGTCTAAACCAGGGCTTAACTAGGTCTAAACCAGGGCTTAATTAGGTCTAAACCAGAACATAACTAGGTCTAAACCAGGGCTTAACTAGGTCTAAACCAGAAATTAACTAGATCTAAACCAGGACTTAACTAGGTCTAAATCAGGGCTTAACTAGGTCTAAATAAGGACTTAACTAGATCTAAACCAGAACATAACTAGGTCTAAACCAGGACTTAACTAGGTCTAAACCAGGACTTAACTAGGTCTAAACCAGGACCTAATTAGGTCTAAACCAGAACATAACTAGGTCTAAACCAGGACTTAACTAGATCTAAACCAGGACCTAATTAGGTCTAAACAGGACTTTATTAGGTCTAAACCAGAACATAACTAGGTCTAAACCAGGACTGAATTAGAATTAAACCTGGACTTAACTAGGTCCAAACCAGTTATGTTTAACAAGGTCCAAACCAGGACTGAACTAGGCCTCAACCAGGACTAAACTAGGTCTAAGCCAATACTGAACCAGGTCTACCCCAGGACTATACTATAGGTCTTAACTAGGACTAAATCAAGGCTAAACCAGGACTAAGCAAACATCACTCTTCACTCTAAACTAAACAAAATCAGGACTTAAACTGCAAGACTCCTTAGTACCACCAGAAGAAGGCCGCGTGACACCAGGGGTACCTGTCCCACAGTTTGAGAACCACTGTATAATTTGCTGTTTTTTTAATAATGTGAAACGTGACAAGAGCCCTCTCTACATTTATAAATACGTAGAAAAGCCAGGTAAGGCTATATAATATCACTATGACATAAACACTGAGCACATACTTCGATAATGATAAGAAACTATGTCTCCACACCTCGCCAATTATCTGGTGAGACGGGAACGTGATGCAGGCGACAGCTGTCATTACCGTTTATGGCTGATGTCTGGGTATATTTGGAGTAGTGACAGAAAATTGCAGGAAGAAGAGCAGGGGAAGTTATTAGAGTGTTATTACTTTGCACTGACAATACTTACAGACTCCTTCTACCCCTGTGGATTTCTGATATAATTTCTTACTTGCCTCAGGTTGTGGCCGTTGCAAATGCCAAATCTTTGGTGAGAAAAAGACGAGAGTGGATCCTGCCTCCAAAACCTCTGAGGGAGAATGAGGACTACACCACCAGGGAATATATCGCAAAGGTGAGAGAGAAACTTAGACATTGTGGTTCATTGTGTGGTTCCTTTTTTCTCAGGCTTTGTCCCTTTAGTCGCTCCTGGAGGACATCAGCTGGAAGAGATGATAATTTTTCTTTTATGTTTAGTGATCGTAGGATAATATTCATAATTTTTTGGTTTAATTTTGGTTGGGTCCTGAGTTTGTCTTAAGCTTTTTCCTTTAGTTCTGGATCAGCAAAGAACCATGATAACACTAAAAGTCAAAACACTAAACCAAAATTTCTTACCTTGGAAAATAATTGGCTTTTCAAGTACCTATCTTTAACTTACTTAAATGAGCCTAAATCAGGTCTAACCCAGATCTTATCCCAGGGATTAACACAGAAATAAGGACAAAGACAGGACTTCGACCAAACCAGGACTAAACCAGGGCAAATCCAGGACAAAACTAGGACTAATTTAGGTCTATCCCAGAACTAAAGCAGTAAAAAAAACAGGACTAAAACGGAGCAGGGCTAAGACAGGAACAGGAAAACAAGCTTTAATTTAAACTAAATCAGGGCTTGAACTGCAAAAGACTCCTGAGACAAAAGAAGTCTGTGTACCCCCAGTGGGACCTGTACCACAGTTTGTAAACCACTGTACTAAACCCTTCCACACATTTCTTTTAGATCCGCTCTGATTATGAAGTGAATAACAACATCAGATATGGTCTGGAGGGAGTAGGATCAAGCCAGCCCCCTATTGGTGTTTTTGTTGTGGACTCCGTCACTGGATTCATCCGAGTGACCAAAAAGCTGGACAGAGAGGAGATCGACACCTACAACGTAAGACATTTACATTCTCTGGTTCATATTTAGTGCATATTTATAAATGGAAACTCTTATGGGATTTTTTGGCGGGATTTTTCAGCTGTTAGGAATTGCTACTTTTATGGATGGAAGTCATGCAGAGACCAAAATATCCATACGAATCAAAGTGGAGGATGAGAACGACAACGCACCTCAGTTTGGGGTCATTGCACCGGGGCAGGTGGCGGAGCACAGTTCGGTTGGTAAGGGCACATTTCCATCGACCAGAGCAGCTGAGTTTAATTATGATTTATGAAAGAATGGGCCCCATGCAGGTAAAAAGCAATTAAAAAGTTTTAATAGGCAGTTCGTTACATTGCTTTATATTCTTCAGTGTGAAGGCAAAAACTCCAGTTACACTTAGTGCCAGTCCCAAGCCCGGATAAAAGGTTCCCTGTAAGAAAAGGAACAGCCAAAAGGGACATTTACAGTTTTAGGAAGACATTGTAGGCGAGATTTACAACACATATTTATTTTTTGTAACCAAACTTTTTAGGGGCACATTCTGCACAGCTATTTGCACTGTTTAGTTGGTGAGCTTCATCTATCATGCAATATTTAAATCTGAAAACTTTTTTTTTTTATTCTGTTGTCTCCAGGCACTGAGGTCATGACAGTGACTGCAACTGATATTGATGAACCAGGAAACCCAAACTCACAGATTGCCTACAGCCTCCTGAAGCAGGACCCAGCGGAAGATATGTTCTCCATGAAGCCAAGTGGGACAATCGTTGTGAAGAGAAGCGACCTCGACAGAGAGGTAAAGACATAAACTAGTCAAGATAGTATAAGACAGACTCCAGTATTCTTCTTTTCCTCTTGTCTTTTCCCTTAAGAGGTCACAACAGCCAATCATCTGCCACCATTTAACCTCTGCGTTCTTTTCTCTTCCTCCAACTAAATTCAGCTCCTCTTTTACTCACTACATCCATAAATCTCCTCTTTGGTTTTCTTCTAGGCCTCCTGTCTGGCAAATTTAGCACCCTTGTACCCATATATTCACTGTCCCTCCTCTGTTCATGTCCCAACCATCTCAGTCTGACCTCTCTGGCTTTATCTCCAAAACATCTAACCTAACACTAATTTAAATAACCATGTGTAGTAATTGCAGCTTAGCCATAATGTATTCTTAATTATTTTTTTTTAGAACGTGGATAAATATATTCTGACAATTAAAGCTCAAGACTTGAATGGCGACCCAAAAGGCAACACTGCAACAACCACAGTTACTATTAATGTCCTAGATGTTAACGACAATCTGCCCTTTCTGAAAAAAACTGAGGTATATTTTATAAACACATTTTATTTTCTCAGTGTATCCTGTAGTTACAGGTAAATCTTATACATGATTTTTCTCTCTTTTTTGCAGTATTCGGCTGATATCGAGGAGAACACGCACGGTGTGGAGGTGTTGCGCTTTAAAGCAATAGATTATGACTTGGAGAACACAGAAAACTCGGAAGCTGTGTTTGAGATCGTCAGAGGGAACGAGGCCGGATACTTCAGCATCAAAACTGACCCCAAGACCAATGAAGGTGTCCTGATGCTCGACAAGGTACTGTTCACAGAGGATATAAAGACAACAGCCGTACAGTATTTGGTCCACTGTTAATGGGACAGTTTGTTTGGACAGGTAGAAAATCCTATTCACATTGTGGTGTAGACTAATAAACTTTCACACTAAACAATACACTTTTATATACAGTAGATAAGAAGTTGTACTTATAAATCCATGTCTATACCAGGACTAATCATGGGCTAAATCAGAACTAAACCCCTATAAATCTAGAACTAAACCAGGATAAAACTCTAGGGCTAAAAACAGGATTAAACCATTTATTGCTTATTGTAGAAATTGCATTGTCAGCAGCAGGCAGTCAATAGCTTGTAAGTCTAAAGTAAAGAGACTTTGCAAACAACATGGCAAGTTCGACTTCATGTATTTTGTGCATTTGTTTTCTGCAGGCAGTGGACTATGAGGATGTGAAGAACTTGGACCTTGGTCTGACTGTGAGAAACAAAGCGCCGATGTTTGACAACTCCGAAGGCTCTACCAACATTGCCGTCAATTTTGAAGCAACCGGTGCTGCAGGCGGTGGCGGCGGTGCGGGCGGCGGCGACGGTGCGGGCGACGGCGGCGGTGCAGGCGGCGGTGCAGGCGGCGGTGCAGGCGGTGGTGCAGGCGGCGGTGCAGGCGGCGGTACAGGCGGCGGTACAGGCGGCGGTACAGGCGGCGGTACAGGCGGTGGTGCCACTGGTGCCACTGGTGCGAGTGGAAGTAAAATCTACTCAGCGAAAATTAATGTGAAGAACCAGCCTGAGGGTCCACGCTTTGAGCCTAAAGTCAAAGCCATTCCTATCTCGGAGGGAAGCAGCTCTTTTAGCAGTAAAGACATCATTGCAAAGTACCCTGCCATAGACCAGGACACGGGCAAACCAGCAGAAAATGTCAAGTAAGTCTAAGCTATTTAATGGAATTAAAATGATTAGACCTTTAAACTCAATCCAGGCATCCCCAAGGTCTGAAAAGTATTATTTTTATGGGCAGGTACTAAATATTTGTTTTTGAAATTAAAAATTGCCACATAATCTTAAAGTTAAACATAAAGTGTGGTAACTAAATTCTACTGTATCATGAGTGGCACTAAGTCTAAAAGATCTCCCTGGACTATCCTGAAGGTACCTTGTCAGTGATACAGCATTTGTTCTGCAGGTATGTGAAAGGTACAGACCCCGGGAACTGGCTGATCATTGACCCAGTGACAGCGGACATCAGACTGAAGGAGCTTCCTGACCGAGAGTCTCCGCTGCTGGTCAACGGCACATACTTCGCTAAAGTGCTGTGCATTACAGAAGGTACATGTTGTTTTGATTTAGGACAGTGGCTCTCAGTTGGTCTGATTGTGGGACTCAATTTATTATTACTCACTTTTTTTTCTGAAATTATTTTACTGTTTTCATGGCACATTTTAAAACCTGTTTCACATTTTAATGCAATTACTATTAAATATAGGTGATCACTGAATCAATATTCAACCCAATACATTAACAATAACCCTAACCCCCATGACCCATTTTTGGGGTCCGAATCACAAAATTACTCTAGATACCAAGGACAGTATCACGAAATTGGGTTCACATTAATGAGGCAAGATTTTTACACATTTTTAATAATTCACCCGACATTTTTAGGCATTGTTAAAAAATGAACTTGGTATTTACTTTTTAACGTTTTATTTTATAAGCAATATATAGTAAAACACAATAAATAAAATATATTTATACTCTTATCTGTTTGTAATACAGTCTCAAGTCTGCATAAATGGAGAAAGTTGCATCAAACTTGTGCCAAAACTGCATTATAATCAAATCACTGCACTTCACTATTTAACCGGTTTTCTGTCTCTACAACAGACATGCCCACTAAAACCGCCACCGGGACAATAGCCATCCAGGTTGAAGACTTCAACGACCACTGTCCCACTCTGACCAGCACTGTCCAGACTCTGTGTCTCCCTGTTGACGGCGTTCTCGTCAACGCTCAAGATGGGGACTCATTCCCAAACGGGGCGCCTTTCCAATTCACCATCATCCCAGAAAACACCAAGGGCAAGTGGAAAGTGGAACATCTCAATGGTAAGTATGGGACAGTGTGTTGTGTTCAAAGAGGAGTTTTGAGTTTCAGGTCAAGGGGATGTGGTCCTTTGCTTCCTTTGCTGATAATTATCCCTGGATTTGTTTCTCTCCCTGACAGACACAGCCGTGATCCTGAGGTCCGAAGAGGAGTCCTTGTGGCCTGATGTGTATGAAGTGGAGTTTATCGTGACTGACCAGCAGGGGGTGTCCTGTCCTACACCACAGAGATTCAGCATCCGAGCATGTACCTGTGAGGATGGAGTGATGTGTGGACGGAAAGGAGGAAGGGGTGAACCGGACAGAAAAGTGGAGCTTGGTCCAGCGGGCATCGGCCTGCTGTTCTTGGGCCTGCTCTTACTGCTATGTGAGTGGAACTAGATGTTTTTAAAGCATGTAGTATTTTGTATTCATATTTGAAATAGTATTAGGAAACTGCAATAGTGGATGTTTGGTTAAAGCACCTTTCATTTAATAACTGTTATGACTTAAATATAAGAGTTGTGGTAGAGTGGCAGTCTATTGAAATACCTAAACCAGACCTCACACAAGATAATTCTGTATTATGGCATGTTCTATCTTTTTTAACTTAAGAAAATCTGTCAGAGACTGAAAGATATGCCAGCTCAGTCAGATAAAACTAAAACACTCATTTGGAGTTGAAATTAAGACTGTTATTTCCATTTGCAGTGCTCCCTCTTTTGGCCCTTTTGTGCTACTGCGGGGCAATTGGAGGACTGCCAGGAGCCTTTACTGAGATGCCGTTCGATACCAGATCTCATCTCATTAACTACCACACTGAGGGCCAGGGCGAGAACACGGTAAGACCTTAACATGGCAGTCAGTAGACATTTTGTGTCGTGTAAATAGACATGTTCAATTTCCTGAAAACAGTGCTCAAGTCTTAAAGATCATTTTGTTCCTTGTCTCAGGATGTGCCACTGATAACCACGCAGGTGGACGGGGGCATGGTCAGTGAGGATATCAGCATGATCAAAATCAAATCTCAAATGGAGTATATCCAGCGCCTTGCTTCGTCTGGAGACACCATGAATGGATACTATCAAGGTTACAGAGGTGGTCACATGGAGGGCACCAGGAGGGGCATGAACCAGATGGGTGGCAGTGGTTTTCACTCTGAGTATATGAGCAGAGAAAGAAGGGACATGTATGACGACATGTCTCTGCCATACCACTACCTGGGACAGTATTACAACCAGGTCAGCATCACTCAATTATACATATATTTATAAACCTATTTATTAAATTATAAAATTAAGTAATATAAGACTATTTAACCTGAATCTGACTGTCCAACTGTGTTTGTCCAACAGAAGGTGCAGAGCGATGATGATGGCCTGATTGGGAAGGACAATCTCCTGGTGTATGACTATGAGGGCCGGGGCTCCAGTGTGGGCTCCTTGGGCAGCTGCAGCAATCTGGCTCCGGACAATGACCTACAGTTCATTGACGACCTGGGACCTAAGTTTAAGACTCTGGCCGAGGTCTGTGGGGGGAAGCAGATCGAGGATAAGTTCCAGCCCCTCGCCCCTGCTCCGCCCAGCACCTCCATCATCTCTCACACAGCAGTGTCCCATGTGTTGCCCCCGGCACCCAAACTAGAGCCTATCCCCAAACCACAGCCTATCCCTCAACCACAGCCCATCCTCAAAGCAGAGGCCAGCAGCAGCAGTGTGGTCCGAGAAAGCACCGATCGCTCTCAGACGGTCACAGTCAGAGAGGTGAGCAGGGAGGCCTCTGGGGGCCCGGCCCCTCAGGCCCCTCAGGGCCAGGTGCTGCTCCTCCAGCCACAGCCGCAGCCACAGCCACAGCTCTACTACACCACAGCCCCGATGCTTCAGCCCATGCACTACGTGGTCCAGCCTCAGGCCCAGAACACGGTGCTCCTGGCCGAGGCCCCGGGCCCCAACATGCAGAGTGTGATGTTGGTGAACGGCTCCCAGACCGCCCCCGCCCAAGGCATGGTGGTCCAGGGACAGACCATGATATCTGGACAGACCCAGGTCCCCGGTGTGGTGCTGGTGGACAGGAACAGAGTGCAGGGGCCCGGGGCCGCCACCTCTGGGTCACAGACCATGATGCTGGTGGAAGGAAGGGTCCCAGTGGGCTCAAAACAGGTTCTGAAGACCGGCCAGAACCTGGTGCAACCAGGACTCTCAGGGTCTCAGACTCTCCTGGTGGTAGGCTCCTCCAACACAGCACAGGGCCAGCAGTCTGGGACCCTCAATAGAGGTCTTTCAGGTTCTCAGACAGTCCTAAAGGTGGGCCCCTCCAACACAGCACAGGGCCAGCAGTCTGGGACCCTCAAGAGCAGTCTGTCAGAGTCTCAAAGGGCCCTCCACACCAAGAGCACCTCCACTGTGTCCAGCAGCACAGGGAAAATCACAGGGAACAGCGCCCTCTCTGGCTCCAAGAGGGTGGTGCTGCAGGAGACCCGAGAGGTCATTCACACAGACCTGTAAAGGGCGGATGGACTTTTCTAAAGACTTTGTCCAGATGTACACAGACCATGTGGTCTACACACACACACATCAAACATATGAATGTTTTATACTGAATGTCAGCAGCTTTAAATTACCCGCTTATATCACTTTACTGCTTATTGTTTACTACTGTACTACTGAGGCACACGCTGTACATATGGCTCCTCTGCCAGAATAAGAGAGATGTTTTTATTGTTGTTTGATGTAATGTGATGTACATAGTTGTATTTGTAAGCTGTTTTATTAATAAAATGATGTATTGAGAAAAGTAACTGCAAAATTGTTTCTATACCAATAACTGGTCCACCTTAGACAAGACCTATCTAGACAAGGCCTATCTTAAAAGGGTTTAAGTCATTTTCCACCTGTAAGTTTAAAAAGACACATAGTTTTGACAAGGCTTCAACGTCTAGCCCTGCTCTGTGAACAATGTCCTGTCAGTGCTGATGGGATGGGTGCAGCCGATGAGCTCTCTGTGAACTGGTTGGACAGGCTGCTGCGGTTCGAACATGCCAAGTCTGTTGTTTACTGAATCTCCCTGGGAACACCACGCCCTCCTCTGCGATGGGATTGGCTTACAGTCCGCTCTTTTTACGGCTGTTCATGTTGTGTCTCAGGTACCTGCGGCTCAAGTAACACAACACACACACAGTTTGACTGCTCACAAAAGATACTAGCACTGTAATGGTGTTTAAACAGATCTTAAATTGGACATTACTGACATTTCTTAAGTGGAATGCGTATAATTTATAGTATGCAATAAATAAATGCTCCTCACATTACTACTTGCTTGTCTTGACATATCTTTGAAGCAATAAAAAACCCAATGGGACGTGCCTTATATAATTTTTCTACTGTGGTATGGGTGGAGAAAAGTGTCACGTTTGTTGTGTGATGAAAGAGTTTGCACAGGAATGAACAGAAAGATGTATAAGACAGTAGTATTTTTGTGCTGGGATTTAAACTCGGTATCTTTTGTATAAACTGTCAAAGCCCCACCAACTAAAGATAATGGTCACATAATTACTAAACACAAACTTGTCACCTGAACAGTATAATAAGGGGTCACAAGCCAGGGTGCTCTTCATGTCAGTCCCAAACCTGGATAATTGTAGAGGTTTGCCTCATGAAGGGTGTCAAATCAAAATGGAGATCACTGCTGGCCAGCCGGAAGATCATTTGCTGGTGCGAATTCGGTGAGAGAGAAGCCATAAGAAAAGAAGAAGTGGTCATGAACAACAGCATGTCCCTGCTGGGCTACTGTAGGTTTGTGATCTATAGCAGTGTTTCCCAACCTAGGGGTTTGGGGACCCCTAGGGGTACGCGAGCAATTTACAGGAGGTACTTGGAACTAACTCATCATCTGGTAAAATTGCCATCTTTTCATATTAAAGTACTGAAACTTATGAAAAACAAAACTATATATATATATATATATATATATATATATATATATATATATATATATATATATATATATATATGTAACTTAATAATATACTGTAATAAAACTTTATATTGTTATGTAGGTATTAATTATTTTAATATTTTATTATGTTTTTTATTTGTTGTTATTTTAAAGGTTTTTTTAATCTTGGAAAAAAAAATGCAGGAGATTTAGCATTTATAATAGAATTAGTACACAAATTCCTTTCTACTAATAAACAAAGATGACCACTCTTTTACCACTTAATAAACACAAAATAAACACCTAAGTGAATAAGGGGGTTCTCACAGTATGACAAAAACCCCAGGGGGTACACAACACAAAACTACACAACACTGGGTGTTGCCAGTAGAAGCTGCCAAAAATACACATTGCACCTCACGCTTGCAGTGGAATTTGGGGTCCATGTTGCGTGAACATAAATATTTTAGAGGGCATGTTTTGCAAATATACCAGTTTTTTTTTCTTGTTTTTTTTTTTTTTTTTTATCAATGTGTCCTCATATGTGTGACAGTTTTAAAATATTAGTTTAGTGACTGGAATAAACATAGTTCATTCATTCACCTCCAGGCAGGTACTCCTGACCAGGATCCTGGCTCAGGATCTGGAGAAGGGTCCCCGGGCTCCTGACAGGTCGTCCCAGTGGCACTGGAGGATGGGTCAAATGCAGAGAATGAATTTCCCTACAAGGACAATGAAGTATACCTTACCTTACCTCATCTTCTGCTTATTCTCGTTAGGGGTCATGGGTACTACCTATCCTTTGGGCATGAGGCGGGGTACATCCTGGACAGTGCCCAGTTAGTCGCAGGCAACTGGAGACAGACAACGATTCACCCTCACATTCATTCATTATAGGGACAATTTAGAGTCAGCAGTACTCCTAACACATGCATCTTTGGACGGTGAGAGGAAGCCAGTATACAGTAATAGTAACAATAAAAATGTTACTGCATGGCATAAGTAAATTATTTTATTTAGGAGGACATTTTTTTCATGCCAGGCACGATGCAAAGCGTGTGAATGTTGTCTTTCCTGGAGGGCCGTCCTTGAATGCTCTCTCAGTTATTCCCATGCACAGTCTTTTTCACCAAACATCGCCAAGATCCTGTCAACCAACGCCAAAACCATCCCCAGAATGACACACACCTTTTCCGGGATAAGTCGCAGAACCTGCTTACAGTGACACATCTGAGTGAGTTAAAGTTCAAGAAAGGACGGGGTAGGTGACCAAAACAATGCTGTATAGTCATTTTTTAGCAAAAGCGAGGAGGTGACTGGGTCCATGTCACTTATCCTCGCGGGACATGTGTGGAGCTGCGGGGCACATGGACACAGCTGTCCCAGACTGTGACAACCACTAATAATATTATACTAAAATCACTTTGTCGTTTTTTTATTGTTTTGATTTTCTGTTTTTATGGATTGGCTTTACTTTGGTTTAAAGTCTTTCCATTATTTTTCATTTTTGTCAAAAACCAAAGTGGCCTCTTTTTTTAATTCAGTTTTTTTATGTCTAAGCTGAAAAACACCTAAAAATATCTTTAAAAGGAAGGAAAAATTAATTAATGAATGCTTGGTCTGTCCAATATTCAGATTTTGTTTTTTGAATTCTTGAATTAATTTTGTTTTTTTGTTTTTAAGTAGACAATGGCTAAATTTCATATTACAACTAAATTACACAAAAGTTTCATTTTTTTCCCCTCTTGTTTATTTAATCTAGTGGTGAATTTTGACATTAATATCTGTTTAAATTGACTTGTGCTGTCTCGTCTTAACTTGTGGTAAAACTTATCTACATAATTTACTCAAGTGCAAGAGAAATACTGTTAGATTTTGTCATTTTGTCTTTGTTTCAATCATGCCAACTACTTCCAGTAAACTGGGTCAAATGACTAAAGGCATGAACAGTCCCAGAGCTGACACATAAAACTTTTAATTTCACCAGATTAAGCAGCTCAATTATGACTCAACCAGAAACCAGACACTAAACCATACAGATGTATTTGATCTTTTATTGTTGTGGTCATAAAACCTGTGGGAAACAAACCCGGCCTGGCACAGGAGGAGGTGAAGAAGTTTGTTACTTTCTTTACATCCATGCTCACAATCACACGATGCGCTTGGTCGTACACAGAGGTCACGACATCGGTATTTTTCTATTGCTAAACTAAACTAGAGCTTAACCAGGACAAAACATGGACTAAACCAGGTCTAAATCAACACAAAATCAGGATTAAACCAGAAAAAATACTACCTATTTTAGAAAAAAGACAGGGCTAAACCAATACTAAACCAGGTCTAAACAAAGACAAAACCAGGACTAAACCAGGGCTAAACAAGGACAAAGCCAGGACTAAACCAGGGCTAAACAAGGACAAAGCCAGGACTAAACCAGGGCTAAACAAGGACAAAGCCAGGACTAAACCAGGGCTAAACAAGGACAAAGCCAGGACTAAACCAGGGCTAAACAAGGACAAAACCAGAACTAAACCAGGGCTAAACAAGGACAAAGCCAGGACTAAACCAGGGCTAAACAAGGACAAAGCCAGGACTAAACCAGGGCTAAACAAGGACAAAGCCAGGACTAAACCAGGGCTAAACAAGGGCAAGGCCAGGACTAAATCAGGGCTAAACAAGGACAAAACCAGTACTAAACCACACTGTAAAAAATTGCTGTTAAAAATGACAGAAACATGACAGTAGCCTACTGTTAATCATTTAAAACAGTAACATGCTGTTAATAGCAATGCATTCTGGGAAAAAGTTTGAGCTGTTGGGAATTTTACCAAAATACTGTATACTACTGTAAACTGCATTGCATTCTGGGAATGAATTTTGAATCCTGCAGTTGACAGTTATTAAAATCCAAGCACACTGCTGTACTGCAGCCACTGAGCTCTGAGAGAGGACACAGCTCAGACTCAAACATGAGCCACTTCAGTCCTGCCTTTTTGGACATAATCAAAGGTAAGTTAAAGCACATTTTATTACTTGTGGTGTTTGCTTATTAATGTAATTGTATCACTCTTCTTATACAGACCAATGCTGATTTGAGCATTTAGCTAACAGTTAGCCTGAACAAAAACTGCTTTACTTAGAAAGGGATTACAGCTTTTTATTCCAGAGGTAATACTGTTTCTTATATTTAAATACCACTTAATATCTAGAAGATGTGTTCATACTTTGCTAAAAAAAAAAAAAAAAAAAAAAAAATCCTCTGTGGAAATCAATCGCCCAGTGGGCTAATGCTAATAGTAGCCAGTAAAACGTGAAGTGACATGAAACATTACTTTTTACTTTGTAGAAAAGAGGAATACAACTTTTCCTCTACAGCAAGACGCTCTTCAGATAAAAGAAGTAAGTTGTGCGATGTGTATTCAGTTTAAAACACTGACCTCCCATGAATGGCGCTCAGTCACTTATTCCAGTTTTCTGCTCCAGTCTTGGTGTTTAGGTGTGAGCACTGTGTCCTGTGGGCAATGCCTCAGCTGAAATAACCACCAGCAAAGTAAGTAATATTAATTTTCTGTTCAAATTAATTATATCTACTCTAAATTATTTGATGACTTCTTTCCAAAGCCCTAATCTCAGGCAATGTGTTTTTTTAGGTGATTTGCTGGATTAAGACCAGAAAGGCCTCTTCAGGAGAGATTATCTTGAAGAAGATGAAGGGTTGTGCAGAAAAGGGCGATAACAGTCAGCCTCCCTGAAGTCCAGAAAAATAAGGTTATTTTGAACTACTGTGTAAAAATGCAAAGACTATTTGTTCTTTATAACATGGAGACATCTAAAAATGTTATCAATGTGAATTTTTAAATAAATTTATATTAAAGCCAAAGATGACTCATATTTTTTATGGTTTAAGGGAATATATTCAGCTCTATTTATGTTCCACACCACTAGCAAATTGAAACAGGCTAATAGTAAGTTCTCTTTCCTAGCATTGTCTTACAATAATAAGAGATAAGATATTTCTTGTCTCCACATCAGAGCAGTACATCTGGAGACATTACAGTAAAATACTGACATTAGATCAGTACAGTACTACTGTATAAATGACAGTAAATTACTGTTATCAGATTACAGTAACTTACTGTTATATATTAAAACAGTACCAGTGCTGTAAATTAACAGTAAAATGCTGGCAACCCTGCTGCCAGTATTTTACTGTTAATTTACGGGTAAATTTATATTATATTATATATATATTAATATTTTTTTGTTCACCTAATTTTTCATTAATGTCTAAAATCTTTCAATTTTAAGTTTTACTCTGTATCATTATTATTTTTTTTACTCTTTGTACAGCAAACTTACTATCCATTGTTCAGAAAAAAGTATTATTCTTTTGTTAAATTTTCATAAATTTTGAAGAGGTGCACGCCTCCCAGCAAGGAGATCATGGGTTCGAGCCCCAGGCCGACCAACACACCACCACACGAAGCTCGCTGGGTGGAGTCTGCATGTCCTCCCCGTGTTACAGCGGGTTCTCTCCGGGTTCTCCCACCATCCAAAGACATTTATGTGTTAGGTGAATTGGGGACTCTAAAGTGCCCCTAGTGAATGAATGTGAGAGTGAGTGTTTGTCTCTGTGTCAGCCCTGCGACACCCTGTCCAG
Organism: Bostrychus sinensis; assembly: GCA_020698575.1. Classification (NCBI taxonomy): domain Eukaryota; kingdom Metazoa; phylum Chordata; class Actinopteri; order Gobiiformes; family Eleotridae; genus Bostrychus; species Bostrychus sinensis. The sequence goes on from CM036246.1 coordinate 29,772,727, forward strand.
GGTGTACCCTGCCTATGGCCCAAAGTTACTGGGATAGGCTCCAGTCACCTGCAACCCTTAATGGGAATAAGCAGTAGAAAATGAATAAATTTTGAATATATATTTTTTTATTATTATCAATAATAAAACGTTTTTTTCTGAAAATTGGACAGTTGTTGGCTGTAGCCTGTGAGTAAAACTTAAAACTGAAAGTTTTTAGACATGAATGTTAAATTAGGGGAAGCAAAAATATTAGTTGTTGAAAACTTGAGATTTTGCATTGGCCCCAAAATTCAAAAATCTTGAGGGATCCTGTTGCCTTGAGTTTGTGAGTTTTCACATTTTTTTTTACAATGTACAAAGATTATTGAATTTTTTGCATTTAAATTTTGAAAACTTGAAATATTTGAATAATTTTATATTGACTTTTGATAAAAAAGTGCATTTATTAAAAAAAAAAAAAACTTTTTTAAATACAGTGCATAAGAAAATCTACCTCAGATGTTCCACTGAGCTCTGTGACCCGTCGCTGTTGGACCACAGCGAGGAAGGAACTGTTCCTCTTTCAGCATGGTTTACCTACAGCTCGTCAAAATAACTGAGTAAACTGAGTCTCTGCGTACTCAAGAGACAAAATAACTTTTATAACCAAAATGGCAGCAGGATGTAAAGGAAAACCGTTTGCTGCTTCCGGTTGATTTTTTCTGATTTGGTGCAAGGTGCGACTCTTTTTGCCACAGAATCCAAATATGTTCCGGCTAACTTCTCTGGAGGCCGTTTTTACTTTCCATGGCCTTTTTCAGTGTCAATCAGGTTTGGGTGAATTCTTCTGTAAGGCGTGCATTTGGCTCGCGATCACAGCCGAAAGGAACAAACTGTAGTACAACACCCAGAGCCTCAGAGAAAATACGTCATGTTTAGTGTCTATCTAGTCACACATACACATGATACTGATACTTACCGCAAAGTTATTCCGTGTATCACCTGAACTGAACCAAAATGAGATTGAAAAGTGTTCTTATCTGGTTCTCAGATGGTCACAGTTTTTGAGGTGTAGCACTTTCCTTAATCCATTTCTACTTAAAGGGGAAAATGTGATTTTTTTACCCTAAATAAACAGTTTTGGAGTCTGTGTGATGGCTAAATAAGTTGTCTCTGGCTTAGCTTAGAGAAAAACCAGCCTTTCAAGAATGGGAGCACTGACTCGGTGACCCTGAAGTCTCCGGTCTTGTATTATGAGATTAATATAACAAACGCAGGATAATTATAAAAGGAAGGATAACAACCCATCATTAGTAGTCACACATTTTAAGACCACTTTGGAAAAAAATCATAAACGTGTATGAGTAAGGGCGTACACACAAGACAAAAAGAAACTGATCTAGAGCAGCTAAAAACAGAGAAAACCTTTATACATATACAAGGAGGAAGAGAAAACAAGAGTTAAGCCGAGTGAGGGGCCACATTTTAGTGCTCTGGAATGAAATGAGGAGCTCCATAGAGAAAAATGAGACTAAAACAGCAAAGAAACCAAGTTACATGGTTCCCCTTGAGGTAAACTTTACATTCAATAAATTTAACTGAGTAATAATATTTAATCATAACAAGTACAGATGTCTCCCCATTCGTACTTCATCCACCTGTGGTAAAATGATGTTACTGTATGATATTGTGTTGTCAGTAAACAGTTGTCATGGCTCCTGAACAACACAAACAGACATCAATCATTCACACAGAGAGGTGCGGCGCGTCCTTTACTGTGTGTCACTCTTGATTTCTGACATGTATGAACTCTCGCCTTCCCTCTCTTGACAAAACAACTCATGGAGTAAGATTACATTACTCGGAAGTGTGCAGTGGCAGAGTGGTTAATACTTTGTTATTGATCTATACCAGTGGTTCCCAACCTTTTTTTTAATCTCATGTACCCCCTGTTTTTTTTTTGTTTTTTTTTGTTTTTTTTTCATCATATGTTGAGGATTCTTCAAAAAGTGGCCATGTAGACCATTGGTATGTTTTAGTACAAAGGCATTTTATACATACTTCAATGTAAATATACTTCTTTTTTTATTTTAAAGTCAAATAAATAAATAAAAATCACATTTAAAATAAATATATATATAAAAACATGCCACATTCAGTTATACTTATTTAAAAATAATGAAATAAAAAAATAATCTTAAAATTAAAATATATAAAAAACATGTCATATTCAGGTATACTTATTTAAATATAATTAAACAAAAAAGAAATTTTAAAATTAAAATGTATTTTTTTAAAATGCCACATTCAGGTATACTTATTTAAAAATAACAAAATAAAAAAAAATCCTAAAATTCCATTAAAAAATATTTTAAAAACATGTTCCATTCAGGTCTACTTATTTAAAAATAATAAAATAAAAAATAATCTTAAAATTCAAAAAAAAAAAAAAAAAAAAAAAACTCCCATTTGAAACAAGCTCTTAAATATTATGAAAAAAAAAACTTTTTTTTATCCTTTCATTCATAAATGTCATTAGTTGAGTATGAAAAGATTGCAAATATTTTCTTATTGTCTTGGAAATAAATAAAGATAAATCCAAGTACCCCCGGCAAAGTGCACACGTACCCCTAGGGGTCCCTGTACCCCTGGTTGGGAAACACTGATCTATACTATTGTTATTGCAGTTCTTCTGTGGTTTGTCTTCAGGATGATACGAGTTCCTCCTACAGGACAAAGACACTCATGTGATGGCCAACCTGCTGTTTATCTGCAATATGCAATGAATGTGTCCTGCGTCTAATGCCCCAAAATAAATGTAATGGATCAAGATCAAGATCTGGAAAGAGGTTGCCCCAACAGCAGAAGGATTGCTCAAATGCAGAGAAATATCACCACAGGGACAATAAAATCTATCTATATCTAACTAATTGCAGTACTCTGGCCTGCAACACCCACCACACAAACTTTTTTATACAATGTGCAGTAAAAATAAATAAATAAATAAATAAGGCCAACAAAAATCAAGCTCCCATATGATGTTTTTTGGACACGTTTGCATTAGTATTTTATGTCTTTTAACTTAAAATAATGTATATGTATGGAAAACCTCTCCTATCACCATTGTCATATTCTTTCAAAATATAATGTTTTCAGTTGGGAGAATATGATTAAGTTCTATGACATTGTGTTGGTGTATAAAATACTTCATGGTGTGGCTCCATCTCCTCTGCAAGAATACATCCATCTGAGGAATAATGTAGGACACGAGCTCAGGGCAGAGGAGACTGTGATGTCCCTTTCAGGAACAGTAGTTTTGGGCATCTGGGCTTCTCTGTCAGAGCAGCACACTCCTGTTCCTACTGGACTTAGAAACATCATCATTAAAAATGTTCTCTAAGTTAGTGTTTTACTAATATATTTAACAAATGTTATGTCTTCTGTGTATTATACATTTTCATTATTTTCCCCTGTCTCTGTGCTAAGTTTATGTGAGTGTCTGTGTCGTTTTTTATGTAACGTGTTCTGCTGTAGTGTTAATTGTGCTTATTGCATGATGCTTTTACTAATCTACGCTGCTAATGTATGTGGTTATTTTAACATGTCTCATGTACTGTTGTGTGTGTTTTGTATGGCTAAATCTGGCATATTTACATGATTAATTTTAATGTGGTCATGTTAATGAATATGCGTTGTCCCATTTCAAAAATAAATAAATAAATATGGGACCTCTAAAAAAAGTATATGTATGTTTGAGGTGTTTCAACTGTTACAGCATGGCCTTGCAGTGATTGCATAAACTAAGCTGGTTACAGAAGCTAGGGATCTAAGTACCTGCCCTTTGCAAACGCTGTCTGTGGAAGTAACTCATCATCTGCTCTGGAGGGTTAGGAACAGTCTGGGCCTGGAAAAACAGGGCCACTATCAGCATTATCAATCAATCAATCAATCAACATTTATTTATAGAGGCCTTTACAACACTCAAGGTGACCAAAGTGCTTTCCAATAAAATTAAATTAAATTAAATTAAAATCATAATAAAACAATAAAATCAGAAAAGTACATTCATACATTCATACAACAAATTATAAATAGTGTGTCACAGCATTACTGAGTGTTGAAAGCCAGTCTGAATATGAATGAATGAATTAATATTTTATTTAAGTGTCATACACAAATGTGCCCAGCCCATACAGGCTTACATGACACTATCGACATTTACAAGAAAGATGATGCCATATAAACAACTATACAACAACATAAATATAATCCCATTAACTGACAGGAAAGTTTGTTGTCTCAGTGACCAATGCCTTCTCTATAAATTTTGCCAAACCAAAAGTCTCATTTTTAAACAGCCATCTCAAAATATCACCATCCGACAGCCAAAACAAGTCTGGATTTTTACATTGAATTTTCTCAAATAAAAGAATTCTTAAATCATTAAACAATGGACAATAGAACACAAAATGATATTGATCCTCAACTACCCCCAAGTCACACATAACACACATCTGTCCTCCTCTGGAACCCCTTTATACCGTTCCAGCTCCACTGTCAGAGGCAGGACTCCTGCTCTCAGCTGAGCACAGAGAGACCCCTGTCCTCTCTTTAAGTTACAGGTAACATAGGGCTCTGTGCAAAAGTCTTCCTTAAACTGAACATAAGTTCTTAATTTTGGTTTATTGTACACCTCTATTTTCCACTGCCCTTTATGAATATCAAACAGCGTCTGCCTGAGGTTAGACATTTTACACTGCAGTTCACTGAAAAACAAATATTGTTTATTTACTAACGACAATATGTCAAAAACCTCTCTTGACCAAGGCTTTTTGTGAACTTTGTCCCAGTTAAAAAATTTTTGAGTAATTCTATCTCCGGGTAAACGCACAAGGCGGTTCCACAATCTAATCTAATCCTTTGTTTAATCAGACAGGGCTCCCATCCCATGTCCCCCTCTATAGCAGCCCTAATGGTGAACCTGTGAACTCCCAGAAAATACCTGTCATTAGAATAAATAAGTCTTAAGCCTGGATTTAAAAAGACCAAAGTCTGTGATGGTTCGCATATCAGCATTATAAGCTCCAAAAAAACTTGAGTGGCTGTATTCCAGCATATAAGAAGCTAAATACTGAGCTACTTGCTTGCTTGTTCCCTACCCACTCATTGACAGCACACATAATAATTTTAAAGCAAACCAATCTTGCTCTTGCTTTATTTATTATTATTTTCCATTGAAACTAGCGAGGACAAGAACACGGGCCTGACAAAAGGGTTCATTTGTTATTGGCTTCTTAATAAATCATAAATATACTACACTTCCACATTATCCATGTTTGAGCTGCTCAGTAAACGTCACATGACTGCACCAATTATAAAAAAAAAAAAAAAAAAAAAAATGGGTGTGTTTGTTTCTGGAGCACTCCCATTTAAAAAGCCATCCATCTCCTCCATTCACTCACACAGACACAGTTCACCTGGACTACCACACCGGATACCTCTGCAGACATGGCTCAGGTTTCCGTAGCATTACTCACATTACTACTTTGTGCGGTAAGTCCTTTATACTTATTTACTGTTCACCTATTTCTAAAAACGACCTTGCATGTTCTTATTGGTCTAACAAAACCATACACTATCCTGACGTGTTGTTTTTGGCGTTTAAGCTTTTTATTGCTTGTATTTTTCCCCACAAAATTGCAGCAAAGTGAGTTTTCATTGCTGGAGGACATTCGAGCTAAACCAGCTTTTGAGTGACGCACTGTTTTCTTTTCGGGCCTGTGGCAGTTTTGACAAATATGGCGGACGTTTTACGCGGTCAGCGGTTTAGGATGAGTCAATGGGGTGTATTCTGAGATGGGAGAATCCTTTGTTGGCTTTGTGCTGCGAATGTTGGGCTCCAGACATGCCCATGCAGTGACACAACTAGACAAAGCTGTAGAGGTAATCCTGGGAGAGGCAGGGCGTGGTGTATTCTCAGTCCTGGGCTTGTCATAGTGAACTTGAGGATCCCGCTGCCAAACCTGTAACCGGGTGTGACTGGAATCTCTTGAGCAGAAAAAACAAACAACTGGATTTGCTTTAGACATTGTGTTTTCTACACTGTGCTAAAGAACTTTAAACAAATCAGGTACCACTGGCGGCCTTTTTTAGTGGTACTCAGGAGTCCTTTGCAGTTCCAACCCTGGTTTAGTTTAATTTAGAGCAGTGGTTCTCAACTGGTCTGGCCTCAAGACCCACCATCACCGTTTAATGATGAGCAGCGATCCCAATAAGAGAGTAATAAAACATAAAACGAATAACACACAGTGCAGTTTGAATCGGAGACAATAATATTAGAATATTACAGTCTGCAACACAAAAAAGAACACATTTTAAGATAAAAGCTAGCAAGTACTGATGCTACAGAGGGAAATAAAATCTCCTACATTCAATTTAAAACCACAACTCAGTAATTTCAACCTTTTTAACAGAGTCAGCTGTGCTTTCATGCACAAACACAAACTAAAAACTCTCCTGTCACTCCTTCAATAAGAGTTTGTCTGGCTGGTCAGGCTAGTTTAACAGACAGCTCCTGTTTTTATGCAAAAGACATGAAATAAAAAAGTGCAATTCATAAGGATCCAAGAACAAAATTATGTTTTCCTCTGCTGAACCTTTGCAGTGTAAATAATGAAAGATTTTGTGACTTTGTGCAGCTCTCACTTCTCCTGAGGTGTAACAGTGACCTTTTTTCTGCCCTGTTAAGGCCCGCAACCCACTAAAAAAGGTTCTGCGACCCACTTTAGGGTCCCGAACCCACCAGCTGACAATCACTGATTTAGAGTGTGCTGTGATATAGCTCAGAGCTGCAGCACATATAAACAGGGCAACTACAGCCTGTCTCAGCTCTGTGGGTTTGAGTCCGGACTCCATTTGCCGAATGTTTGTCCCCCGTGATTTCCTGAAATGGCCCGTGGTGTAAAATCAACCACTGTTCTATAACATTTGACACTGAAATAGTTCACAACATGCATTTATTATTATTTATTAGGATTAAGGTTAGTGTTAAATATGTTTTATTTCTTCCGGATCCCCTTTATTTTATCCCCTATACCAAGAAAAATGCTTTTTTGTTACAGACAAGTTCCCTCTAAGAATTGAAAAGATATAGAACTTAAAATAAAAAAGACAATATAATGAAAATCTAAAAAAATATCAAAAGCTCAAAACGCCAGATTTGTCTAAAACACCTCAGTAAAAATAAACACAAATTTAAAAATATAGGGAAAGGAAAAAAATCTCCATAAAAAGATAGTAAAGAATTATCAAACGTATTTACAAATATGAACAAATGTACAGGTGCAGATGGACTCAGTAAGTGTACAAACACAGTGCAGTGTCTGTGTCTGAGAGGAGTTAGGTTGTTAAATGTCAGCAGCAGGAATGATTTCCTGTGTCTCTGCGTGGTGCAGCGTGGCAGTAAAAGTCTGTTACTGACTGAGCTCTTGCAGCTGTTCAGCACATCGTGGAGGAGGTGAGAGGGAAAGTCCAGTATAGTTCTTATTTTGGACAACATCCCCCTCTCAGGCACCACAAGTCAGAGTCCAGGTCCTCTCCCACAACATGGCTGGCCTTCCTGATGATCCTGCTG